>ML677371.1:18947736-19085504 GCA_007922305.1 Dermatemys mawii | reverse complement strand
CAATATATATATATATATATATATATTGCAGTGTAGATGTAAATCCCTAATGAGGTCCTGAACATGGATCTGAGCCCAACTTTAGGCACCTGTTTTGAAAATGTTGGCCCTCAGTGAATGCATAGTTAAATTTACACACAATATCACAAGCAGTCAGGAAATGAAAACGTTTCAGTTCCTACTGCAATGTTAACTTTGCCACAATGCACAGATCTTGTGCTGGCTCTCTACACAGAGATGAATTTCCTGTTTTTCCTAATTAAACATATGTACATACTTGGTATGTTTTTCAGTTTGTTCCATAACACAGGAAGTGCAATGTGGATGAGTTAAGTATGTTGCTGGAGAGATTACAGAATGGAAATTATGTGCTGTGAATGATGTATTCAACTAATTTAGCTCCTTCTTCTGTTCATGAACTATAAATGAACAGAATTTCATTTTTACAAGTTTGTTCATTATTCAGAAGTATTCAGTAAATGGTTTATATGGCCATACTGTATTCACTATGGAAAGGGAACATGTTCACAACCTGTTCCTTGCTATAGCTTCATGTAGTCACTATTTATAATTCACTATCCACACGCAGTGAAATTCACCAGTGCACAAGTCCAGAACAAGGCCTATGCACCACTCAAGCACTCAAAATGAGACTTAAATAGACTTAGAAGGAGAGTGGAGCAAAAAATATTCAGTGAACAGTTCATTTACTAAAAAGTGCATTTTTCAGATTTGCAAATTTGGGTCAAATTGGCAAATGGTTTTGGCTGAAAAAAATGAAAACAAAAATTTTGGAAGTGTCAAATCATCATTTAATTTCATACTGTTGTTTGGAATTGACATTTGAAACATGTCATATGAACCGAACATAATTATTTCAGTTCTTTTTGACGAGAAAACAAACAAACAAAAAAACTTTTCAGTTCAAAACCAAATGATTGGGGTTTTTTTCCATTTTATTTTTCAGTTTAGCCACCTGTAATGGGGTGGCTGCCCCACACAGGGAGAAGAGATTAAAAGCAGCACCAGGGAGGCTGCACAGAACCCACTAATCAGGAAAGGGCTTATTAAACCCCGCAATAGGGGGAAGGCTTGCCGGAGCAGCCAATCAGGGCCGGCAAGGGCCATATGTAAAGGGCTGCTCAGCAGCACAGTGGGGAGTCTCTCCCTGGAAGGCAAGGGAGGAGGACTGGCTGCCTGAAGAACAGAGCAGTTCTGGGCAGGGGAAGTAGAGTATAAAGGTGAGCTGCTGACCACTGCCAAGCTGGAGTCTTGCTACAAGGACTGAGAGGGTGCTAGGGCTAGGGGGGAAGTGGCCCAGAGAAAATAGGCAGCAGATTGGAGGAGGGCAGTAGGTAGCTGCCGGCTATAGGATCCCTGGGTCAAGACTCAGAGTAGCGGGCAGGCCTGGGTCTCCTCCTACATTGATCCCCACATGCCAATGAGGAGAGTAGCCAGTATCCAGACTTGCAGAGGCAAGGGGCTGGACCTTAGACTGCAGTTGGATGCAGAGGCCAGTGGTGGGACTAAGGACTGTCGGTCCCTTGGAAGGGGAGACATATCGGAACGGGGGCACAGCTGGAGGACCGTGCCCAGACGAGGATGCTGCAATGCTGGTCCAAAATGTGGTGACAGCAGGCATGACACCACTAGCTGAAAGCTAAGGGCTGAGAGCTAATTCCCGGGACGAGCAGCAGGTAGAGCCGCGGTGGTGAGTTCCGCTTTGTCACATCACCAAATCAAAATAATCAATTATTCACTCAGCTCTACTTAAATGCCTATGGTGAATTTCACCCACTCTCTGGCCGACATCAATAATTCACAAATTATCATCTCTGCTCCTTGGTTGAATTATTCCTAAACTCCCTGGCCAGATCTGAAATGAGTACTCAGGTGACTATATAGTCACATGTATTCACAGCTCCTACCTAAATTTTGTTTCCAAGAAATGTTTATTTACACGGTCACAGAAAACTAATTCACAGTTTTTATTCAGATAATGTTTGCATTTTTTCCCCAGCAATATTTACCCAGTTCCAGTAAGGACCTTCTTTTTGTGTTTACTGATCTTTAGTTGTTTGTGAAATTTTATCACTGTGTTAAGCACAGCTGTTTGCATTTCATAGAGTCAGTTAATTGTCTCACACAACACTCTTATTAAATTTGGTAGCTATATATAACCATTTTGCTGACAGGTAAACTGAGGTACAGCATGATTTAATGATGTAAAGTCACATGATATTAGTAACCAGAGCTGGTGTGGAATAATGTAAAAAGTCTAGAAAGAGCTTATTTAATACAAATAATTAGCCCCATCAATAAGCAATATACTTGGGCAAAAGCTAGGCTATGGGAGACGTTAAAAAATACTGCCAGAAAAGCATGCCCCGCTAATGGGAATATCTGCAGTAATTAACAGGAAAACCTAGTTTGCCAAAATGTGCAAAGCAAGTGGTGTGTTTGTAGTCAAAGAAATGAATGATGCAAGCCCCATACTATATGAACTGTTTATTGGAACTCTGCCCCATGTCAATACCAAGGAAAATAAAAGACTGGAAAGTAACTCTGGAATTAAAGACCTGACATAATTGAACTTTATACTTGATATCCAAACCTGTATATGGCCAGAAAAATAAATACAAGAATAAATCCAAGATGGGAAAAAGTAAAATTAGCAACATAGAGTAGAAAGAAATATTTGGGTTACTGGGATATCAGCATCTGAGTATATACATAAAGGCACTGTGAAGTCAGTTGCTTTTCTGACAGAGTCTGGAAGCACAGGCTGTATTAGGGCTGAACATTTATGAAGAATTACGACTTATCAGATACACAATGGAAGTTGTGTGTGATCTGAATGAACCAGAATAATTTGATGATGTCTTTGATACAATAGGCTGCATTAAAGAGAACTATCACATTTGTTTAAATTCTGAGATGACCCACAGACTCTATTCCACCCAAGAAAATGCTACTTGGGCTCTGCAGGAATTAGCACATAGAGTGAATTTAAAAGTTATAAAGAAAGTCTGGGTGCTTCTGACTGCGGTAGTTTAAAAAAGCCAACAAGTCACAGAGAATATTGCCATAAAGTGTCTCCCAATCTCTCTCCTAAATAATTTGTAACACTCACTGACTGCTTCTTGTCTTGCATTCTTTAGATCAGGGTACACATCTCTGATGTGTTTGTTCATTATCTAGCACAATGAGGCCCTGACCATGTATAGATGGAGTGGGAGTCTTTTTCTCCCCTTTTGGTTTGAAGCAAGATCTCCATCTATTTTTTGTTGTCTGAGGCCCCAATCTCACAAAACACAAGTGTAACATTAAGCATGTGGGTAGTCTTAATTAAAATCAATGGGACTACTGGTGTGCTTAACGTTATACACACAGTTAATTCTTTTTCTGAATCAGGGTTTTAATTGGTTTGTAATTTTAATACAGTATATGTCAAAGATGCCTAGACACTTCAGATGGGCCCTTTCTGTTTTGCTGAAATCCAGTTAAATAAATATCACCAAACAGTTACATAGCACTTTTCAGTGGATCTCAAAATACTCTACAAAAGACTCAGTATCATTATTCCCATTTTACAGATGGGAAAACTGAAGTACAGAGAGGTGACGTGGTTTGCTCAGTGGGCCAGTGGCAGAGCCAGGAATGGAACTCCAGTCTCCTGAGCTCCTGCCCTGTGCTCTATCTACAAAGTAATACAACTTGCTTTTCTATTGAGGAAAGTGATGCTTCTGTAAAAACTCCATATGAGTTTATATAAGTGCAAACTTATTATTATCATTTTTATTTATTATTAATAATATTATTTGGGAACCAGACAGAACTGTTCATTTCTCTATCCATTTATTCTTGTAGTTTCAATTAAGCTCAGTACAGTTAATTTATGACTCTTAGTAAAATAGTTTACTTTTCTAACATTCTTCTGAACTCTAACAATATTTAGTACTTTTACAGCATCTTCCACAGGGGCATCTCAGAGTTTTTTTGCAAGCATTAAGAGCCTGCTCCAAAGCATAATGACATCCATCTGAGTCTTTCCATTAATGATAAGGAAGTGTGGCTCAGATCCTGACTGTTTAAGCCTCACGTGTTAAGTAAATATCTTCATTTACAGATTGGGAAACTGAGGCATAGAGAGGTGACATGGCTTGCCCAAAGTCACACAGCAAATCAGCATCAGCCCAGTTTAAAGGTCAAGGGTGAAATCTTGAATTCAAGTCCTCCACAGACTCCAAGTCCTGTGCTGTAATAACTAGGCAATTTTGCTTCTCTGAATACAGTAATAATAAATTAGCATTGAATATTAAGAAAGATATTAAAGAAACATGGTGTTTATTTTTGAGGTCTCAGTTTTCTCATCCTCCAAATTCCTGTCACATATATTAGATGCTGAAATCATGACACTGAGGACAAGAAAACCACACAGAAGCCAGGAAAACAATGCTCAGAGAAGTGGCCTGCCTTCCTTACAGTTTGATTTGTAGTTGGCCTACAGAAGGTTTATAAATTCATTAGCTTTTAGCAGCTGAATTTCTTAATTCAATAAGAAATAAAGTCTTCTAGAGCACAAAGATTGCCCCACAAATACAAAGTACAAAACCTCTTTGGTATTTAATTTAATTCTAGCACTTTTGGTACAAGATAGGACTTGGATGATGGGCAGGAGGTCAAATGCTGAAATTAAATAAAAAGGCATCCTTTTTTGCATTGACTCAGAGAACAATGCAGCTACTATGATGATTTAACAGCCAGTAATGTGTTTTCAGCCAGGGCCTCTGTTAACATCACTTTGGAATTATTTAAAAAAAAGAGAGAGAGAGAGAGAGAGAAAAGGCTAAATGTCTTTGTTTGAGTTATTTTATTACACTGAAATTTTAATTTTACAAGATTGCATATACCATGTTTTATTTTTTATGAGGAGAAAAAATAAACAGCTCTAAAACTCCAAAATGAGCCCAAATTTCACAGTTCTAGACCCCTGAGACTCAGCTTAGAAGCTTAAAGATGCTGATGATTTTAAGAAGTTGTTTGCAGCCTTGTTGTGATTGTGTCACTCCTCAGTTAATGGCATTTTGACTCCTGACACAGGGATCCACTGTCAGGAAGATCCAGTGACATCATAGCCATAAATCACCATAAAAATATGAACAATATTTTACGAGCGAAGCATGAATGTGGCAGCGATAGCAGCAAAATATTTGCTATTCTCTGCTCTTCTTTTCCTTATTCCCAAATGATGTTATTTACTATATGCTGTGGAAGCCTTGTATGGTTTGCCTTGAATCACACTTTTGATACATTTGGAGCAGTTTAAAGTGAAGGATCCTGACTTACACTGTTGTCTTTCAAGAGTACACCATCAACATAAACAGAGAAACATTTGCCATAAAAGAAGCGAGAGAGAAGAATCAGGTTTAAGGGCTCTACTGCAGAGATACAGTAAATTTTCACGAAACATTAACACTTTGGAGCTAATGCACAAATTGCCTATGCATGTAAACATACAATATTTATATATATATGTATTTTATATATATATATATATTTGTGTGTATTATTTATGATTGCATAGTACATTGGAAGGGGTGATTGTTTTTTAGCTTCCTTAATTGCCTGGAGCAAATATTGTTTGGCAGAGTCTCCAGATGGCGCCATTACACATAGTTTTTTGAGTTCTTAGCAGGTTCAGTCTTTGAAGAAATACTGCATTGTTAATTTTGTGCAATAGTTCCTTTTACAGAGAGCTGTTACAAGCAGCACAAGAGTTTGCTCTCTGCCTTAATCTTTCTAATAAAATTCAATTCTCAGCTCGGAGTTGCTCCCTGAGAACTGGGTGTGGGTGGTTTGGCTGTGATTCCTGTAAAAGAAGGGGATTGCCAGTATGCTGTTTGTGATCATATTTTTTTAAGCAATGCAGTGTGTATAAATAAAACAAGTTATACCAAGAAACTTCTCAGTCATCCTGTCACTAAATTCTCCTCCAATGGGAAACAGATCTGCTAGACCCCAACATCTCCTCATTTGGCATAGGGGCATCACTATTTATGTCTAAAAAGCATCAGAGTTGTTGGAGCTAGGGACTGGGAGTCAGAACTCCTGGGTCTTGTCCCATGACTGCCACGCATTTGTACTGTGGGATAATCTCAGTCTTTCTGTGCTTTTACAGTAGAATCTCGATTATCCAGGATGATAGGGAAAAAATTAATCCTGGTTAATAAAATCCTGGATAATCACCATCCATAGGAAATATGGGGATGGGGGGGTTGGTTCACCAGCCACCCTGCACTGGGGGGAGAGGGTGTTAGTTCACTGGCTGCCCTGTGGGTTTTTTTTTTTTTTGTGCTTGGGGCAGCAACAAAGCCAGAGCTGGCCCTGCGAGTTACGCATATTTTTTTTTGACATCCTGGTTAATCCACTTTCTGGTTAACCCAGTCCTGGATAATCGAGAGTCTACTGTATTGATCAGTTTTTGAAATCTGGATTACACCAGAAATACACTTCATAGGAAGGTGAGGTTTAATTAATGGTTGGAAGGTTTTTTAGATTCTCAGAAGGAAGTTGCCATGGAAGCACAAACTATCATTATATTGTGATAATGCAAGGCAGCTCTTTGCCAGCCTCTTTCACTTTTCTTCATGTAGTGCTGCTAACTGGCTGTCAGGAATGGGGGAGCTTTGATTCTGAAAAGGGTACCAGCAGGACAGCCGCAGAGGGTACAGTAATACAAAGGATGGTAACTGGGACCTGGTTGGTGGTCATGTTTTCTTTGATTCAGGGAGATTTTATCTGTTGCCATATCAGATAGCCTCCCACAAAGACAAAGGCTTTGCATCATTTGAACATTGGTCCTTCAAGGATGGAGTTAAATCACCTAACACAAAAAGGGACAGCGTGGAACTCTGACTACATTTGCCCTTTTAAAAAATGTGCAATACATGGATTTTAGCAAAGATGCTAAATGGGTGGCAGAGCTCCCTAAATGTCTACATAGATATGCTGCTGCTAGCTGGTTTCAGTTTAGCATTCCTTCTCCACTGATGCTCAGCAGGCACTGGTAGCTAGTGCAGATGAAGGGCAGGAGCTTTGACATGGGCTTCCCCATCCCAACCCTCCCCTTTTTTGCAGTCTTACAGTAAGGATAGTAAGGAGAACCCAGATCAAAGCTAAGTGCTATGATCTTTGCCTACGAGGTATGGGCTGCTGGAATCTTCCATCTCCCGCAAGGTTTGGAGGCAATGAAGATCCCAGTTTGCCCCAGCTCAATTCTTGCTTCTGAGGGGAAGAGTGAGGAACCAAGCAATCCCCTTCCCCAATAGGGGGTAAGATCTCAGTGCCCCCTTCCACAGGCCAAAAGCTTCTGGCATCCAGGAAAACCAACAGGAACAGAGACAACATTAGCAGCAGGTCCCAGCAAAGAGCTGTGAAGGACAGCAGTGATTGATTCTGAAATGTGGATGGAGGCCAAGGTAGGTAACAGTGAGCACCACTGATATGGAACTCCTGTCAGCCTTTATTTCCAGGACTGGGTGGTTTATTACTCTGGGGTTCAATGGACTTTGGGGACCCAATTTACTTTTCACAACAAAATTTTGAGGTGAAATGACAACATCCACCTTGCAAAGTACAAAGGCAGGGTTTGTAGCTAAGATACAAGTACATTTTTGAAGTGCCATCTCCCCTCCTCTCTCTCTCTCTCACACACACACACACTAACAACAGCAATACTAATAATATCAGGAGAAGGGTGGGGCAGAGGTGCTAAGAAAACAGTCCCTTATTTTTTAAATACGTTGGCAGTCCTAGCTTTTTCCCAGTCAGCCAGATCTATTCAAACTCTCTAAGTGCTGACTTTTTTTCTCCACTCTGTTGAGAAATCTTCTGGTCTGAAGAGAGGCCTGGGAATTCCTCACTTCTAGTACTGGGATCTAACGCTAAACATTTTTGTGACCTTGTGCAACTCATTCCAAGCACTGTGCCTCATTTTCCTCATCTGTAAAATGGGGTAATTATACTCACCTACCTACACCACAGGGATACATATTAAAGGTACAAGAAATGTTTTCTCACCCTCTTTGCAGGTCACCTTTAATATTTGCATATTATTCACAGTCTTACAGTTCTTTGTCATCTCCCAATACAGTAGAAAGAAAATATTAAGATGTTATTGTTAGTTTACATTGATAATATATTATCCACTAATAAGAAGCCTGACCTTTCAGATTTTCATCAGCTATGTTCCAAGTCCCTCAGGTATGCCTATACTGCACAGTTAACCCAGGTGATTGGTACCTGGGTCTGGGCACCTGGGTTTACCAAGCCCACTGCAAAGCCCTACTCATATTACTGTTTCACCACAATTTCTGCACTCGCTCATGAGGGTCTGACATGGTTCTTTGTGCTGAGGTGCTGTAATCTAGGATTTTTTCCTAGTCTGTTGCAGGAGGACTTGTCCTCAGGAGGGAATTGTAGGACGGGCATTGGAGGACTACCAGTATTTGAGTGATTTTGCCTTCATCCTCATTGCAAATGGTCAAGTTGCACCCTGAATTAAACTGGAGCCCAGAGTCAAACCATATCCTCATCTGGGAAAGCTAGCCAGCCTTAAAGCACCTCCAAACCCAGATCAGAGGGTTTTCTGTGTGGTAGGGAAGTGGGAAGGCAATGACTAAGGGCTCGGACTAAAGCCCAGGTAAGAGCCCATGACTATGCAGTGAAGACATACACTCACAGTGTGGTCAGCCAATGCTAGTTGTTATCTGGTTCCCCATGATACCACTTTAGGTTCCTTAGAACTGTTGGGAACTTATTCTCATGGAATCAGCTCTTGGGTGAGATCCAAACCTCCGCATAAGTCACTTCTGTTTTTAATCTTCATTAAAGACAATTTTCCTAGTATTTCAGAAATGCCCTACAGCAGCTCTCAGATCTGCGTGCATAGGCTTACAATACTGGCCCCCAGTCATTAGTACTTTTAGGGATAACTTTTCAAAATTGGCATTCAGTATTGCAGAGACATTTGAACTGATTTAGCAAACTATCTCACTGCAGCTGCAAATTGAGTCTTTAGACATCTAAATGAGTACAGTTACAGACACAAGTAATTACACCCACAATACTGAAGTCCAGTTTTAGACTCGTCTAAACGTTAGGACTAGAGCCAGTCAGCAAGTCTCCACTGAAATGTTTTTTCAATAGAAAATTTTTGTGTGGAAAATTTCAACCTTGCCAAAAAAATAAATTTGTTTCCATTGGGAAAAATCTTAATGATATTTAGCTTCATGTTCATGCAACCCAAAGTAAAACCAAATCAAAACATTTCATTTCAGATCTGTTCATCATTAATCTGTGTTCATCTCAGCTCCTGGGAACTATAGATAAAGTGCCTCATGCCCCCATTCTTTTTTATGGGATGGGCTTTCTGGTCGGACTACATCACCCAGGATGCACTGCAGTGTCTCCCCTCCTGTTGAATGGTTGTGGCACATCATGGGAGTCACAAGACCAAAGTACATCATGAGATATGTCATCTGACTGGAAGAGCTCAGACTATAGAGGAGAATATGGCACGCAAACTATAACTTCCATGAAGCCCTGCAGCAGCACAATATTTAGGCACTTCTAAATCAAAATTTTCCATTTCAATTTTTGTAAAATATTCTGACTTTTTGTCCTGATTCAGGATGAAAACAGATTTTGAAATATTGGCATTTCCTGCAGGATGGAGATTCGGCCTGGTTCAGCTAGATACTTCAGCTTATATCTCCTAGGTTTCCTGATGTTTCCATTTGCTAGCCTGACTAAGTCAGCCCGGTCATAAAATTACTGCTCTGTTTGCTGTATCATATACTGACAGAGTTGCATCTGGCAATAAGGTTTTGTTTTCAGTAAACCATGCCAAGGAAGCCTCCTAAATACTCCGACTAAATCAAAAAAAGCCTTAAACCTACCAGCCCCACCAAGGCTGGTGACTGGTGCAGAATGCATACCGTTCACTACACCCTTCCATAGATACCAATCTATACCCTTCCATAGATACCAATTGTCTGATGTTCAGGCGGGCTGAATTTCTGGTGCCTCTCAAAACTGGCCTATATCGGGCTTTTGGGGGAATATGATCAGAAGTAGGTTCATGTCTTGCTATTGTGCACAGGATTTTTCTTACAAGAAGACTGACATTTCCCATACATGTAGAATGTGTGTCTTCCATTTTATCATTTTTTGTCAAGAATGTTTTTCAGCTAGGATGAGACTTAACTGTGTGGCAGTTGTCCCTCACTGTCAGATGATTATAATGCATTTCATTCGATAGTTGCTTCTGAATATCCATCTTACTGAACTATCAAACTGTTCTGCTCTGTCATTAGCTCTTATGGACTCAGAACAATTGTTTCTTGCTGAAAAGCTTTGAACGCTGATTGGTCTCTCTTTGATCTCCATTATTTCTCAGGTTCTATTTTTATCTTTTTCCTCCTCATTCCTTCACTTAGCTTTTTGGTTTACTTACTGTTAAGAGAACTGCTCCGTATTTACGGCTTAACTGTTCAGTGTCATGTGTGGCTTACAAGTGGCAAAAAAATTATGCCAACACCACAAACAAATAGCGCATCGCTCAGGGAAAGCAATTCACATGAAAGCTAGAGAGCTGCCCATATGCGCAGTCCCCAGTCACAGTTGTTGAGATTTGACAGCTAACTGACAAAAAGGGGTGTGGCCTTCCATAAAGAGGGAACAGACAGAAGAAAACGAGGCTTCGCCACACTCAGAAAATGTAAAGGGAAAAGGCAGTGGGAGAGTGTAAGCTAAAGATACTCACACCCCTGTAAATATAGTGTTTTTCTTTTTTGAAAATGTGTTCATTGTTTTCACAGCAGTAAAATGCTGTTTTCAATGAAATATGTGTTTCACTCATGGCCTTGTCATAGTTCTTCTCATCTTTACTTTCCTTACAGTGCATTTCCTTTCCTGGCTTTTATTCCTTTCCATTGCATTGATTTCATCTACATCATTCAAATAAACAATTTCCCCAACTTTCAGAGGTATTTGGATACAGAAAACGTAGCTCAACCCAATGTAAAGGTATAGGCCAGCTCAACAGTTCAGAGACATCTGGATCCGAATCGTCGGAGGACCATCCTTATTAACACAATATTTTATGAAAAATTGTTTACATGATTCATTTCACTATGCATCCATTAACAAAATGGTCAGATCCAAGGCCCATACATGTCCATGGAAGTCCTTTTCTTGATTTTAATGGGCTTTGGATCAGGTCTGAATATCAGCAACCCTAACCAGACAGTTTTAAAACTCCATTATCCGAAATTTACCCTAACTACTATTTATTTTTTCCTGCTATTATAAGTACATATGAACAATTAATATAATCACAAAAATTGGACTGGTTCACGAATAATTTACAGGGTGTCACTTCAGAAGGAATATTATTCTATCTTCTACATTTCTAATTTAATATATATATTATATAATATTCATATGTGTGTGTATGTGCACACACACACACAAATTTCATCATCCAAATCTTCAAATGTTACTAATTCACAAACATAATGCTTCTTTATTCTTAGAAGGAAATTTTTCTTTTTTTTTCTTGCATATTGTAGGGAGGCTCTCATTGTAGCAGGGCATTATGTCATGGATTTCATTGCACTTGGGAACCAAGGAATTTGACCCTTGAACAACATATCAGAAAGTAAAAAATGTATTCAGATCACAGTTATGTTGAGCTAACAATACAGGTAGCTAGGGAATACTTTGAACACTGGCCATATGACCCTACTCCAACTTCACAATGATCAATGTTTTTCCTTCTTTCTGAAAAATACACCAATATCCTGGATTGTAGAAAAAAAATTGGAGGAGAAAATAGTAGTAGTTAACAGTATTGCCAACCCCAAGCATTTAAAAATCCTGAATTGGGACCAAAGAGATCATGAGAAGGATTAAATATATATATATATATATATATAATCAATAAATAAATTTGAGACGCTTTCTAATTTTTTTTTCTGGTTTATGAGCCTTTAGGTCACATTGTGAATAAATTCTTGAAAATCAGAAAGGCTAGAAACTTTCTTTTATAAAAATGAAAATAGATTTTCACCTAATTAAATGTCTCCAGGAGCAACAGCTTTGAGAAACACCATCAAAGATCACAATACCTAAGGTAGAATCCCAAGAGCTGGCAACACAGAAATCATATGAGCTGGGAAGTAATAACACTTGTGCTAGTTGAATAAAAACAGACACAAAAACCCTTATTCACAAATATTTTGTTGATAGGAGTGCCAACTTCCAATTGGCTATCAATTACACTATCCATTATCTGAGAATATTCAGATAGCAACACCAGGTATTTGTGGAAATCCTGGAGAATATTGTATTTTCTACAGATGACTGGATAATTAATTTGTACTGAAAGTTCATTATTTGCCAATTAATATCCAGTTTAAAAAGTAAGAGTCACTCAATGAGAAGCCAGAAACAGTACCATGTGTCTTAGATATCCAGTCACACAATAACAAATATTTGGAAGAAACAGTTCGCAAACAACCCACAGGCTGAAATCTATGTATCAAAACTATACAGCAAAGATTTAGGAATAATTATTACATACTCAGAAGTCAGGATTCCTTTGCAAATGATCTGTGAATCTAAAAGTTGGATTCAACTCACAATGAATATTGTTCATAATGAATATAGTCAGTTCCAGTTTGTCTATTTGTTCCAACTTCATTGAGACAACCAGGAATAAAACAGAGATTCTCTTCTAGCCAGCAAGTTCTGCTGATGTTGCTGTCATAAAAAGATGCTTAGCTTACATTATAGATTTAAGATAATCAATTCCGCTCTGCTCTCAGAATTAGAATATAAAAACGTAATTCTTAGTTAACCCATTTCAGTTTGTATGAACAAACTTCACAGAAGACAGAACACTTAGATTGTACTTGGGTGTAAATCCAGTGTACACAGCATGCTGTATGATTTATATACTGGCCATCCTTGAGACAGAGTCTGGCATTTCATTGATATGCCTATTATTTAGATGTATTCAGAGAGGATATGAGATTTTCTCCTGCAGTGACTGTGTTTTCGAAGAGATGCAAAAGACAGATCTTTTATATTTCCCAAGGTTAAAGCAAAAAGTGAGATGTCCTTTGCTTTTCCAACCCCTTACTCATATAGAATAATTCATCTGCTGATATTCATAAGGGTGACTTTTACCAGCACATGCACTGGTGTCCAAAGGATGTAGATAATTGTTTATGGATTTCCATCAGCTTTTATTTAGCATACTTGGTAGTACTCTTTCTGCTGCTGGTCTTTCAAGAATCCTTTTTGAGCCAGGAGCCTGCTCTATAGAGAACTATACCTTATGTTTATATTCTTTGCAAGTTCTGCTATAATAGAATCAATGTATCAGATCAATCCAGTGACCATGCCAAGTACCCTAATAGTAAAAGTTAGGGGAGGTTTTCTAACTGAGACTTTAGCAACAAGGAATTAAATATGTAATTACTCATTTTTGTGTGCTTTCCCAGCTCCCCTTTATACATAGCATGGGAGAAGCAGGGCACCTTTTATGTTTTCGTTCCCCTTGTTTTATTTAAAAATTCCAACAAGAAAACTCGTATGAGAATTTGAGGCCACATTTTTGAAGCCATTTAGCAGTAAATTATTTAGAGCACACTGGTTATGACTCTAAATTCCCCTCTTCTTTGCTTGTCCAGTAGTTGACCTGAGTACTAGCAATACAGGGTATCAACCTCCATTCTACTCTCTTCTCTTATTGCCTTAGTGGTTTTCAAACTTTTTAGGCTGCCCTTTCCAAATAATGTATTCTACTGCAGACCCCGCCCCCCCCCCCAGCTGAGATAGGATCATAATACACTTATGATTAGATTGCCAAGTTTAACTAAATAAAATGTACTGTCCGCCATTATAGGACTTTTTTCACATACCCCCTGACAAGAGCTCGTACCCCAGTTTAAAAACAACTGCCTTAGACTGTTACAGTGAGGACTGTACACTGGAAGGACTGAACGCACTTTGTAGATTGGACTAGGTCTGGCAGTTTTACAGAGTCCAATTACCCCACTTTGAGAGGGAGTTGCACAGTATTTCCTGCTGCAACCACCGACTGAAGATTCTCTCACACCTATTTGCCATTGGACTCTATCTGCCTCAGATAATAAGAATCCTAATCCTCTCTCAAGCACACACCCTACCTGTACAAGGATTTATGCACATGAGAACATGGAGTGGGGTTTGATGAACCCTCTCTCAGTCTAAGAATGGAGGCATGAAGTTGACAAGCAATCTGAAAGCAATGTTGCCTACTCAATTTGAGAATGTTTTGGGGAACAATACAGGTTAAAGATTTGAAATGAATGATAAAGTCAATTCTCTGTCCTAGAACTTTGGCAGTGAAGACAAAATCTCTTTATATTGTGCTGCTAGCACCCTCTAGGGGTCAAAACAAGGTTGCCTGATTCAAGCAGAAATGAAAAGGGAAGTAAGCTTCCAAAAGAGCTGCAGTTCTAATGTGGCTCAACATTCATGCCTGCATGTTCCCCCTCAAGTTAGAAAAGCCACCATGTACCTAGGAAGCAGGTAATGGAGTACAAATTCAGTTCTAGCTGCAAATCACAGTTTGATTTTTTTACAGTAAATCAATCTTGAGTATAAAAGAGTAGCTTGCATGCTTAGTACAGCTGTACAACTGTCTCAAACCTGTCTCTTTAAGTTATGACTCATAATTTTCGTGAAATGTTCTCACAGTTTGTGACCCAGTAGATCCCAAACATATGATTTAATCAGGCATTAGTCAAAGTCCAAGTTTTCCCTTCCCGATGTTAGTTCTGATCTATACCACATTGTCAGCGTCTCTGTTCAGTGCTAGGCAGGCACAGCGCACTTGGATGCGGGGTGGGGGTAGAGATACAGAAAAACATGCCGCTGCCAAAGTGGTGGATGTGGCCTTTAACAATTCCATATGCATATTCTCAGCCTACAACTTCATATTAGCCTTTTGCAGGCCTGTGGCTCTCTTTCATTCATTCAGGGTAACAAAGTATTCAGACACATGCTAAACAGATATCACTGAAATTGTTCTAGCCCTTAAAACTGCCTTCAGCCTTTGCAACAAGTGAAGACGCTTCTACCGTACGCACATACATTTACACATAGTTCTAATTGTATTTCATCTGCTTGTGATTTGAGTTGAACCAAAATGTCTGTTATTTGCAGGGGTCACCAGTGAAAAGCTCTCACTTCACATGCTCCTCCCTCCCAAATTTAAACTTGAAGTGATCCCACAAGTAGGGCTACTAGACTCCGCAAAAACAGTGGGTCCAGTCGCTGCCTTATTGAAGTCAATGGAAGTTTCACCCTCACCTTCAATAGAGCCACGATGATATTCAGTGTTTCACAGATATTTGTACACATTCACAATGGCTGTTCATTTCCATCATGTTCCTGCCCCTTTATGTTTGAATAAATGGCTGGATTATTGCTCCTCCTTCACCAGGGTATTCCCTCACAAACAGAAGTATCAATTCACTATTCCCCATTTGCAATTCATCATTCTCCTCTTTTTTAAAAAAATCTAGTTATCCAGTTAGGCAGCAGAAGCAAAACTATGTGCAAAATCTTCATCTGGAGCAAACCAGGATAGCTCCAATGGCTTCCATCATCTATGCTAATTTACCCAACAGAGGCTCAGACTTCATGTGAAATAGGTGACAAATCACTTACCACAAAGAGCCAACAACTAACGAATGGAGTTGATAGTGTGCTAATAACCCATAGACTGAAAATAGTTCATCCATACCATTTGGCAGAAAACAGACATGTCTGCAGAAATCAGGAACAGTTTCTGAATGACTTGCAAACAGAAACTAGGGCCGAGTTAGAAAACACTAGCTGCGAAAAATATTTGGCCAGCTCTACACACAACCGCACATTAAATTGCTTCCCCCACACTCCCACTTGCTTTCCACAGAGTTGGAAGATTCAAGAGGCAACTCTGATTTCAGCTTTGCGGCAAGGTCAGGCAGAAGGAGACACTCTAAAGACAAACATTTGTCTTCTCACACTCACACGGCAGGAAAATGAATGGGCAGAAATTTTCTAACAGCATCTCCCACAATTCTGATAGATGTGGTTTATTCCCTCCTGTTTGTAGTTTCCAAGGGCAGTTCAATGGTGTAACACAGCCCCTGCTGGCCATGCCCCCTTCTCCACCTTGCCATGGGACAATTCATTCCAAAGCTGTTTAAAAGCAATAACATCACATGCCAACCAGTAAACTATATAGTAGGCTAACTGGTCCATGAACTGTAGATATAAAAGTTAATTTTTGTCTCCTGGCTAAGAAGCTATCCAGGTACCCTATGCTTCCACTAAGGAAATGTGCAAGGCAACAAGATGGTTTATTTCCTATATTCATGGTAAAATATGGATATTCTGATATTAAAATTCTGATCTGATACTGCATTCAAAAGCTTTTTTCCTACTGAACCAATCAATGACAACATGTACCTATCCAGTGGGGTTTTGAATTGTGAAACTTGTCAAAAGGTGATCACCAGTCATGACAATCAGGTGACAGGAGAACACTCAGTTCATTTGCTTCAGAAACTAGTGCTCAGGAGCGTCCCATCCAGTAAAGATACCAATGCTGTGGTAACAGTGTTTAGGAAATGGTATTCTGCATTCATTTGCCCATTCTGAACCTGATCTTCCTCCCATGGCAAAACTCCCATTGACTTCAACAGAAGCAGGAGCAGATAGAAACAGCTATTGAAAAAATCAGATTCCATGATGAGGAGTCAAGAATAAAAAACGCCTGCTGTGGAGGTGGAAAGGTACAACAAGAAAGTCACACAGACACTCTACACTGGTGACTGAAATGTAGACTAGGACGTGACATGCAGAATAACCACAATGAACACAAGATTTATTGATCACAGCTTACCATATGACAAGCCCTCAGCTATTAGTAGTCTGATAAAGCAAACTTAATGTCCTCTGTGCATTTAGCTGTGTGGCAAATACACAGCACAAATCTGACATTTGGAGCAATAGTAACAAGAACAATGGCAACATGTCAGCTCTGGACACTTTACTCATAGTCTAAGACTGATTCCATCACTCAGCTAGCAAGGATGCAAATTATTTCCCTATAAATTACTTCTACTAAATAAAAAGATTATTGGTGATGTTACAACTCTTCATCTCTTGCTCTACTCCACCCAAATTCCTGGGTTCCTCTCACACCCCAAAATCCCATCAAATAAGTCTTCTGCCTTCTAGAAGTCAACGGCCACCACCCGTGACAAGGCAAGTGTTCTAGGCAGGACCCAAGTGACCCCCAACAACATTTTACATTCAAGACAGTCTTAAAACATGGAAAACCACTTGCTATGCAGAATGGGTTTTGTATGGAGTAAGCGCACCTCCCTGCGTTTCATGAGCAGAAATTCAACTGCACTCTACATCCTCTTTTCCATTCTCCATCTTCTGATACCCAAGTGGTTCAGGTATTAGGATCCAGTTTTGTACTCTTATGTGCATTGAGTGGTACCTCCCCTTTGCAAATCATAGAGTGAAACAAAGGACTACTAGTCCTAATACACATAACTCAGGGCAGGTCTACACTACAGCTGGGATCGACGCTCTGAGATTGATTTACCAGTGGTCGATTTAGTGGGTCTAGTAAAGACCTGCCAAATTGACAGCAGATTGTTCTCCAGTCAACCCCTGTACTCTACCCCCAATGATCACTTATACAAGCAGTCCCTTTGATTTGAGGGTGCCAGAGTCTGGTTCTGCTCTACTTCATATTAGTAAATGTTCTAATAGTACCTCATTTTGCAACCTTTACTCACACTGAGTAACATTTATATCAATAGTCTGTTCTAATGAATACAAATTAGTTAAGTTCTACTTTGTGGAAATGTACAGTACAATTTTCTTTTTCTAAAATATTTTTTGTGTGTCTGTTATAATCCCTTCAGCTAGGAGTAAAACTCAAATTAAGCAAAGTATTGGGAAATGGCCATGTACTCCCGTGACTACATGTTGCATATAAAATAATTCAAACACGCTATTGAACTGTGTAATTTAGCTCATATGTAGTTAGAATGTACAATGTTTGCCAAGTGGCTGTATCCAGCTGGAAAATCAGTTTATATGTGCCAGTTTAATAGAACCTGAAAGTCTTCCCCAATACACTAAAAATGTTATCCAAAGTTGAAAATGTACATTTTGTAAAACCAAAGGTGGCTGTAAATTACAGCATAAATGTAAAGAATGATTCCTTTGCTGCCAAAATTTACATCAATGATCGCTGATATAGGGAACACATCATAATAAAATGAAACTTTGTACAATTAAAGTGTGTGCTCTCCGGGCCATATTCTGACATAAGAGCTGCATATGTCTATTTACATAAAACAGACTTAGGGCCTGATTCTTCTCTCACTGGTGTGAATCCACTAAAGGCAAAAAAAAAGAAAAAAACCACCAGTGTAAAAGTAGTAGAGAATTTGGCCTCCAATCATAGTTGACTAGATGGTACAGGAGGCTGGTAATTCATGTTATTTTTCTGTATTACAATATTGCCTAATGTCCCAATCAAGGTTGGAATCCTGTTATGTTAGTGCTGTACACACAGCCCATGCCCTACAAGTGGATGTACAGCACTTCACATGCAGTTTAGTAGCTGAAATCCAACCATGCTTGAGAAGAACTATAAGTAGTTCCTGTATGATGGGTGTTTGGTGGCCTATGTGAAAACCATCAGGTGTTCCCATGTCTAGTTTCCAATGACCAGATGCCTATATTACAAAATCTCATTATAGTTGTTACTAACTGCCACTGTAACCCACACACCTTCTGAGTGTGGTGCTCTGTCCCGCTCTAGTGGCACAGGGACCATTTAGAGGTTAATGAGTCTGCTACAACCTTAGCTAAGAGCCACATAGCTTTTAGCTCACACAGTAGAGGCTTATGCTTGAAGCTCCAGAAGTCCCAGGTTTGATCCTTTACCAGTACACTTAATTCTGTGTAGCCTCTCTAGTGTGGAAACAGTTATATCAATACTGTTTATACTAGGTCTGTTAAGCAATTAAATAAATTAATAGCAATTAATCACACTGTTAAACAATAATATAATACATTTATTTAAATATTTTGGATGTTTTCTACATATTGATTTCAAGTACAAAAAAGAATACAAAGTGCAAAGTTCTCACTTTATTTTTATTACAAATGTTTGCACTGTAAAAAACAAAAGAAATTGTATTTTTCAATTCACCTAATAGGAGTACTGCACTGCAATCTCTTTATCATGAAAGTTGAACTTACAAATATAGAATTATGTACACCTACATTCAAAACACCTACATTCAAAAATAAAACAATATAAAATTTTAGAGGCTACAAGTCCATTCAGTCCTACTTCTTATTCAGCCAACCACTCAGACAAACAGGTTTGTTTACATTTGCAGGAGATAATGCTGCCCGCTTCTTGTTTACAATATCACCCAAAAGTGAGAACAGGCATTTTCATGGTGCTGTTGTAGCTGGCATCCCAAGATATTTACATGCCAGATGCGCTAAAGATTCATATGTACCTTCATGCTTCAACCACCATTCCAGAGCACGTGTTCATGCTGATGATAGGTTCTGTTCGATAACAATCCAAAGCAGTGCAGAAGGATGCATGTTGATTTTCATCATCTGAGTCAGATACCAGCAGCAGGAGGTTGATTTTTATTTTTTTGGTGGTTCAGGGGTTCTGTAGTTTCCGCACTGGAGTGCTGCTCTTTTAAGACTTCTGAAAGCATGCTCCACACTTTGTCCCTCTCAGATTTTGGAAGGTATTTCAGATTCTTAAACCTTGGGTCGAGTGCTTTAGCTATCTTTTGAAATCTCACATTGGTACCTTCTTCATGTTTTGTGAAATCTGAAGTGAAAGTGTTCTTAAAATGAACAACATATGCTGGGTCATCATCCAAGCCTGTTATAACATGAAATATATGGCAGAATGGGGGTAAAACAGAACAGGGGACATACAATTCTCCCCCAGGGAGTTCAGTCACAATTTTAATTAACATATTTTTTTAACAAGGATCATCAGCATGGAAGCATGTCCTCTGGAATATTGGCCAAAGCAAGAGGGGGCATAAGAATGTTTAGCATATCTGGTGCTTTAAAAACCTTGCAATTGCAGCTGCAAAAGTACCATGCAAATGCCTGTTCTCACTTTCTGGTGACACTGTAAAGAAGAAGCAGGCAGCATTGTCTCCTGTAAATGTAAACAAACATGCTTCTCTTAGCAATTGGCTGAACAAGAAGTAGGACTGAGTGGACTTACAGGCTCTGAAGTTTAACATTATTTTGATTTTGAGTGCAGTTATGTAATTTTAAAAATCTACATTTGTGAGTTGCATTTTCACAACAAAGGGATTGCACTTATATGAGGTAAACTGAAAAATACTATTTCTTTTGTTTATCATTTTTACAGTGAAAATATTTGTAATAAAAATAAACATTTTGATTCAATTACAATACAGAATACAATATACATGAAAATATAGAAAAACATCCAAAATATTTTATAAATTTCAGTTGGTACTCTATTGTTTAACAGTGCAATTAAAACGGTGATTAATTGGGATTTATTTTTTTAATCACAATTAATTTTTCTGAGTTAATCACATGAGTTAACTGCAATTAATCGACAGCCCTACTTTATACTGGTATTTCTATTCCTCTCCAGGAAGAGGAATAAGCTATACCAGTGCAGCTGCATCTACACAATGGGATGTACTGGTATAATTAAAAAATAATAATAATCACACCACTAACCTAAACAGTTATACTGGTACAAAACCTGTGTGTAGAACAAGCCAGAATTTCCCTTAGATGCAGTGGACCAAATGTAGAGATGAGGAATGCACGTGGAGATGAAGGTAGCTTGGGAATGGCAGACTGCCTTTGTGACTTTCACCTCGTAATCTAAGTAAGTTTAGACAGAGTCTAAATTAAACATAACACGCATGCACTTGGGCCTGGTCTACATGCAATTTTTGTATCAGTATAACTATTTTGGTTCAGGACATGATTATTTCAGTTATAAAAGTGATAATGATACAACCCCTGCTGTGAATGCAGTTATACCACAATAGCTATTCTCCTTCCCATCAGGAATAGCTACTCCAATATAAAGCACCTTTGTATTCACTTGTGGGGTGAGGTTTGCATAGTTATACAAATATAATGAAAGTCAAACAACCTGTGTGTGTAAAGAAGCCTTCAGATTCCCTCTAAGCATACGTAGCCCTCAGTGTCAGCTATGGCTGAGTACATAGTGGCTATCACATTTGGTTTCACTAACATTGCACTGCTAGTTCCTAACTTATATTAATGTGCTTTAGAAAAGCTTGAACCTGTGCAAATGCAATGGCATCACTGGAACTGCTCAAGTTTACCTCAGGGTATAATTTGGTCCATTGTGTTGAAGCCCTACTGTTTTTGCAAAAGGCCCTGGAATCCGTAACTTCCCTCTGTATACTTACCAAAATCAGGAAGAAGGGGCTTTTGGAACATCAGCTCATCCTTTATTAAATATCTTTTTAATCTATTGCATAATTTTTGTGCTTGAATGAATCGCTTCTGAACACATTTATTTTTTGGCCTAATTTACAAGTTGCTTTTGCCTTCCATTTTGAAAGTTTACATGGAAGCAGAAAGGCTGAGTCCTACCATTGATAATAGCTCAGTTAAAGACTAGCTTTTTTAAACTAGAAACCCATTATGATGCCAAAACTTGAATCATGCTAGTTCTGATGAACACTAACGGAGACAAACATGAACAAGTGCCAGGGCAGCAAAATCTAAACACAGCAGGCCAAAGGAATAGCATTCAGTGATTAAGTCTGGCCCAAGGGTTTAATCTTTAGGGTTAAAGAAAGACTTAAAATGCGATTTCCAGAGGCAGAGGATAAAATCTTGAGTATGTGAAATAAATATTTCAGATAAACCCACAGATTATAAAACAAAGTCTTTTTTTATTAATGATTCTCCTGTATTTTTTTTTAAGTCGAGGCCCTAGAAATTGTTTAGTACAGTAGCCAATCCTGATTTCCATATTCCACAAAAATCACCTCGTTCCAGAACTGATACACATGTAATCCCAGTGGCCACCTACCCATAGGGCATGCATCTGAGCACTTTAACATTATCTGGAAAGTTTCAAGCTGTGTGTCATTACACATATTTCCAGATAGTAAATTTTGTGGCTCTTATCTTTAGTCTGACTGAATTGCACTCATTGTAGGATCCAGGAGTAAAAGGAAAGGTGGATTTATTCCACTTTTACAGCCCCCTGATCCCAGAAAAAGCCCCCAAAGTTGAGAGTGACCTCAGGACTGTTTTAAATTACACCCTGCTCCCTATTACTGGGGATCAAAATGATAACTAATCCATACCAACTCAGTAGGAGTTTTTCCTGTCAAGACTGAATAAGGGCTATAGGATCCATTCCATTACTAGCAAGGTCCTACCAATCTTACTTCATATTAAAATAGGGCAGAGTCATCAGATGTCTCGATTTTATAGAGACAGTCCTGATATTTGGGGCTTTTTCTTATATAGGCTCCTATTTCCCCCTACTCCCCTCCCTATCCTGATTTTTCACACTTGCTGTCTGGTCACCCTAAAATGGAGCTATTAAAATCCCTCCACTCATCTGCTGAAAGGTAGATCAGACTGAGAATAGCAAGAATATCCATATGTATCATTTCAATACTTGTTACTAACGTCTCATTGCTGCTGTACTGATTGTGTGTTTAATCCAGCATTCCTTCCCATTACACAGGCTCAGTGAAATAAAAGGGACTACAAAAGCAGTTCCCCATAAATGCCTTCTCTTTAATGGACTATGAACTTGGCAGTGCAGTGAGGATGCTGGCATGAGCATCCAGTTCTGGGTGCAGTAACTGCCCTACAGAAAGACTGATGGCCCAATGAAGACCCAAATGCCAAGATTTTCAGAAGTGACTAGTGATTATGATGCCTCAATTTTTGAGTGACCAACCTGAGACACTGATTTTCATGGAGTGCTGAGTACCGACCCTCTACAAACTAGGCCCCTTTAAGATGTCTCAAGTTCAGCTCCCATAATCACTACTCACTTTTAGAAATCTAAGCCATAATCTTTAGTGGGTTAATCTAAAAGCGTAGAAGGGAGCGGGGAAAAAGTTAATGAAGAGGACTCTACTGGCGGATTTCTCATCAACAGTAGGCATAATGAATAGTAGTACAGCTCCAAAACAATAGACTTCTAGCCCCAAAGAGGCTCCCAGAAAGAAGAGTCCTGGAGCCAAAGGAAGATGTAACTGCATTTTTGTGAATAGAAGTATGATCACTGGAGTGAAGGAGAATCAGATCAGGTGTCTGTAGCCATTGATGTTTCTGAGGAGGACTAGAATGCAAGCAGTTCTCCCATCTCTGAATAATTTCACATGAACATCAGATGCTGAAAACAGAACTGTAGATCCTTTTTGCTGCCAATGTGGTTTCTAAACAAACAAATTGGAAAAGGCAGCTGGAAAATCTGCAACCATATAATTGGTCTGTCTATTTGGCTGAGGAGTTGCGGGAAGGAGGAATTTGTGGAGCATTTACTGACTACACTTTCTGTTTAAGAAAAGTTGAAAGAGGTTTTGGATTGTGAAGATATTGACAGTTTTGAAAGGGAGAGAGCATGTGGGTCTCTTGCCCAGGTCCACTGGTTGAGAAGCCTCATTGGGCTGTTATAGTCAAAATTTTAAAGATTTGAAGAAAAGGATGTAATTCTGAAAAAGGCAATACAATACTCTACAGGAAAAAAGCAGAAGCTAGAGAAAGGTGAGAGAGTTCGTATTTTCTCCAGTGTTACCCAAAAAGAAGCAGTGAGAGAAGAAACCAACTGTAGAATTTGAGTCTTAAACAGCAAGACAAAACACTTTTTTAAAAAACCCATGAGATTTTTGCAATCTCTCACCCCCATAATAAGTTCAGGAAGCACCACCAGGAAGCCAGGGCAGCTGAGTTGTTGATCAAGTAGATTTTCCTTTCAATGAAGTGTTCATTTCTATTGCTACTCACGGGTTCCATACACGTGGCTTTTGCAGAAGACTTAGGCTAAAAAAAAGGGGAAACGGCAAGCAGAAAACAGGGAGGTGATAGAATTGTCTGGGAAATATATTCTGTGGGTCTGCTTGTTTCTTTAAACACGAGATTGTATTATCTTCAGGCATTACAATTAATTTAAGGGTTTATTTGATTTAATTTATGGAGTAGCTAAGTGTTTTAATTATGTTATTTCAAATCCATCCCATGTCATTCTTGACAGGGGAAAGAACAGCTTTATTAACCAATTAGCATGTTTCTCATTTCATGGGTAAATTACAAGTGCTGGGATATTCATGGAAGGTGGGATGCTGTCCCTGGTGAGTAAAGGGACCTAGGACATCAATCTGTATACAATTTTTAAAATATACCACTTGAAAAAATATATTAAGGATCTGCTTTTCAGAGGTGTTGACTGTTCTCTACTGTCAGGCAGATCAAAATGACCAAATCTTGGAGTCCTTATTGAGACAAAACTCACATTTACTTCAGTGCATCAATGGGAAGCTGAGGTCAAAGGAAGATTTGTCTGTGTAAGGGTAGAAGTAACGAGGAATAAAAAATTCAGAATTTGGCTCTCTCTTGGTAAAGAAATAGTAAAATACATTGCATACACTGCATATCTGTCAACTAAATTCATTCAATCTACAATACTTTATTAGATCTTATACCGCTCCAGAGAAAATTCAAATCTCAAATTACAAAATCTTGTACTTGAAGGCTTCATCAATACTGTAGTCTCCAGACTATGAAATATGGTCTCCAAGTTACCATTTAACTCATTATGTAAGCCAAACTCCAACATTTCATCCTTGTCAACATTAGTGGAAGCAGATGAGGATTCTAGCTGCACTTGGTTTGATTTCCCTGTAATAACTGCAGCCAGTTGTTCTATATATATATAAAAAGTAAGAATTTCCTTGAAATTTCACATAATATTTGCAGGAAAACAATTGATAAAATGCAGATTTAAGATCTAATATTTCTTTTTTGTGAAAGAAAGGATCAATGTTTCCTGGACTTGTATAGACCTGGAAAGATCAGGGAATGAATGACTACATTTTCACTTTGAAAATGGATTTGAAAATGTTTATTTCTGAACTGAAAAAAAATATTTGGAGAACCCTGAAAAACCAAAGATAAACATGACTTGAGATCTCAAATACTTTAAGAGTTGGCCTGACCTGAGGATCTCTATAGCTTCACCACCAGACAGCAAGCTATCCAGACCTTTTGTGCGCAGTCTCTCTCAATCAACTCCACAGATGGTTCTACCCACGTTTTTCTGATAAAAGATGTGTCTTCACCAAAGAAGGGAAATTTCCATCTCTCAGTGTCATTTGACACATTTCTTATACTAATATGGGGAATTTCCTCCAGGCTGTTATGAAAATATAACCTTCTTAGGTTATATTGCAAAGAGTTCTTAAGATTTTAATTTTTGCCTTAG
Source organism: Dermatemys mawii (assembly GCA_007922305.1). Classification (NCBI taxonomy): domain Eukaryota; kingdom Metazoa; phylum Chordata; order Testudines; family Dermatemydidae; genus Dermatemys; species Dermatemys mawii. The sequence goes on along the minus strand of ML677371.1, from coordinate 19,059,838 downwards.
AGATGCGAATGGAACCCAGATCCTCCAAGTCACAGGTTAACACTGTAACCACTTGGTCAACCTTCTTCCCCAACCAATTGGACTCTGGACAAATCACCTTGCTGGCGGTCTCTGTGGAGTTATCAAGTCCCTCGATAAACATTTTCTCTGACTCAGTTTTGTTGAAAAGCTTGGTTTTGAATGAGTGTGAATGAACACGCATACATATGTGAGAGGAAATGACTGAGGGAAAAGCTAAAGCCAGGCCTGAACCACAAAGCTTTGCTGACATAGCTATGTTGATCAGGAGTCTGAAAAATAAAAAATAAAAATCACACCTCCTAGCCAAAATAGCTATGCCAGCAAAAGAGTGCTTCTGTTGGCATAGCTAAGATCATTCATGATGGTGGCGTTACTGTACTGACAGAAAAAACAACTTCTTTTGTCAGCATAAGCTGTGTCTACCACATAGGGCTCTGTTAGCATAGCTATACTAGCAAAGCATTTGCAGTGTAGACAAGGCTTAATGCTAAGAACAGTTCTGTGTTTAGCTCTTGTGACGGAGTCAGACCAGAAGGATATAGGAGAGTGCTGGAAGGCAGGTATATTAGTCTCAGGATGTGCAGGTCCTTGTTCCCTGGATAACCAAACAAAGGCTACTCCAGACCAATCAAGACACCTGGGGCCAATTAAGAACCTTCTAGAAAGGAGTAGAAACAGCTAGCCTAATTGGGACACCTGAAGCCAATCAGGGACTGGCTGAATCCAGATAAAAACCTCCCAGTTAGTCAGGTGGGGTGTGGGTGTCAGGAGCTGTGGAAGGAAGTTATGCTGTTGGTGAGACTGAGTGTAGGACAACATATCATACAGAAGGAAGGAGGCCCTGAGGTAAGGGTGAAGTGGAGTTTGAAGAAGCAGGGACTGCTGTGGGGAAGTAGCCCAGGGAATTGTATTGTGTTTTGTGCCTAAAAGGTCAGCCATTGTAGCTGATACTATTAGGGTCCCTGGGCTGGAGTCCGGAGTAGAGGGCGGGCCCAGGCTCCCCCCTTTTTCCATCTTCCATACTGGCCTGTGATGAAGGCAACTCACTAGGCAGTGACTCTTGCCAATTATACTGAGAAAGGGAGGTCACTCTGGGGCCTAGATGAGTTTCTGAGGCCCCTAAATCTGCCAGGAAGCTCAGGACCCACAAGTACAGACTTGGAGCTTTGTCACACTCTGAAAGTGGGCAGTATGATTTTTATTCTTGTCTCTTCCAAGAGTTAGTTCCATAGTTCCAGCTCCTATGGAAATCATCACTGTGCCTCCTGGCTTTCCCCATTGGGGAACATATGGAACATAGCTGTCATGGGATCGTGGGGTGGCAGAAGGAGAGAGAGACTCTCTCAGAGCTTTTCTACATGGGGACACACAGATAAGTTAAGATAAATTTAAAAGTGTGAAGTAAAAGTACATTAAAGTGCATTAAACTCCTGTGTGGATGCTCTCATTCCAAAATAAAGTGGCCTTAGCTCGCTTTAGCAGTTTAGGAAACAGCTCATGAAGAATTAACTAAACTTTCCTTAGTGTCCCCATGTAAACAAGCCCTCATGCAACTTGTACCAAGAAGGAATTTGGATATCAGAAGAGAGACCTTAAACTGGACTTTGTATTCAATACAAAATCCATGCAGAGCGTTAAACTTTGGGGTGATGTATGCATGGCAATCTGGATTACTAAGTGGACAAGTGTCTTTGTTTTGGACCCGTTCAGGATGTGCTATTTCATGCTGAAGAAAATTTTATTATGCAATAGTTTAAGTATTCTAGAAACATAAATCTTTCTGATTACTTAAGTCAAACATCAGTCAATGATCTCAACTAAATAAATACTAATAGTGGATGAAACTATTTGGACAGAATCAGAACTAGCCTAAACCTTCCCCAAACATATTTTGGAGATATGGAAATGTTCAATTTACTTCTCCCCACATATGCCTCTTAATTTAATGTTTCATTTTAGAGAGGGGCCAAAGCCAGAATCAGTAGCAATTTCAGGGATTAGGGAGAGCAAAGTCAGATTCAAATACCCAAACCCACTCCGATGCTTTTCCTTCCTGATGGAATCTAAAATAAGAGGAGTCCTAATTGGCCATTCAGACCGTCCCCCAAATCCTGCACGCACAGCTGATCTCTGTCCTTGCACCCAAGTCCTAGCCTTCATTCACCTTCAAGTTTACACCTTAACCTATACTTATAGTGGATTCCATCACCTCTGCCAGCCCATCTCTAATTTTTCCAGGTTCCAGTGAGAACCAGAAGCAGAAATGGTCATTACAAAATCATGACATTACCGTTGAGCCTGGAGTAGTAGTTATTTTTCCAGAGGCAGCTGAGACAGTTTGGCAATGTTCTGAATCAATTTTCATATTTACATCCACTGAAACAAAGCCCAGCCTTGCCAGGCCTATGGCAGCCATTGCCAAAACACTGTAGATCAAATGCTGCTATGCCACAAGTGTGTCCAGCCCCTAACTGAAATCTCTCCAGAGGCTAATGATCATCATTAAAATAGTTTGTTAATAATGTCAAAGGGTCATCCATACGTATACTGGGCCTGATATACTATTGTTACACTCCAGTTTTATGCTAATGTAAACTCCATTCAATTAATTAATCCATTAATTCAACTGAATTAAACCGGCATAAAATTGGATCAATGCAGTCCTGAATCAGAGCCATTGATGGCATTTCTTATGGGCCAATTCAGCTCATTTACACCACTGTAAATGAGGAGTAACTCAGTGGAACGGTATCAGTATGAAAGCAGAATCGGGTTTCATTTCTGAAGGCTAGTGCTTTTCAGATGGTAGACGCAAGTGACATGCAAACACAATGGGTCTTAGCAGCAGCATTTGATATTGCTACTCCATAAAGTGAAACAATACAAGACTATTTCAGAGGAAGCTTTGGGTCAATGCCATGAATATTATGGTCTAATTCAACTCAATACAGACTGGAGTAAGTAGGTGCAAGATCCAGGGACAAAACTGGAGTCACCTAAATGGTGTGCTAAGTGAAACATCACATGCAAGTTAGTGAAAAATTAAATATGAGTGTAAGTGAAAAAATAGTGCAACTTACACCCATGAGGCACTTGGCCAGTGTCCAAAATGAGTGTAATTTACAAACTTTTTGCCTCAATATGCAAGCTAAAGTAAACTCCACTAAAGCAAGACCCCGCCGCCCCCGCCTCCCCATCAACTTTAATTTATGCTTTCATTATCGCCAGCATTCCTGGGACCCAATTCAGTTCTGGCCCAAGCGGACAAAACTCCCATTAGTTTCAATGGGAGTGACATCCACTTATACCAAAGCACAAGTTGGTCCCCCACAGAACATTGTATCAGTATTACACTCGCTTTGCACACACAGCTATGTACTAGTCACACTACATTGCCACTTCCCAACCAATATGTAAATTATACTATCACTGAATTTGGCCCTACATCTTAAGTTGCAAAGGACTTCAAATGAGTTTCATGGGTATCCCTGAGAGCTGAATTCAGCTCCAAGACTTTTTCATCCTTTTCTGAGCGACAGATTCAGAGGGGTCAGGACAATTTCCATCTATCACATGGATTCAGTACTCAATTCTCTTGGAAGAATTCTCCCTCCTAAGCAACACTTTAGTTTGTATAAGCCTTCTGCATTCATTTCCTCTGTGACCATATCACCAAACAGACTGGGTTCCTTGTAATGCCTGTTTCCATGGCTCTTGATTACATCACAGAGGCTGATGCTGCTCCTGTGAGACATTGAAAAGATCTTGTACCAGTATTCACTCTGCAGAGTACAGCCAGAGGCATCCCTCCCCCACCCCATTTTGGAAAGAAGAAAGCATGAATCAAGCTCAGCTCTGTGAATTTATGCACCTCCTAATGCAGTGAAAATAGTTTTTATATGTGGTAAATATAGAGGCTCAAATCAAACCCTGAATTTGAATATCTCTACCTTTGGAAGCATTCAAAATCCAAACCCAGATCAGACGTTTGAAATGACCTCTCTTTACAGTAAGTAAAACCAAATCCCTGGTTGTGAATTTCCCATGATGGAGTATTTGAAATCTGTATCCAGATCTGGATTTTGTGATTTTAATCCATTTCAAGTGATAAAGGATATTGTTCTCTTTTTAAGCACAGGGTTGTTATCTTGAAATCACCATGACTTTTCACAGCCCCATTCTTCTTTGGCAACAGTTAGAATTGGCACTTCATATAAGTTCCTTACAATCACATAGCACTTGAAGCTCTTATGCTCCAACCTAGCCTTCTACCCATCAGCACATTTAATTAGACAGACATTGTGAAAAAAAGAAGTTAAAAAAAAAATTTAAAGGCAGTATGTATAGTACAGCCTTCTTCCCTACCCCTCCTAGCTACTGAAATTGTGACATGTTTTTCCAAAAATTTAGTTAAACTTATAACTGATAACTGGATATTATGACACTGCTTTAATGTCATTCCAATCTAAATTAATTCCCTGGCTCAGGTAAAAAAATATTATTAACATTAACTATTATTTATGGTATCTATATCTGTGAAAGCAGATCCTTTTGTTTTCTGTGTGTGGAACCTTTACATTTCTAAAGACCCTCACTATGTGTAGAATTCAGTGGCCATTTTGTTCTCAGAGCTCAGTGCAGACTGTCAGAGGAGATTTGGCTCCCTCATGCGGAACTTGCATTTGCTCATTATTGTTTTCGTAATCTAAAATTAAGGGCATTATGATTGATAAATATATGGAAATAAAACCACATTGTGAACATTTGAAGTTAGGTTGCCCAAGCTGACACTTGGCTAATATGGGATCGATTGGGTGTGTGTCACGCTACCCTCATCACATCCCTGTCATTCTCCTGAAGCAGGCTTGAAAGGTGTGAAAACTAACCTCCAATTACAAAGTAGAATACTTCGGTTCCATAGACAGATTAAGATCTATGGTAGAACTGGAGAAGTTATGGGTTAGTCAGCGTCCTATAGGCTATGTAAAAAGTGCCTTCAAAACTAACGGTTTTCTTTTGGGGGGTTTTACACACACGATGCGGGCAAGCTGTAGCCTCTGAGAACAGAGCCAGCCACAAGTCAATCTTGAGTTATTCTCTTCCAATTACTTCCTACCTGCTTCAGTCGGGTTCACATTTCTGGCTGGTCTCTCCCACAGCTTCCTACTAAAGACCATTTACAATCTTTTCTTAGAAACCACCTTGAATAAGTCACTTGGATTATTGAGTAGCCACCCCACTACCATATTATTTATTTGTATTATCATTGCACCAAAGAGCCCATTGCACTAGGGGCTGTACGAACAGAGAACAAAAGAGATGATCTCTGCTCCAAAGAGCTGACTATCTAAGTAGACCATACACCACACATCTTTACGATATAAGCCACAGGGAAAACTAATTCAGTTCAATAGAAATTGCCTTTTCTTTGAAGCCACCCACAATGTAAAACCTCAGAGAGAAGTAATTGAATTTACCAGAAGTTAATATGTGACATTTTCAGTCTACCCATATTGACTGTTTATACATTCAAGAGCTTGATTCTCCCTTACTTAATGCTAGCTTTATATTGGTGCGACTTTACACTGGTATATGTGAGTTACTTAATCCGGCCTTACACATTTTATACTTTCTATACCATACAGGGCCAGGTTTCCTTGTATGCTCTGCGTGATACAAAGCAGCCATAAACCCCATTGACCTCAGTTTTGCATTACTAGGGCAAGCTGACATGTAACCAAACCTCACAGACATGTTTCAATCAACATATAAGGCCAGATTCTGTGCTTGGACACACAAGTGCAGCAAGTAGCTTCATCAATTTTGATGGAGTTACTCCAGATTTAAAGCAGAATTTGGCCATAGTCTGTTCACAGTTCAGGATCTTAAACCCATTTTGTTTTTTTGGCAAACCCTTTTTAATCTTAAAGTGTCATTATCATATAACAGGAAATAACCCTAATTGCGACCTTGAAAGGGGTTAGAAAGTTTCCCTTTGCTAATGGATAGTAAAGCAACATGACACACTAGATTGTTGCCGTTTGCAAACAGTGGTAAGAGACTTCTCTGCACAAAGCAAGAACCTGTCATTCATTGCACAGGATCTTCCATTGCCAAGGGAAGCCTTTTACAATTACTCCTCACTAAACATTGCCATTTGCTTGTGTTTGGCTTTTTTTGCATTTGCCTCTTGCTCCTGTTCCTGAATAAGTCTGTTCAAATAGGATTTGGAAAGTAAGCCTCTCAAAATGTCAAAATTAAATAAATAGAGTCTTAGACACCATTGGGAGTAGATATCTGATAAAACGTGCATGCACACACACACACACCAATGCACACAAGCCCCTTATGATTTGCTTTCTGGGCAGTTCCTTTGAGGATAAAAGAATTCATACAGGATTCAGATAGCTTCCTGGATTTGCATGTCTATCTGTCAAATGACAAATGGGAAAGTAAACAGCACCTCATCGCCACTCCAAAGCATGATCTGAGAAGAAAGAGCTTCAGAACTGTGGGATTTGGATTGCCTCCCCCACTATTCGTGAGGTGAAAAATTATTTGATATCTAGGCCAGAAAAAGGTCCCCATTCCTTCCTCTCTAAAGACCCATCCTGCTAGCGTGAACAAAGGAGGAGATAGAAGTTGCCATGCATACTGAAAGTAATAGAAAGAGAAAAAGGAGACAGACACAGCAGGTAGGGAGTTGATGATAATGCAGACAAAAAAAGAGGAACTTCTTAAGATTCTTTCTAAGAAAAGGAATCTTGACTGTACTGGGGTCTTTTATTAGAATGTGCCTTGCACTTTTTTCTTGCTCTCTCTTCCTGACACTGTAAGTTATGCTCACGCTGACTGTGACACTTTGTCAGAGAAGACCTCATTGTTATTCTCCCAGATGGTACCGTTGTGACCTGTGTGCACAGAATAGCGCTAGAGTAACAAGTGTGACTGCACCTCTGAGGATTTTGTGGCTACCAGCTGCGCTGAGTGCTCATTAGCATTAAAAATGATGGTGATCTGCAGCATGGTTTGGCACCGATTACCCTTTTAAAAACAAGAGGAAGGATACAAAGCTAAACTGATTTCAAATGGTCAGGGGTGTGTGAGAAAGAAATCATGCCCTTTCAGGAGAAAGTTATGTTTTATGCTCAGCAACTGTATAGCACAGAAGGATTCAGGATTTATACGGTGTGGTTGGCTCAAGTGTGCTGGAATCTAGGCATATGTTTTGAGAGTTCACAGCAGCCTATGGGGCTCTTAGAGAGGCTATTTTTGATGGCACTTTTATAACAGTTACACATACATTTTACAGATTTTTCACTAGGGCCTATATTATTACTATTGGTATGACACTAGCACCTAGGGGTCTCAACCAAGATGAAATCCCACAGTGGTAGATGCTGTACATACACAAAGACACAGACCCTGTGCTGAGACAATTACAATCTAAATAGATTGGACAGGCAAAAGGGTGGGTAACATTATTATTGTCCCCATTTTACAGAAGGTACCGGGAGATTTTAAGTGCCTCAGGAAGTCTGCTGCAGAGTTGGAAACTGAACCTAGACCTCTTTAGACCTAGTCTGGTGCCTCGTCCTTCCTCTCAGGGAAGTATCCCAGTTTACGTGTTCTCTCCACAGTTCTTAACTGATGTTAGCAATATTATCTGAGAATGCTTTGAAGTAAAACCTCAGTTCAGATGTCATGGGATATAACACCTACATATCTGCCAGACTGCATACTCCTGGGTGGATTTTTGTTATTATTTTATTTATAATGACATGTAATTTTTCTTATGCATCCCCACCTTATTTTCACTAGCCAGTACAGTAACTAATCAAGTGTGATCAACAATAAATCAGAAAGATAGGGAAAAGATGTGGCTAAAGCATAGAATTGGCTGGGAGATCCGACATCCATCTGCAGTTTTACCAGAGGCTTCCTGGGTAATCTTAATCCATTTGTGCCTCAGTTTCCCCATCTGTAAAACAGGCTTAACATGAGGACGTTATGCAGCTAATGTTCTGGATGTCTGCAAAGCATGTTGAGATTCCCCTTTGAAAGGTGCTATTGGCTTGTATAGTATTATTTACTCTTTTCTGCATGATAAAGAGAGACAGGTAACCAAGAATATCATCAGGATTTTCACATTTTGAAGATTGTGAATAGAACTGCCAGCTGTCTTGCCCAGAATAAGAGGTATAGTCCTGAATACACCAAAGGTAGAAGACGGCAATTCCTCCCCAATGTAACAATCTATATGTTTAGAATTAGGAATCCAGCATGAACCCAACACTTTGCACCGCTCTGAATCTGGTCTTAGGGGGTCAAAAAAAGAGGTGACAAAGTTCACGTGATCTTTAGAAAGCTCCCTCCTTCCTACTAATATCATCTCTGTCTTTCCTGGACTGAGTCTGAGACAACTGTGCTTCAACCATGTGGCTTCCTTCCAGTGAAGTAGGAGACAAAGTCCACTATAGTTTGCATGTTGGTGGTTCCAGAGTCCATGGTGTCTCTGTCTCTCCAAGCAGACTGGTATAAATATTGAAGAAGAGCAAGGACTGAGCCATTTCAAATTCTACATGACATGGAACAGCTGCCCATCGAGAACCTTGAGGGAAGGGGAAGGAGAAGGAACCTATACCCCAAAACAGAGCCAAAGACTCCATGAAGTCCCCAAGGGATTTCATTACTGATCTATTTCATGTGGAAGGAGCTCAGATACTGCTGATGGATGGCAGTGCAAGAGCTTGAGATAGACCCATCTGAATCGAATGAACTACAGCATGGTACTGTCCCACCTACTTCTGCTAGGTCTTAGACACATTTCATCTTCCTTGTAAAAAGAATAAACTAGTTTTAAATAATGGCACATGCACATACACCCACACACTTTAAACATACATTCCCAGGCAAAAAACTATGTTAAGCTGGCGCCATGGTTGGGAGTACATCACAAACTTAAGAGTAAAAAAAAAAAACATTCCGGGAACATTGTAATTATCCCTAAAACAAACATAGATAATTCAGAGTTAAGATTACACATAAAAGAAAGCCAAATATGTTAAAGCACTGAGCCACCCAAATAGTAAAATTCCCAGTTATAGCACCCAAATATCCCATACGTTTAAACTTCTTTCTTCTTGTTATTTCCTTTATGCTTTTCCCTGGCAAGGGTGGAGGTGGCAGCATGAGAGCAGGGAAGACCAGACCTCCCTTTCCTCCGCAACAGGTTCCAGATCCTCCCGCGAGGATTCCCAAGCATTCCCAGGCCAGCTGGGAGATATAATCCCTCCAGCATGTCTTGGGTCAGCCTCAGGGCTTCCTCCCAGTGGGATGTACCTGGTGGAGTTCCAAGGAAGCCTCTCAGGAAGCATTCTTATCGGGTGACTCAACCATCTCAGCAGGTTCCTCTCGATCAGAAGGAGCAGCTGCTCCACTCTGAGGCTCTCCTGTATAACCAAGCCTCTCACCAGGTCTTGGAGAGCAAGCCCAGCCACACTGCAGAGAAACCTTATTTCCGCCGCTTGTACGCTCAATGATCTCATCCCAATATTTGTCTGGAGCTGTCAAAATCACTGGACAATGTTGGCACATTAATTTGCCTCTTCAGTGTTGCATGGAAGACAGGTGCTGTACCTCTGGACCGGCAAACTGGTGGGGGAGGTAGTCCCAATAGTTAAGAAAGGAGACAAGATGGTATGTTGCAACTACAGGGGGATCACACTCCTCAGCCTCCTCATCAAAGCCTATGCCAGGGTTCTGGGGAAGAGGCTACACCCATTAGTGGAACCTTGGATTTGGAGGTCATAGGTTTCAACTGCAATTCACAAATGAGAGAAAGCTTACACTAATACGCTGGTGAGTAAGTCTTGAGGTCACCCCTTTGCAGAGTGCTCACGTAACACCCTCCACATTGCTGTCTCCCCCACCTCACAAGGGGTTCTCCAGAGAGAAAGGGGGAGCACATCAGCCATACAGAGAGGCCTCTGCATTCCTTATTTGCAGCAGAGGGCTTGCTAGTGCTGAGAGGGTTCTGGGGCCAAACCAGTCAAAACAGCTACTGGATCCGCTCTTCAGATTCATTGGCCTGAAATCCCTGAAGAAAACGGGACCAATTGTTATTCCATTCCACAGGCTGGGCTGCACTGCAGCCTGTCTTCATGCTGGAGATGGATCCTTTGTGCTTTGTTCAAGGAAGGGCTGATTTCAGTCTAAGTGCACGTGGTAATTCATTATTTGGCAGGGGAGGGTAAGCAGATTTTTAGTGGTGATGAATGACACTTGGGTCGATAGATGTTCTCTGTTTATTCACACAGCAGTCTGAGCTTGGTTAGGAGCAGTGCAACTAAGTCAACAGACCTCAACCCTGTTGTAGAATAACCATCCCTTGGGTCTGAAAAAATAGAAGAAAGTCTCCAAGGCTTGTTCAAGCCTTGGTCTCACAGAAGAAACAGTTAAGAAGGATGCCAAATGTGGTAGTGTGGTGTCAGCTGACCTTTTTTTATTTAGATGTAGGACACTTGTCTGTGATGAACTTGACAGCACGTTGAAATAAATCAGGTCAGAGTAGTTACATTGATTTATGGATCCAGCCTCTCGTTTTTGGAATTATTCATCTGGTTAGGTGCAGGTAAAGGCAGCATCACACTGCAACCCAACCCAAAATCGTTCTTCAACTCAGTCAGAATATCGTCAATATGTTGACGTTTCCTGGAAATCTCTCTCATGCCATCTGTACCTATTGGTCCTTTCTAAGCCTTGAGGTGCAGTCACGTCTGTATCTCTTTCATATCAACATGAAACCATGATGTTTAGCTTACATTCGTATTCATTAAGAACATCACTGGAAAGCCTTAAGAAGGCATAAGGCATTTTCTACTGAAGGACACTACAGGATAAATCTTTCAGAAAAAGTGACTTTTTGATAGAGTTTAAGTCCCATGGCTTAACGTAGCAGGATTTGAACTGATGTAGTGGCTTTGTAAACCTACTGAAGTGATTTTCAGAAACACTTTATCCATTCACATTTTTTTAAAATCAGGAAATTCATCATGTTGTGCATATTTTCTCTTTACTTTTCTGAAGACTATGTCAAGACAAATCTCAAGAGGAAATTAAGTAAGGATGCTATTAGTACTTATTTCCTGACCAGTGATTTCTGTATTCTGATGGCATCAGAAATTGAAGGTAAAAGGTTTATGTGCAGATGTTGTGCTGCATTGAGAGCATCTATAAAACAGCCATGCCCTCAGAAGGCAATTTTGGAAGTAGTAAAAATAAAACTACTGTAGCATGAGAAGATTTAACCCTAACACATCTTCAATCCTAGCCCCTAAAAATGGACAGGGTAGAGGTGTTTGAAATATTTACAACAAAATACATAACTTCTCAGATTTCATTTTTAATGGAAACATTTGCTAAGCTATGCCAATTTTTGGAGCAACAAATAGGCTCCATTTTCCTGTGAAACAGAAGCTAATTTTTTGAGCATAAGAGTGTGTCTGAGACAAAAATGGACCTATTTTTTGAGCAAAGAAGGTTTTCACATTAACAGAAGTGACAGTTCATGTTTTACATTTTCTCAGTTTCTCAAAAATAGTCATTTTCATGGTAAATGTAAATAAAGGATGGTAACTTTGAATAAAGCAGAGTGCAGGAGATGCAAAAATCAGACAAAATGAAAAGATGGCCAATTTTTATTGAAATTCAATGAAAGAAGAAAATGTGAATCTTGCAGAGTGCTAGTTAGAAGCTAGCTTGTATAACTGGCTGATAGTAGGGGGTTAATTAAGGCAACAGCCTTTCTTCATCTGCATCTACCTTGTAGTATTTCGATGATGAATTAAACAAGTTTCAGGGTTAAGATTAAATTTAGTTAATTCATAACAGGAAATAACTTACAAAGTAAACACAGGAGAACTGCTGCTGTAATCTAACCTGGATGTATTTTCTCTCTCAGTCTCTGCAACTGGTTCCTGTCCATGTGTGAAGATCAGAAAGTCAGAAGGAAATTTGCCATTGCAAGGTATCCTGTGGGATGTGTGGCAAGGTTACGTTCCCTGCTGAAATTTAATTAACAGCATATTCTTTACTCGGGCAACATTCCCATGGATATCTTTGGGATTTCTGCCTGACTAAGTACTGCACGATTTGGACCATAAGAAGTAGGGTGCTTCTTCCTTTCTTCTGCATATTAATCAATGTCTTTCTTCCTAGAGTATCATGCAATCATCCAGTAAAAACGAAGTTGGCATAACCTTGTGGGAAAAGCCAGAGCTAAAGTATGAGAGGGTTTTACTCTGGTTATAAAATGATTTAGGATGTGTATACACTACAGTAAAAAATCCGTAGCACCGTGTCTCAGAGCCCAGGTCAATTGACTTGGGTTTTCAGGGCTAAAAATTGCAGTGGGGGTTTTCAGGCTCAGACTTCAGCCCAGGCCCTGACTCCCAGTGAGAAGGTAGAATCTCAGACGCCAGCCTCCAGCTTGAGCCTGAATATCTACACTGCCATTTTTAACCCCGCAGCCTGAGCACCATAAGTCTAAGTCAGCTGACGCTGCCCAGCTGCGGACATACCACGGGTCTTCTAGTGTAGTGAAGACATACTACTAGTCCCATCCATCTAAGAAGCTGTGTTATAGCAAGGATGATCCTTTGCTGTGTTTAATTGTTCAACAACACTGGGACCATCTAGCCCACCCAGCCCTTGCTGTGAGCCTGGAGGGCCTTGAGAAACAGCAACACTGGTGTGATCCCATGAAGCACATGGCTGAGGCACAATTTGAGAAGCCTGTACAGGGAAACTTGACCCACAACATTCATTCCTGCCAGAGTAGGGAAGTAGTGGCCGTGGAGAGGCTACAGCGGGTAGCTGTGCAAATGTAAACAAATGGCCTGGTGGCCCACCAGCGGATTACCCTGCCCACCACTGATTTAGTTGCTAACAGAGCATTCAAGGAAGACAAGGCTGTTGCAGAGAAGCTAAAACAATTCTTTGCATCAGTCTCTGCTGAAGAGGATGTGAGGGAGATTCCCATACCTGAGTCATTTGTTCTAGGTGACAAGTCTGAGGAACTGTCCCAGACTGAGGTGGCACTAGAGGTGGTTTTGAAACACATTGATAAACTAAATAGTACTAAGTCACCAGGACCAGATGGTATTCACCCAAGAGTTCTGAAGGAACTCAAATGTGAAATTGGAGAACTACTAACTCTGGTATGTAACTGATCACTTAAGTCAGCCTCTGTACCAGATGACTGGTGGGTAGCTAACACGATGTTGATTTTTTAAAAAGGCTCCAGAGGCAATCCTGACAATTAGTAATTAGGCAGTAAGCCTAATTTCAGTACCAGGCAAATCAGTTTTATTAGAATGGGAAAGGTTCCGAGGAAGACAACAAAAGTGATTAGGGGTAGGAGAGATTAAAAAGGCTGAGATAATTCATCTTGGAAAAAAGAGTCAACTGAGGGAGGATATCATAGAAGTCTATAAAATCATGACTGGTGGGGAGAAAGTAAATAAAGAAGTGTTATTTACTCCTTCACAAAACACAAGAATCAGTGGTCACCCAATGAAATTAATAGGCAGCTGGTTTGAAAGAAACATAAGGAAGTACTTCTTCACATGGCACAATCAACCTGTGGAATTATTGCCAGGGGATGATGTGAAGGCCAAAACTATAATGGTTCAAAAAAGAACCATATAAGTTCATGGAGAATAGGTCCATCAATGGCTATTAGCCAAGATGGTCAGTGATGCAACCCCATGCTCTGGATGTCCCTATACATTTGACTGTTAGAAGCTGGAACTGGATGAGAGGGGATCAATCACTCAATAAATTGCCCTGTTCAGTTCACTCCCTCTGAAGCATCTAGCTTTGGTCACTGTCGGAAGATGGGGATCCTGGGCTAGATGGACCACTGGTCTGACTCAGCATGACCGTTTTCTGTTCTTACCCCTTGCTTCCAGTTGGGCCAGAAATACAGAGATAAACTACTCTCACTGTACTTTGGCATTTTTGATCCTAGTCTCATGAGGATGGTTGTAGAGGTACTAAAAAAGTGAACTAAGGGGTTGGGAGAGAATATTAGCCAGACATTTTGGAACCTTCCAAAAGGTTCTGCTCTTGATAAGGCTAAAGATTTGGAAGAGGGTCTTATGTTTTTCAAATAAATGCTCCCATCTCTAAAATGTACAAGGTATGGCAATACATTTCATCCCAGAAAGAATTTTCTCTGGCAAGTTAAATGGAAATAAAGGTTTTTAAAGAAAAGTGTGACAAAACAAAAACTCACAAATGTAAGGCTGTAATGTCTATATACTCTTTTCCCTTATGTCCCCACCTTAAAAAAGGATATTAAAGTGATTTCCTCCCAACATTGGCTAGCTCGAAGCTGAGATGAGCATTACTGTGTTGACTGTTCATGCTTTCTGAAGAAGAGAAAGGAAGAGAAATGAAAACAGCCTCTTTAAATGAAATATGCCCTTGTCAAAACCATTTAATAAATGAAAATGGCATATCTGTGATGCTAGTTTTCCAGAAGTTCATCAACCTTGCTGTTAAATGTTAGTGTGGAAGAAAAATTACACTCTGTTTATTCTCCACAGTGTGCTTTTTGAGATCAAAGCACCGTGAACAGGATGGTGTTTGGCATCCAAGAAACACTTTTTTGCTGCAATGCTTTCTATATTATCTTTTTTTGGTTTTGTTTTTTTACAGGCCTTTGGAGAAAGACAATCAACACTCCCAGTACTCTGGTACTCAGTAAAATACCAAACAACCTACTTTAAGAACATACTGAATTCAGACACACTTTACATTTCTGTTAAGTTCTTATTTAGGCCCCATGATTGAAAGTAACTTAAAAGCCGTCTTCTATCCTTAGTCTCCTTTCACTTGCAATGCTGTTTCCTTGTGTAAAACCAGTAAAGTCAACAGTGATACACCTGTAAGGGCTAGTCTACATGAGGGAATTAGGTAGGAATGATTATCTTGCTCAGAAATGTGAAAAATCCACACCGTTGGTGGACACAGTTAAACTGAGCTAATCCTTAGTATAGACAACACTAGGCTACCGCCTCTTCGGAACATGGATTACCTACACCAACAGGAGAAGCCCTCCCATTGGTGTAGGTAGTGTCCTCACTGCACTGCTGTAGTGTTTTAAAGTATAGACAAGCCCTAACTAAAAAAAGCAGGCTCTAAATTACTTATTGTTTTAGAATAATTTATTAACCTACCAGGCATAATAGTTCTTACACAAAATATAGCCTGCTTTCAAAGTTTAATTTTTGATCTGTTTGTAGTTGTAGTCTTTCCTAGTAGTGGGCGACACCCAAGATATTGAGAACTTGTCCAGATTAGGAAAAAAGGGTGCTTTTATTTCAACAAATTAGCTCAATCAACATAGTGGAAAACCATGTTCAGCACCTATATAGACATTGTTTAACACCTTTAACAAGTTGGCTTTGAAATCGAGATAACTAGCACAACTGAGCTAATATTACTTAAACATCTCTGCCCAACCCCAAGTCTAGACAAAGCCTGAGAGCTTTAGTTCAGATAGGTCCCCAAAATTTCATGATTGTTTAAGTCTTATTAACTGCATTGTTTGAAAATTAAGTTTTTCATTGTTTTTTTTTTTTTAAAGCCGGGCTTTTTCACTAAAGAAAGATTCTGTTAAAAACGTGACTAAGTTTTTTTGTTTCTTTGATTTCTCTAAAATTTTCCATTATATTTATCAAAACTTTTCATTTATTAACATCTGGTTTTCTTTAAATATAAAAACAACATTATGATTAAAAATAATAGGTCTGTTTTGAACCCTGTGAAATGTAAATTACTTTAATATTAGTCTTTTCTTTTTTTAAAAAAAATATTTATAAATACACACACAGTTAATTATTCTGAGTAGCACCTATGGTGATGTGCCTTTCAAATGAAAAGAAAGCCAAATTTCTCCCCTAAAGAGCTCACAACCTAAAAACAGGCAAGTAAAGTGAAAAAGGAGATGAATGAAACATCTTGACACCTTCAGCACCAGGCCCAGGGATCCTAGCATCTCCAGCACCAGCGGTATCTCTGGCACAAATGGTGATTCTAATGCTGATGGCAATTCCAACATCAAGGATGACATTGGCACCGATGGCACTTTTGGCACTGACGGTTGCCATTACACTGAGAGGCGCAACATCATCTGAGTTAGCACTGGCCCAAGAAACCCAGGTGCTGTGGGATCTCGTGGGTGCAGTTTTCAGCACTGATTGAGGAAGGGAGAATGATCTCAAGGGCATCTCTTCAGGTGGCTCTTGATGGGGCAGATGCGGCCACCAGGGTTGTGGTCACAGGAGTGGCCATGAAAAGGGGTTCATAACTCCAGGTTTCTGGCATCCCCTACAAGGTACAGAAAACCATTCAGGACCTGCCCTTTGAAACTGAGATTCTCTTCTCAGAGAAAACTGACAGAAGGCTAAACAGTCTTAAAGACTCCAGAGCCACTCTCAGGTCCCTGTATGCCTTCAACGCAGCAGAGGCACTTCCCCCTGCCACCTTCAGCCATCAGAACCACCAAGATGGCTCCAGAAGGAGAAATTGGAGTGGCAGTAGAAGGCCACGTCAACCCTTTTGCTAGAGCTCGGGACAATCCAAGCCACCTTTAGGGGCCAAACCGACCTTCTGAAGGTGTGGTCGAGGACAGTGCACCAGAGTGAGATCTGGATTCACCTCACCATACCTTTTCATCCAGCTATCCCCTTTCTATCATGCATAGTCCCATATTATTTCAGACTGCTGGGTGCTCCACACGGTAGAGAGGGGATACCACATCCAGTCCTGTGCCCTCCTTGTTTCCACTCCCCTTCCCCATTTCTCATTAGAGACCCCTCTCATGAGCTACTCCTTATACAGGAGGTGCACTCACTCCTATCACTAGGGACAATGGGAGAGGTTCCTCAGGAACAGAAGGGCAAAGGCTTCTATTCCTGGTATTTCCTAATACCGAAAGCCAAAGGCGGCCTCAGGCCCATCTTGGACCTGCGAAAACTCAACAAATTTGGCCTCCAACATCCCCTCACAGGACCAGCAGACAGGTGTGCCACCCTCGACTTGAAGGATGCGTATTTTCATATTGCAATCACTCAGCTCCAAAGAAAGTACCTGAGGTTTGCGGTGAACACCACCCACTACCAATTCACGGTCCTTCAGCTCGGCCTGGCGGCAGCACCTCAAGTCTTCCCCAAGTGCATGGCAATCCATTGAGAGAATGAAACCATTCAGAAAATCAGCCCAGTTATTCGTGGCAGTGGCAGACAGAATGAAAGATATGCCAGTATTGTCACAACGCATCTCGTCATGGATAACGTCCTGTATTCATGAGTGCTACAACCTGGCAAAGATTCCCACACCTCTAATCACTGTGCACTCCACCAGGGCACAGGCTTCCCACTTAGGAAATCTGCAGAGCGGCGACATGGTCCTCCATCCATACTTTCGCTGCACATTATGTGATTAACCAGCTGGCCAGAGATGATGCGGTGCTCCAATCAGTGGAAGACTCCAACCCCGCTGCCTAAACTTGGGCTTGTGAGTCACCTGATTGGAATCAACATGAAGAAGAAAAAATGGTTACTCACTTTCTCGTAACTGTTGCTCTTCGAGATGTGTTGTTCATGTCTATTTCAATACCCACCCACCTAGCCATCTGTCAGAATAGCCCGCAAGAAGGAACTGAGGGGATGGCGTGTCAGCAAGGCTCTATATTGAGCACCATGAAGGCGCGATTCCAGGATGTGCCCAGGCTGACTCAACGGATGCTACTAGGGAAAAATCTTCCAGCTACTGTGCATGTGTACACGCACACACCGGATTGGAATGAACATGAACACCAAACCTCAGAGAACAACAGTTACGAGAAGGTGCGTAACCATTTATTATTACTTGTCCTGCCTTGAGTGCAGGGGACTGGATTAGATGGCTTATTGAGGTCCCTTCCAGTCCTATGCTTCTATGATTCCATGAGGAGCTAAAAGGGAGGGTGCAATGTGATCAGAGAAGATGATCTCTATAGTGAAAATTTGTATGGTCTAAAGTGTGGTAGAGGGGAGGCAACATGGTGTCAAGTAGTTACAAGAGATGAAGGTTGGACAAGAGCTTTCACTATAGGGACAGAGAGGAAAGGATGGGAATTAGAGCTATCAAGGAGGAAAAATCTGCTAGGCTTGGATTTGTGAGTGGCAAAAAATTTTTTGACCCTGGAAATGTCATATGAAGAGACTCTCTTAAGATTCCCAGAGCAATTTCTAAAGCAAGCAGTGTGTGTGTTAATGTGTATGAGACAGACAATTCCACCTCCCCGCCCCCCGCCCATCTTCTGTTACAACAGGGGAAATACCTCAAGTAGCAAACACTGTCCTGGACATCCTAGAAACTGTACCCTCTGTGTAGAAAATGTATTACAGCGTGCTGACTCAGTATGCTGTAACTGAAGTTAAATATAAAATTGATTTGTGGTGACTAAGTATGCTTTCAGCTGACCTAACAATAAGCCTCAACTCACTAAACAGTTTCTTAAATGATTTCCTTGAAAAAAAAATCCCCCAAACTGTGTTAGGATTTTAAAACTACTCTCTAGGGTCCTGATCCTCCTAATGGATCCATGTGAGGGCAAAGATCTGCCCATAAAAATCTAACTGGTGAACTGGAACCTCAACATGGTCAGATTAGCAATCCTTCAAGATGTTATTTTTGTTTAGGCAAAGCATAATCTTCTCCAGTCAAAGAGATGCTAGTAACAGCATCAGAGACTGGGGCAGAGTTGTGGGGAGAGACCCAACACCATTGTTTCCCTATTTTCTTTTGGATGTTGCCAGTCTTCTCTCATTATTTATTATTAATTGTTTTGTATGCTCCACCCCATGGATGATAGGTGCTACAAGATTCAAATAAAAAATAACCATAATCTTCCTTCTTTTATTAATCTATACAAATGATCACATTTCAAAATCTGTGTGTGTTAAATCCCAAATAGATTTAATAAGTGTATATACACATATATACATAGAGATATGTACATACATACTTATGTATTTTCTTACTGCATATTTCATTTTTCTGTACATTAAAATATTCCACAAAACATAATATTAGAACACACAAATATATTTGTGTACATACCTATGCATTTAAGTCTATGCATCTAAATACGTCCACACTTACTTTTAAGAGAAGTGGAAATTTATTTCAAATATTAATTCTATAGCTCTTTATTTAATTGTTTAGAAAGAAACAGAGGCTTTATTCATACTTCATAGGTTTGTGTGTTCTTTGTATAATCTTCTGAATAAGTGATGAGATACTAAAAGGCTCAATTCCCCAATGTGTTAACAATGGCAGATTCAGGAAGTGAGATAGCAATAAGCCTATTGTCACATTTAAACACAACATCATCAAAAAACTAAAAGAAAAAATAACTAATGACCTAAGAAACTATTTATTTACGAACGTCAAACTATATGAACATGTACGAACTTGAAATGTATCTTTAAATGGCTGTCAAATGAAAATTCAGAATATTGACCCAAATAAATTGAGCAAAATAGGAAGATTCCCATTGACTTCAGCGGAGCCAGGATTTCACCCAGAACATGCAATCGTAGCATTATAGATGAAATTCTGATCTGAAATCCACCTTGTTTGCAGATTTCTGTTCATGAGCAGGCTGGTCTGTGTTATTTGAAATCCTTCTTTACCTGCTCTTTAAATATGGATGTTACAGATCTCATTCTGATGTGCTTGAAATCCCTTTCACTTGCTCAGTGTTCTGACCTATAGCTAACCTCCGACCTATGATGCACTTAAACACATGCAGTCATGATATGCTGCCCTGGCTGAGTAACATGAATCTGACTCCTTTGCCTCTTCATATCCAAGTGCAGAAAGACCATCATCACTAGAACCTCTTTCTTGCTCTGCAACTACCAAAAAAGAATTCCTTCCACCCCTCTGTATCTCAAATACAGTATCACAATAGTGCAAGGCCAATTCTGTTCCCTTCATACTCCTGCCCAAGTACAGGACAACTTCAAACAATTATAACAACTAGCACGAAGGCCACTGATCTGATAGTTCAAGATAAGGGTTTCCAACAGATAGTCCAGCTGATTGTTCCACAATGACACCTCATATGAGAACTTTAATTAACGCATCACAAGTCCTCACTAGGTCATGTTGTTTTATGCACATTATGGGGCAATTCTTTTATCAAATTACATTCTATATCACCAAGACTGGAGGACCAAAACCACAGATGCATAAAAGATAAGAGAACAACTCGGACAGAATTGAAGAAAATTCCCTCTGACACTAGCAAAAATAAAAAAGGCAAAAAAAATATGGAGACACATACAAAATGGAGATGTGTAAAAAAGGTCAAACCATCAACCCGGGTCAAAATGTAGGAATCTCTGGCAATGATATAACAACATATTTCAAAAATGCCATCTTGTAAGCATCTGCTTCTCTCTTGGCACTCTTCACTCTCCTGTAGACCTTAAACTGTCATTGTTTAGCCAACGGAAAAAGAGAAATGGAAGCTGTAAAAATCAAAAATATATTACTATATGTTGAATGCTCATTAAAACCAGGTTATTCTATGGATTTTTATGTCTAGAAATCACCATTATGCTCATCTGGACTGCACTCTATGTAGAGGTCAGACTAGAGAATTTCACTCAGTGATTTCTGAAAATCCTTACAGTTTAGAAGATCTGAATAACATAAAACAGACAAAGCCATTAGATTTCCCTAACTGCTATTACAGCAGTGCTAGAAAATTTGTATCTGCAAACAATCATTTGAAAAAACCCTGAAGCTAATGATCTGAATCCAGTTCACTGTCAAATGACTGGCAGTTTCATTCAGAAGCTGAAGACTGATAAATAGTCTCAAGTTACAAATTTCAGATCTTTTGGTGAATACAGACTTTATTCTCCTCTCCTCTCCACCCCCTTTGCCTTTTCATGAATCCTTATTCAAAAGTGAAACATTTGTTCAGTTCTGGGTGATTCTTCTCTTTGGAGGGGGGAATAATTTTATCAGTAAGACTCCCTGGTGATCATATAGACTTGGAACTGTTGTTAATCAGCCTTTTTGACATGGTAGCTTGAATAGCACTTCCCATGATGCTTTGTGCACCTACCTTAATTCTTTCCTTTTGAACTCACCATGACTTATAAGCGTCTTTTTTCCCTTTGTGTGTCTGAAGTTATTCCTCTATTAAGTTTAATTGGAAAGGTACCTTTTGTTCCCCCAGAGTACTCATACACTAACCAGTGAACTCCCTAGGCTTAAATTTCTGGGGTAGCAAGAGTTCAGTTTTCTGATAACTCAAAAAAAAATCTCCTTGTGATAGATCTGATCACTTTATTATTGCTAATAAAATGAGAAAATGTTTACCCTGAAGGGAGAGTGTGGCATCAATTTGTATCAGCAAATAGACACTTTTGTACTGTAAGTCACAATGAGTTCAAAGGAAAAAAATTAAAGGTAGACACACACAAAACACCATTGAACAATGAGCTTTTTGCCATCTATAGAAATTGTTTGCCACCAAATGTGCAAATCATTTGCAACATAGTAGTTAGCTCTTATGCTAGAAGGTATATACCATTAAAAATAAATGGCAATTATTTAAATATAATAGCTGTTTTCTGAATCACTCAGATCGGGGGGAGGATTATCTTCCACATTTGGAAGGATTTCCTAATGTCTATTTTAGAGACTGCTTGTAGTCATCGAAACTAAATATTAGAGGTGATCCTACCTCTAATATTTAGTTTGTATGACTACAAGTAGAGTTCAAATCAGAATCCAGTTTTGAATTTTCCAGTAGGCTGGGGGTGCTCAGATAGCTACTAAAAATATATAGCGACAGACCTCAGAAGATACTGCATTGCCTGAATTTTGAGCAACTATATTGTCTTAGCCAAGGAAAGACTTTGATGTTTTTCTAACTCTCTTGTTATCTACTTTCAGGCAGATTATTGACTAAGGGGTGGCCTATGTACTATTGTCTGTATTCTCAATGCATTTCTGGTGGTAGGTCTCCAGTTTTATATAATAACTATAGGAGATTAGCAGATCTACTGCTTAATTTTTGCATTGTCTCTGTTTGATGGCATATTTATATTTCATGGATTGTTTCCTCCCACCTTCCATAAACTTACTTAAAGAGAAATATTGGAGAAGTGTGCAAATTCTTTCAGTGGTCCATCATTATTAAGAGGAGAGTATGGAGTTTCAGTGTATATAAGATATATAAATGTAACCCTCCTGCCCATCAGAGTTGGCAGCAACAAGGGCCGGGTTCAGTATCCAGGGGTTCCATTCCAATAGCACAATACAAAACCAGCTCGAGCCCCCACCCAGTGACCTGGGACAACCATATACCACCCCTCTGGGCGTCTGTAAGAGACAATACTTCCCCTCTCGCAAGCACAGAGTCTGAGTGTACCAAAAGCCTTTTAATAGCAGAGAGAAACAATGTGGCATTAGATTGGGGAAACACCACAAACAGGATTAATAAAACAAACCATGAACCAGAAGCCCCCCTTCCAGCAAATAGGCTGTGTCCGTCCCTTTGGCTCTTGAGTCCCACAACCTCAAAAAGTCACTCAATAGTCCCAAAAGTCCAACAGCCCAAGAGTCTCTGTTCCTGGTCAGTGCAGAGTTCAAAAGTCAACCGGCAGAGTCTTACCTCCCAGCCTGGGTGGAAATGGAGGTTAGGGCAAGGGGTACCTTACGTGGTCCAAGGCTGGCTATGTCACCTCTCCGTGGGGTTCTGCTGCAGCCCTCACCGTAAGCCGCTCTGCTCTGCCAGCCGTCCCACGAACCGCTCTGCCAGTCGATCTGCTAGCCGTCCTGCTAGCCTACACTCGAACTGCTCTGCGGTGCCAGTCACTCCACCAGCAGCACAAACTGCTCCGCTGGCCACCCTGCCAGCCGACACCCAAACTGCTCTGCTGCGCCAACCACTCTGCCAGTCGCACAAACTGCACCCAGGAACCGCTCAGCTGAGTCCGCTGCCAGTCGCACAAACTGCACCCAGGAACCGCTCGGCTGAGTCTGCTGCCAGTCACACAGACTGCACCCAGGAACTGCTTGGCTGAATCTGCTGCTTCACTCTGCTAGCCACACAAACTGCTTGGTGCCACTGACATGCCTTTAGGTCCCCCCGCCCCACTTAACACAGTGCTCAGTAGTTTCAGCTCTTAAGTGATTTCAGCTCTTAGTAGTGGGGGGGCCTTGGCACAGGTGCACCAGCAGACCCAAAGTGAATTCAGCTTAGCAGGCTGAACCTAGACTCCTAAGGGAATCAAACATTAGCTCTAACATTCCACAGTGGAGAGAGGCAAGGTACAATAGGCCTGGGGGACCCTTGGACAAATCCCTCACCAAAAGGTATAGAGACCGACCCATAGCCTCTCTCAATCTCAGAGTGTTCTGAAGCACGTAGCCCTTGCCCAGTGAGTGCTGCTTAGATGATGGCGAGTCCCTCCATCATAACAAGGGCCAAGTACATGTCCATAGTCCTACATTCACATGATCAGGGTAACATCACTTTATCATTCCTGCCCCAGTAACATAGAAACTGGGGCTCCCACATCAGCCGAAGTGGCCATGTGGGCTGCTGTGAGCTCAGGCTAGGCGCGGTGGGTGTGCCTATGCAAATCAATCAGCCCCAAATTTATTTTCCACCACTCACTGCAATTCCCATAATTCACCACCAGATGTCAGAATAGATCTCATTCCTGACACTGCTTACATAAAGACCATCAGTAAGAACGGAATCAGCATTCTTGAACTGAGTAGCATGATGGGGGAGAAAGTACAGGTGTGTACGAAAGTAGGAGAGAGAAAAATATATAGCTGGGTCTGGCAGGCTAAAATAAAAATAAAATAAGAATTAAGTCTGGCAAGAGAGCAATATGGATTAAAGGAAAGAAAATGTAATAATTTTGGGGGAAGGGAGGAGTGGAGAAGTGGGCTTGCAGGACTGGATGTCCTCCAAAAACACAATTAGAAAAAAGTAGGAACAAGAAAATTTATTATCATCCATATCAAAAGGGATTGTTTAAACCAGGGGTGGGCAAACTTTTTGGCCCGAGGGCCACATTGGGGTTCAAAATTGTATGGAGGGCCGGGTAGGGAAGGCAGTGCCTCCCCAAACAGCCTGGCCCCACCCCCATCCAACCTCCTCCCTCTCCCTACGTCCTGACTGCCCCCCTCAGAAACCCTGAACCATTCAACCCCACCCCGCTCCTTGGCCCTGACTACTCCCTCCAGAAACCCCCTGCCCCTAACCACCCACATCAAGACTCCACCCCATGTAAGCCACCCTGCTCCTTGTCCCCTGACCAACCACTTCAAAGATCCCCTGCCGCTAATTACTCCCCAGGACCCCACCCCCTACACAACTCCCCCTGCTCCCTGTCCCCTGACTTCCCCGACCCCTAGCCACACCCCTGCCCCTTGACAAGCCCCCTGCGACTCCCATACCCTATCCAAACTCCCCATCCCCTGACCACTCCCCGCGACTCTGTGGCCCTTATCCAACCCCCTCCCCCCAGCCCCCTTACCATGCCACTCAGAAGAGCATGTCTGGCCCAGAGCCAGACGTGCTGCCGCTGATCTGACAGAGCATACAACCTCCCCCCAACCCCCGAGCGCTGCTCGTGCGGCGCACTGAGGCTGTGGGGGGAGGGGAGGAGCTAGCCTCCCCAGCCAGGAGCTCAGGGGGCAGGACAGAATTAGCCCGTGAGCTGGATGTGGACTGCGGGCCATAGTTTGCCCTTGCCTGGTTTAAACTAACAAGGATTTTTTCATGATAGTCAATATTAGTCCCAGAAGAGTGTGGAGGTATAACATATAAGGTTGTAAGCCCATCAGTAGGAACAGAAGACTTAGAAGAATGCTGAGAAGAGGGAAGAAGGACCAAAAGTTAGAGTTTTTGGCAGCAGGGATCTTACCAGGGACAGTTGTGTATGGGCAATGGAGGTGTAATCTAGTGGTAGGTAATCGTAAGGGTAGATGGGATTCCATTAGCATTCCATTCTTCTTCTCTTATGACTGATTTATTTTTTAAAAAAGTATTTTCTGTATTAAGAATTGGGAAAAAGTCTTTTTTGAGGTAGCTTAAATTTGGGTACTTTTAAGTGAGAGAGTTTGGACTGTTTCTTCTTCTCTGAAGCTATTGGGCCTTATTGTCTTCTCACACTTGTTTTACACTTGTGTAACTTCACTGATTTAATGGAATTACTTCTGGTTTACATCACCATGAGTAAGAAGAGAACCAGATTCATTCTGTTCAATATAAGATGTCTTCATATCCTTTACAAACAACAGAGGCAGGATCAGCGTGCACTGTACATGCTGCCCTCTCTCAGAACTGGAATGGGGAAATATGTAGATGCTTCATCCCTTTCCCCAAGTATTTACTAACTAGTTCAAGCTCAGTCAGACATGAATTAGTCTCAATCCTCATTCCTGTAGTGCAGATCAGTTTATTGTGTGAATATTCACCACACCTTGGAAAGATATCAACACAGCCTTATGATCCAAGCATGTTTCTCCCCACTTCTCTTTTTTCCCCTGCCTGACCATGGGACTTTAACAGCGTGAGATCCAGGTAAACCTGCCTTTTGGGTAACATTCCACTCCATTAAGGATCCCACAGAAGACAGGAGTCTTACATTCTCAGCAATACTCTTCAGAGGCAACATATTAAAATTTTATATATTCCCAGCCCTGCCTTCTAGATTATTCACCTAGTACTGCAAATGGTCTGATTCAGTACATAAAACCAAACATGCTTCAAGTTTTCTGCCTTATTGTTTTCCAGTGGTGATGTATTATGAAACATCATGGTTTTGCACCATTACGTGAAGTATTAAGCACAACAAAAGAAAACACTCCCAAATGCAAGAGTGCTGTAATGTTTGGGAAAGGAAGGCAATCTCAGCCCTCTCAGCTTGTTGTAGCTCATTCAGTAAGTTTGTACCGATGTGCTTGCATTTGTTTTTTTCAGAGCCTGCAAACGGAATGCTGGAGGGACTCCCTTATGCAAAGCACGAAATTTGCATGTGTCTGGGCTGTGGAATTTGACCACTGCATACAGTCACTAAGGCACACACAACACTGACTATTTTCTGACATCAGTGGTAACCTGACTCAATGACACATTTGACATAGGACATGTTTACTGAACCTCTTGCACAGAGAATATCATTTACAGGTTTGCAGAGAAAAGAAACATGGAAGGGAAAGCGCCCTGCTTTACGTGAACTGGCACTCACAAAAAGGTGACACATCTAGTGACTTGGAGACCAAAGTCTGCCATTTGTTCACAAAGGCTATGTCTACACTACAGCTTATGTCAGCATAACTTATGTCTATGGCCCTACCAAATTCACCATCATGAAAAATATATCACAGACCGTGAAATCTGGCATTGTGTGTGCTTTTACCCTGTACTATACAGATTTCCCAGGGGAGACCAGAGTTTCTCAAATTAGGTGCCCTGACCCAAAAGGGAGTTGCAGGGAGGATCACAAGGTTATTTTAGGGGGTCAAGGTGTTGCCACCCTAATTATGTGCTGCCTTCAGAGCTAGGTGGCCAGAGAGGCTGGGTGGCCAGAGCTAGGCAGCTGTTAGCTGAGCATCCGACTCTGAAGGCAGTGCCCTGCCAGCAGCTACGCAGAAGTAAGGTTGGCAATAGCATAACACTTCACCCTTACTTCTGTGTTGCTGCCTTCAGAGCTGGGTGTCCAGAGAGTAGTGGCTGCTGACTGAGGGCCCCACTCTGCAGGCAGCAGTGCAGAAGTAAGGGTAGCAGTACTGCAACTCCCCCTATAACCACCTTGCAACCCCTCCCCCCATAGCTCCTTTTTGGGTCAGGACCCCCAAAATTACAACTCCATGAAATTTCAGATTTAAATAGCTGAAATCACGAAATGTACGATTTTTTTAATCCTACAAACATGAAATTGACCAAAATGGACTGTGAACGTGGTAGGGCCCTAATTATGTCACTCATTGGGGGTGAATAAATACTATGTCAGTGGGTTAGTACTGACAAATACTATATCAGTATAACCATTGAAATACTATGTTAGTGGTTAACTACTCCAGCCCCTACTACTATGGGGCTGGAGTAGTTAAACAGCTGCACCACTGTAAACCCTCTAGTAAAGACGTGGCCAAAGGTACAGAAGAGGGATCTGCAGTGCAAGTTTGCCCACAAGGCCCTGCCAAAGCACCAAAATCCTGACTTTGAGGAGGTAGGATGAGCTTGTTTTCCATTTTCTGGAATCTCAGGGACTGCAAACCAAAGGACTAATTAGGTTGCCTACTGTAATGTTGTAGGTATATTTTGTGATGTTGTCACCTGATGGCCAATGGGAGAATAAATATTTACTGTTAGAAGCCCCAATGCCATGTTTAAGTGCTCCAGGCCTAGGGGGTTGTGAGGAAGTTTTCAAATGATGGCTGCTTAGTTGTCTGTGTGGACCTGTACCAGAATAAAAGCTTTTAATTTCATTTCTCAATTTTAGGGCTCCATATACTATACCTACATGTTTTGTTGACAGTGTTAAATGCTCTAGGATGGATGCCATCGTACCAGTATAAAGATGTTTCAGTGGTCATTTGGATGAGAGCGCCACATTTACTAGTATAATAGGGTTTTTTTACATTTTATTATGTCATTGAATATTTTAGTTCAAACAAAGCAACATAGCAGCAGAATTTTTCTAGGTAAACTTGGCATTTTTGATGGGTTACAGCCAATAAAACCTATAAGCCATGCATACTCATCAGAATAGTAGAGTTTATATCATCTGTAGATGGGAGTCACCAGAAGTCAGCATGATCAATCTCTCTTTCTCACTCATGAATGTACACACACACGCTCTTATTTTGAGGCATCAGTATTGTGCCATGTGTAGTAGCAGTATTTAACAACTACAGGAAGATCTGATCATACACTCACAATCAGGCTAGACATTCCATCTGTTAGAAGACAATGGTGCGCAGGCATTATAAGGACAGATAGACTGACAAATAGAGGATGAAAGGATTCTCATTCCTGATTTAGTTTCTGGAAGTATCAGGAAGATATTCTGTTTTGCAGAAATGAGAGCAGCATACAGTAACACACAGTATTAAAGAGACAGATCTATATTTCTTATCAATGCCAGTTTTCCTCCCTCCTGACCTGAACAGTCATCAGATCACAAACCAAATCCTCCTTGCCATATATGAAACAGTTTTCTCAGCATACTTTGACTTCATCTCCCAAGAAAATACACAGGCTGTAAGCAATTAATTTGTAAAGTTCCTGTAAGAATATGGGAAGACATGGGAAGACAGCCATGCAAGTGACTCAGAATTGCAGACTGGGGTAGTGTCTGGTAAAATTTAGTAAATGACAATGCACACTGTAAGAAATTAGATTATCCAAGGCCGGATTACACCAGTATTACTGCTACAACTGAGTCTGGAATGCTAACTGTCAAGGTGTTGAAAACCGTCTGGCTCCATCCACATTAATTGCCAGATTGCAGAATGTATGTGCTGCAAACAGACAATTATTTTATAAATCACATACAAGGGAAGCCAGGACTAGAATTCTTATGCTTAAACTCCAAAAACACAGGCTCCTTCCAAGTGAGATAAAGGAGAACTCCTTAGCTGAGATTAGTAGCAGCTCCCATATTCTCTCAATGGGCTCCAAGACGGCAACAGCAACTCAGAGAGGGAAATATCGTAGAACTCCATTGCCAAGCACAGTTCTTTAGCCTAGTGAAGGTAGGACCTGAGCCATGCACTGCTTCTATGAAAATCATTAGCAGCTCACTAAACTCCTATAGCCAGATCCTGAGCTGGTGTAAATCAGCACAACTCTGTCAAATTACACCAATTGATACCAGCTAGGGGCCCTGTCCCCGCTTTCTATAAGGTTTTCTAGTTCTTGCTCCCCAAGCACTGAGATGCAATGCCAGCTCAGTTGAAAAAACTAAACAATTATCATACATGTGTATGAAGAATAGAAATCGTAGGGATAATCTAAAATGTTCAGTATGCTTAACATATGCTCAAACTGCCCTCTTCAAAACAGTTTGATGACTGATTCTAGAAATCTTGCTTATACTATACCCCCAACACGTGACCTCTCATCTTCGCTTCAATTTTAAGTTGAGAAATTATTTCTATACCTGAATATGTTTATCAGTTGGAATCTGAGCCAGTTAGCTATACAAGCTGACTCTAGGGAGCCTATAACCATTAGATTCTTATCATGTCTTATGAAAAGTCATACACAGCTTACTCTCATAGCTGTATATTATAAAGGGAAACATATGGAGAGACTGGTTCTCCTTAGATCACTATCTGTGAATTGACACTGGGTGAGCCCCAACTGCTTAAAAGGTTATAACTGATGTAATTTTTGCCATTACAGGTAATTTATGGCTCCTGTGTGTCTGACTTGTCAAATCTTCTTAGAGAGATCAAACAGAGGCTGCTTGTCATATGCATTTATCTAACACTTGTTCCTCCACAAGCTCCAAAACGTAGTCAGTTATTCTTTTCTTAGGTGTCAGTTTTCTTCTGTGAGTCTAGTCTCTTGGTCCTCCTCCTAATCCAACCCCCAGAGGCACTTCAGCAGCTAATATGAGCAATTACTACCATTCTAGTCACTTTTTTAAAAAGGTAATAATATTTCTCTTCAGCATGGGTTTTAGTCACCTAATGTGGTGTGACTGGAATGGACATTATGCAAACAAATATGTTTTGAAGGTTTCATGTGTGCATCTAGCTTTGTTACTCTGTCTACTTTTCACTCACCTTTGCACAGCTCTGAATTGTTCTCTGACACTGGGAAAGAAATCTAGGAACAGTTATTTAAGCAAACAGCCACTTTCAAAATATGTGTGTGTAAATTTTTGCATGAAAGAGAAGGAGTTCCATAACCCTTTCTCCATCCCCAACCCATGTGGTCTAGTAGATTAAGAACATGTTCAGTAACAATCAGGTCTTGAGTTGAGATGTTGGCTGCAGGCAAAGGATGGCCAAGTCTTCATACATCTTTCCCTCTGAACAGCCCAGTAGATCACACTGTGTGCTGGGGACAGGGTTTGCTCCACTGTGTGCATTAGTGTTTGTGTGCAATACAACATGTGTTAAACCTGCAAAAGATCAGATGAACAGCACCATTTGGACAGGCTCACATATATGGACATTCGACTATCAAAAACCAGAGCATATGATACAAACCCTTGTGATGAAAGATATGACTATGGTGAAATTCATCTAGTTGAAATCAAAACCCACAAGTAAGTTGAGTGGACCAAGTAACTCTGCTGATACATAATTATTTTTAAGAAAGCTGGAGGAGGGAATCATGCTGCTGGTATGACAAATAAATAATACTCTGAATATGTACAAATGATTGATGGTCCAATCCACAATAGTTCAGAAATTAATCCTGATTTCAGACACTCCAAAGTTCCAAGTTTTTAGGATCCAGTGTTTTGATCTGGCCCAATATGACAGGGGATGTATGTAAAATTTAGATCTTAGATACAGAATCATCACCACCATCTAGTTTGGGGCGGTTTTAGTTTTGCAGTTTTCATACAGGCCTATCTCTAGGCATGCTTTTAATGCGAGGCACAAGTCAGATAGACATAGGAATAAATGATAACCCATGTGTATTATATACCTATGATCAGTAACCTCAGCAAGATGTTGGTAGAACAAAAAAACCCCACTAGTAACAGTTTGTCATCCTCATAATTAGACACACTGGAAACCTGTAGGAGATCTTTCCAAATTTTGTGGATTTGGTTGGGGTTTTTTTGGCCTCTATATTTTCCAGAAGTTTCTAGACAAACTGAAGGATTTTTTTTTACAAGGCAAATTCAATCACAATACATGAAAACCATAAGAAGTGGCATAGTAACTTACTTGTTTTTTCCCCATTTTAAATAATTATCACTGTGGTGAAAAGAGTAAGTAAATCCTCCCCTGCAACCCTGAGATTATTAATCCTCCCTCAAGGTCCTCCAGTTTTTCTAGATTTTTTTCCACCTCTTTCTCTCAGCCCTAGGCAGTGGATGTATCTATAAATAGGTATATTGATATAATAGTCTATTATTGGCTTCTTTATAACTTGAAACCTATTTCAGGGAATGTAATGTCAAACATGCTGAATCACACACATTATCCAGATGGTCCTACTAAAATGAACCAAAATAATTAACAATGTTTACTTGAATTGGTTTAGATTTTAGAGCTAACATCCCATAGAGATCAATGGGGCAGTTTACACTTGAAAGCTAGTAGACAGCAGAGCATGGGTTCACATTCACAAGACTACCAGAGCCAGAAGGTCTAAAGCTAAAAGCTTCAGCTTTGTAGAAGACACTGGAAATTAAAAACAAAACAAACACACATACACAGACCCTGAGTATAGTATGATATCTGCATGACATATATTCCCAATGGTTTTAACCTCACACAAAGAATATGTTTATTAGGCATTGCTTATCATCACTACCTTATTATTTGTATAGCACCAGTATGTTAAATAGGCTCTTTATTGATTGGTATGAAGACAAGACCTCTGCCCAGAAAAAAAATCTTCCAATCTACTTTCTCCAATTCTGTTTTGGTAATTCTCTGGCACAGCAGAGTCATCATAGCACATTGTGAAGCAGCATGTCACTTTAGCCAACAGGTTTACAGGAATTGCAGCCCACCCTTAATCAGAACTAAAGGCTGTAGCTCATTTTCTAGAAAGACATTTTGACAAATTCTCCTGGGGGAGGTGGGGGGATTACAATCTTCTATAGAATGATTTTATTTTGATTCTAAAACTTCAGTGAATTTGTGTACTCTGCGAGGGATAGAGACCTTACTCTGAATATTCATTTGGTTATACTGCTGCTGACCTAGTGTATATGTGTAATCAGTAAATCTCTGCGATATTTGCATCCAGCTCTTAAGCAGACTTTGTTGGTAGAACAAAGCAGAGCAGACTTCCTAGAGACTGTAAGCACATCTCAGACCTGCAGTCTTGCAGAGTTCCTAATATTAACTCATTAGCAAAGGAAGGGTTTAGTGTCAGATAATGAGGTTGTAATGGTCATGGCATACAAATAGAGACGTTAGATAAAAATACTCTCTGGAAGGTTGCAATGTAATAATAATTTATTTCTCACAATCTAGATCTTTAACCTAGAACCCTAACACACAAGAACCAAAAAGAGAGAGAAAAAACACACTGCTCCCTAAGGCAGAACTCACCCCATCTTGATCTAGGCTGGCTCTTCAGAAGCTGACTGATGAAAGACCCAGATTACATGCTTCCCGCAGATCCCCTTAATCTGCAAGCAGGATTAGGAAAATTCTTGAGAATTTAAAGCGATAGCATATATTTTTAACACAGTTTGATATACCACAAGGGGGAGAAAAATTACAGAGAAAGCCAGCACTGGGGAGAAAAGTCAGTCATCACAGAAGAAGCAGGAATGGAAAATTAGTGAGCGGGTTTGACATGAACAGGCCATGAGGGAGAAAGGAGAGGGAGAAGTCAGTATCATGGTGAAGGAGACACACTTCTTCATAACCTCTCCTGATTCTCCAGCAACCTGTGCTGAGCTACTATAAGAACTGTCCAAGAGGAAGACAGGAAGAGCAGCAGTAGAGATGGCCACACCATAAATACTGCAAAGAGAAAGGGTCACCACTTCTGCTTTTCTTCTCAACTCTGTTCATTTTGATATATCATGGTGGGTAAGGACAAGAGTCAATCTGTTTGTTATATCCTCTTGTCATTTCCTGTCTCTCACATCTATTGTACTGTGAGCCCCCAAGGGTGGGTACTATTTTCTTTGTTCTGTAATTATATAGTACCTAGCATAATGGGACAGTGATCTCTGCTTGGGGGACCTAGATGCTGCCATAATACAAACAATAAATCAATAACTTCCTAATTAGTAAGCTTCTAACAAATATTTCAAAGTGACTTGCCCAAAGTTTAACCAAATAACTATCTGAAGTTTTGACACAGTCACAGATCACCTTCACAAGAAACCTGGCAACTCTCCTGGGGTTTATCCATTAAGAGATAAAAGAACATTCCCTAAAAATCTTCACTGCATGAAGACATGTCTGCATGTCTTCTGACATCATGGGCCAAATTCTGCTCCCAGATGCACACATGCAACTCACCATGAGTTCAGTAAGAGTTGTGAATGAGTATCTGAAGGTAGAATTTAAACCCATTTATACTATTCACATTCCTTTCAGAAACAGGTGTCCCTCATTTTGAGGAATAATCACTCATTTTAGTCTCACAGTTATATATCACCATACAAAATTGTCATCTCCTCACATTTATTATTGTACATTCTTTAAACTGTATCAGAAATTTTAAAAAAATGTGAAACTATGGCTACAGGAAACATTGTTTACACGGATGAATACCACAGTATTTTAAGTTTACTGCATGTACAATTTGTGTATCCCTCCATTTTGGGTATTTTAACTTTTTGTCACATCTTGCACCCACATTTGGGCTTTGACAAGTTTAGAACGAGGACTGTTTATCAACCAAGCATGACATTCTTCTGGAGCAATCCACCAATGAGAAAAAGAAGGCATATGACACAGAGTGATTAGAGTTAACCTAGAAATAAACCTAAATTACATCAAACCTTTTGCTAAAAACTAACAAGGAGTTCAAGTGAGAAACAGAGGAGGAACCCACTGCTGAGTACATACTACAAAGGTAGGCCCCTTCATTACTATAGAAACATTCCTACCTTAAGAGAATGCTTGTTTGGAGTTCTAGGGTTTCTTTGAAGACCAATAGCTCAAGAAAACTATTAATGGTTACTTAACCATTAAGGAACCACATAATTAAGCCTGGGAGTACACCTGATTTATAGTCTCACGCAGCATCACACATTGGTAGAAATGTATTATTGCAGTCTCCTGGTGAGATGAAACTGCAAATACCAGTTTAAGATTGTTTATTTTGTTATTATTTCTATCTCTTCTCTTCTTGTTTTCTCTCTACATAGGTGGACTGGGTTGGTGACCCTTGCATGCTCCTAGCCAAACAGGGGCAAAGGGAACGGACTGTTTTAATATTTCTTTTCTAAATGTAAACACATACAGTACATGAGATTTATAAAAACATGAAAAGCTGATAGGCTGAAGCCAAAAGGGATGTGGAGACCCAGGTCCATAAAAGTAACCTAAGGGAGTCAGTTCAGATCAGGAATTGATATGGGGTTTCCTCAATCTTGTTTGTTTGTGCATGTATATAACATCCTATCAAAGCCAATCCAAAAGCTAGTGAAGTCAAGGATAAGAATTCACATGACTTCAAAGCATAGCAGGGGGGAGGGATAGCTTAGTGGTTTGAGGATGGGTCTGCTAAACCCAGGATTATGAGCTCAATCCTTGAGGGGGCCATTTAGGAGATTAGGGTAAAAATCAGTTGGATGAATTAATCGGGGATGGGTCCTGGTTTGGGTCCATGGTTAGATTAGATGATCTCCTATGGTCCCTTCTGAGCCTGATATTTGATGATTCAAGTCCTAGTGTTATGTTTCAAATGTGTGATAATGATGTTATCCTTTAATGGCTGATCTATGCAAAGAATAAGGGACATGCTACAACTTGCTCCAATAGCAGAAGCCTGTGTTGGTGGAAGTGAAGAGCAAAGGTCCCTCTGAAGTGCCCAATGCATTCCACAAATATTAAGTGATTTAGATTAGCAACAAGAACAGTATCAGAGGGGTAGCCATGTTACTCTAGATCTGCAAAAGCAACAGAGTCCTATGCCACCTTAAAGACTAACAGACACATTGGAGCGTGAGCTTTCATGGGTGAATACTCACTTCATCAGATGTTCTAGCAACTCTTTGTCACTAGAACAAAACAGATTACTAAGCAAATAAAACAAAATATGCAACCTAAGCTTAACTCACTAAAGAAAACAGGTTACAAAATGTAATTTCTCACCCTGAATGTTCTTTTAGGCAGGTTGCAGAGTTTCTGCAGCTTAGAGTTCCAGTTATTTTTCTTTATAGACTACACCCCTGTCTCAGCCTGGACCCAACCGTGGCTTTTCCCCAGCTTAGTTTCTTTGTTCCTTCAGTTGCTTTCAGCAGTCTTCCTTCTTGGGCAGGGAGGCAATGGAGAAGAGCCTTGATTGACTTACTTCCTAACCGTGAATGGTACATAAGGTGGGAATCCTTTGTTTCCAGTGGAAAAATACCAGCACTGTTCAAAGTGGTACTCTGTACCAGGGGGACATGATCAGATGACCTTGCAGTGTCAAAGCCACATCCCAGGAAGCTCCTCAGGATGGTGTGAGACTGGTATCTTCATAGCTCTATTGTCCTTATTAAATGGCTCATTCAGGTTGATTGACTTATCACCAAAGTCTGGTGAGCATTCCCCCAAGTAAATACACAGTTGTAATTGTTACATAGTCAATATTCCTAACTCTAGACACAGAAATGACACATGCATACAAATTGGATAAACAAATTCAGTAGATCATAACCTTTTCAATGATACCTCACATGACCCATCTTGTATAAAACATATCTTAGTTATGCCATATTCACATCATAACAATATTTCTATGAAGAATAGGGGGTGTAACATCACAGTATGATTTGACTCCTTCACTGAAGAAAAATTCATGTTAATTTCCATGGTGCATAGTTGGTCCTAAGAGATTATACCAAGGTCATATTGCAAAGTCTGTGGGAAAGCCAAGTATGGAATCCAGGTCTCCTGACTCTCAATCTTGTTTTACAAGATGAAAACCAAAACCATTCCCCAGAAGTAATTAAATTAGAACTTGAAGACCTCCAGCTGGTTACCTAGATTATTTAGGCCATGTCTGTATTACTTCTCACCTACTTCATTTTCCCCCTTCCATAGGATCTGATTTTACTTTTCTTAAGTAATAGATAAATTACTGGTGTCTATATTATCAACATCTTATTAAGAGCAAGAATCCAGCTTGCTGCCATTGGAACGTTGTAACATTAATATCTCATCAGCGATCAGAATGAGGTCCAGAGAAAGAAATTTATCAAATTCCATTGTACAGTGTATCTGGAAGGATGATAAACATGATTAAAATTCATTTCACCAATATAGTTGCTCATATGTATTTGATGTCCTTTTTCCTTAGAATGGTTAGAAAAATTGCATAGCTCCCTACAATGAAATTCAGTCTTGGACAGTATACATTGTGCTCTGATAATAAAAAGCAATATTTACACAGGATGCATTTCACCTGAAGATTAAATGTAATGTGTAATGAAATATACTTAAGTACTTTATAATTTATCCTGAAAGCAAACTGCATATGATCAAATGTCATACATCATTCCACAGAAAACTAGATGGCATATACAATCTATATTCCTAAGCAAGCAAACAAACAAACAACCACCACCTGCAGTAAGAAAAGCATGGTTAAACATTCAAAGGTCAGAAAATGCTAAAGGTAAGTTTGAATGTGCAAAGATAACTGCACCCCTTTATGCATATGCATTATGGTATAGACTTTAATTGCATGATCAGATACTACTTCACAAATGCAATATTTAGTTTAGCCATTGACTTAATTTTATGTATTTTATATTTTTTCTAGCACCTTAGACACACATGTAATATCTTCTGCTACTGTGCAGTAGTCTGCAAATCCAAAGAGAAACCAGTAAACTCATTTATGTACACAGTAAACAAGGGAAGGGCTGGGTTTCCCACATCTCTGTGATTTCAAATGGGACCCAATCCAGTAGGAAACCACTGGGCTCACCTACTGGAAAGGGCCCCGCACATGACATGGGTTGTTGAATGCCTCTCTTCCCCTAGTTTTTGAATAGCTCTGGGGGAAATAGGTGTCTGGATACCTAGAATGATGCAGCAGTGCACATGGTCAGAAGCAGAAACATGGTCGCTGAGGGAATGGTTCCCTTGAAACCTTAAAGGTGCCTACAGGGTTCAGAAGGA
The DNA here is from genome assembly GCA_007922305.1 of Dermatemys mawii. NCBI lineage: Eukaryota > Metazoa > Chordata > Testudines > Dermatemydidae > Dermatemys > Dermatemys mawii. The sequence goes on along the minus strand of ML677371.1, from coordinate 19,022,704 downwards.
GTTTTTGTAGATCACAGTGGAGTCAAAAATCAGAACTTAGGTGCGTAAATATGGGGCTTAGGTACTTAAGTGTGGGCTTGTGGATCTGGGCCTCAGCTACTTCAGTGAGAGCACATGGTGAAAACTTGCAAAGATAGATAGACGTCTAAGGGAGTTTAGCCATTGAGTTAAATAAGAGCTGGATAGAGTGGGGCCCAAAGGGCATTAGGATATTCATGAGACAGGGTTCTTAGTGAGTGAAGCCCATATTTGGCCCGTTAAGTCTTGTCACACATAATAACGTATCTAATTGCTGTTCCAGTTGTTGCGTTCTCTTGGCTACAGCAGCCTGGCTTGAATCCTTGCCAAGGAGTTATTATCTTATTTCCATCCAGAAGAGAAGTCTTAAAGGCCTAAGGGCCCAATCCTACTGTTGTTAATCATGGGAATAGTTCCACTTAGGTCAGTGTTACTACTCACATAAGTAATGGTAACCGAAGCAGGGCCTACACATGTAATATAAAGAAACTAAGCTCTCTTATTAATGAAACATTAAAACTGTTCTCCAATTTGCAAGCAATCACTGAAAAGCAGAATCCTACAGCAGACATAAGCTAAGTGTATGTTCGTAGAAGGATGATATATATATTCACATATATAGAGCAACCATTTGTAGTTTATGGGCAAAATTCAGCCCTGGTGTAAGCAGATGCAATTCCTATTGATAGCAATAGGATCATTTACACCAGGGCTGCTTTTGACCTCAGATCTATTTAGTACAATGCACAATAGTACCAGGTGGTGCATTGATCTAGTACATGTTGAAAGCTTTTGTATGTGAATATTAGAAAAGATTGTTTCTACAATAGCAACTATTTTGAACTGGAGAACAACATGTGCCAATCTGAGTTGCATAATGCTTCGCATATCTCGGGGTTCTTTACTTTGAATAGTTCCATACAGAACAGTTTCTTAATCTCTCCCATACAGTTACTGTATAAATCCTCTATCTAGCACAAGGATGCAGCATTTTTCTCAAAAGATGCACCCTGTATTCACTTGTGAAAGCACAAAACAGCCAGTGGGGGTGATTGAGGCAGAGCTTAGCTTAAAGAGCCATGGGGCTCATACTATTTTAGGACAAGGCATTGGCACACACACACACTCACACAAAAACCTCACATTTTTTGCACATTTGGTTTTCATTTGTTTAAAATGGTTTTGTAGCCTAATAAAAGACCTACAGCTTTATATAAGGAAGTTAACTGGCTGTCTTTGGGCAGTAGGAGGCTTTTTCATTTATTACTAGGTTACTTTAAGGGCATTACTACAGTGATCCTGTGAGCTCTGTTATACCATTGATTTGATTTAGAGCTTTTTTTAATTAGCCTTCATTTTATTAAAAATACCAAATGTGAGTGTGATAACATTGAGTGTGTTGCCTTGTTTATAAAGTTTCTTCAGCTTGGAAAGGAAAGCATAGTTTGCAAAACCATTACGTCATCCATTATTTACCCCAGGGCCTAGTTTAAGCATAAGCAATGTAAACAAAAGGAGCAGTGCTTTCGGGTCCTATTCAAGCCCTTCTTCTAGGAGAGGGAAGCTATCTCACTTACCAATCCACTCACACCTTCCAGCAAGGGTTAATTTGCTAGGGTGATCTCACCCTTCAAGGCTTGGACCTGAGGAAGAGAATTTGCCTGCCTAATCTCACATTCTGGCAGTGGGACAAGATGGGAGGTAACTTATCCAACGGTTCCTTCCCTTTCATAGCTCAATTTGGAAGGGCAGCCTTTATGGTCCAATTAGCAACAACTTCTGCATCCTTCCAGATATACCATTAGAGTTTTTCCCCAGTAAAATGCTTATCGGACATAGCACAGCAATCAGAAACACACATATTTAAAAGCACAATGAAATCTTCATATATACAATACTGTAGATATGCTTAGTTTAGTGGCTTCTCTCATTCTCTTTGCTACGTGTATAAGCACTTGCTATATAAGATTAAAATATTGGAAACTAGTATTAACCACTTTAAAGCAGAGTAAAGTACAGGGTACTGAATAAGTTGATGGAAAGTATATTGCAAACTGAACTTGCTAGGGTTCAATTTAAAACTCTTTGGCTCATTCCTTCTTTGGTAATTAAATTTTTCCATATAATATGTACTGTGTCAATAAATCTCCCCTGTAAAGTCATGCCTACAATGCTTATTCAATGTGGATCTGCATTAATTCAAACAGACATCAAGGGACAAATCATAGTCCCATAGCTCTGGTAAGAAGGCTGAGTGGTATGGACGGTGCGGGGGAGGGGCAAGGGAGGAGGAGGAGGAGGAGGGGCGTATGGGGAAGGGAAGCCTCCCTTCCACCACAAGCTAAATAAAGTAGCAGAGTTGATCCAGGGCCATTAACTCCAGGAGTCGGGGATTTGGCAAGTGGATCTGCATAGTCCTGCCCATCCTTTTGCCCCTGCCCATTTCTATGAGAGTACAAAATCCCTATTCTTGGGTCCTGGGATTTTGCTCTCTAGAACACAGTGTAAGGGTGCTGCTTCTGCTGCACCTAGTGTTCCAGTCAACACAGAAGCTTTGTGTTCATGTAAAAATAGGGTGCATGTTTACCTCAGGGTAACTAACACACATGAGCTATCCTGAGGTAAACATACAATGAAGAGCAGGCATTTCCATTTTATTGTGAGGTAAACTCACTAAGGTCATTCCCCGGCAGGGGGTGCAGGTTGTTTATCCCGAGGTAAAAAAAATGACACAATTGTTAGCAGTGAAGACAAGCCCAACGAGGCAGGCAAGATGGATTTACCTCAGGGGCAAAATCATGCCTTTAAGTGGCTGATTCTGGGAAGCCTATACTCCCTTGTGAATCCTGGAGCTGCCTTCATTTCTATCTAGATGTTTATAAAATAAGCCTGAAAACACACTTAATTTGTGCCAGAGCTTGCCAGGGCTGAGCCCCGGCACCTCTAGGCTTGGCAGTTCAGAGTCCCGGTATCTCAGCGCTTGCCGCTTCAGTTATGAAAGCACCTAATTGCTTGAGCCCTAGCATCTTTCATTACAAATTAAGCACTGCCTGACAGGGATTTCTTTGAGCCTGTTGTACGGCTGTTAGATTGTTTTGCATTGAAAAATTCAGGTCTTGTTTACCCTGTTTTTGGTTTGTCAATTTTTTTACTTGAAGCCTTTATGGACTACAGAGAAAAATGGTAGGATTAAGGGCAGATGACGCTGAAAATCCACATCTGAGACGTCTGTTGAGTTTTCCTGCAAAACAAGGGAGGATCATGCTTGGCTTGATATTCCTGCTATTAATTATTTAAAAAAAATATATAAATGAAGCAGGAAAATAACTAGTATAAAGAAGAAAAAGCACACAAACCTACTTTTTCCCTACTGAACATCATCTTTAAAGTAAACTCTAGAGTCATGCAAACAGATTCCAACTGAAATCCAGACCCAGAGTAAATCAGTGCAGCTCCATTCAGACAACAGGCTCCTCAGGATGAATGTATGGGGATGGTGGTGCTGAAATGGTTAAACAGAGAGTGCAGTACACACACAAAAACACACCACATATCTGCAGCAAAATAACCTTTTCATTCTGACACAAATTGGCTCCTCTTGTTGGGAGCTGAAACATTTTAAGTGGGTGTAGGGAGATTCCTGCATAAACATCATCTGTTATAACAAAGGGCCTGTTTCTTCTCCTACTGAAAACAATGGCAATGTTCCACTGACTTCAATGGCAGCAGGATCAGGCCCAAGGTTTCCATGCTGTTTTCAAAATGGAAACCTCCTCCCTAGCTAGTCTGACTGAATACAGGTCACATAAATGTTTTGCTTTTGGGGATAGCGGAAACAACTTTTTTTATGAGGACCAGGTTCCACATCTGATATGCCCAGCCAGATAAAAATCACAAGCATGCTTCTCAGACATTGAATAATATTGTTTAAAGATAGAAATTGTGAGCTGCTAGTCTTTTAAGTATAGTCAGATAGGCTAAATAATCCAGAGTAGTTTACAAGTGCACGGAAAAGAAAGTGGAAACTTCTGTGAATTTTGGTAATAATTCAATTTAGTATCTTATTTTGATAGAGGGCTCCCTCTTCTGGATTTGGATTTAACTGTATTTCCTGGAATCAAAGCTTGGCTGAATAGCCCTGCTATACATTTCAGACATAATTATTACTAAACTTAGGGTGACATTTTCAAACGCCTAAAAGTGTCTTAGAAGCTCAAGTCCTATTGACATTAGTCACTTAGTCTCTCTTGAAAACCCTAGCCTTAGTGTTTAAGCGTCGGATGCTGTAAAATCTGGTCTGTGACATTTTAAATGTATTTCTTTAACAAGGCCTAACTACATTCTTGTATTTTATATTTCAAATTCACATATAACAGACACCGAAGTGTTTTTAGTTCTTTTCAGGTAGAACTTCTTGAATAGTAAAAACCTTTATAAGATGAGGCAGTCTACACAAAAGCAACACAAAAATAAGTGTGAGCTGCAGGACAGTAGAAACTAAGCATTCACAAACAAAAATGGCTCCTTCTCCACATTGTTAAGTAAAGATTTAATAGTACAGCAATGATATTTAATACTGATGCAGAGAGGTCTCATATTACTGCATGAGTGTAGCAAAATATAGGCTCAATCTTACTAGCCTTTGAATTTAATAGCAAATCTCATATTGTCTTCAGCTGGAGATGGAAAAGGTCTGTATTAGATTATGTATCAAATATTATCATACTTGATTTAAATGGGAATCAGACTGAGTTTTTACTTACTAAGCTGCAAAAATTCAGTGATGCACAATAAATCTTCTGGTCATCAGCATGAAGAGTGAGGTCTTACTGTACCTTCTTACTTCATTTAACAAATCCCCTAACTAATAGGAAATATTTCCAAGGAGCACAACCTGTGGATGACTATGCCTTTCAGATCAGCAGTCTTAGGAAGGAAGTGTCTATAGAGTGGGAAGCTTCCCAAAACCAAAACTAATGTTCTTTAGCATTGATACAAATCAAAATAATTTCATACAGATACTAGCCTAAAATCCTGCCTTACCCTGCAAGAAATTTCCTGCCCCATGGGATGAATATCATTGAATTCCTGCAAAAGATACACACTCACATTCTGAAAAATAGGCAGAATTGTAAGGCCTGGGACTGTATATTCCAACATTTATTTAGGAGAATAACTTTTTCAATCTGGAAGGAAGATTATTTTTTTAAATATTGGCAGGGCTATAATACCCCAATGCAAACATTTCTATGAGGCTGTGGCTATTGATTAGGTTCCTGGCCAAGTGGCAATTCATTATTCTAGGAAAAGATGGGAATGGCAAGAAAACTGAATTTAATTGAAAATAAAATAATAGTCCTTCACATTACCTCTTGGCCTGAAAAGTAATCACAGCCCTTTCAGGGTTAGATCTTCAAGACTCAATACATACTCCATTACCTTTTAAAGTGGAGAAATAATCTATGTGATTAGTCTAACTTTTGCAGTTCTGGCTACTCCATTGGAGGGTCTAACAACATTATAAAACCATTTATTTGGGAATTACATATAATGGTTTCAGCTAAAATTTAGCAAATGCCTGCTCATTATTATTACGTTTATTATGATGACTTAGATGGGGATTGGTCCTGCTTTGAGCAGGGGTCTGGACTAGATGACCTCTTGAGATCCCTTCCAACCTGATATTCTATGATTCTGGCAATACCTAGTGGCCCCATTGTCCTAGGCACTGTGCAGACACACAGTAAGAGACAGTCTCAGTCAAGAAAGGCTTAAAAATGTAAATAGATGACACAGACAAAGGGTAAGAGAAGAAACTGGTGAAGTGAGCTGCCAGATGTCATCCATCAGGTTAGAGGGAGCTCAAGGGAGAGAATCCAGGTCTCCTGTGTCCAAGTCTAGTGGCCACACCCTGGACAACACTTTTTAAAACTCTCACTCACTCTCACAGATCTTGGGAGACAGACCAGTCCTTGCTTACAGACAGCCCCTCAACCTGAAACAAATACTCACCACCAACCACACACCACACAACAAAAACACTAACTCAGGTACCTATCCTTGTAACAAAGCCCGATGCCAACTCTGTCCTCATATCCATTCAACTGACACCTTAGGACCTAATCACATCAGCCACACCATCAGAGGCTCATTCACCTGCACATCGACCAATGTGATATATGCCATCATGTGCCAGCAATGCCCCTCTGTTATGTACATTGGCCAAACCGGACAGTCTCTACATAAAAGAATAAATGGACACAAATCTGACAGCAGGAATCATAACATTCAAAAACCAGTAGGAGAACACTTCAACTTTGCTGGCCATTCCATTAAAGACTTGATGGTGTCAATTTTGAAATGGAAAAACTTCCAAAACAGACTCCAACGAGAAACTGAGGAACTGGAATTAATTTTCAGATTGGACACAATAAACCAAGGGCTAAATAGAACTTGCAAATGGTTCTCTCATTACACTAATTGATTGCATTTTCCTAGTTAATTTACCTTCAATAGTTGTTATCTCCTGTCAGACACAGAGATCCATTTCAAAAGGTATTTTTTTCTCCCGCTGATAATGGCTCATCCAAATTAAACAGCCTCTTAGAATTGATATGGTAATGTACAACTTTTTTTGTCTTTTTTTGCTTTCTGTGTATATAAATACATCTTACTTCTGTTCCATTCTATTCATCTGATGAAGTGGGCTATAGCCCACAAAAGCTTATGCTGAAATAAACTGGTTATTCTCTAAGGTGCTACAAAGCCTTCCTCGTTTTATTCACAGATACAGACTAACACAGCTGCTAATCTTAAACCTTTTTAAAACTGTGGCTACACTCTCAAAAGTGACTCTGTAAAAATGACATCATAGAGTTCCATATTTCAATCATTTCTATGGGACATTTGTAGTTTACAAGGGAATACATTTTTTTTCCAACTGCTGGGTCTAAAATACCACCCTGGTATCTATAAGTCATGCCGGGTTACATCTTCCTCATGTGTCATCACCAATAATAAAAATTTTGGAGGCCAATTTTTGCCCTCATTAACCCCATGAACTAGGCTTCATTGAAGTTGCATGGCTATGACAAGGGGCAGGATTTGGCTTTTAGATTCTTTATTACTGGGGACAATACATGGGGAGGACCTGTACCATGTAATAAATACTTTGTACTCATGTTTGCCAGGAAAGATGATGTCACAACCCCAGGTTTCCTACACTCGAGAGTCAGATAACTGCTGCTCACTACCAAGCTTTGCACTTGATACGTTAAGGCATGTCACCCCTCACTCTTCTCCCTTATTCCAAGAATTAGACTGCTTGCTGATACGCACGGTAGGTACTCTTCAAAGGCTACTACAGGCATACCAGTCACCACAGCTCCACACCACCCTTGGTTAGTGAACTCTTACCTTATTGCAAGTAATCCCATGAATGAACTCAGTTACGGTTCACTTAGAGGCGCCCTCTTTGCACATCCTCTCACATATAGAAAGTCTGGACCCCAGACTTCCGTTTCAGGTGCTGCTAGGCTGTACATCCTCAGAATTTGGTCTCGGTGCTATCTTCCCATAGCCAAGACTCCGTAGTCCATGATGGACTAGTCTCTGGTGTCTTGAGAATACACTCCTGGCACCTTCAGGTCCTGGAAAACCCCACTTCTAGCCAGTAAGCCTCATGTCTGCCTTCCACCAATCCTCACCCCACTGCTGGCATTTCAGTGAATGTGCCATGGTGGAAATAGGCCTTTACAGAGTCCTCTCACTTTGTCATGTCCAACCACAGATTTTACTTCCCACAACCCCATACACATTTATCTAACATTCTCCACAGAGGACACAGCATATTTTATTAATGGCACAAGGAGACAGCTCTTGAGTCTGGAAACATCAAATTCCTAGTGTACAGCTGCCAAGTTTTGTGCAGCTCCATGTGTGACAAGTTAAAAATTACTCAATTAGTTAATCTATATATTATGCCTCATTTTCCTATGGCAAACTGCACCTTTGAGCCCTCCTGTTCTCTCTATAAACTCTTCCGCACAACCTCTCTCTGGCCTCCCTATTAGAGCTCAGGGACTATGCCTGGCACCTTACTCCTTTTCCCAGGAATCAAGGCAATTTTAACTGTTTGTAGCCCTTTGTATGCAGTTTTATTCTGGCCATGTTGGTCCCAGGATATGAGGGAGAAAAAGTGAGTGCAGTAATATCTTTGATATTAGAGTGAGTGCAGTAATATCTTTGATGGGACCAACTTCAGCTGGTGAAAGAGACAAGCTTTCGAGCTTACACAAAGCCTTGAAGAAGAGCTCTGCGTGGCTCAAAAGCTTGTTTCTCTCACCAACAGAAGTTTGTCCAATCAAAGATATTACCACACCCATCTTGTCCTTTATAGCCCTTTGATCTAACACAGGTAGCTCTGGAAAAACAAGTTATATAACAGAAGACAGGCTCTTTGAAGTTAATAGTCTGCTTCATTCTCCTTCAAATGTATGCCTAAAGGTTATCTGGGAAGCCATTGTGTTGCTTCCTTGTTTGTTCTTCCCATTGATCTATTAAGCTAGATATCTATGCATTCATACAGGAAAGTCACATACAGTGCTTATAGAATTGTTACATCTCAGTATTCATAATGTTATCACAGATATTACATAGCAGCAGCTCCACTTCTGTCACATCCATAAACACATGTCTGGAAAACACTGAATGGATTTTGAGCTGGTAAAAGACTTGAGCGTGGGTTTCTCTTACAGGGCTCTGAAGACCTGTGGAAGGAGGTTTGGAGAAACAGGACCTTATCTCTGCCAAACCTGGGAAGAATCAAGGGCATGAAGGCAACTAGAGGCAGCTTGTGAGGGAACTAGGAGTAATTCTCAGAGACTGAGGTGGGGTGCAGTTGCTGGGCATAAAACCTGTATGGCAGGTTGCAACAGTTGGATTAGACCTATTAGCTCATTTCCACTCCATTAGCCTCTGTCCCCACTTCCTTTACTTCCTGTCACCCCCATTAGCTTCTGCTCTCTACATCTGCTCCTACTTTCCCCAGTAGCTTCTGTCCTTTCCTCTGTATAGCTCCCCTCGACTCAGGTCACCTCTGAGACAAGCTCTTAATGTGCAACGTTTTTTTTTCATTCTTGTTCAGTGTATGGCCTCCAGGCCTTACTGACATCCTGCTCTGCATACAGAATTATGAAGTTCCTCCTGCGCTTTTCTATGGTGCTCATCATTATAGTATCTGAGTGCTTCACAAACATGAACTGATTTATCTCCACAATACCTCTATTAAGTGAAGTAGTGGTATGTTACAGAGGGGGAGCTGCAATACAGACAGATTAAGATCGTAGTTAGTGTAAAGTACTACAATATGAGAATAGAATCATATTACACCCACCTTGAACTTGGGTAAGTGACAATGCCAGGAGCAACATGGAGAATTGAGGCCAAAGGGTCTGGCATAAACCCACAAAAGCAAGAAAACACCCTTTCTCAGGCCTGGTCTACACTGGGGGATGGAGAGGGGATCAATCTAAGTTACGCAGTTTCAGCTACATGAATAACGTAGCTGAAGTCGATGTACTTAGATCTACTCACTGCGATGTCTTCTCTTCACTTCCTCTGTCCTCCCACTTCTCTAACATATACATATCATCCAAACTAGCCTTTTTTTGGAAACTAGCTGGTGCTGTTGATCTCTGAATTGCACCTCAAGGGCCTGAGTTAGGTCATAACTGAAGAATTATATTCTTGTTCTAATAATCGTGGATTTTGGAATACTAGTGTCCTACTCCCAGAATGCTTTACATTTTAAAGGGCCAGAAGCAGCGGGATTTATGTTATATGGAACAAACAGGGTCCTGGAACTCTTAGGATATAATACACAGGTGCAAGGTGTTTAAAAAATTAAAAATATCCTAGTATATTAATAGTCAAATAAAACAAATAATGTATAATAAAGAAAAAATTAGCCACAAACCATACAGCAGACGAACTTGTTTCCCCTAAGCCCTAAGTTCACTGAGTACCCTTTTCCAGCAAGGCTTTCACCTGAATGAGTGCCTTCTAGTAATACTCTAGTGCTCTCCTATATGCTGGTTAGGGCCCCATCATACTCTGCTGTTAAAGGGATACTCACACCTTCTTGATGTTCCTGTCTTAAAGATGAGTGTTAAGGGGGCAAGTTAGATAAGAAGAAAAGAAGAGGTTAACAGCAAGGTCAGGAAAAATCTTCAAAAGGCTAGCACCCTACCACAGGCCAGCAGAGCATTCTGGGAGCCTGCTGCTTTACATCTATGGAGCAGACAGGCCATCTACCATCCAGATTATGTTAGTATAGGTAATTTGAGAGTGGACCAACTAGTTAGTCTGAAAGATCTTAGAGAAGAGAAAGGTATCCCAGTCATTTATAATGGATCCAGAAATGGCAGAGCCTTCAAGCCACCTCTCTGGAGATTCAGGAGGGCTCCATGTATCCTAAGCAATGGGGAACAAGAGAAGAGAAATCACTCTACAGACCTGAGTGGAGAAAGGCATGGGAGGTTGAAGAAAGCCATCAAGTAGAGGGTGTGGAGACAAGGCTCCACCCATTTATTCTCTATTCCCTGCCCTTCCCCACAGCTGCTCAGAGGGGGTAAATGGGCAAGTAACTTAATCCTAGGCAGCTAGACCTGAAGTCTAATGAAGAGAGCATTAAATAAAAATGTAATCTTTCTGAGATTTTTCAAAGTGACCTAAAAGATCTGAATGCCCAATTCCCATAGGGATTTGATCATCCAAATACTTTTAAAATGCCAGTCTTCATGCCTTGTAGTGGTGTGGTTCATGGTAGATAGAAGTTGAAAAAAAATGCTTGCCATCCTACCCCCAAATGGTAAAGATGTGCCTAGTTATTGTTTTCTATCACATTGGTCTGTAACAACATGAGTTAACTGAGGCTGGATAAAAAGCAAATTGACATTTTCTTGTGTAAGACATACTATGTCCAAGTGCCTAGAGGCAGTATCATGAAATACTTGTCTCACTGGTCATGTGTATACATTATATATTATCAAACACATGTGAAAAGAAATATTTTTAAAGGCCACAAAGTCTAGGGAAAATCTTAAATCTATCAAAACCAGTGAGGGCCAGATTCTGCCATCCTTGCTCACTGTAAGTAGTATCTTACTCTGAAATACTGGTGAACTCAATAGAGCTACTGTAAATATTGGGTTCTTTATTAATGGAGCAGATATCAAATAGTCAAGCACAGGTTTGGTTTATTAATCAGAGGCTAGGGATCTAAGCTTAACAGTACAGGCAGAAGGTGATACATAGAGTGAGCCACGTGCCCCAGGGGAAGGGTACAGAGCAATGAGTCTTTATCAAGGCACTTGCCTAGACATTCCCAGCTGAGCATGTTTCCCCTGTGATCACCATCTTCATGATATTTCACCAGAGGGAGCCATGCCTGGTCTCTGTTGAAAGCTAAGAACTCACTGATTGTCATGGGGAAAGAAAACATGAATAACGGGGGGAAAAAGGGTAGTGATTGATCCAGTGGGGCTCGATTTATCATGTCTAGTCTAGACGTGATAAATCAATCCCCAAACACTCTCCCATCGACTCCTGTATTCCACCGCTGCAAAAGACATAGGCGATCGGTAGCAGTCAACTCACCGCAGTGAAGACATCGGGGTGAATAGATCTAAGTTTGTCAACTTCAGCTGTTATTCTTGTAGCTGAAGTTGCATATCTTAGATCGATTCCTGCCCCCTCCCTCCCCAGTGTAGACTAAGGTTCTTTCTTGGTAAAATTTGGGACTGTGAAGTATTCATTCTAATTTCTGAAATCATAGAAAAGGTTATTTTAAAAGCTGCAAGGTCTTTGGAGCAGGGACTGGCTTTTCATTGTTTGTGTGCAGTTCTTAGCATGCTGGGGTCTTAATTCCTGATGGGGCTCTCTAGGTATTATTTTAATAAAAATAAATTATATGGAAAGCAATTGAGAGCTCTCAGAAACTAATTATGAATAAAATTAAAGGAGAAAAGGTGGCTACAGGTGTCTCTATACTATTAAAGGTATCTTCAAGCTCCAATGCGAATATAACTCAAACAAAGGTGCTGGGGGAACCTACAAGTTCAACTTGTGCAAGTATCCCCAATAAAGTCCATGGGGCTGCTTTCACGAGTAAGGACTACTTGAATGACACCAGTGGGTCCAAATTCAGTTCCTTTTGGCTGTAACTAGATCACCCTCTTTTGTTATGGCTAATCTTAAGGACATGTAAGGGTGAGAGGTTTACACTGTTCAACCTCTAAGTTAAATGGAAAGATGGCCTCATCTCCTTATTTATGGAGAAGACTGTGTTTTTTAAATATAGCATATATCTGGCCTTTACGGCCCAAGCTGGCATTGGTAATGTAAGAAAATTATCATTTTTCACATTTGTGTAGCATTTTGTATTTCTCTGGGTGCTGTACAAAAATTAACAAACCGAAAAGAATGAAATCTGACCTTAGCTAAAGTACCAGTGTAGCAATCAATACAAACCCCTCTCACAGAGTCTTAATAGTTACCTCTGCAGTAGATGCCTGGGACAGACAAACTGTCCTCATTTCACAAGAGAGGAATGAGTTCTTCTCATCCCATGTCTACCTCACCTTTCCAGAAAATCTAGTCCTTCCTGCTGCTGACACGGTAGGTGCTTTAAAAACAGGTTTGCATTACATGTTGTGCAACCCAAGGGATCTTCAAACCTGAGTCTCCTGATGAACTAATTTCTCAAATTGCCTCCCAGGCAAGTTTCCAAACTAATACTACCAGGACCAAAAGTCAGAACTGTTTCTCCTGGTCCTTAGAGAGTGACTTGCTGTCTGCTTCAGTAAACCAATTGTTACAACTGTTCCTTGGTACTGCTCTACTGAACTGCAATCAGCCTGAACATGTGGTTGCCATCAGCTCATTTCACTGGCCAAGAACCATTATGGGACGATCTCTGTTAGATATTTTAAAGTAAGTTTTCAAGAATAAAAGGCCATTTTGAAATATTAAAGGCACATCTTTGGGTTAAAAATCATGTGTGTCCTATTAGAAACCTGGAAATTTCCCCTTTCTACTGGTATAAAGCTGCTTTTCTACCTCAGCAGGGCCACAAGGTGGTGGACTGTAAAGCCAGCATCCTTTTACATATAAAAAAGGTGTCACTGGCCCAAGACTGAACCTTGCCTCATGTGCCTCAAATGAAGATCATTAGGGCTTCCTGTTTCCAACATGAAGTATTTTGGACTTTCAATTCTGCAAACATTTTAAAGTTTTTAGCTTTTTCTCAAATTATCACAGAACTGAAATGTGGTTTCCTGACCAGCTCTAAGTCTGGCCTCCTATTTTTCACATGGCATTACATTTCACCCAGTTACCCTATATTAAGACCAATAATTTGTGTTTGACTAAAGGATGTCCTCAGAGAAGCACCCAGTTTTTAGCTCATATTTTATATCAATCAATGGAGAATATACCACGTCCTTTAGTAGTTTATTCCAATGGTTAATCACCCGCACTCTCATTCTTTCTAATTTGAATTTGTCTGGATTTAGCTTCCAGCCATTGGTTCTTGTAATGCCTTTCTCCTCTAAGTTAATGAGCCCTTTAGTACCTGGTATTTTTTCCTCATTGAAGTACTTACACATTGTAATCAACTCATCCCTCAGTCTTCTTTTTGATAAACTTCAACAGATCAAGTTCTTCAAGTCTCCCACTGTAAGGGTATGCCTATATACTACCTGCCGGATTGATGGGTAGCGATCAATCCAGTGGGGGCTGAAGGGGTTGAGGTGGGGTCGATTTATCACATCTAGTCTAGAGGCGATAAATCAACCCCCGAATGCTCTCCCATCAACTCCTGTACTCCACCGCTGCGAAAAGCACAGGAGGAGTCGACTGGAGTGCATTCACCACAAAGAGTAGATCTAAGTACGTCGACTTCAGCTATGTTATGCTCGTAGCTGAAGTTGCACAACTTAGATCGACCCTTCCCTCACCCCAGTGTAAACCAAGACTTACTCTCCAGCTATTCACCTTAGAAAGACTGACCCAAGTCATGGTAAGAGCATTCTGGTTGACATAGCTGGTGTTGGACAATACCTCAATAAATGAAAATAAGAGGTGCAATGCAGTCTGCACATGAAGAAACTGTATTCCATTGTGCCACAAACACACCTATATACAGAATCAGAGGGGTAGCGGTGTTAGTCTGGAATAGCAGAAGTGACAAAGAGTCCTGTGGCACCTTAAAGACTAACTGAAGTTTTAGAGCATAAGCTTTCGTGGGCTAATACCCACTTTGTCATGCATCCGACGAAGTGGGTATTAGCCCACGAAAGCTTATGCTCTAAAACTTTAGTCTGTCTTTAAGGTGCCACAGGACTCTTTGTCACACCTGTATACATTTACTGTAGATTATGACACTCAGAGACATCCTAGGACAGCAGGCAAGAGAACATCTCACTGGTACTGAATGTATGATTCTGCTCAGTGTATCTTGTGAATAATTGTCCCACATTCTGTTTCCTGAAGTGTTTCAATTAATTCCCCATAAGAGAGAGATTCTACGCAGAATTGTAGAGAGACTGACGTTGGGATTCAAGAGGGAGTGAAATGACAGTGCCAGGCAAGGAGTACTAACATTTATAAGTCAGTGTAGATAAATGGGTCTCTCTGTATCATATTCCATTTTAGGACTGAAAACATTGTGTGCCCATCACCCTATTGTGACAGAATATACCCCTGTGTCCACTATTGTAATAATTTTTGTACAAAGTATGCCTTATGAACTACTATTTGAAAATTCATAATTTGCTGGCCATTATTGTCTTGGTAAAATATGTGTGGCCACATTGTATATAAAGTTATAAGATGCCACTGTATGGTGGTGTTAACACATCTTCCAGACCACAGCCCTGCCCAAACAGAAGTTGGCAAACAGGTCTGTCTCAAACAAAACGTGTGTGCTGCTTAAGTTGCATTTAAGCAATAAACAGTCGTCAAGCAGGAAAGGAGACAAAGGGCAAGCTAATGCCTCAGGTGTAAACAAGACCATTGCCTTCTAAGTGACCATTCTTTAGCAGGAAAAGTGGCATGGGCAAAAAGAAGCTACATCTTAGCAAAGAAACAGCATGGCGTTCCCTTCCACACAGAACACCTGTCATCCTTACTCCCAGCTAGAAATGCTTCTCAAAGGGGGGACAGGAGTATAAAAAGAAGGGGCAGATACCCCAAGATAGCCCTTCTCTCTATCGATTCACTGCATGAGAAGGGACAAAGGAAGCAGCCATCACATAGAGTAAGGGGTCCTGGCCTAAGAAATTTGGCCAGTAAGAGGGTTGAGAACATGTGGTGAAAAAACTTTGCTTTAAATTTAGCATAGTTTGTTAAGTTAGGCATTAGTCCTGTTTTATCTTTATTTTTCTTATAACAATTTCTGACCTTTATGCCTTAGTACTTGTAGTCTCTTAAAATCTCTCTTTGTAGTTAATAAACTTGTTTTGTTTTACCTAATCCACACTGTTTAAACTAAAGTGTTTGGGAAACTCTGTCTGGGATATCAAGATGTGTACATATTATTTCCATTGATGAAACAGACCTATATAAATTTGTGTTGCCCAGGATAGGACATACATTTTGACAGGGATAGGGAACTGGGACTAGAAATGTGCTGGGGTCACCCTGAAGTATAATTCAGGCTTGTAAGAGCCTATGTGTGACTGGCAGACTGCAGTACACACACACAGACACACGGACATAACTGGGAGTGACTTGCATGCTGGAAGCTGTTTAGCTTCCATCCTGGATGATCGCACAGCAGCAAAGCATTGTAAAGGGTACCCCAGGATGGAAGGCAAGCAGGGGCGTGCACAAAAATTTAACTGATCATGCCTCCTTCTCCCAGCAAGACTTTGGTCTTCTCTCCCTCCACCTCACCCTGGCAAGAGCTTGCTCTCCCCCGCGTCCCTAGGCCCAACTGGAGCACACTCTTTCTTATCCCATCCCACAGCCCTGGGGCTGGAGGAGTTCTCTGCCCCAATGATTATTGGAGGGGCATGCCCCTAGGGGGTCACATAGCTACTCATTAGTCTGGATTGTAACTCTGGGCATATCACACACATGAAGACAACTATGCATTGTGAATAAATTTCTAAGGAAAAACAATAGCTAGGCTAGGGTAAATTTTTGAAGAGTCACATCCACACTAATTAGAGTCAATTATCTATTTCTGACCTGTGTGTTATACTGATATTCCATACAGTCAGAATCTTCATCAGCCAATAAAATTCCTTCATTCCCAATTTTAAAGAGAGATATTAAACATTAAGGCTTAGGTTTCTACTGGGGCTGTCTAATGATAAAAAAAATTAATCGTGATTAATTGTGTTGTTAAACAATAATAGAATAACATTAATTTAAATATTTTTGGGTGTTTGCCACATTTTCAAATCTATTCATTTCAATTTCAACCCAGAAAACAAAGTGCACAGTGTTCACTTTATTTTTTATTATAAATATTTGCACTGTAAAAATAAAATAGTATTTTTCAATTCACTTAATACAAGTACTGGAGTGCAATCTCTTTATTACAAAAGTTGAACTTACAAATGTAGAATTATGCACAAAAAATAAATGCATTCAAAAATAAAACAGCTAAACTTAAGAGACTACAAGTCTGCTCAGTTCTACTTCTTGTTTGTGTGGGCAATTGGCTGAACAAGTTTGTTTTCATGTGCAGGAGATAATGCTGCCCACTTCTTGTATACAATGTCACCTGATAGTGAGAACAGGCATTCCCATGGCACCATTATAGCCGACATTGCAAGATATTTACATGCCAGATGCACTAAAGATCCATGTGTCCCTTCATGCTTCCACCACTATTCCAAAGGACATGCGTCCATGATGATGATGGGTTCTGCTCAACAACAATTCAAAGCAGTGCAGACCGACTTGTGTTCACTTTCATCATCTGAGTCAGATGCCATCAACAGAAAGCTGATTTTCTTTTTTGGTGGTTTGGGTTCTGTAGTTTCCACATCAAAGTGCTGCTCTTTTAAGACTTCTGAAAGCATGCTCCACACCTTATCCCTCTCGGATTTTGGAAGGCACTTCAGATTCTTAAATCTTGGGTTGAGTGCTGTAGCTTATCTTTAGAAATCTCACATTGGTACCTTCTTTGTGTTTTGTGAAATCTGCAGTGAAAGTGTTCTTAAAATGAACAACATGTGCTGGGTCATCATCTGAGGCTGCTATAACACAAAATATATGGCAGAATGTGGTTAAAATATAGAGCAGAAGACATACAACTCTCCCGCACGGAGTTCAGTCACAAATTTAATTAATGCATTATTTTTTAATCAGTGTCATCAGCATGAAAACATGTTTTCTGGAATGATGGCCAAAGCATGTTGGGGCATCTGAATGTTCAGCATATTTGGCATGTAAATAACTTGCAATGCTAACTACAAAAGTGCTATGGGAACACATGTTCTCACTTTCAGGTGACATTCATAAATAAGGGGATAGCATTATCTCCCCTAAATATAAAAAAACTTGTTTGTCTTAATGATTGGATAAACAAAAAGTAGGACTGAGTGGACCTGTAAGCCTAAAGTTTTACTTTGTTTTATTTTTAGGGCAATTATGTAACAAAAACATCCTACATTTATAAGTTGCACTTTCATAATAAAGAGATTGCACTATTGTACTTCTATGAAGTGAACTGCAAAATACTATTTCTTTTATCATTTTTACAATGCAAATATTTGTAATCAAAATATAAAGTGAGCACTGTACACTTTATATTCTGTGCTGTAATTGAAATCAATATATTTGAAAATGTAGAAAAATATCAAAGTATTTCATAAATTTCAGTTGGTATTCTATTGTTTAACTGTGCAATTAAAACTGTGATTAATCAAGATTAGTTTTTTTAATTGTGATTAATTTTTAAAAGTTAATTGCATGAGTTAACTGCTATTAATTGACAGCCCTAGTTTCTACTATTCATGTGGGATTTTAAAAATAGGTATGTGAATTCAATCAAATTGATGCTGATATTGAACCTACTAAAGTCAGAGAAGCCTATAGCAATAGCTTCATAGTTGTAGATGTTAATGGATATCAGTTCATCTTTTTCATTGCAAGCTAAAAAAAAAAAAAAAATTCAACCTCTGTGTTGCACCACAGAAACACCTGATTAGAAGAACACTGCCTGAGGCAAACCCTAGAGGTGGCAGCAACTTGAAATAAAAACAGCACAAAAAAACTAGGTTGATGCAATATTTAGGAATGGGATTCAAAAACACAAAGATCAGAACATTCTTAAGTGAAGGAGCATGATTCTGAACTGCCTTATGCTGATTTTAGAGATTAAGTTATGCATGATTTACACTGTACAATCAGAATCAGGCCCACAGTAACATTATCTCAGAAACAGCTGAATGAGTAGGACCAGATTCTGTGCTACTCTAATTTACACTGGCTGCAAATAACCCCAAAGGGCCAATACTGCAGCTGAAGATTTGCCTCAGCATATAGGTATCTTGGACCTTTCATCTGGTTATGTTCTCTAGGCTGTGAGTAGGGATGGGGGAATGCCATAGAAGCTAAGCCAGCTCTGTGCCACCAGAGGATTTCCCTTTGCATTACGGATGATCCTCCAAGAGTCAGTTACACCAGCTTTATGGGCATATTTCACCAATGTGGCAATGCAAAAGAGCAGCTTCACACCTGAGGGTCTGGCTGATGTTTGTTCAGACTTTCCAAAAACATTCAGCTTTGGGCTGAGATAAAGTATGAGAAATTTCAGCCCAGAGGGATGTGTGTTTAAGTTATAAATGACTGACAAGAAGGATTTAGCATGAAATGCCCATTCCAGCCTTGACCAAAACATCACCCACTCTTACACTATAATTAATTGTTTTACAATACTGCAAAAAAATGTACAACAGGTTTCAGTGACCCTTCACGCTTTTCACCTACCTCAAGGCAGTTTCTATTTGTCAAGAATCATACCAGGATTTTAAAATAATCTCAACAGAAACTGCTTTGTCTTGGGAAACTGACAATGCCAGAAGCAAAGTTGGTGAAATCATTATTGGTTTTGCTATAGCTTGTTATGTTTTTTTCCATGATCATGCCACTCCCGACACTCTGGAATTTTCTTCCACAGCTTGTGTTTAAGGTCCTCTTTCTCCAGGGTAGTGTGCAGGAACTGATTAATGAGAATGGTACAGCCTTTGACAACTCCAAATCCCAACTCTGAGCATGCTGTCCGGACATTTTATTTTGCAATGTCCTGTTTCTGGGAAGATTCTAGAGTGGGTGGAGGCCAGAGAATTGTTTTAAATAAAACCTGAACTCACTTTCAGCTGGCCACTGCAAACCTTCCTCTTGCTTCCTGACTCCTGCACTTCACTTAAGGCACCAAGTCAACCATGCTGAGAAAGATGTTGATCCTTTCAGTTCTACTGGCTGTGTTTCTAGTGGATCCGATAAAACCACAAGGTAAATCAAACCTATTATAGATTCATAGGATAGGTTCCAAGGCCTGAAAGAAAATGCAGTCTCAGGATTTTTGTTATGTTAGTGGCATAAGAGCCAAATTAGTCTTTGGTAAAACTTAATTTCAATGGAAGGATTCTGATTCAAGGATGAATTTGGTCCATGAGCTTTTCTTCTCCAATGGCCACAGTTGTCTTCTCTGGGCAAACTTGCATCTGGAGGCTCTCAGCAAAGTTTTCAAATGTGGTTGCTTGTAGGTAGGCATCTAAATCTATATTAGGCACCTAGATAAGTAGCCTTATTTTCAAAGATGACAACACCCATGACACCCATTCATGTCAATTTTGTTTTTCCAGAGGCATCAGCTATCACTGTGTCCGGGGACTCAAGCATGGAGCCGAGCATAAAGCCAAGCACAGAGACTACTGGAGAGCCCAACAGGGAAGGAAGTGGAGACCCCAGTGGGGAACCAAGTAGACAGCCCCATGCGGAACCAAGTTCAGAGCCCAGCAGAGAGCCAAGCACAGAGTCCACCAGAGAGCCAAGTGTGGAACCAACCAAAGATTCATATACAGAACCTCACAGTAAGTTAATTCTGACTTTTACTCACCTGTTATCACCCCTTCTTTTCCCCACAAACCTCCCCCACCCCACAATCTTTGCTGCACTGGTGGGATCAGATGTGCACAGGGCCTTCAGTAGGGTCAGGGGGAATGGAGGAGTATGTAGGGAAGTCACTGCTTCCCTCTCTGTGCCCTGTTATGTTTCTGCCAGGTTTTGGCTCAGAAGACTGTGGATTTGGGTTTCTCTGCTCCTTTATTATTATTGCTCATGTTGCTCATTCTGTCTTACCCAATAAGAGATACTGCCTTGTTATTCCCATGTCCCCTCCTCTAATTCACTCACAGAGAGTTTAGTGTCTTGTCTCAGTTACAAAAATAGAATCCACCACTAGTGTAGTTTCAATAATGGGAGCAGAGCTGCAGCAAAGGCAGAAGTCAGCTGGTTTTACTAGTGAGCAATCTAACCTGGCTAGTAAAACCGCCAGAGCTAAGTTTACGCTACTGCCTCCACCCCGCTGCCCGTGAGGAAGAACTATGGGTCCCACATTCCCTAGTAAATACATAGACTTGCAGGCTGAAGCACCCAAGGTGAAATCCACTGACAGCTCCCGTCTACTTGCCCTTTCGGCAGGTGGAAGTTATTATCCATGATGTAATGCAAACTGCTATGTATTATACCCCCTTGCTCCCTGTGTTCATGGTGAACACCTCTTCTGTCTGCTCAGTGTGAGATTTATTGACACCAGAACTCCAGCTTCCTACTAGCAGCACAACCTCCAAGCCCCCTACCACCTGCAGCTCTGGGTCGGTGAAAGGGAGCTGTTACCTCTTGCCCTAAGACAGGCCCTGTAACACAGAGCTATGGTGAAACCACACCTAGGAAGATGCTGAAGCTTTCATTAGATACAATGATTTCTCTGCCAACTCCCAACTGACTTCTCTACCCCAAGTGGAAGGAATACCTAGACTCACTGGACCCATAGGTTCAAATCCCAGCAAGGTCACCTCAACCCTTGATCCGGCTGAGGCAGCTAATTGATCATCACTCATTTTATTGGAGGAAAGATGTATTGTAGACGAGACCTTATTAACTAGGATCCTCTAAGGGCTTAGGACAATCTTGTGCCTAATGAAGGCCCCATGGTACTTTTCAGAAATACACATACTTGACTTGGTCACACAACACAGGACATTTCCCCTATCTTCTTTTCCCAGAGGTGGCTCCATTTTAGTAGTGTTGTACTAAAAGCACTTTGTGAAGTCCTTTGTGAAGAACAAGGCTATTAATTGTGCAATAGTGACTCCTTCTGGGAAATGGCTAAGGGCTTGGTCTCTCTACTCCATAATTCATCAGAACCTTTTCTCATTCATATCTTTGTTTTTTCCCTTAGAATAAATTGCAAAATTAATCCTGACAGGATGTGACCAACCCTTGCTGCTGGCTTTGGCTTCAATGAAGAAAAATTCCAGTTGATGGGATGCCAAAAATAAAACTTGCTATAGTTTTAGAAGCTACAACTTGTATAACATTAGCAACAATTTGTTAGGTTTCAAAAAACCATCAATCTATGTCGGTTTATAATTTATCTATCTAGGACAAGTTAGATCACAGCTAACATGTACCATTTATACTATAGCAACTTTCCCCCTTGCCCTCTGCATTACTGGTGGCAGGCTCTCTGGAGTGTGCAATCCCCCTTGCTGTAATAATCTTAACTAAAAAAATAGAATTTCATTATCGTGTACATTGTTGTTATTACAAATTACAGTAGTTTCTGCTAAAACTGCAGAGAGGGAGGATTTTCTATCTCCTACACACTAATATTTCATAACACACCTCACTAACTGTTAATCTCTGCATAAACCCATGTGCAAAGCTTGGGATGCAGGTAGGGTGTGAATGTGAGAGAAAAAGCCTTCATCCAGGCTCCAGCAGTGACTCTGAATCCACTTTCCTGCACCACATTCTGACTCATGAAGATTTTGGATTTTTGTCAGCTGTTGTAACTGCATTTTTAGTGCAGGCACAGTGGCTTGGAGACTTCAGTTTATCCACAGACTGGTTACTGTACAGCTGTAGCATAAACTTCCTCACACTACTTTATCGTTCTGACCAATACTGGACTAAAGAAGATAGTTTACTCCCCTTATCCCTTCATTCCTTAATCACTCTACCTGCAAGAGTGCTTGTTATTGCTAATTTGTGATGATAACATGAAAAATTGTCTTTGGGGTTTTCATTGTTCTTGTATCTTCACACTTGGAGGTAAATAACCGTAATGAATTTTACCACCTGACATGCAAGTTAAGCAACAAAAAAAAAATAGGAATAGAGAGGGGAAAATTACTTCTGGAAGAGATTTCAGGTGTGAAATTACAAAAGGTTATTAGAAATAGGAACAAGAGTAAATATATAATCCAAACACCCTGCTGGTGTCCCCCTTGATACTTTGGGTACATTCTATGAGGTGGAATTGATCCCCATATTTGTAGTATTAGTTGATTATAGATAGCAGATTCAGTGCTGTATAGAACAAAGACACTAGTTCTCCCCTCAGGGACCTTACAGTCCAACAACAAAACAATATGCACCCATAGTGTGGCTGGGTGGAGTGTGGGGGCGGGGGTCAGGGGGGAAATCAAGCTTCCACAGGGCATGGAATGTGTTAAGAACAACATTTCTTAGCTGAGCAGATAAGAGGTTAATAGGTCTCATGAAAAACATGTGTAGTGAAGCAAATGAAAAGTTGCCATGCTCTTCTAGGTTTTGTTGAATGCTCCTAGTAGGTTAGACAATTCACCGCTGGGGATTTGGAGGTAGGGTAGGGTGATCAGACAGCAAGTGTAAACAAATCTGGACAGGCAATGGGTGGGGAGGGTAATAGGAGCCTATATAAGAAAACCCCCAAAATCAGGACTGTCCCTACAAAATTGGGACATCTGGTCACCCTAAGGTGGGGAACTACTCCCAGCTCTACCAACTCATTTACTGAGCGACCTTTAACTTCTCCATGCCTCCGTGACCCAGCTATTCCAATAAAATTGGAATGCTATTACTTACATATCCCGGCCTGGATGTTATGAGCCCTCATACATACATGTCAATCACTTCGAAGCTTGGATGGAAGATAAGAAGGTAATACTTGGTGCTCTGTACTAACGTATTTCAGCTCCAACACAGCTAATATCGGATTCCAGATACTGCCTTGGAATACCATGCCCTCACTCCATGACAAATGCATTTTTTGTTTTACCAGCAAACCAGAAATTTGCTCATGTTGGAATGGGGTGGCGGCCTCAAGTCACATTTTTAAGGTACCTAGTCAGCATGGAAATAGATAGATTATATATATGTAATAATAGGACTGAAAGGTGCAGGCAGCTCCAGGTCCTGGGGGCATTTCTAGAGCTCCTCTGGCACCTTCTTCATGTATCATTCATATGATTGATGGAAAATTGGTTGCAGATAGACAATGTACAAGTAACTTAAAGCAACAATATTATAGTGCTTAAAAAAAAAAAACACACTCAGAAAAGTGCTTTGGTTTGAAATGGATAAAGCCACCCCATGATGATACCATACACTTAAGACCTGGAAGCAGATGATTTCCACATTGCACAAGGTCAGTCAGACCAACCCTATAACAACAAACTGCAAAGCACAGTCCAGACTGAATGATTATCCTATTGCGGGGGGTGAATGGTTCCCCAATATGAAGGGATTTGTGTTTCAGAGGTGACTAAATAGGTGGGGGGTGGTAAATAGTTCTCAGGGTCAAATTAATGAAGGGCAGGAAGTCGTGCACTCCTGTTTACCAGGTCTCACAATACAATCAATAAAGGGGACAATCAATGAAACTGAAAAGCAGCAAGTTTAAAACTGAGAAAGGGATCTTATTTTTAAAACTCAGAATGAATCATTATGCAGCCCAACTCATTGACTTGAGGCCAAGAACTTAGCGAGACTGTATGAAGAATTAGTTATTTTAAGATAGAACAACCATACCCATATCAAACAGGAAATTACAAAACAGAAGAGTGATAAACCACGAGTCTGTACAAGCAAGTCTTTGTGACACTGGGGTTAGAGCAGGGGTTCTCAACTGGGGGTCACAAGGCTATTGCGTGGGGGGAGTCACGAGCTGTCAGTCTCCACCTCAAACCCCACTTTGCCTTCAGCAATTATAATGGTATTAAATATATAAAAAAGTTTTTTTTTTAATGTAGAAGTGGGGTTTGCACTCAGGGGCTTGCTGTGTGAAAGGAGTCACCAGCAAAAAAAGTTAGAGAACCTCTGGGTTAGAGAAAAACTTCCCATATGGACTGCTTGTTTCACACACACTTCTCTGCAAGATTTCTTGCACATTCTGGTACTGGCCGGATAAAGGATGTTATGGTCCACTGGTCTGAACTGCTATGTTTATTTCTCTGTTTTACTGAAAACTCAATAGGGTTTGAGCTGCCTTTTCTATGATAGGAGTGAATGAAAAATTGCTCCTGTCTTCCAGCTGAGTCCAGAATGGGGTCACCCAACCATAGGAATGTAAAGGACACCTCTCTCGAACTCCCGATGTGAAGAACAGTAGCATTTCACAGAAGACTGTAGTTTAGCTTTACCAAAACACAGCTACCATACTAAACCATCTTCTTCCCAAATCCATGTGTGAGGAAACCAGGATATTATACCAGAAGGGTATGCTATCTTTATTGAGCATTTCTAAAATTGTGCTCCTTTCTACTGAGTATATTTATCCTTATTTCTTTATTCCCTCTGAGCAAATGACCCTCAGGTGACATAACTACCAGGCCAACTGTTCTATGATTTTGTGTTACACTGTTAAACTTCAGTATGAATAATTTGGACATGTGTTCATAAATGAACAGCTCAAGCAGAGTCACATTAACTTACCCAGTCACAAACCTCTGCAGATAGGGGAGAAAATATGCACATAGTACAAACACATGCAAATTTCACTGGCCTTGTCTATACCATAAGAATTATCTCATTGATTGGAGGGAAAAGCAACAGGTGTAGCTGAGCACTGTTTAACTACAAATGTACAGAAAGACAAACTGTTGACCAGAAACCATAGCTATACCTATGTGTCACATGCTTTCCCATTTTCTTCCACCCTCCATGTAGTCTGCATACGTTTCTTTCTCTAAAGGTAAAGTGAGTGCTGCAGATTCCTTCCCGCCCCCTCTTCCCCAAACAATGTATCAAGCATTACCCTTGGAGAGCAAAACAACGTAATGCCCTTCATTTGAGCTACAAGTGGCACGGATAAAGATACCTTTCCAACAACTGCACAAAATACTCATCAGGTACTTTCCAGCCATCTTGATAAAATGTATTGCTCAGTGCTCCATTTTTCACTCTGGCATGCCTTCGTTTTCCATTGTGACCAAAATACTAATCATAAACAGATACCAGCAGTGATGTGACAAACATCTAAACAATATTAACCATTTGAAATGAGTTATATAAATAAGTGTTCCCTTTTTGATGTGACAGGAGACTTAAAAACCCATTTTATTTAATTCTCCACTTTAGTGTCTGGACAATGATGGCATCACCCACCACTGAAATAGCCTCTGCTGTTATGAAATGAGTAATCAACAGCAGCTACCTACCCATCCTATTTCTCCAAATCAGCTTTATTCCCCCGCCGCCCACCGTCCTCCAACAAGGGATCTAAGGAAGATTTCTATTTCCTTTGAGCTGCTGAATACCAAAAGGGAATACAGCAGGATCCAAGAATGTGGGTCTAAACCTTCATCAACAGAGTGCTCCTTAGCACTCTGCTTGGACCTTGGTTCCAGGGTGACTCAATACAAGAGACCTGGAACACCAACATGGTATTCCATAGGACATTGGGAGTGACAGATTCTGCCCCCTGGTTCAGCAGCATGTAGGAAATGTAAACAGTCCACAAGGAGAAGGGGAGAATTTCCTCAGTGAAGCTACAGTGTCGGGCTGCCCGAGGCACCCCCACGCAAGTCCTGGCACATGTATAAAAAAGTGAAAATGCCAATGAAACTCCAATTCCAGTTTTTTCCTGGGAAGTTATAGCCAAAACTCCTAAGTCAGTCTTCTGTACTACAGTCCAGCTATACACTTTTTAAAACCAAAAGATGTGTATTTAGGCACCTAACTCCTATTGAAATCAAATACCTTTGAGGATCTGGGCATTAGCGTTTGTACACGTGATCAGTTGGTATATTCCAATAATTCCTTAGTGTATTGCATATGTTTAAAACGGTGCATGTTTTTCTAGTAGTTCACTTCATCCAACAAATGAAAGAATTCAAATTACTCTATCTTATTTAAGTTTTGCCGAGGTGATTTCACAATCCTTTTTAAAAGCTGTCGTCCCTCAAAAGGGGATGAACATGTCCCAGGGCACACACAGAATAGGAGCACACTTGGCTTGCGTTTCTAACTGAATTTTTTAATAAGGTAGAACACAGTTAACATTTGCCACCGAAATGCAGTTATCTCAGTGAATAAATTATTGTATATTCTACTGAGTTGAGAACAAAAATTCCACATACAGAGAATGTACGTGTTTTAATTTATATTTCTTTATCCATTACTATTCTGAACGGTATACAGATTTGCTGCCTTTTTCTTGAATTATTCATTTGAAGATACCTTCTTATCAGGATCTGGCATCC
The DNA here is from genome assembly GCA_007922305.1 of Dermatemys mawii. Lineage (NCBI taxonomy): Eukaryota > Metazoa > Chordata > Testudines > Dermatemydidae > Dermatemys > Dermatemys mawii. The sequence continues at coordinate 18,995,915 of ML677371.1, read as the reverse complement.
AAAAAGAAAAAAATGTATTGTTTTGAGAGGTCTATTTCTTGAACTGCCTCCACTGCAGCACATTAGATAAATAAAACAGTTATTGTAATGACTGTAATTAATTAGATGGCTTAGTCAGAGCCCACTATCGGCTGTGCAGTTCTTTGGTAAAGGTGTGGCAACAGACTCTTTGCTTTCGGTTAGTGCCCTTGGCTGATGGATAAGCACACTAAACTTAACCCCTTGGTTAGCTGCTGCCCTAACAAAACCGCTGTTTGCGGTCATTGTGATGGCTTTTAAAGTGTCTCCTGTCCCAAAGATGGCTAGAGAGCGGCTATTGATTTTTGAACTAGCCACTAGTCTTAAGGCACGGTCAGAGGGCTGATCTGGCACCACATTAATTTTCTTCATGAGCGATATGGCTCGATCTTTCTCCCCAGGTCCTCCTAGAGTGTCTAAGATTGACTGAAAATCTTTGACTGTGGATTCACATGCGAACAGCTCCTTGCCCTTCATGAAATCCTCCAACTGAGGCAGGACCCTCTCCTTCCTTTCCTGTGCTGCCTGCTCCGTTAACACTTTTTCCTTAAAGATAAAGTGGCAACCACCATGACTAAGGGAAGAGACATATGTAATTAAAGTAGTGATGTCCAAGTTAACCCTATTGCACACATCTACTTTGATCTCTGTAGGAAAAGCAATGCTGGCTACTAAATTTTCCCGGTCTACTCTGGTCACCTGCAGGAGCTCAGTGCTTTCTTCATCAGAGTCACTGGCACTCGGGTGTCTCTCTTCAGTCAAGTGCTCTGCCAAGGAGTTAACAGCAACTACGTCTCCCCGCACAGATATGCCCATCTCTTTCAGCCTCTCTGCCATAGGACTGGACACACTATTATAAAACGCAAAGATAATATGGGGGTTGCTGTACTGCACAGGTTGCTGACAGCTCGCTTGAAGGAAGTCCTCCGCCTGCTCAATGATGCTTTTGTCACCATACTGGCCCCGGCCCAGCCAAATATTGTGAAGAGCTTCAGCCTTTCGACCAATTGCTTTCACCCAAGTGTGGCCACCATTTGCAACAACATCTACCACCAGTGTTTGCTTTTCTCCAAAGCAGTCTTCATAGGCAAAGACATGAAGGACGCTGACAACCTCCTCCAGACTCTCTGCTGACTCAATTATGGCTCGAAGGTGTGTGAGATTGGTACTCTGCAGATGAGACTCCTTAATGGCCACCTTCCCCGCCTCCACCCTGTACAAGAATTTCAACTCGGCCTTCAATTTGCTGCATAGTTTTGCTCCACCTTCTATACCTCCTTTCTGTGATCTGGAAAGGGCTTCTGCTCTCTTCATTAATTCCTTAGCAACAGTGATTCTCTCACATAGCAATGACTGCACAGACATGTTGACAACATCATTTCTATCAGATGAAAGCAAAAGAGATGATCGTTACTACACGTTCAGTGATAAAGACACTATAGAAAGAGGCTTTTCCAATACCATATATCAGAGCTTTGCAGTGGATTTTGTGAAGTGACTACCATATGTGAAATGGCTTGAGAATTAGAAACCATAACACCCTGGCCAAACTCTTCAAAAAAAGCAACTAATGATTTGATATGGCCTGATTTTCTGAAGAGGAGTACTCAGATTTTCAGAAAATCCAGGCCTTTAAAAAGCTGTCTTCCACAACAGTTCTTCTATTTGAGTGTACACCATCCCCACCCACTTCTGAAAAATTCAGCCGTCAATTCTAAGCTTATTCACACAATCAGATTTATACAAGCTTCATTGTGCTCTAAGGCTGCACCCTCTCCCTAACTTTACACAAACTAGTGCTAATGATTATTTTTAAATTGCTTATACTGCACCCTGGGAGCTCATTGTGCTTTACCATTTTTAAAGACAGCCTCCTGTCTCTAGTTACATTGTAGAACTGCTGCTAATTAAGCAAGTAAACCTAGAAGATTGTTGCATGGTTGACCTTTAATTATTGAGTTTCAGATTACAAGGTGTGTAGTATAGTGGATTGACTATAGGCCTAGGATCTAGAACTCCTGTGCGGTAAACTGGCTCTATGACAGAGTAATTGTGTGGCACTGGGCATGTCATTCCCCACCAGCCCACACCCACAGCAGCATAATAAGTATAATATTAATTTACCTACTTCATCACAGTGTGGAAAGGACCAGTTACTTAATATGGGAAGACTTCTAGAAAAAACAACAAAAACAAACCAAAGCAAATATTATTGCAAGTAGTTTTTGTATTTACAACCAGACGTAATATACAGATACACCCATTATTTTCAAATCAGGTTAGATGCACACTAGTTGAAGAGAACGAGGTGTTGATGACAGAGACAACTAGCACCAGACGTAGGAATAAGGCACTCCCCCTGAATAAGGATCTGCTAATGCAGGTTCAGAACCCAGATTTGTGAAATCTTTGAGCCCATATGCAGTTAAAACCGTATTTACTACAGTCTCTACCCAATAACACCAAAATCTTCTAAGAACAAATATCCTTATTCAGTCCATCATCATCTTCACATGACCAACTCAATCTCTTTGGCCTGTTTGTCACAAAAAATAAAGAAAATAGCAAAACAATGTACCTCTCCCACCACTCAGATGGCATTTAGAAACTTCTGAAGTACCTTTACTGGCTCCCTATTGCCTATTAAATCAAATTTAAATCTCCTCACATCACTCTCAATGTTCTCTTTTATTTTCTAAGAGAGTCTTCTTTCCTGCTGCCCCTTTAGCCTGATGCTCTCTCCAGCCATATCTGAAAAGCCAGTTCTTCAGTGCTGCTTACCACAGAATCCAGACACTTCACAACAGCACTCGAGTTTATGTTAAAATAATCCTACTTTCTTATTGATTCCCAGTTTCCCAAGCCATCATTTGCATGTAAAACTGACTAATGAGTACACTCAGTTTTATAATAAATGTGTTAGCTATATGTTTTGAAAATCACACAATTTATAACAGGAAAAATTAAATGCATGCAAATAATCACATCATCATCAATGGTAAGGTCAGACCAGTGTGCAACATGGCAGAAAAGAACAACCACCAGCTCTGTATTCTCCTGGGGGAATTCTGCACTAATTTGTGCAGAATTCATGTCCCCTACAGAATTCTTTGCTTCCCTGCAGAAATATAACAGGGAAGCTGCAAGGGCAGTCATGCACCACTTCCTAGCTGCGCAGGTACATTTTTTTAGACATCTAGAGCAGCCAGTGGAGAGGTAAATCACTACAGGACTGGGGACACCCCAGACAGTAGCTCCTATCCTGAGCTGGGATCAGCTGCTAGTCCCAGCTGGCCTGGAGACAGGAGAGGGTGGGACTTCCTCTTCCCCTGGAAGGAGTTGCTGGGGCTATGTCAGACTCACCCCCACAAACCTCCCCCAACTGCAAAAAGCTCAGCATCCCCTCTGCTTTCTGCCTCCATCATTCCTTAGCTGCAGGAGGAAGGGTCACTGTGCAGGAGCTGCTCCCCCATCAGCCCAACTCTCAGGCATCAGACCTCCCATACCTAGGCACCCCCACCAAGCCTCACCCCACACACTCAGCACCCTGCTACCCAACCACCACCCCACTGAACCTTAATCCCTGCATCTGGAGCCTGAGCACTCAGACCCCCTGCCTGCAACCCCCACACTCCCTGCACTCAAACCCCACTGTGACAAGCCCCACCCCCTGCACCACCCTGACCCCCCCACATGCAGACCCCCAATGAGCTGCACCCAGACCCGCAACCCACCAAGCCTCCCCCTCCCCACCCAGAACCCGCCACTGAGCCCAAACCACTTGCACTTGGAAGCCCCTGCTGAGTCCCCTTACCCCTCCCACGCCACAGCAAGAGCAGAGGGCGAGCACCGGCACAAGCTGGGGGGGGGAAGGGAAGCGATCACCCCGCCCCTCCTGCGGTCTGACCTTCGGCTCCTTGCTGCGGACAGCGCCCGGAGAAGTCACGTGGGCACAGGCAGGGAGGAAGCGAAGCCACCATCATAAACCAGGGCAAAAAGATTTAAATCCCCGGGGGCTGCTCCCGTACCAAGCAGCGCCCCCCCACACACATTTACCGCAGCTTACTGACCGCTGAGCAGGGCCCCACCCACTTCCCAAGCAATCAACCCGCTCCACGCCCCTACCCCTGCAGCGGCTCGTTACTGCGTGTAACTAGCACCGGCCCCAGGGATCTGCACTAAGCAGCGAGTCACCGGAGTTCAAGGGATTCTTCTGGATCATTTGACCCAATGCACAAAAGCGCCACTCATGCAAAGGGCTCTCGGGCCGCGGGGCCGCTCGATAAAGGGGCATTTACAAGCACGTAGCAGCTGGGACATCTCACGGAGAAGGGCCACCGGGCCCAATACAGCTGGCGAACCGTGCTCCTCCACCTGCCTTTACAAACAGAGCCCCCGGGGGTTTTGCTGGGCTCCCGGCTCCTTAAATGGAGGGCGTGTCCCTCCTGTTTCCCGGTGTAGCGCGACTCTGTGGTTACCCTCGGTCTCGATGAAGGTAAAAGCCCCTTGCCCGGGATTAATCTGCAGCCGCGGGCTAGTCTCTGAGTCTGTCCGCCTCCTCCTGGGCAGGGGGATTGGCCTCTGGACTCCATCCCACTATTGGACCGCGCGCTCCTTGCTCGCTGCCCCCTCCGCAGCCCCAGCCGGCGCGTGCGATACTCACACCTGGAAGGGGGGGGAAGATCAGCCCCGGGGCACGTGCCACGTTCCTTGCCCCGGCGCGAGAGGAGGCGCTGCCCCGAACCCCTCACCAGAAAGCCAATGGCAGGGCCCCGTCCGGCCCTCCCGCGAGCGGAGCGAAAACCCGGCCTGGCCGCAGCACGCTCCGCCTGCTCCGCCGCCTGCAGCGCCACCTAGCGGCCCAGGCCGGGGCTTTACGGTACGGAGCACAGACCCTCTTTATTATTATAGGGTGCTTTTTATTTACTTCGGGGCAGCGTATGCGGGGGGTGCTTTACGGAGAATTTATCCCTCCTCTACCATTCAAACGCGTCTCTGTTCTATGACTCTTAAAACTAAGCTCCCAGGAAGGGACTGGAGAGATTGTTTCTCTTCCTCTGGCTACAGAGAGTTGCTTTTTAGCATTTGCCAGAATAGGACCTTCCCCCTTCCGCCCCTGCTCCTGGAAGAATGACACAAATCACTGACCCACACATCCTGCCAACCTTTCACCTTAGTGCAGCTCAGCTGGGCATCTTCTCCCCTGCCCCCAGCATTTAAAAATTGGGGGTGGGGATATCACAAACAGAGCTGTTGAAATTGCTTTCTTAATTCAAAACAACTTTTTTGTTACCCTTTAAAATAAAAGGGCCGTATTGTCTTTGGGAAAAGTGATAGAAGTTACCCTTTAGGACAAGAAAGTATTTTATGATTTGTAAGGCCCAGAACAAGCATGCAAGGCCTTTACCTCTACTCTGAGAGCTTTCTTATCTGAGACCCAACGGATCACAAGGACAACACTGCTCCTCGGTGTTCAAGTTGGACTTTCCTGGAATAACTGGTAGAAATATACAAACAAACATGCACAGATTCCTTGTGAAATTCTTTACAAAGAGGCAGGGAGGCTGTCTAAGCTGTGTTGATACTAAACATCAGCTGTGATCCAGCTTTCAGGGGACTTCTGGCATCTTTCAGACTGGTTTTAAATCATTTTTTCCAATTTGAAACTACTCTTAATGGTCTGATGCCAGCATGGCCTCCAGCCTCAGTTTAAATTTGACCACATCTAGAGCTGCCAACTTTGTAATATTTAAATACCAGACACTCCCACAGGAACCTCCCCTGCCCATTCCCCCCAAAGCCCCACTTCTTCGCCCAAGGCCCTACTCCTCACCCTGAGGCCCAACCCCATTCACTCCCCTCCCTCCCCTGCCCCCATTGTTCATTGCCCAGGTCTGGAGGGACAAGCCTGCAGAGCAGGGGTGGGGAGCTGTAGCTGCCCAGCACAGGTAGGAGGCAGCCCTGGCTGATGAGGGTGATGACTTGGCACCTCCCTGCCTGTATTTACCGGACTTTAGGGAGCCACTCCATAGATTGGATTGTACACTGTCAGATCCCCTTTTTGACTGGACATTCTGCTTGAAAACCAGACACCTAGCCACAGGGTCATCCTTAGAATTTATGGGACCCTACACAGTATTACTAAACTCATGCCCCTATGCGTGCAAGCTCGCAGCCTGGCTGAAGGGGGGAGGGGGAGGGGGAGGGAGAGGGAACAAGATAGCAAAGGATAACAAGACACCCAGCCCGTCTCACAGTGGTGGAGAGTCACAGTTCCCTGCAGAGCCCCTGTACCCTCTCCTTTGCACAGAATGGGTTTCCAAACTGGCCTGAGAGTCAGGAGGAGCAGAGCAGCTTCCAGGATTTGGGCCTTACTGAAAAAAAGACCATCATGTAAGTCAATGCATGAAATGGTGCATTAGAACATGTGTTTAACTGTTCTTTTGTGGTATTCACATTACAGCACTGTACATCTTTAGAAGTTTTGCAATGCACTTCTAGGCTCTGGTACATCTGCTGATCCATACATGAAATCCTATTTGAAATGAAACTTGGAACAATTCTAACTTCTTTCCCTTCGAATACTGTTTAGTCTCTCTGCTGCCAATCTCTCACACATTAGCTACCATACATTTCTGCTAGCGGTTTAAAGGCTGCAGTTTTAGAGAATCACATAGCAGTTGTTTCTAAGATTGTTTAGAGGATTATAACTAAAGACTGAGATATTCACGAAGATGCAAGACAAACTACACTAGCTAGAGGCTAGTGCCACTGCATACTACTTTCCACAAAATGTATTTCACTCTTGAAGTGCTCTTTATTTTTGCATTTGATAACATGCCCTATCACTTAAAAATAACATTTTAAAAGTAAAAAGTTTCTTGACTGGGATTACAGAGGAAAAAAAAATAGCATCTCCGACCTGAGACATCTCTCCAAGTAAACGCTGCAGATTGATAATCTTCCCTCTCCTGCCTTACCTGAGGAATGAAATAGTTAACCATACTAATATTTAAATCTTCACTGGGTACTGAGTTCACATCCCTCAGGGCTATTGTTCCAGTCTCATCTCTGCATCACTTACAACTGTTCAGAGATATTCATAATACAGGGTTTCTGACCTAGTAGACTGGAGAAGGTGCAGACATTATATCTTGATTTTAGTAAAGTATTTGACACAGTCCCACATTACATTTACATAAGCAAAGTAAAGAAATGTGGCCTAGGTAGAATTACTACAAAGTGTATGGACAACTAGTCGAAAAAACACAGTAGTCATCAATGGTTTGCTGTGAAACTCTAAGGACATATCTAGTGGAGTCCTACATGGGTCTGTGCTCAGTCAAATACTAATCAATATTTTCATGGAGGACTTGAAGAATGGAGAATATGCTTATAAAATTTGTAGATTACATCAAAATAGGAGGGCAGGATTAGAATTCAAAAAGGACCTTGATAAATTGGCAAATTTGTTTGAAATCAGTAAGATGAAATCCAATATAGAAAAGTAGAGGTACTACACTTACAAAGGAAAAATAAATGCCCAAATACAAAATGGGAAATAACTGGCTCAAACAGTAATATTGCAGCAAAAGATCTTGGGGTTATAGTGCATCACAAATTAAATATAATAAAATTCAGTTGCAAGAAAGGATAATATTCTAAAGCAGGGGTCTCCAAACTTTGAGATGAGGGCCATATTAGATTTTTTTAAAGGGGCTTCGCGGGCCAAAGCAACTGTGAAAAAACGCAATATACACAAATATATCCCTTTGCTCTTCCAGCCGCTGCTGCACCCCCCACTTTACCCTTCTGGCCACTGCCGCAGGGGCACTCATCCCTCTGCACATGGGCCAGTGGCAGCAGCTCGTGGGGAGAGGGCAGCGGCGGCTTCTGCACTCGCCTGCTCAGCATCCCTGCGCAGCTGGAGGGCCAGACAAATCGAAGCCATGGGCCGGATCCAGCCCCTGGGCCATAGTTTGGAGACCCCTGTTCTAGGGTGTATTAACAGGAATGTTGTACGTAAGCCACAGGAAGTAATTGTTCCATACTACTATGCACTGGTAAGATCTTAGGAGAAATAATCTAATGCTCAACACTGGATACACTTTAACAAATATGTAGATAGAAGCCAGTAAAGAGCAACCAAAATGATAAAAGGTTAAAAAAACTGGGCACGTTTAGTCTTGAGAAGAACAAAGGGGGATACCTAATCATAGTCTTCAAATATATTAAGAGCTGTTATAAAGAGGACTGATCAATTGTTCTGAATATCTACTTATCTTACCTTTAATAATTAATTGGCAGGAATGTTTATGTTAGACATTGGAAAAATCCTTTCAACTATACAGATAGGTACTGGAATAGACTACCAAGGGAGGTTGTGGAATCCCCATCATTGAAGGTTTTTAAGATCAGGTTAGGCAAACACTTGTCAGGGACCATCTCAGTATACTATGCCGCACATCAGTGGAGGGGGACAGACTAGATGACTTTTTTAGGATCTTTCTAGACCAGGCCTGCACAACATGCAGCCTGGGGGCCACATGCGGCCCACACGGGCTCACTGTGCGGCCCGCAGGGGGTAAGTAGGGGTGGGGCAAGCCAAGCAGTGGAGTGGGGGGGGGAAAGGATGGGGGCGGGGCTTTTTGGCCTGCAGCTGGTTTTTTTGCAGTAATATGGCCCTCGCTGCTTTCCGAGTTGTGCAGGCCTGCTCTAGACCAACATTTCTATAAATTCTGTAGAAAAGGTGAGATTCCAGAGAACAAGACAGCAGCACGAGCAATGTGCTGGTATGATGTTCTGCCACATAGATGAACCCTTTGAATTAGCACATTATTCTCTTCTATTCCAAGTGGCTTTTGAGGGCACTGAAAGCATGAATTTAAGATTCATAATAACTTGCAATGCAATGCCATCATCCAATTTTGTTTTTTTCTTCAAAGACATGTGTGAGTGAAATCAGTGTTTCTGAGAGTAAAAGGCTAAGTGAACTGCATTGAGTGAATCACATTGCAGTCTTTGGGACACAACTTTACTGATGTGACATTTGTGTCAAGGCTACCGGCTACAGAGATCCTACTTAAAGGACTCCTAATAATTTAAAACATGGTGTTAAGGGAAGACCCAAGGAAGAACATCTGGAACACTGTCACATAAGTTAAGTAGTTTACAAGCACGTTTCTGCAGCTAGACCATGTGTTCTTCACCTGGTTGTTGCTTTCACACCAGCAGCCTACCAAACTAAGTATCTGCCCACTCTTTTACATAAGAAAATGGTCCTGTGTGCCTACTGCTCTTGCTCATTTTACATTTTATGTGACTGAGAGGTGTTAGTAATTTTGGGTTATCTAACAATCCCCAAACAGCACTCATTTTGAGAATGAATATAAAACAGATTATTTTGTGCACTAAAAATATATTTGTTTCTATGGTTCTTGTGTAATGCAAATTCAGAGTTCTACATAATTTGAAATTATACCAAAATTTGTTTAAAAATAAAACACTTAAGCACCCAGTTACAAACTTGTGAAGTTATGATGCACAATTTCACTGTTGCTTCTAAACAAGTTCTTGACACAAAAGTGTCCCATTACTTCATGCAACTCAGATGAATATTTCAAGGGTACTTTACCTAGTTAAGCACAATTCGAGCAATAATTCAAAGCATCCCTTTTCCTTTCTACCTACTGTAGAATTTTATTGATAGTACTGGAAAAATACTGTGTGCTTGATAGCTAGTAGGATCTTTATTTTCCCACATCAATTCAAACAACAGTACTTCAATTCTGAAAAATGCAAGTTCTTGAGTCACAAAACACACTCCAGTAACAGAATACCTGTATTAGTAGACATGCAAGTTCAGGGCTCAATCATTCCAGTGTTCCAAAAGCAGAACTCTTACTGAACTATATGGGAGATCCACACCATACCTGGAAGACTTGGCTCATTCTGCATTATATGTAGCAGAGATTAGATAATTTCATGTTTGGACAAATTTCATTGAACCCAATTGTTTGGGCTTTTTTATTTTTATTACATTGCAAATAAAATCCTAATGTTAAATAATATTCACGTGCCCTCACACCTATTTAAAAAAAAATTAAGAGTAATATCTTTAGTTTAGCCAGCATAGCTCCACAGCTGAGGCTATATGTACTTATTACTAAAATGTATGTTTCCTTAATTAAATAATTATACTGAAATTGAAGTTTAAAGAGAAAATTAAAGACACACTAACATTCCACATAAAACTGTGCCATTTGTAAGTTTTATTCGTTAGCTTTTATAAGCTTTCATTATAACTTTTATTTTTGTACAATTTCATGTACAAAGATTCCATGTATCAATGGGAATAATTCTTTGTATTAAGATTCCAAGTATCAGTATTAGGACCAGAGCATTTGCACGGATAATATTTAAAATATTGGTCAGACAAACCATGTAGAAATAAGTATGCAGAAACTGCAAACAAACACATTTAGTTAGCAAAAATTAAAAAGATCCGTGTGAATCCACACAGTCTTGCTGACTACTAGGCTATCGCAGCCAAGTAATCCTTAACCTCAGTTGGAGTCAGCCTTCTAAACCCTGCTTCATTACAGATCCCAACTTCTATGTTATCTTCTGTCATTTGCCCTTCAAAGCTTTCCTGTTGAAGAGAAAAGAGAATTTCCTCAACTATATCAATAATTCCATACAATAAAAAAACTATTTAAGGTATTTCTCTAACCTTTAGTGTTAAGATAGCTGTGTGAATGGCATCTTCAAGTTCCAAATCTTCATTGTATCTATAAAAAAGAATGAGATCACACCTCTGTATGAAATCTAAAATATTCTCTCAGAGACCACTAGAATCTTCATGTATTTATTTCGAGTCTCACAGACATGCAACTTGGATTAGAATTATTCCATTAACCTGACAATATAGAACAAAACCACTTCAAACTTATAAGATGCCAGTTTGTTACACTAGACCATTCCCCTTCTGTCCTCCAACAAACACCCCCTCATACCCAGGTTGGTCAAGAAGTTTGTGCTAAGCAAGAAGAAACATTTTTTCTTTCAATTTTACTCAAACTTCTAGTATCTTAACGTGAACATTGTATTATAAATATCAGAATGCCTAAAATACTGTAAATGATTACACATTGTAATCTGGCTATGAAATTCTGAATTTGGTTAATACAAATGTATATGTCAATATTTTAGGACATGGTTCTCAACCAGTGGTATATGTTCCTGGCGATATGCAGAGGTCTTCCAGGGGGCATAGCAACTCATCTAGATATTTGCCTAGTTTTACAATAGGCTATATAAAAAGCACCAGCGAGGTCAGTACAAACTAAAATTTCATACATATAACAACTTGTTTATACTGCACTATACACTATAAACTGGAATCTAAGTACAATATCTATATTCCAATTGATTTATTTTATAATTATATGGTTAAAAGGAGAATAAGCATTTTTTCATTAATAGTGTGCTGTGACACTTTTGTATTTTTATGTCTGATTAGGTAAGCAACAGTAGACTCTCGATTATCCAGGATGACAGGGAAAAAATTAATCCTGGTTAATAAAATCCTGGATAATCACCATCCATAGGAAATATGGGGATGGAGGGTTGGTTCACCAGCCACCCTGCGCCGGGAGGAAAGGGTGTTGGTTTACTGGCTGCCCTGTGCCCTGGTGGTGGTGGGGTGGGGTGGGTGTTTGTGTGCTTGGGGCGGCAACAAAGCCAGAGCCGGCCATGCGAGTTACACATTTTTTTTTTTATTTTTTTTTTTTTGACGTCCTGGTTAATCCACTTTCTGGTTAACCCAATCCTGGATAATCGAGAGTCTACTGTAGTTTTTTAAGTGAGGTGAAAGTTAGCAATACATAAGACAAATCAGACTCCTGAAACAGGTACAAAAGTCTGAAAAAACTGAGAGCCTTTGTTTTAGGAATTCAATTGGTAATGCAGAGGTGTTACCTTTTTTCAAGGAAAGTTTTTCCATTCACGTAATTTTTTCCCATTGCTGTTGCTTTCCATGCAAAGTAAGCCCCCTGGATGGATGAAAACACAACAAACAAATCACATGAAAGCAATTCAATCTAACACTTCCTAATTTTTTTGTTTAGAAAGTACTGAAATTAAACATTTTGATTTTTTGGGGGTGGGTGGGGTTTCTTTAAAATGAACTATTTGGCAAAATTAACATAAATTCACAGAACACGTCAGTGTTGTCAAGTCTGCATTTTTCACCAAAAAAGTTTTGTTGGAAAAATTTCACCCAGTTCTATTAAATAGAAGTAGTATTTTAAGAAAAGGTGATCAACTTTTTCAGTATCCAAAGTCTCTCTGCTCTGAGGGTATCTCACAAGCACACATAACACTTTGAACATCGCTCTAAAAGAGAAACACTCAGTTATTTTACAATTGCAAGATACTTACAGATGGATCAGACTGAAATAGATATGGTCGCCCCTCATTCCAACCACATATCAACAATGATACTCCAAAAGGACGTACACCACTACAGGGAGAGAAAGAAAAAACCCACCACCATTGCTTAAATCTAAAATTATCTATTTTAAAAGTTTAAGGCCACCCATAAATGTATCATTTGCTTTCCCAATATTCATTTTTATAACTAATTAGCCATTATCAAATCCTTCCTTCTCACAATCTAATCAAAATGGATTATTTACTATGGTTATCTTGTCCATTTTAGAATTGTAATACACAAAAGAATCTCTCTCATTGCCTCCCCTCTTTCTTAAATACAAGAGTAATAAATGTGGAAAATCCATAGTCCAGAAATTTAAAATACATGGGGATCTTTAACCTTCACACTTTCAAGATACTTAACACATTTCACCCACTGCCACATGGACAGCTAGCAGTTCCCCTCTCACCCACAATACAACATTTCTTGACCAAGAAAGGTCCTCTCTCCCTTTTAGACATAAAATGTTTAATTGTCAACTAACAACGACCACTATCACAGCATCTTTCACCTCCACATCAGAAAACACTGTACGAACACCATCATGAGTTAGAACAAGTTTCCCCAGCTATAAAATACTTAAACGAGAAAGGGTAAGTAATTTCCTACATATAGATTAAGCAGCCATGAGGCAGGAAAGCAGAAATCTAATTGAGTAAAAAAAATGCAAAATAATATTTGGTAAGAATAGACAACATTGTAGCTAGTTTAGTAAGAACTATTTACCCAGACTGTGTGTACTCCTGCATCACAGATGCAATCCTCTGTACTAGTTGAGCTGTTGGAATGGGCTCATGGTAGACCAAGTAATATTGCTGAGCAAGCTTCCGAGCTCTGTGCACAAGTACTCTACAAAAGAGCAAAACCAAAAATTTTAATTATAGGAAAAAGCTAAAACAACTATGACAGTTAAGCTAAAAGTTCTATTATATCAACACAGGACTAAACAATTCTGTATCTTCAGTGCAACGGTGATTTAAGAGAATAAATACGTGTGTTCCACTGGGATATATGATGCACCAACTTAGAAGTCATCGAGACAAAAAAATATGAAACCTTACTTGATTTGAAACAATTTCTATCATAAAAGTTTGAGTCTTTATATTTTATTCAATTAAGTATAAATTTTTTTATGTTTATGATTCAATTGTTGAGATGTTGTTTGTGTTAAAAAATGTATAATATTATATGACACACCACCAGCTTGGTTAAGCATTAAGAGACAACTAATGGCTTTAGTATTCTTGGGGAAATGGATGAGAGAGCGCAGGATATCAGAAAGGCCTATCTGCACCAGTGTCTTCAGTTTTCATGAATTAAAAGATCAAAATGAAGACCCATACAAACACCTGCTCAAACAGCAGCAATGTTCTCATACCTGTAATCAGGACCCATGCCACTATACACCAGGCCTATATGTTTAGTAATTGATTCTACTTTGTGTACACTCCTTTCATCATAGAGAATGGATTTCTGTTTCTTCTCAGTTGCCAACACCACACCATTTGCAGCTGGAAAGAAAGAGATTAATTTTTATGTTTATACATTCAATATAAAAAGGTTATCAAAAGCAGCTAAGGCACAAAATAGTTTTGCTAGCATGTGAAAAATTCTCTCTTCTTCCCATAGCTCTCAAGAGATTTATATTAGCATGTTAAGCAGTCATCCCTGAAAGCAGCTATCTCACCATATATAGGTGCTGAGCCCTCTTATTTTAAAATATATATATATATAAGAAATTTGTAGCAATTGATACATTAGGTGTAATTGTTACGTAAATTAGTTCAGAACTGGACCCACCCAAAGATTAGGAATCAGAGTAATGACTTTATTTCTATTAAATAATCTCCCTCTAAACAAGAATATTTATCAGAATATATCTTCCTCAAATGTATCTTTGTACATTATTTATATTCTCCATGTCCTTCCTCTTTTTAAAATTGTTTATTTGGAAATAAGCGCTTGGAAATAATATGCCAATCAAAAGCATGTGAAAATCCATCTAAAAAGGACAAAGAATGCAATTCTATGCTAAATCACCTTTCCTTAGATCTCAGCAGAGTAACTAGGAAATATGCATTTTCCAATAGCCAAAAATCTATTGAGATTCTCCCTACGGACAATTCATCGTACTAAAACCCAGAGCCTTGAATCTGGGACTGGATTAGTCACATCTTAATATGTACCTTTAATTCCAACTGATGGGGCCCCTCCAGCGACCGCTGCCAAAGCGTATTCAATCTGAACAAGTTTACCAGAAGGGCTAAAAAGAACACATACGAGTCAGTCATAAGATAAGGATATTTTCTTAATAAAGTAAGTCCTTATTTAAAAGCTAAACAAATGTCTTTCACCTCTTGTGATCTGCCTTACTTGATGCCAGATCTCAAGTGAAAGCAAGTCTGGAAGTCTCACACTAGCTCAGTGGTAGGCAAACATTTTGGCCCGAGGGCTACATCAAGGTTGCAAAACTGTATGGAAGGCCAGGTAGGGAAGGCCGGGTAGGGAAGGCTGTGCATCCTCAAACAACCTGCCCCCTATCTAACCTCTCCCACTTCCCACCCCCTGACTGCCCCCCTCAAACTCCCGACCCATCCAGCGCCTGCCCTGCTCCTTGTCCCGGGAACCCACCCCCTATCCAACCCCCTTTGCTCTCAGTCCCCTGACTACCTTGACCCCTATCCATACCTCTGCCTCCTGACAGGCCCCCCCAGGACACCCAAGCCTATCCAACCCTGTCCCGTTCTGTCCCCTGACCACCCCCCAACCCCAAACCTCACCCCATCCAATTACACCCTGCTCCCCAACTGCCCCCCAGGACCTCCTGCCACTTATCCAACCCCCTGATCCCCTTACCATGCCGCTCAGAGCAGCATGTCTGGCAGCCATGCTGCCCCGCAGGAGCACGTGGTAAGCTGAGGCTGTGGGGGAGGGGGACAGCGAGGTGGGTGAGGGCTAGCCTCTCTGGCCAGAAGCTCAGGGGCCAGACAGAACGGTCCCGTATGCCATAGTTTGCCCACCTCTGCTCTAGCTTGTAGAGGATCTGGACTGGTTTTACCATACATTTTGCTGTTGCAAAATTCTGCTATGAATCTTCTGTGCCACCTGCTTGCACTATACCTGGTGAAAATAGTTTTCTAGAAACCAAGTAAAACGTAAGGAAGCAGGCCCAAAAGCACAAGTTTCCTTCTTTTCAACTTTACTCCATTTTATTTTCAATTAATAAGTAGAGCCTTGCAAAACCACATGTATCCACTTTATATCCATGGGCCATTTTTGCAGATAGCAGCTCGGATGTGGATAAAAATTTTGTATTCACACAGGACTCTGGAGCATGGGAGGGACCTAGGCTTCCCACAGCTGCCAGTGTGGCTCTCCCCAACCCAGTGGGAGAGGGTGAGGAGGGCATGCCTCAGAGTCCCAGTCCAGCCATGATAAGAGCTGGTGGGGAGCCGCGGCAGATCCTCCATCTGAGCAGCCCCCCAGCCCATGCCCAGGGCAGATGGAGTATCCATGCCATGGTTCCTCACACCAGCCCACCCGGCTCTTATTGTGGCCGGGCTGAAGCTCCTAGGCATAACCCAGCCTCCCCACACTGGAGCTGGATTGGGGAGAGCCACATGGGCAGCTGGTGTGGAGTTGCGGACTCTCCACCCACACTCAGCTGGGCAGGGACACAGCCACTGGCTGCTCTCAGTCCCCACCTAGCCAGGAGGGTGGAGAAGAGGGGGAAGAGGTCCGCCACTATGAAAAGTGGACAGGTGAGCCCCCACCCCACCCAGGGTCACTGCTGCATGGTGACCTGTGGAGCTGTTTAGAGACCTGCAAATCCATGGATATCTACAGACAATACATATTTTTGTATCCACACAAGGCTCTGTTAATAAGAGATCTGCACTTAATTTAATGGTCTCACTTAGAAGCAGGCCATGGGTTCTTGGCAAACAGGAAGCAAAAGACTCAAGAAAGAATGGAGACTATCAAATCAATTTTCTTTTTATTTTCATAGTCTGCTTTTACCATACAGGTTTTTGAAGGAAGGTTTGAGCAGCACCATATTACAGACAACAGAAGAATACTTATTCATCCTCAGTCAAACTGGGGAAGTGCTTAGTGTGGGTTTGGAAAACTGGTAGTTAAATAGGCCACCACATCAACTCTTACTGAATGTTGATGGAAAAAAATTTTTTTACAGAAGGGTGAATAAAACAATCACTTGTTCTAGACTTAAAGTGAATTTGTTTACCCATCAGGCTTAAAATACCTAGACTTCTTGGAACAACAGGTAGACAATCATCTAACCAAGTGATGTAAACTGAGTGGCCATCCAATGTACTGTTTATCTTACTTTTTCAATTACAACCAGTTTTAAAGTGTCTTTCCTCTTTATGGACATGAAACAGAGCACTGTACGTTTTGTAGGAATAGAAGTCAGCCCTATGTACTTGGCCAAGTCTTCCCTTCAGTCAATCCTCCTTTTACATTGTGCTGTATAACAGCTATTTGCAGCCTTCCAGCCCAGAAGTGGCTGCATTTAAATGGTGCTAAATCAGTGGTTCCCAAACTTTAATAACCTGTGAACCTCTTTCACTAAAATGTCAAGTCTCAAAAACCCTGTCCTAAAAATGAATATTTCCAGGGATTTTCTCCTTTACCCAAGTTATAAAAGCAGTGATCTTGGAAATATTAAATTTATTTGTATGACATGCTCATGACATACTATGTATAATTTATCATTACAGTATTTTTATTACATTATGAAAACAGCAACACTCTTCCAAGATCTCACTTTCATAGCTTGTATCGCTCTGAATAAGCCTGTTATGAGCCAAGGTTCCTATGTTTCATCAGGGAATATCAGATATGAAACAGCAGGAAGGGATTTAAGAAGCCAACTCAAAGAGTTCCTCCTATGCAAGCATTCAGGTCATGAGCAATTCTGGCAAACATACGTTACAACAAAGCCTAAACTTGTTCTTCATAATAATTGTAAAAACAATACTAGCTTCTTATTTAATTTTAAAAACAGCAAAAACTATCCACCTCCCGTTCCATTCTGATAAGAGGTCTTGAAGTTTAAATCACCACAGTGTGAAATATGCTTGCTTTGATCTGCTTAGCTCTTGGAAGTCCAGGGGCTGCCCGGGATCCCTAGGAACACCTCTGTCCGTGATTAGGGAATTTCCCCCCAAGAACGCACTGTAACATTTCTCGAACCCCCAGGAGTTCACCAACTCCAGTTTTGGGAAGCTCCATACTAAATGGATGTAGTTTGTGAAACTTTTTAGAGGACAATTATATAGATCAAATATTGATATGAGGTTTGTGACCCAGCACCTATGGATTTTAGAAAAGTGACTTAGCAAACAAGAATTACTCCTATACTTTTACCTATGAATTATAAGAGAAGTAAATACTGTAATGTTTTTTGAGCTCTCTACACTTTGTCCTGAACAAAACACAAAACTATGACCACTGGCAAACAGATCCATACATATAATACTGGACAATACTAAAGTGGTTTGAACATCAGCTTGCACAAGAACAGATTTGGTTTTGGACTGTGATAAAGGCATAAAGAACAGTAAATGTCATTTAAAGGGAAGTGACGGGGTGGGGGGGAGGTCAAGCAGATTTGAAGCAAGTTTCAGGAAATACAGTACCTGCTGCAAGTTAGAAGGTTTGTAATTCCATTAGAAAAATGATTTCCAAACTATGGCAAAATATTCAACACACTAAACTACAGATCTTAATGTGTCTAATATACATACCAAAAAAAGGCTCCTCCAAAACAATGAAGGGAAAATTCTATATTTAATACAGAAATGCTTCATCTTCTGTATTTCAATAGAGTTCAGGTCAACACTTTTCAGCTTAGAGTGCCTCCCTCCCAAAAGGTTAGGCGAGCATTTGCTGAATCAGAGCAGATTCCTACTTTCGGTTTCCATTTCTGAGCTTTGGCGGAGTGTTTCTGGTTATTTTAAAGCAACTTTCTTAAAAACAAAAGTCCGCTCTCTCTGTGGGTTTATGTCAAGTGGGTCTATTTGACCAGAAATCAAGTTTCAAAAGACACAAAAGTGAGACAGGGAGGCAGTCTAGCGAGGCGGGGAGGGGGGATAGATTTTGTGGTTAACGTGTCCACCTTCCCTCCCCACTACCTGCCAGTCCACGCTCACAGAACAAGCTGCCGGCCCCGCTGCAGCCAGACACACCCACAGAACCCCCAGCCCGGACAGCTCCGCCGCGGGGCCAAACCCGTCCCCCGGGGGCGGGGAGCGAAGGCCCCGGCACGCCGGGTTGGGGCCTGCTTACGGCGGCGCTAAGCTCCGCTCACGGCAGTGGCGGCGCCGGGGCAGGATCGGGATCCCGAGCCGGAGGCGGAACCCAGCATCCGGCTCCGGCTTCCCGTGCAGACAGGGCGGCCCGGCGGAAAAACCTCCTCGCCCGCCGGCCCCATCTAACTCCCGCGGCCAGAAACCCCCGCGGAGAAGCCCGGACCCGGGATGGAGATGGGGGAGGGGCGATGACTGTGCAAATCCCCCCGCCCCGGCTGCCGCCCATCCCCGGGCCGGGCCACGAGCCCGAGCCCCCGCAGCAGCGCGGAGACCGGGACTGGTGCCGGTGCCGCCGCCTCCCCGCCGCTACCTGAATGTGGTGAGGGAGAAACTGTAGCCGCGCTCCGCCGCCATTTTGGTCCGAGCCCCGCTGCAGTGCCGCGGTCGCCAGCCTGAGTCACCTCCCCGCGTCCGCCGACTCCGGCCCCTGATTGGCGGAGACTACGCGGGCATGCCGGGAAGTTCCTCTTTTCACGTGCTAAGTAGCTTCTCAGGGGGCGATGGCGGGTTAGGGCCGCGAGGCATGCTGGGGCTTGTAGTCCGATGGCTGCGTCGAGGGGCGCGCAGGGAATGCTGGGAGTGATGCCTGGCGGGCGAGAGGGAAAGGGGGGCGGGGACTCGCTTTCCCAGACTGCTCCGCGGCCTCTCCCGAGACCGAGCGGCCCTTCTCTCTGCAGCGCGAAGAGAAGATGGCGGCGCTGGTAGTTTTCTGGTCTCCGGCTCGCGGGCTGCGCGGGCTCGTGCAGCGCTGCTGGGGGCAGCTGGAGCGGAGCCTCCTACGGGGGCTGCCCGGCCCCCCCTGGGGTAGGTAGAACCGGGCCAGTCTTTCAGCCCCTGGTGTCGGGTCCCCCGCGCCCGGCTCCCGGTATCGGCGGGGAGGGAACCGGGCATTGCCCCCGTCTGAGCCACGGGCTCCTGAAGCTGCCCTGCCCGGGCTGGGCTGGGTGTGCGTCCCCCGCCCGCGGTCCCGAGCTCCCCGTTTGCAGACGCTGACCGATCTTCTCGCCTCCCCCCAACCAGGCGTGATCGTCGCCGCCTCCCCCGTGGGGAGCTGAGGCACCGCGAGAGCAAGTGGCTGCCCTCGGGGCACGCAGGAACCCCACGGCAGAGCTAGAACTGACCCATTTCCTCTGCGCCCCAGCCCAGTAGCTCAGCAAGACCATTTCCCTGGTCCCGTGTCCTGTGCGGTGCGCAGTGGATGCGTGTCTGATCAGAAAGAGGATTTCTAAGCACCAGAATGGTGGAGTTCTGGGACAGCTTTGGAGGGGGTGTTTCAAAAAAAACTAACCGGGTTCAATGCTGAGCTTGAGCAGTTCATGGAGGGGGTGGTATGGGGAGACTGCCTACAATAGCATGTAGCCGATCTGCGACTGCTAGCAGCAGCTGTGATGGGACACTAGATGGGGATGGTTCTGAATTACTACAGAGGAGCCCTAGGTGTCTAGCTGGAGGGTCTTGCCCACATGCTCAGGGTCTAAGTCATTACCATATTAAGAGTCTGGCAGGAATTTCCCTGGGTCAGGTTGAAGACACCTGCGGAGGGGTTGCCTTTCTCTGCAGTATGGGGCATGGGTCACTTTCAGGTTTAATAGTGGATTCTCTGTAATTTGGAGTCTTTAAATCATGATTTGAGGAGTTCTGTAACTTAGTCAGAAGTTATGGGTCTCTTACAGGAGAGACTGGGTGAGGCTCTGTGGCCTGCAACGTGCAGGAGGTCAGACTAGATGATCATAATGTTCCCTTCTGATCTTAAAGTCTGAGAGTCTATAAATCCAATCATGGTGACTGTTGACATCTGAAAGACTGGATGAGGTCAGAGATAAATAGGGAGACTTAAAGTGAATGTTTCCTGTTTTTTTAATGTTAGAGTTTAGGGTTTTGAAGTCCAATCTTCCAGATGGATATGGGAAAAGAAGGTATTGTTGCATAGCAGAAATCGGAACTGTGTGCTAATGAAAATTTTTGTAATTTAATTCAATCTTTATATAGTCCTGAATATTCTCCCTCTTTTTATAACATTACAGGTTTAACATTTATTAAGTTATGAGGTGAGCAGAGCCATGCCCATGTAAACTACACTATTTTAATTTGCCATTTAACATATTGCAAAAGCATTGGATCTGATTAACTGAACTCAGTAAGTGTAGGCTATTTCTGATGCATTTTTTTTCTTGTTTTCTGAAGCACCGGCATTGGCTGTTCAGGCTCCAGCTACTCTTCCTGACCCACTGGAAGATATTACAGAAGAAAGTAACAAGGCTCCAAACTTTTTAGATAGCATCTTTTGGATGGCAGCTCCCAAGAAGAGACGTACTATTGAGGTGAACCGCTGCAGACGAAGACACCCTAATAAACTTATAAAACTCAAGGTAATCTGTCAAATTTCTTCTGGCTTTGCCATCTCATAGATTGCAAATAACTTTTTTTAAATAATGCAAAGCACGTTTATAAAACACTTACTTTGTGCTCATCATTTTCTGAAGCTCAAAAAAGGTGATATCCCTTGATGGTGAACACACTTTGAAAAACCTCTCTGGAAATTCTCTCTAAATATATTTAAAATATTTATGCCACTGAAAGTACATTCTCAATGATACAGTCAAAATATGCAACCTTAAACTACATCTTAAAATAAGAGTACAGATGAGATCCAAACTAATAAAATATGAAATCTCATAAGAACATAAGAAAGGCCGTACTGGGTAAGACCAAAGGTCCATCTAGCCCGGTATCCTGTCTACCGACTGTGGCCAATGGCAGGTGCCCCAGAGTGAGTGAACCTAACAGGTAATGATCAAATGATCTCTCGCCTGCCATCTATCACCCCCCTCTGACAAACAGAGGCAAGGGACACTATTCCTTACCCATCCTGGCTAATAGCCATTAATGGACTTAACCTCCATGAATTTATCCAGTTCTCTTCTAAACCCTGTTATAGTCCTAGCCTTCACAGCTTCCTCAGGCAAGGAGTTCCACAGGTTGACTGTGTGCTGTGTGAAGAAGAACTTCCTTCTATTTGTTTTAAACCTGCTGCCCACTAATTTAATTGGGTGGCCCCTAGTTTTTCTGTTATGGGAAGAAGTAAATAACTTTTCCTTATTCACATCCTCCACATCACTCATCATTTTATATAGCTCTATCATATCCCCCTTAGTCTCCTCTTTTCCAAGCTAAAAAGTCCTAACCTCTTGAATCTCTCCTCATATGGGATCCGTTCCAAACCCCTAATCATTTTAGTTGCCCTTCTCTGAACCTTTTTAATGCCTGTATATCCTTTTTGAGATGAGAAGACCACATTTGTACACAGTATTCAAGATGTGGGCGCACCATGGATTTGTATAAGGGCAATAAGATACTCTCCATCTTATTCTCTATCCCTTTTTTAATGATTCCTAACATCCTGTTTGCTTTTTTGACTGCTACTGCACACTGCATGGACGTCTTCAGAGAACTATCCACAATGACTCCAAGATCTTTTTCCTGATTAGTTGTAGCTAAATTAGCCCCCATCATACTGTATGTATAGTTGGGGTTATTTTTTCCAATGTGCATTACTGTACATTTATCCACATTAAATTTCATTTGCCATTTTGTTGCCCAATCATTTAGTTTTGTGAGATTTTTTTGAACTTCTTCACAGTCTGTTTGGGTCTTAACTATTTTGAGCAGTTTAGTATCATCTGCAAACTTTGTCACCTCACTGTTTACCCCTTCCTCCAAATCATTTATGAATAAGTTGAATAGGATTGGTCCTATGAATCTCCTTACACATATCAGTGTGAGTGAAATGCCTAAATATCCTGCACATCAAAATGAGCTTGTATGTTTTGGAACCCAATCCTGCAAATGCTTCCACTTTTAATACTTTAGCCATTGACTTCAAAGGGACTTTTTGTGATAGTAAACACTTGTTCCAGTGGTCATTTTCTAGGATCAAGCCCTTAACTTTTGGCATGAGTAGCTATATATTTTTCAAATTAGTAAGAGAACAAAACCCCAAAACACAAACTTAATTCACTTAGTTTGATAAGTGGTTAGTTCTTAATTTTATACTTGATGCTATACAAATAAATGGAACTGTTGTATGTTTTAAAGTCTTTGTAATATGAACTTGCACTACTGTTCTCTACTACTAAATCTTTGCTTTTAAGTGGGGAGAGATCCAGGTTCTTTTTTAATTGTAATGACTAGTAAGCCTGCAAATCAGTAAAATTGGAATTTACATAGCATTATTACATGTGGTTGCTTGTGGGAAATTCATATATCTCACTAAAATTGAAATGAGGTTTAATGGAACAAATTGCTCCTTACCTTCACCCCAACATCTCTTCCCTGTTTGTCCCAACTTCTTCACTTCTAAACTTTCCTTGTTTTGTCATCTTTTAGACAAATATAGATGTTTGTCCTGAATGTGGCAATCTGAAACAGAAGCACGTCCTTTGTGGCTATTGTTACAAAAAAATTAAAAAGGAAACTAATCTCATAAGGATCCAGATAAAGGAAAAGGAAGCAGGGCCATTTAATGCTCCCACTGTAGAGACTGTAGTCTTGTATGAGGGAGAGAAGCCCACAGAACAAGATGAAGGCAAGCGGATCATTGAAAGAAACAGAAAACGTCCACGCTGGTTCACGCAGAATTGATTCGATGGAACTATAGAACTCCGTGTTGTCACAAACAGTTGATACTGTGGGAAAGAAGAAAATGTTCATCAAGAACATTCATTTTTTTTACCTCATTTAATCCTAAAATGGGAAGCTGTCACCTTTTGGAAAACCTACTTCAAAAGCTTTTTCTTTATGTGGGATTGAATGTCTTTGCCAAGTGTGGTAGTGCAAAACATCTGAATGTAATAGCATTGTAGCTGTAAAAAGAGAGAAAAATCAGGAACAACTTTATGTTGAGGTAGACGCTTATTGCACATTAAAGTGTAATGTGTTGCTTTAATGCTATACTATTGTAAGTTTAAATGGTGATTTTTACGTAATGGAATAATATAAAATATATTCACAGCTGTAAAATAAAGTATTAAGTTCTGTAGGGAGAGCTATTCTCTGATTTTATTTATTTATTACTGCTGCTCTGAAAATTGTCTGGCTTTTCAAAATTCTTTTGATTACATGCCAAGAATATGAACCAAGAAAAATCTACTTTAAAAATGTCTGAGGAGCATAGGGAGCAGGGGTAATTTTCAAGCTGGGCCTCTATGAAATGGAGTTGTTTGAGCTGGGAATTTTATTGAGTGTTTAGAGCAAGTCATCGAACATCTCTGTTTATCAAGATGTGAAATAGAAACTTATCTTAGAGATATTACGTGGCCTTTAGTAATTGTAAAGTACTTTAGAATCCTTGGATGGAAGCGCAAACATTAATATTAAGAATACTCACTGGAAACATATTTTGTAAGGACAATAGCAAATGGCGGCCCACAGCCATAAGACTTGATCAGGTAAGCCACAGCTGAGTGCTCTGTAGTTGTCCCAGTTAACCAGGTTCCCACTGTTTTGAGGGCCAATCTGCATTCTCCATGCTGAACTTTTTTGAGGTGGGGAGAAGAGAGTACTTCTTTGCAAGGCATATGATGCATGTCTCAGGCTGCTGTTACTTTTCAGAGAGGTTGCAAAAACACCCTCCTCTGGCAATTTGTATTACAGTACATTCAGTTACAGCAGTCAACTGAATCCTCATTTTTCCAATTACAGTGGTGATCTTATATTAAGACTGAGACTGACTTACTGTTTAAATGTGGATTTTTTCCCCTAGGTACTCTAAAATTCTGCACTTGCTTTGGATTATTTTGAAAATTGATGTGCTCCATGATGTCTCAGAAGGGTTAATGATCCAAATTTGAAGTAATTTATGGCACAACATCCCTGTCCCCTCCCTGAAAAATGGTACATCTCAAGAGGACTGAGTTAAAGTTACAGAGTGAGGCTGATGTGTACCTTAACTCTTTATTTTTTGGTTTTCAGAGGTTTAAGTATAAGTGTACTCAGAATTCTGGAAGGGCATGTGACACTGCCAGTTAACCTTAACTCTGTGTTTAATTTACGTTTTTTGGGCCATGAATGGGCTTCCACCCTAGCTGATGACCTCCAAACCCAAAGGACTGAGATGAGGACTGGTGTAAGGGTGGGATATCCACAAGACAGATCATGCAACCTGACCTGCAACGCTCAGGCCAGAGAAGGAATGAGTGATGATGGAGGTGAGCTAGCAGTCACTTAGCATGGCCCTATTCAGACCAGAACATACTTGAATCCTTTCTTTTGTGTCCACCCAAAAACCACTCAAAATCCCACTAGGTCTTTCTGACTCCCCAGCCAGAAATGAAGCCAAAGAAATGTGGAATTATGAGAGTACAACATAAAATAGATGATTTTGTGGTGCCAGAGATGGAAGGGACGAGAATGTGGAATTGCGTGGGGGGAGGAGGAGGAAGGAGATGAGGTGGGGAAAGTGATTAGATTTTTTTTTTTTTCCTTTGAGGGGAGAACTACATTTGTTTTGGAGAGGGATCAGAAGAGTGAGTATGTTTTGCCTGCCAGTAGGATTTTTAGGCCACTCACCTAGCCTAGAGTTACACCTTGCTATATTTTTGAATGATGCAACATAATGGACAGACAGGTGTTGCAATAATCACCTGAACAGAAATAGGAGCTGCGACAATAGAAGTTTGAAAATCTCTGCTATAGATAATAAATCACAATCTGTAATCTGAAGTGTGTTGGCTATTTAGTAAAGTTCTGTAGTGGTTTGGGAGTATTCTGTTGGGGGGCTCTAAAATGCTTGTTTGGTGCTTCTAAAGGCAAAAATAATAATTCAGGTGTATATTTGAGTCACAGCAGTAGCTCATGTCTGGCAGAGGTGAATTATAATATGCAGAGAGTGATGAACTTCATGAGAAGTGGGGATTCACTTAGCAAGCGAATTCTAACAAAGGGCTCCTGCAAGATCCTTATGTACACTGTATGGCAAGAGCTGATGGTAACTGAAACAAAATATACTTATTTAAAGCACTAGGTGGCAGAGGAGCTCTAGATTTATGGCACATGATAAACAGTAGCTGAAGATGTTTCTGACTGATACAGACCTGAAAAAGAGCTCTGTGTAAACTCGAAAGTTTGTCTCTCTCACCATCAGAAGTTGGTCCAATAAAAGATATTATTATCTCTCCCACCTTGTCTCTAATATCCTGTTGAAATCAGAGGGGTTGGAACTTGCCTGAGTATTACCGAGACAGACTTTACGGTGTTATCTTATTAAAAGGACAAATGCTGAAAGCTTGACACCTTTACTTCTCTTGGACTTCAAATCTATGTTCTGTTTTTCAGTACAAATCAGATAGACATATACCTGTTATAGTGCTCTGGAAGCTAATGGTGAATCAACAGATAGCTGGAAACTGATTAAAGGTGCATGCAATCAATATTGTAAGTTTCAGTCTATGCTTAGGCTGACTGGGGTTTGGAACAGGAACAGCATTAGTATTTTGGGGGAATGGATTTAAGCTCTCGATGAGATGTGAAAACAGTGACCATCCATTCTACAACTCTGGCATGTATCATATGTAATGTTCCTTTGAAATTTGGTATTTGTGAGGAACATTGCATTAAATCTTGTGGTTCCATAATTCAATGCAACATTCAAAGGGTAAATCAAACTTCTGTATGAATAGAGATAATGGGCAGAACATTATTACAAATCTTGTATAGTATACAAAACACTGAAAAGTGCAAGTGTCTTGTGAAACATGTTGTACGGTGGAGGGTCTATGATCTTTTTAAAAAGAAATTATTGACGAGAAACATTATTATGAAGGGCTTATCTGGCAATGTGGCTTACAACTATTTTCTGTTATCACGGTCTAGAACTATGTCATATTACATGAACTATTTTCACCACAGCTCAGGATTTTGAGCAGACTGTTAGAATGACAAAATCCATCTTTCTATAATCTGGGATTAATATTAAATACAAAGCATAGTGATTTTAAAGAGGCTCTAGCAAGTAGTTTAAGCCTCAAAATTGACCTGGTCTGTTCTTGTAGGAAATGCATAAATATTCATTCTAAATGTATCTAATCGTGAAGCCCTTACTCCATTTTCACTCATTCTCAGCTCAGGCAAAACTTCTAGTGTTTTCAGTGGAAGAACTACTGGGTTTGGCCCAATTATATTTATATAGATATATGTATATGTATTTAATGTAATGTACTATTTCAGAGTCCATAAGCCTGGCCGTATGTTGTGCAAAACTGCTTGGATGACCTTCCTTGTGCATGATGACAGTGAGCTATTTCTAAGAGTATATTTATTTATGTGTATATATACCTGCCTACTATATCTTTTCATGTGCTGTGTATTTATACCTGCCTACTGTATTTTTCACTCCATTGATCTGATGAAGTAGGTTTTAACCCACGCAAACTTATGCCCAGATATATTTGTTAGTCTCTAAGGTGCCACAAGGACTCCTCGTTATTTCTAGGAGTGGGACAGAAGTCTGAGATATCACACACCCCTGAAATATTTTGTTGGTTCTGGCCCTATGATGTTTTAGGGGCTCACTGAGACCACTGATGGGTTGCATCCCACCTGCCTTGTAACCTGGGTGTTTCTGTGCTGTGCAGCTTTGGCTCAGAGCCCTGACAGCAGGAGCCTGGCTCCAGCACAGTCACCTTCCAACTGGTTACTCCATGCAGGGTGACGCCAACAGCCCCTCCAGTCCTGAGTCTACCATAAACAGTCTCCTCTGCAATGCTTTATTTAGTTTAGAATTATATAGTAAAAATGAGAAAGTAATAGTGGGCTGTGACACTTGTATTTTTATGTCTGATTTTGTAAGCAAGTTCTAGTTTTAAAGTGAGGTGAAGCTTGGGGGGTATGTAAGATAAGTCAGACTCTTAAGAGGGGTACAGCAACAACCAAGAGCTTTTTGTTCAAAATAGATTTCTCACCACTTCACCTGAAGAAGAGCTGTGTGTGGCTTGAAAGCTTGACTCACTCATCGACAGAAGTTGGTCCAATAAAAGATGTTTCCCTCCTCTACCTTGTGTCTCTAATATCCTGACACTGGCATGGCTACAACCACCCTGCATATTTTTCACCACAGTCATTCTTCCAGTTTGGTTGGCCAGGATCCAATATAGAGCTTAAAGTGCTTGGTTTCTTTGTCTCCTCAGGTGAAGGATGTCTCTCTGCTCCCCTTATATTACCCCTACGCCATTGCCTCAAGAGTCACGATGAAGCCCATCTGTTCAGACTCTTCCTATTCTTCCCTTCTCCTTGTCAACTCATGTAAATGGAGCTTCCGTTGTTTAGAATTCACCATGCTTAATTTACATTGAAGGCAAGTAGATCAGAGAACAGTCCATCCTGTCTGGTAGAAAACCTTTCTCTCCCTTTGTTTGGTCACAGTCTTTGAAGCATACTATCTGTAAGCACCCATAACTCATCCTATAGTTAATACATTCATTTCACAATGATATTAATTACCGGTGTCATTGGGTTTCATAAAAGACCTTACTTGATACACTTTTATAGTATAAGTAATATTGTATATAATCATTTGATTCAATTGCCTATTCTTTGGGGTTCAAACCCTCTATTCTCCCTCTGGGGTGCCTGGACCCTGATTGTCACATACCCCAAATTCCTCCTGCCTGTTTTTTGGTCTGCACAAGTGAGAATGGCAGAAGGGAAGGGAATGGGTGTGGAGAAGGGAGGGAGAGGATAGAAAAGGTGCAGGAGGTGAAAGGGAAACTGGGGTGTGGGGATAAGAAATACCTGCAGTCTGGGGAAGGAGGAAGTTGTGGCTGCTCAAGATGAAGGGCCAGAGAGGGAAGACACCCATCAACAGGAAGGAGGGAGGTCTCTGAAGGAACAACATCTGCATGGGCCAGTGAAGGGAATCTGGGGAGCTATCACACAGATGGCAAGGGAGGAAGAAGAGGCTGCAGGCAGTACTCCCTGCTGCAATAGGGAATAAAATAAATGAGCATAGGTGTCTGTTCCCCTGTGAGTTTTCTTATATGGTGTCTAGGACACCCCTTTGCCTTAGGCCCTGCTGCTTATCAGATGCAGTCACAGCACACATTTTCCTCAGTGTTAGGGTTGTACATAAGATTTTAATGTATGGGAGGATGTGGGTACTGAGGGAAATTGGAGCTCCTTGGCACTTAGTGGGTCTGTCCTCCTTCATCTGTGCCAAAAACTAGATGGAAACAAAGAGAAATTATTATATGGCTAGATGAACAGGCCCAGACTGGAAAGATTTAAAGTGAGCTCTGAAAAGAGTCGCATAAAGATGTACTCAGGAAGGGAGGTCCCCAGACAAGGCCCTTCCACTGGCCTGATCCAAAATGAAGAAGAGCATACTTAGCACTAATCATCTGTAAATTGCAACAATTTACAAAGGTAAGTAGCATTACCCCCATTCTACAAACAGGCAAACTGAGGCACAATAAGCTTGTGTGATTGACCAAGGCTACACATGGAGTCAGTGGCAGAATCAGGGACAGAACCCAAATTTGTAGTGGGCCAGACTGCTACTCTGTCCACTGTGTCTTAAGATGGCAAATGATATCTGTGCCTCAGAATGGTGAAAAAAATGTCACCATAGCTAAACTCAGAGTAAAATAGGTGGTTTGAGACAGAAATCTCTTAAAAATTGGAAGTCAAATCCTATTGAGGAAAACAGAAAGGAGCATAAACTCTGGCAAGTCAATTATAAAAGTATAATTAAGCAAGCCAAAAAAAGAATTTGATAGTCAACTAGTCAAAAACTAACAGCAATTTTTTAAAAATACATCAGAAGTAGGAAGCCTGCCAAATAATCCATAGGGCCACTGGATGATTGATGTGCTAAAAGAAGGTAAGGCCATTGAGGAGAAGCTAAAAGAATTACTTTCATGGGTCTCTTCACTGCAGAGGATGTGAGGGAGTTTCTCATGTGTGAGCCAGTCTTTTTGGGTGACAAACCTGAGGAACTGTCCCAGATTGAGGTATCATTAGAGGAGGTTTTGGAACAAGCTGATAAATTAAACAATAATAAGTCACCAGGACCAGATGGTATTCACACAAGGTTCTGAAGAAACTCAAACACAAACCTGAAGAACTAGTAACTGTGGTATATAACCTATCACTTAAATCAGCCTCTCTGCCAGATGACTGCAGGATAACTAAAGTAATTCCAATTTTTTTAAAAAGCTAAAGGGTGACCCACTTGATAGTGTGTATTTGGAGCTTCAGAAAACCTTGGATAAAGTCCCTCAACAAAGGCTTTTGAACAGCCATGGGATAAGAAGTAAGGTCATCGTCTGGATCAGTAACTGGTTAGAGAACAGAAAACAAAGGGTAGGACTTCATGGTCAGTTTTCAGATTGGAGAGAGGTAAATAGTGATGTCCCCAGGGGTCTGTACTGGCCCCAGTAGTGTTCAACACGTTCATCAAAGATCTGGAAAAAGGGATAAATGGTGATATGGCAAAGTTTGCAGATTATGAAAAATTACTCAAGATATTTAAATCCAATGCCAACTGCAAAGCATTGCAAAGGGATCTCACAAAACTGGGTGACTGAACGACAACATGGTTGGTGAAATACAATGTTGATAAGGGCAAAGTAATGCCCATTACAAAACATAATCCCAACTATACATATAAAGTGATAGGGTCTAAACTAGCTGTTACCACTCAAGAAAAATTGTGGTGTCATAGTTCTCTGGTAACTATTTTGACTCTCCCTGCACATTGAACAGATGTTTTCAGAATGTTAGGAACTATAGGAAAGGTATAGATTATAAAACAGAAAATACCATAATGCCATTATATAAAGCCATGGTACACTCACACCTTGAATAGCATGTGTAGTTCTGATTGCCCTATCGCAAAAAAAAGATCTATTAAAATTGGAAACAATAGAGAATGGCAACAAAAATGATTAGGGCTATGGAACAGCTTTCATACACGAAGAGATTAAACAGATGGGGACTGCTCAGTTTAGAAGAGACGACTAAGAGCGGGATATGATAGAGGTCTGTAAAGTCATGAAAGGTGTGGAGAAAGTGAATAGGGAAGTGTTATTTCCCTCTTTATATAATACAAGAACCAGGGTTCACTCACTGAAATTAATAGGCAACAGGTTTAAAATAAACATAAGGAAATACTTCTTCAGACAATGCACAGTCAGCCTGTGGAACTCATTTTCAGGAGATACGGTGAAAGCCAAAGGTATAACTGGGTTCAAAAAGAATTAGATACATCCATGGAGGATAGGTCCCTCAATGGCTACTAGCCAAGATGGTCAGGGATGCAACCCCATGCTCTTTGTGTCCCTAAACCTCTGACTGCCAGAAGCTGGGAATGGATGACAGGGGATGGGGCTCTTGAAATTGCCCTATTCTCTTCATTGCCTCGGAAGCATCTGACATCAGCCACTGTCTGACAACAGCATACTTTGTAGATGGACCATTGCTTTGACTCAGCATCTCAGTTCTTATGTTCTTAATTACAATCCACTTTGTATATTTTTTAAAAAAAATCATATTTTGCCACTGAAGACATTCCTTTATATAGGTATGCTTGGGGATTTGCTGCTTTAGATGAAGCATAAGTCAGTTAATAAATCCTAGTCCTAGAGTTATGGTGACATCAACTGTGGTGCTGGCAAGCACAGGAGGAAATAAATAAAATACCATGTTCATCAGTGCTCCATAAGAAATATAGGGAGAAGGAGGACAGAGAGAGACATTTGTTGTCAATCAAATGGAAGAGGCACAAAATTACCATTGCAGAAACAAGCATGAGGATTTAGGTGTGTGCAATTGGAGGTGAGAAGGATGATAAATAGACTTTGTCCTGGGAATAGTGCTGAGCCAGGCCGCACTTCTTGCTCTGACAATTTCCAGATTTAGCTGACTAGATCAGCCATTAATCTATCCTGGTTATTCTCCCCAGGTTTAATTAAGACAGCGCAGAGCGTATTATAGGAGAATATCTGAATATCGGTGCCCTGAAGGATTTGTGGCTAGGGTTCTGCCGACCATGCAATGCTCTAGTTCGTTGTTACTGAGTGATACGTCCTTTTCTTGAGCAAAGGAGAGATGCTCCAGACTGATTTTGAGGCAAATCTCTCTAAGGGCTGGAGTGGCACCTATAGGTAACACCTTACCTTGTGAGAAGTCCCATTTTCCTGAGTGGGATGATTCCCAGAGTAAGGCACTTCTCAACATGAATACGGGTGGATTCAGTCACCCCAAATTTTTCTTTAATAAGCATCTTCAAAATTAAATGGTGTTCTAGAAAAAGATGATTTTTCCCTCCAGCTGATTAGATTCCTTTACCAGGGAATAATGTGCCTTAATTTCCTGATGAATAAAAGACATGATATCCAAGAGAAAATTATATATATATATAAGTAATTAAACTATTTGAAAACATTACTTTAAAAAGCATAGATCATTTGCCTCTAAAATATCAGTTATGGACATGCAAAGAATCCAATCACAGCACTCATCAAGGCTGGTTTAGACCTCTCACTATCAGACTTTTCACTAAAATAGCCCTTGAAAGTTGGAAGAAAAGAAAAACTCCAAGAAGGGAACTCTCTAGAGCTCATTTTCAGTCTTTCTGATCACAGGGATATATTTTGCATTCAAGCCAACAGAGTGTATCTTCCTTCTCTTGCTGATTTCACAGATGCTGGGATTCCTGAATCTGTCATATATGCTTTTTGACTTTGTCAGGTTCATCTGACAACTGATTTAGATAGGGTAATCTTTACTCCAACTAATTTAATTCAGCCCAGTTTATTGTTGATTTAATTATAAGGACGATGTCTTCCTGAGAGCATAGTAGTTAGCTTTTCTAATATCCTTTTCCAGAACAGTCTTTTAACCCTCTTCCTTCCAAATATAAATATGGCTTGAAAATATAATGTGATTGCCAATGTTGAAAGTTACTTTGTCCCTGAGTTTTCCTAAAGATCACACATTCAGCTATGGGACTGTCTCTTTGGAGTCCAGAAAAACATAAGAATATAAGAATGGCCCTACTGTGTCCGTCCAAAGGTCTGTCTAACCCAGTATCACATCTTCCACCAGTGCCAGGTGCCCCAGAGGGAATGACCAGAACAGGTAATCATCAAGTGATCCGTGCCCTGTCGCTCATTTACAGCTTCTGGCAAACAGAGCCTAGGGACATCATTTCTACCCACCCTGGCTAATAGCCATTGATGGACCTATCCTCCATGAATTTATCTAGTTCTTTTTTGAACCCTGTTATGGTCTTGGCCTTCACAACATCCTCTGGCAAGGAGTTCCACAGGTTGACTGTGTGCTGTATGAAGAATTTCCTTTTTAAAATTTGTTTTAAACCTGCTGTCCATTAATTTCATTTGGTGGCCCCTAGTTCTTATATTTGAGAACAAATAAATAACTTTTCCTTATTCACTTTTTCCATACCACACATGATTTTATATACCTCAATCATATCTCCCCTTAGCCAACTCTTTTCCAAGCTGAAAAATCCCAGTCTTATTAATCTCTCCTCATATGGAAGCCATTCCATACCACTAATCAGTTTTGTTGCCCTTTTCTGAACCTTTTCCAATTCCAATATATTTTTTTTTTGAGATGGGACAACCATATCTGCACACAGTATTCAAGATGTGGGCCTACCATGGATTTATATGGAGGCAACATGATATTTTCTGTCCTATTACTATCTCTGTCTTAATTATTCTCAGCATTCGGTTCACTTTTTTGACTGCCGCAGCACATTATGTGGATGTTTTCAGAGAACTATCCACAGTGACTCCAAGATCTCTTTCTTGAGTGGTAACAGCTAATTTAGACCCCATCATTTTATATGTATAGTTGGGATTATGCTTTCCAGTGTGCATTCCTGTGCATTTACCAACATTAAATTTCATCTGCCATTTTGTTGCCCAGTCATCCAGTTTTGAGAGAAACTTTTCTAGCTCTTTGCAGTCTGCCTGGGTCTTAACTATCTTTAGTAATGTTGTATCATCTGCAAATTTTTCCACCTCACTATTTACCCGTTTTTCCAGATCATTAATGAATATGTTGAATAGAACTAGTCACAGAACAGACCCCTGGGGGACACCACTATTTATCTCTTTCCTTTCTGAAAACTGACCGTTTATATCTACTCTTTATTTCATATCTTTTAGCCAGTTACCAATCCATGAGAGCACCTTCCCTTTTATCCTGTGGCAGCTTACTTTGCGTAAGAGCCTTTGGTGAGGGACCTTGTCAAAAGCTTTCTGAAAATCTAAATACCCTATATCCACTGGATCCCTTTGGTCCACATGCTTGTTGACCCCCTCAAAGAATTCTAGTAGATTGGTAAAGCATGATTTCTCTTTACTAAAACCATGTTGACTCGTCCTCAACAAATTATGTTCATCTATACCTCTGATAATATTGTTTTTTATTATAGTTTCAACCTGTTTGCCCGGTACTGAAGTCAGGCTTACAGGTCTGTAGTTGTCAGGAACACCTCTGGAGCCCTTTTTAAAAATTGGCATCACATTAGCTATCCTCCAGTCATTTGGTACAGAAGCTGATATAAATGATAGTTTACAGACTGCAGTTCGTAGTTCTGCAATTTCACATTTGCATTCCTTCTGAACTCTTGGGTGAATACCATCTGGTTCTGGTGACTTATTGCTGTTTAGTTTATCCTCTAATGATACCTCAGTCTGAGACAGTTCCTCAGAACTGTCACCTAAAAAGAATGACTCGGGTTTAGGAATCTCCCTCACACCCTCAGCTGTGAAGACCGATGCAAAGAATTCATTTAGTTTCTCCTCAATGGCCTTTTCATTCTTGAGTGCTCCTATAGCACCTTGATTGTCCAGGGGCCCCACTGGTTATTTAGCAGGCTTCCGGCTTCTGATGTACTCACAAAAAAATTGCTATTACTTTTTGAGTCTTTGGCTAACTATTCCTCATATTCTTTTTTGGTCTTCCTAATTGTATTTTTACATTTCATTTGCCAGTATTTATGCTCCTTTCTATTTTCCTTACTAGGATTTAACTTCCACTTTTTAAAGGATGCCTTTTTGCCTCTCACTGCTTCTTTTACTTTGTTGTTTAGCCACGGTGGCTCTTTTTTGGTTCTCTTACTATATTTTTAAATTTGGGGTATATATTTAAATTGAGCCTGTATTAGGGTGTCTTTTTAAAAGGTTTCCACGCAGCTTGCAGAGATTTCACTTTTGCCACTGTACCCTTTAATTTCTGTTTAACTAACCTCCTCATTTTTGTGTAGTTCCCCTTTCTGAAATTAAATGCAACAGTGCTGGGCCACTGTGGTGTTTTTCCTGCCACAGGGATATTAAATTTAATTATATTATGGTCACTATTATCAAGCGGTCCAGCTATAGGTTCCTTGATGGGTTCTCAGCATATGGAGTAATGCCACCCAGGCTACTATGGATAGCTCTAAGGTCCCCACAAGTCTTCCCCTGCAGGATATAGGTGCCAACTTCATGGGTGATCTGGGTCTGGAGCACCCACCAAAAAAAAGTAGTGGGTGCTCAGCACCTACCAACCACAGCTGTTCTGAGCCACTGCCAAACAGCTGATTGGGGAAGAGCTTGAAGGAGGGGAGAGAGCAGCAAACGGGAGCAGGCCTTGAGGGGGGTGGAGTGGGGACAGGAAGAGGTGGAGACAGGGCGGGGTTTTGGGGGAGGAGGGCGGAGAGAGGCCAGAGCCTTGGGAGAGGTGGCAGAGTGGGGGCAGGAAGAGGCAGAGAGAAGGAGGGGCCTTGGGGGAAGGGGCAGGGCTTCAGGGAGGAGTAGGGGTGGTGCACCTCCAGGGAAAACTAAAAGTTGGCACCTATGTCACAGGCAGCTGACTCAGGCTCAGCAGCTCCTTTGTGTGTGACTTGTGGCCACAAACAGGAACAGCTCAGTAGTGCAAGAAACAGCTTGGTTTAGTGGACTAAGACAGGGACTGAGAGCAAGTGACTTGATGGTGACACCTTCAGCGTCCTTGGTCAAGACACTGAAGCTAACATTTTCAAACTTGAATGTGTAACTTTAGAAAGGGAATTCAGGCCATGTTATTTAGGTGGTGTAAGATGATTTTTAGATGCCTAGATTTATACTCACAAGTTTGAAAATATTGGGCTTACTGCTCTGTGCCTCTGTTTTCACATCTGTAAAATGGGAATAATAATTACGTGGGGGGTTGTGATAATTATTTTCAGGAGCTACATTCATCTTTAAACTAACCAGAAAGCACATAAAACCTTCAATGGCTGACACATGGTGGCACCCTTGCAGGTCTGGGCTACTGTTACTTGTAAAACTTATTTTAAAATGTTGGTAACTGTGCACAGACTCCAAGTAACTGGTCTCCACTTCTCCTGTGGGGGACCAGCAGGATGGAAACAAATAATCCCCCTAGACTCTCTGTTTATACAGAATTAGTCAGATTTTGGATGCATGCCAAAGAATCATCATGCTACCCTTGCTCAGAATCCTCAGGCCAGCCATTTACATAGTGATGGGATCATGGTGGATAGGAATACTTTACAGTTGAGTGGGGGTGCAAAAATTGTTTCATGGGGCTACCCAGAAGTGCTAAAGGTGGCTCTGGGTTGAAGCACTCAGGGAAATAGTAGTTGACAAAGCAAATAATGATTCTGACTGATTATTAGGAAATTACAAATATGGTACAAAGTCAATGAATTTGGCTCCACGTTTCCAGCTGATCTACTGTTGCACTCAGCTCCCAAGGACTCTGCTTTAATCCACCCCAGTGAGAAATAAAAGACTCAGACAGAGCAAAGGATGATGAAGCTAATCCATATTCTCTTGGTCCCCCTAAATTTTAGGGACTTACACTGTAGTCATGTATATTTTTTTTTCTATTTCCAATTACTTATGGACTATTTTATCTCCCACCCTCTCAACCAACTACCTGACCCCTGTTAATAGAACTCTCTTAAAGCCAATACAGCTTGCTCATTCCAGGACGCCAATATTGTGGAAAATAATTTAAATAAGACCTTTAATCGTGCTTTTTGGACCACTTATAGGTCGTTTCTTTACCATTTGCATTTTCCTTTAAAGAAAGAATCTTTGCACCTTTGTGAATTTCAAATACCACAAAAGAATGCTTTCTAGCTATACAGCTCCAGTGGGGCAGAGTGCATCATACTCATAACAAAGTTGAAGAGCTAGTTATAAGGGGCATCTTGTGTTTGCACAGGGGTGTAACTAGGAAACACCAGAGAATATTTGTAGCTGAATTTTCCTATTACTGACTGGCTACAAAAGATAGTGGTAGTGCATTGAAATAGAGCTGTAATGTACCACTCATTATGCTGTGACTAATATGGCTTTATATCTTTTTTTAGCTACAGAGGAAGCCCTGAGGCAGTGGGGATTATCAAAAAAGCAGCAGTGTGGGAATGGGAATAGAAGAAAGAGCAGGAGAGTGGCCAGTGCTAGTTCTCTTCAGGGAAAATGTAGATCCCTTTATAGATGCATAGCTCCATTATGTGTGTGTAAATGGAAGCATGGATTGTTTGTTAGCCTATACAACCTCCCAATTAACCCTGGAACAGGCTACAAATTAATTTCGTATCCCATAAAAAAGGAACCAGCTCTCTTTTGTTTCTTTTCCCGTTTAGTGTATCTGGCTGTAGTAACTTGCAATTAGTTTATGCCTCAATTTTTTTAAACCTAGCAGAAAGAAACATTTTGTGATTAATTAATTTTTAATACTGTACCAATGCATGAAAAGTCCTTTAATTGGCCTACCACACTTTTTGTGGGTGTAAGATATTTACAGTCACACACGGATGCACACTATTCATATAGTTTTCTAAACAAGTCTAACCGAGAAATTAATTATCCCATCACTTAGTTCAGAACATCTTTTCAAGTAGATGACCTCATCACAGATAAAGAACCAGAAATATGGATCAACACAGCAAGCACATACAGAAGAAATCAGCAACAACTGTTCCCCAAAAAACATTTTATAATGAAAAACTTCCAGGTTTTTCTCCCTTTTCTCCCTGTGTCTGACCTACAGTTAACATGTGTTGCTGAATGACAATATACTCCATGACAAACATCCCTTTGAATTGCATTTGCCTCCCAGTTTCCCCTTTTTTTGGAGGGATAGAGGTAGTAATTTACTGCTGGTGTAACCTTCCCTGCATTGAACATTGAGCAGGAGGAATGGTGCTATGGCTCCATCCATTCCCTGGCCACTTGCTTCAGTGAATGGGCTATGTTAACAGGCTCGTTGACATCTTGTGTCTCTATTCTGCTGCTGCCGCTATGATGGTGGGCGTTTGTCACAAATATTTACTGCAAATTAAAAAACCCACTTGATCTTCCATGTTGAAATTGGCCAAAACAAATAAAATGCCTCCTTTCCACCGTGAATGAAGAACACGTCCCTTAGAAATACAAACGTGCTAATGTTGGAATTAGTTTCCTTGTTCCTGCAATAATATTTTCAAGTTTTAGGTCTCCATAAAGGGTTTGTTCTGTTTTTTTAACTGTAAAAAGGAAGAGGCGGGGAATAATATAGCCTCTAGCCAGCCCTCATTCAATTAATCAGGTGTTAACTTGTTTCTGATCAGGTACATCCTCTTCCAGAGGCACCAGCACCACAAACACTCAAAAATGCAAAATCAAAACAACTGAGCTAGCTATGGTACAACTTTAACAAAAAATTGACCTTGTATGTGGGAGATGGATGGGAGGAAGTTGGGCAATGGGGAAGGACAGGACAATCTTGCCTTGTTACAAGTCTCTGTCCAGCTTCCGATGTGAGAACAAGTGGAAATAAATTGACCGTCTGAAGATCTTGTTTAATAATTTAAGATGTGTGTTTCCGCAGGGTAGAGAGAGTACAAAAACTTCCTTTCTGGGACAGTGTCTCCTTCTGTTTTATTTATGGCTCTCACTACCAACCACACCAAAACATTAAGCTACATTGAACAAATGAATTATAAATTAAGGATTTTGCACAGAAAAAATAGATTTGAACTTCTGTAATGATTAGGGTGACCAGATGTCCGATTTTATAGGGACAGTCCCAATTTTGGGGTCTTTTTCTTATATTGGCTCCTATTACACCCCACCCACTGTCCCGACTTTTCACATTTGCTGTCTGGTCACCTAATGATCAGGGGGCTGTTCAGACTCGAGAGCTTTGGGCTAGCTTTATATTATATTATTATTTATTTTATATATATATATATATATATATAATTTACAAAATCTTAAACTAGAGATGTGTGAAATTTGGTGGGTTTAATTTTCAGGGGGTTCTGCAGCTGATTCTCATGTTGGTGAGCACTTACTTATGCAAGCAGTCTCATTGGATTTCAATGGGGACTACTGTGCTTGTGGGAGTAAACATTGCTTATGACAAATAAGTGTTGCAGAGTTGATGCGTGAGTTGTCTCAAAACTTAGTGAAGTTTTCAGTAAATCTGTGGCAAAACCTGAAACCAAGCAAGTTTTGTCTGGTTTGGGAGTTTGTTATGAAATTTTCTCACTGTCCTAGTTTAATCGTGTTTCACCCGCCCAACACCCAAATTAGTTAACACTAATTTTTCAAAAATGATTTAAAAAGAGGATGCACTGATGTTGTTTACAGGCTAAACAAAATTGGCTGGGGAAACATTTATAATTGTGTGATGCCATTATTCTGACTAAAAGCAGGTTGAACCATGGAAAATTTTGGCGGTCAAGAAGTGCTGGGTGTTGCCAGATACATATGTGAAGGGGTGATGATCACAGGGCAATAATTTCAGTTCTCACTAAATGGTGAAAGATCTTGTAATATCTGCACATGTGGTTGATACAGATTTTTGCAGGATAGTCCTTATTTTGGCCCAGAGCTCTGTGTGGGTGGACTCCTGTCCTTGTGCCGAGACCCAGTGAAGTCAGCAAGGCTCTGTATGGTCACAGGGGTCTTTTGGCCCTGGCATCAGAATCTCTGTGAGGACTGTTCCCTCTCCTGTGTGCTCAGGGCCATATCACATGAAGGGAGTGAACAATAATGTATTTAAAAAATACCAATGTACAGTTAGATTTAGAGGCCCTGTTCTTGGGTCTATAAAACTTGCTTTGCACTGGTGCAAAGGAGATTTATATTCAGTGAATCCAGCTCTGAAGTTGTAGTGATTCTTCCCCCACCACCCAGTCTCCTCAAATCCTGGCTGTTGGCAACATGGAAACCATATGCTCTAAACAGCCTGGAGAATTTGAAGTCTGACTTGATTTAGAACCAACCTCACATTTCCAAGTGAGTTGGAGGGAAGAAACAAAATAGAAATCTCTGCTATTTAGAAAATTGTGCAGCAGAAAACAGTTTACACCAGCCATTCTTAACATCCCAGTCTCAGAACTGAATCTTTGCTGGAATGAAAAAAAAAAGTAATTTGTTTAATAAATGATGAAGAGCAGCTTGATTCAATTCTCAGCTCCCCCACAGTATGTGGCAGGGCTACTGTTCGTGACAATATGCTGGGTGCATATGCTACTGAATAAGTAATAGATTTTTGCAACACAAATGCACCCTGTGCTCAAGTAATTTTTCTTGAACATTCAGACATTCCTTTCCAAATAGCAGGTTTAGTTTGATGAAATGATCTATCTTGTATGAGATCGCATTGGATTTCAGAGTAATCAATATTGTGTTATCTGTTTGATGGACAGAAAATAGGCCCTGATCCAGCGATGCACTTAAGCATGTGCTTAACTTTAAGCATGTCTATCTCATTGAAATCAGTGTGATTGCTCTTATACTTAAAGATAAGCACATGCATAAGTGCTTTGCTGGATCTGGACCATGCATCTGTTATGATGGATGGTACTGGTAACTGCCAGCAAGGGTATCTTTGATCTGTGGGCATATTAGTCGCTTTTCATTCACCCTAAATGAGGGAGCAATTAAATGCCCCTTCATTTTTTTGATAGCTGAAACAATAGAAGCAACCACGAAAATCAGAGTTGCATTCTTGTCCATGTAGTAGAGGATAAGCCCTGTGAGCCAAGGGGTTTCCTTGGGAACTGATTGCAAATGCAGAGGGTTGGGATTCATTAGTCTGAAGCTATTGTGTGTGCAGAAAGCCAGCAAAAATCAGCCAGAAAAAGTCAGGAGACAGATGGAGGAGCGCTAGTAGTGTGCCTTGAGAGGAAGTAAAGGGAGAGCTTAAGGTCTCAAATATTGGCTAAACTGGCTGCTCAGGCCAGAAGGGTGACATAGCATTAGAAAATCCAGGTCTTATTCTCACCTCAGTTACACTTGTGGAAATGAGAAATAATGTCATTGAAGTGCTGCTGCATTGGTGTAAAACTGGAGTTAGTGAGATCAAAATTGGGGCCTCTGTTTTCTAAAACAGCCAGTTCAGCCACCAGTGTGCCAATATGTTTTCTGAGCCATGGCAGTGTCAGCCATTTATAAATAAAGCCTGTTGGGGCAATCACCTGTATTCTTCCCTATCATCTCACCCCAACCCCTCAGTCAGCTTATCTTTAATGCATGGAAAAGAAATCACAGTTACTAATACAGCTAGCCAGCCAGAGTCTCTTTCCAGTCTCTGCTCTGGCAGCCTATTCTTAGATTTAAAAACCTCTGCTTAAAGACACACACATACACAATTTTTATTATTGTAAAAATAACAGTATAAAAGGGAGTATATACAGTATGTACACTAAGTAGTGTTCTCTAGGGGTGAGAAAAAGAAGCAGGACACAGGACTTCTTAGCTTCTTTCCTAACTCTGCCACTGACTCTCTAGGTTGTCTTTACCAAATCACTTAGGCCAAACTTTCCAAACTTGGATGCTTAAAGTTTGGTTCATATGGGCCTGATCTAAAGCTGGTTGAGGTTAATGGAAAGATGCCCATTTGCTTCAGTGGATGTTGGATCAGGCCCTAAATAAATGTATAAATGAGAATCAGAGCCACAATTTTTTAAAACACTTTTTGATTCTCATAAAGCTGCTATAGAAATACCATGGGTTATTTTATAATGAAATGAGGTAACTATCTGCTAGCCAGGGTGCATAAAAATCAATGATTTTTGAAAAATTGATTTTAAAATTTAAATACAGGTTACATTTTTTAAAATTATTTAAATCTATTTAAAATTAAATTTGAAATTGACAACTTTTGTTAAGGCCTATACTTATTATAACCGATTAAAACCATTTAAATTAAATACTAAAATAATATTAAGGAGTAAGTACATGCTTGCACATTTTTAAAGAAAATCAAACCACTGATCTGTTGGATATCATTGCCTAAGCACCTGAACCAGTGTTTGTTGAAGTGCTAAACCAGCTTTTGACAGCAGTAGCTTTTCTGCAAATATATGGAGAATGTTTTCTTCATTTCAGTTTATTCAGCTGGTCCAGTTCAATGACTAGTTGATTCAAAGTTAAGAAACTGATGGTGAGTTGAAAAAGCAGGAAACATGTATTCTTCATCAAATCTATGAATAAAATGAGGTGTGAGAGATGAGATTTACTAATTCTAAAATCTTGAATGACATGGTGACCTGTAACAATCAGTTCAATTCACTAATTAAAAATACTTCCTTTGTCTAATAGATTAGTTCATTTTACATGTAAACCAAAGCTTCCTTTTTATTTAAATTGCAATTAAAATCAGTGATCTAAATTAGTCCACCTTGCTAGTAGCACCACACTGCTGTCCCTGAATAGAAGAACAGGATTCTTAAGAAGTGCTGTGGTATTAGATGGTTCACTGCACTTCCCATGTTGTGAATTCAGGTCTATTTGGGCCTAATTCATAGTTCAAGGGATGGACCCTATTCTCCTGCATGTGTCCTTAGCCTGATGATGTGAGCTGGCCCAGAATGAGAAATCAAGCAGAAAAAAGTGACACCACCTCAATACAATAATCAAATCGCCAGTTCAGTGACAGAACTGTAAAAATACCACAACAGCTCTGAAACAAAATGGAACCCCATAGCCATAGGCTGGATGGAGCACACTAGTTTATTTAGGAGGAAAATAAAACCTTCCTTCTCACTAGACAAAACCATATCCAAATGGTTCTTCCTCCTCCTTCGAGCCCAATATGCATTAAAAGTAAAAGTAAAGCTTTCCAGCCTTGTTCACACATGGGGTCCATTTTCAGTGCAGTGTGTGGGATAATAGATATTGAAGGGAATGTTAATAATAGTTGTGTACTTAATTACCTCAGCACAGCACTAAATGTTTGCCCACATTGTCAGTACATCTGTGTTCTGTTTTCTGATTAGAACTTGCTGCGTGTGCGTTTGTGTCTTTCCCCTCCCATCCCAAATTCTCTTTCATTTATCTAAAATAGGAGCTCAGGAAGTGAAATGACAACAAGCACATTAAGTACTGACATGTCATGGCTCTCCAGGGAACACAGATGGGGGCTTCAGCTGCAGCAGGTGCTGTGATGATAGATCTCAACTCAAGCACAGAATTATTGTGAATCTTCTTTATGGGCCTATTGTCTAAATGCTTCTAACTTGGTCACACGCTACACAGGGCAATGGTGGTGCCGATGGGGGGATAATTCAGTTGATGCTTTTGTTCTGGGAAATGAAAAGGATGTTCTCCCATCACTTTTCTTCCATAATCCAACACTCACTTATAGCTTTCACCAAGAGCTCCACAATCAGACTGTGTTTGTGTAAGTCGGGGTAGGTGATGGGCAGGGGAAATAGCCTGATTATTATTCTCTCAAATATATTTTCTAACCTTCCAAGGGAACGCTGTTCATTTAATTGAATATAAAAAAATGAGCCAGGTTCTAAGGTTAATAGCTATTGTCGTACATGCCGTGATCTAAACAATATTTTTGTCTGTGTTAATTAAAACTAAACTGGACAAAGCACTAGGCAATAATCCTGCCCTGGTTGGGGTAAAATGGTCCAGCTGGTGTTTTCCATCTATAACTTCTATGGATTAATTGTGGAAATAGTTCACCGCACAACCCCCCCCCCCCCCCCCCCCAGAGTCCTTGGAGGAACTCTGGTGGCCAGTGACATAAAAACCACAATCTGGGCCTAAATTAATAGGCGTGATTTAAACTCTTCCCCCTGCCCAAACCCCTTTAAATAAATAATAATGCTTTTTAGTTTTGTCAGTGAATTGGTTGTAAATGATTCTTTAAAACAATGGCTTTGGAGTGAGACATATCTTGGGTCATTAATTTTTTTTTGAAGGAACTTTAAAGTAGCAGCATTTTAGACTAGCTTATGCTTAGTGGATGTATGAGATATGGGTTAGAATTGGTTCACTGAACTTTTAGTACTATAAATAGGAGACAAAAGATGAATGGATAATGTTATTCAAATGTGACCAAAACGTGACATGTGGTGGAAAAGAGAGGGGTAAATGATTATTGAGGAGGGTAGGAGTAGAGGGAGAGATGGTGTTGTTTGCAAGGATGGAGAAGGCAGGTTTTAGGAGGGAAGATGAGTAACTGTATTTTTGCCATGTTAAATTTGCATTGATGGCAGGGCTTTCAGGAATTAAACAGAAGATAAAGGTCAGGTGCAGAGGTAGATTTGGGAGTCATCAGCACAGAGATTCTATTTCAGAAGATGCAGTAATGATGATATAATTTAATATTTTTCACCTAAAAAGAAACATTTAATATTGTAGGAGAAAATAATAGACTTTACCAATATTCTCTGTGATTTTTCTTTTTAAGAATATAAGAATACCCATAGTGGGTCAGACCAAAGTCCATCCAGCCCTGCATCATATCTACCGATTGTGGACAATGCCAGGTGGCCCAGAGGAAGTGAACCTAACAATGATCTCTCTTCTGCCATCCATCTCCACCCTTGACAAACAGAGGCTAGACACACCATTCCTTACCCATCCTGGCTAATGGCCATTAATGGACTTAACCTCCTTGAATTTAT
Source organism: Dermatemys mawii (assembly GCA_007922305.1). Taxonomy (NCBI): domain Eukaryota; kingdom Metazoa; phylum Chordata; order Testudines; family Dermatemydidae; genus Dermatemys; species Dermatemys mawii. The sequence continues at coordinate 18,951,124 of ML677371.1, read as the reverse complement.
CTAGTTCTCTTTTTAACCCTGTCAGAGTTCTAGCCTTCACAACCTACTTGGGCAAGGAGTTCCACAGGTTAACTGTGCGCTGTGTGAAGAACAACTTCCTTTTTTTAATTTGTTTTAAACTTGCTGCCCATTAATTTCATTTGGTGGCACCTAGTTCTTATATTATGGAAACAAGTAAATAATTTTTCCTTATTCACTTTCTCCACACTACACATGATTTTATATACCTCTATCATAGCCCCTCCCTTAGTCTCTGCTTTTCGAAGCTGAAAAGTCCTAGCCTCTTTAATCTCTCCTCATATGGGACCTGTTCCAGACCCCCTAATCATTTTAGTTGCCCTTCTCTCTTTAAGGTGAGGAGACCACATCTATACTCAGTATTAAAGATGTGGGTGTACCACAGATTTATATAAAGGCAATAAGATATTCTCCATCTTATTCTCTATCCCTTTTTTAATGATTCCTAACAGCCTGTTTGCTTTTTTGACTGCCTCTGCACACTGCATGGACATCTTCAGAGAACTATCCACGATGACTCCAAGATCTTTCCTGATTAGTTATAACTGTATGTATAGTTGGGGTTATTTTTTCCAATATCCATTACTTTACATTCATCCTCATTAAATTTCATTTGCCATTTTTTGGCCAATGACTTAGTTTTGTGAAATCTTTTTGAAGTTCTTCACAGACTGCTCTGGTCTTAACTATCTTGAGCAGTTCAGTCTCATCTGCAAACTTTGCCACCTCACTGTTTACCCCTTTCTCCAGACCATTGATGAATAAGTTGAATAGGATTGGTCCTACGACTGACCCTTTGGGAACACCATTAGTTACCCCCCTTCATTCTGAAAATTTACCATTTATTCCTGCCCTTTGTTTCCTGTCTTTTAACCAGTTCTCAATCCAGGAAAGGATCTTCCCTCTTATCTCATGACAACTTAATTTACGTAAGAGCCTTTGGTGACGGACCCTTTAAATTCTCTTACTGTACATCCTCTTTTTCCTGTGTAAGCAACAAATAGTCCTGTGGCACTTTATAGACTAACAGATGTATTAGACTAGAGCATAAATTTTCATGAATGAATACCCATTTCATTGGATGCACAGTCCAGTACTAAACAGGATATATTAGAAGGCAGGCTATTCTTGTATGACCAAAGAGAACCAATCGGATTACAGTATTTAAGATTAGCAGTTTTTGTGATTCCTTTCGATATGTAAGTCAGGAATTTGTTTGGCCAAAATTTGCCCTTATTTGGGTGCAGACTAGAAGGCGCTAAATTCAGCAGAACACTGTGATATCTAACACCGATCCTGCACCGAGAACCATACAGATGGACCTCTGTGCCCACATGGTTCTCAGTTCAGAACTGCAACTTTAAATGTATAAGCTGCATGAGCCCCTGTGCAATTACAGCTCGTTCCCATAAAAAATATAACTGGTATTTTTTTAGGTCCTGTATCTCTTCAGGTGGGGATAAAGCCTCTCTTTGACATTAAAGAGAGTCCCAAAAAGCTAATGATAAAATCTAGCATTATTCTTCCTCTTTCCATAAATATGAGCTATCATTTTTTGTGTTAAAAAAAATAAGCTGTAAGCAGTTCTGTCCACTGATTGTTTTCTGATGTGTTGTGTTGAACCATATCCTGGCCTAAAATCATTTAAATGTTCTAAAGTGGATGAATGGTGGCAGAAGGTCATGTTATTTAAAATAGTTAAAAGAAAGCACCGAATGGTGACTCAAATGGTGTGAACAGAGTTTTTTTCTGAGGTAAACAAACTGAGTTAGGGGTTTTCAACACTTCTAATGTAGTGACACCATGACCAGAGCTGGAAGATTTCTTCTCTCCTAACAAAATGGAAATGTTCTTCCAAAATTTTTGATTTACAATGGCTGAGAACCAAAATTTCTTTGGTTCTGATGTTTTCAATTCCATTAAATTTTTTAACAAAAATGTTAAGTTTTCATTTTCTTAGAAAATTCTCATAGGGAAATAAAACATTCAGATTTGTTGCTATTAGAGCTGGTTGGGAAACATATTTTAAGAGGAGCAGAAGAGGCCATATATAGACTACCAAATTTGCTTTGATTGGACTATTTTAACATGTCACATGGTTGCCAGGCTTTTTGGATGTATCTGGGGAGTACTTGGCAACTTCCTGTAGGTGGCAGGAAACTTCAGGCCATACTATGTCACAGCTTGTCACAGACCTGTTCTAGAAGGATGATAGTCAGTTATGAATGGATTTCACACACTTCTAAGCTAATAAGAGACAGATAGGTGCTCCTAGGTCTGGGTCTCTCAGGAAGACTCCCAGGTGCAGACTTCATGTCTATCACTTTTCTTGAATGAGAGGTTCTTCAGCCTGGCTGCTTCAAACCTTGGAACAAGTGCCTTGGCCCTCCTAAGCCCTTTAGTTGCTTATGCCTGTTCCCCCAGAGTTCTGCCTTGATAGGGGTGCTCTGAGGTTAACCCCTTCAGGGACATTGTTGCAGGCAAGCAAAGAATATTGGCTTAGTAAAGGAATTTCTTAATCAAAGGTTCTTTACTCTTAAACAACACTAGAGAGTTGTAGATCTTTGGAAAACAAACTATCTTTAGTGCAGCCCCACAAGTCTCATCTCCACCCTACCATGACTCCTGGGTTTGGCACTATCCTTACGATAGGCAGCCCTTCCTCCTTCCTTAACATAGTCATTCTGCATCTGGGAGTGACTGTCTCTAGCTTTGAAAAGCACCTGTATTTTAAAACAGTCTCTGTCCTCCTGTGGCTTTAGCTAGAGGAGTTCTGGCCTTTCCTTTCTGCCTGCCCTTTACCTATGTTGGCTTCTGTATGAAGAATCATTTAAAGACAGAGGCCCTCCTGGTAGAAAACCCATTGTTCTAGTAGAGGAGTCATTCAACATTGATGGCTCTGTCATAGCTTCTCAGACATAGTCTTTCTATTAGGTGTAAAGTCCCTGCTACAAAATCAACGCCCTAATCTACAATGGAGGTTCCAATAAAATATGAAAGTTATAATACAAAGTGGAGCTCCTGAAACCAAAAAGCATTCACAAATAGTACATTACCATTATGGTCCCATGGATGTATCCTCTCAAACAACTCCTGAGATAGGAGCCTTAAAGTTCCTATTATTATCCCTTCCCTACTGAGTCACATTTTGTCTAAAGGAAATGAGACATATTATATTAGCTGAGAGTGTGTCCTTTAAACTGATTTAGATAAACCACTGCAAAATCCCTGTGTGGACACTCAAATCAGTTTAAACCTTGGTTTAACTCAATTGGTTTTGAATCCAAATTTTGGTGCAACTGTGTGTGTATATAAACATGGTTTCAGTTTTCTACCCCCATGTTACTGTTCGTACCTCTTTGCCTTCTGT
>ML677371.1:18486197-18947336 GCA_007922305.1 Dermatemys mawii | reverse complement strand
ACAGACAAAAAGGTAGAAAATATGGTGACTGACTTATGAGCCTACTGAACCATTGCAACAGATGCTCTTTCCTGAACAAAAATGTTGTCTTGCTATGTGAATTGAGAGAGCCAGCAAACCTCTCTTCTATTTGGAAGAACTTCCTTCTAAGCACCAAAACAGTAAGATCTTTGGGGCAGGAGCTGTCTTGTTGTTCTGTGTTCAGAACAGTGTGGCCTAGCACAAAGGGGATTCTGGTCCATGCCTTTGGCTCCTAGGCACAATTGCAATACTAAGAATGATTCAGAAGGAAAAGCTTCTGGTTCAAACTCATGAAATCTTCCACTTGTTATTGATTTAATATTGCTGTTCCCTGTTGCCAGAGATCCTACATCTGAGGATATGCCTGCCATGGATCAATGTGATTCCATAAATTGTGTTTAAGGCTTATGAAATGGGAAGACATGTTAATACTAAAACGAGGCCTATTGTAGTGCATGTAGAGATCATCAGTGTTTCTGACACAGCTTCAAATTCTGTGCATGATGAAACAATATTTTTCTAAAGTTTACCCTTTCAGTAGTTGTTACAATGTGAGAGGGGCTAATGATGTTTATTTTCATTGTTTAAAAAAAGATGCTTGTGATGTGCTGTAACTAGGTAGGCTACAGTGGGTCAAGACTACTAAATATAAAAATAACCTTAATCAGCCCTAATCTCACAGATGGAAGTGATAGTTTTAATGAACTGAGCCTGCCACATTGATAAGTCACATTTTGTCAGATTCAAAAGAAAAATGTATATAATTTTGGCTTGATGCAATCCATGGAGTCAGCAAAAGTAGACTTTGACTTAGATTTTGTCGAACAGCAGATTAGGAGTCACAGCATGCTGTGATTGCACATTACAGATACATCAGGTTTGTTTTCTTATATCCACAAAGATGGAATGATTTCCAGCTCCATTTAGGAAGTGAGCTCTTTTAAAAAGTTTGTTAGAGTGTGAAATGTATCCACAACATTAGGAGAGATGGCGGAGGGGGAAGTGGGGGTGTAATGATTTACTGGCTTCTACAATGTCAGTTACATAGTTTCCCTGTATCTTCAAAGTGTGGGGAGAATTTTTTTTCATGAAGCAGAGATGATATATAGAAGCTCTAAGAGGAAACGGTGTAGGCTGCAAATCAGAGAGAGATGTTTAGAAAAGAAAAAATGAGTTATAATGTTTAAACAGTATTAGTGATGGCTCATCATGGAATTTCAGCAATTTGTTGTGCATTAAATCTTTTAGTGTAACAGCTGAGTTTTTGAGTTAACTAATGTTCTCATGTACTAAAGCCTCCAGAAGTGCTGCCATGACCTCCTTGACAGAAATAAACAAAAGCCTCCGAAAATAATATAATGTATGAGTCTGCTGTTTATAATTAATGTAAATTGTAGTAATACCTACAGGCACCATTGTACTAGGCCCTCTACACAAGACAAAAGACAGTTCCTGCCTTTAAGAGTTTACAATCCAAATAAATGACAAAAGATGGATATAACAGGGGGAAGCACAAGGAAACCCTGAGACAATCATGACTAGTATAATAAGGCCACCAGCTGCTTACCTACAGAACACATGAGTTTTAAGGAGAGACTTGGAGGGTAATGAAGTGATTTTGCTCATTTTTACATGGAGTCTCCTCCAATGCATACTGAGCAATAGAGCAGAAAGTAGCAAATTGCTCAAGAAAAATTGACTCAAGGACAATAAAAGCTGGCTTTGCTGGCAGATCAGAGGTGGAAGTGAACAGCTCAAGCATGTATAAGAGCTCTGCTCTACCTATATCATCTAAATAACAAAACTGGTGCAACTCCAGTAATTCAGTTATCTCAGGGGAAAGCGAAAACCTTTAGATAAGTGTGAGTTTGGCTGACTGGTAGCTTCTGAAGCTCCCTAACAGTGCAGGGAGAAAAGATACTGAAATCAGTTCAGTGGAAACAGGTCAGGCTACTTACAATACCTAGAACCAGGTCTACACTATAGTTCCGATAGGTTATAAAATCTTTTTAGAAAATGTCCACACCATAGACAGGCCCTCAGAATTCAAAGGGCTTGAAAAAGCCACCTGGTCCTTGATTCTCAGGAAGCGGTAACAGTTTCTGGAGGGCTTACAGATTTGTAGCTTAGGGAACCCTATAGGATTTTTTTGGTGGGGTGGGGGTTATGCAATCCTGCCCAAGACATTACAGTATTGGTAGAAAAGATTACTGTAATACTTCTTGGCTGTGTACAGCCTTTAAATGTAATTTTCTTTCTTTTCAATTACTTTGTGTGAGTGGATTTAAAATCCTAGCAGTGTGGGATTTGGTGAGATTGTCTGAAGTTTAGTTGCCACTGTTCCCCTCAAAGACATATATTTTAGTTCTAGAGATTCAAAACCCAATTTCAAGGTAGTTGTAATTTAAATAAAAGCAAAATGAAGGCTCCAAAGTTAATAGTTTAGAACCAAATCCTGTGATCATTTGTTCCTGGGCATAGTGCTTACTACTGTGAGCAGTTCCATTGCAGCAACAATTGATTTCAACTTCATGCAGGTCCAGCTTCTTCTGCTACTCAAGCCACAACACACTAGAGGGCTAATGAGAGGCAAAAGCTTCCCCTAAAGAAATGCACACCCAAAAGGCAATTATCACACCATCCTGTTCAGCTCCTACAGTTCTGTTTTGGAGGTAGACTACTGATGACTATCCCCAGTTATCATTTGGGGTATTACAAAGCTGATGAAATCCCATCAGCTTTCAATATGGAAACCCTACCCTGACCATGGCTTTGAAGAGACATTCTAAAAAATATAGCTTGCAGTGAACACCATTAACCAGAGTCAGAGCAGCACTGTATAGGGAATGATGTTCAGACCGGTCCACTCCTCCTGTCCCATTGGTCACGCAGAAGCACAAGGAAAGATGATTTGGCTAATTGTAAGGTATCCTATTGTAGTAAAATGTTTTCATGAGTGGCAGCAGCTAGTTTTAAGAAGTACATTAGGAGTTCATCTATTTTTCTAATCAATTCTGGATTGCATGGATCACTTTCTAAATGATCGATGAACAGACCCTCTTCCCATGCCTGAAGTGCTTTCTTCCTCAAAATGTACATACCCCTGTTCCACAAGATCTTTATTGACAGATCTGTTGCCAATGAGAACTTGCATATTTCTACACTAAAGTAGCATCAGTGATTAAACCTGTGGGTACTGAGATGTAATGTGCACTCAGCAACTAACTTTTTCTGTGTAGTGCTATTGTTTTGGATGAACCTAAGAATGTACATTGTGCTACTAGATGATTGTTTCTTTGCTTGGCATAAATCATGCACAGAAGCAGCTAAGGATGCTGCTGGGGGGCAGTACATGCCGTCCCAAAGCAAAAAACCAAACAACTCCATCTCCTTTTTGCCAATCAAAACTTGTGAGTCATCGTCTGATAAAGACTCAGTGAGCAGATTCTGCCAACCTGCAAGCCTCATGAGAGCCAGCCCGGCAATCGGACCAACCCCAAGGGAAGCAGTCAGTCAGCCAAGCATCCGATTCAGCCTTGAGGGAGCCAGCAATTCATACCAAGGGAGATGCTAACATTCAGCTCATGCGGAGGCAACTTCTTAACAGTATTATTCATTATCATAGCTGATTCTATAGTTAGCTAAGGAAAGTTATACTGGAGGCTCCCTGCAATAATTTATTTTTTTTTAATTAATGCTTCTCATACAGAGGGTTAGAAAATCCTCTACAGTGAGGATCAATCCAATGCCAGGGAGAAATAAAAAATACTGAGGCAAAATGTAAAGTGATGAAATGATTCAGTGCTTTCCTGTGTGTGTGGTAAGTCAGGCAAATTGACTGGTGTTGGGGAAGGTTTTTGCTGTTAGCTGAGTGACTCAGGTATTACAGTATCTCTCCTACAGAGACCAGGTGAGTGAGGTAATATATTTTATTGGGTCAGCTTCTGTTGGAAAGAGAGACAAGCTTTCAAGCCACTCAGAGCTCTTTTACAGGTCGCTCTGTGCAAGCTCGAAAGCTTGTCTCTCTTCCCAACTGAAGTTGGTCCAATAAACAATATTACCTCCCTACCTTGTCTCCTTAACATACTAGGACCAACACAGCTACAAGAACGCTGCATACAGTATCCATCTGGTAATTTGATCCCCAAACAGGAAAAAAAATTAGATGTAATGATTCTTTCTCTTACCCTCAGTAATCTTCCCTCAGAGCTAGAAGGGTGATATTCCAGATGTAAGCTGGGTCTGAATGAATTCTCCCCTGACAGCTAACTGGGAGCGGGAGAGACTTCAGGTGCAAACTGTACCTACTCCGGCAAGATATCCAGCAGATAGAGCTGTGTTGCTCAAAGTGATCAACTTTGGCTGGTGTTGGATTATAAATCACTTTAATACTGAATGCAGGGGTAGTGAAATGATGTTATCCATATTGTTGTCTTTATAGTATGAATAAAGGGGGACAGAACTGTGCTTAACTTGTCCTAAAGGAGGGGATCACCCTCAGCTGAAAGAACCTCATTAAGCCAGGGGCTCAAATGCCAGACCCCTGTGAAAGTAAGAGGGGTGGGGACAGGCTTCCCATCCAGGAAGTGTGGACCCTCCCTAAGGGTCCCAGCTCTGGTTTAACATGTTCCTCCCCACTGTTCAAAGAGAGCTAAATAGGCTTCACTGGGAGTCTTTTGCTATTTTAAAGTGCTCAAATGAGAGCTGAAATCACTTGTGGTGGGACAGCATTTCTTCCCAGTCTGCAAAAATCTGAAAATCACTAAGAGACTGATGCACAGAGGTCACAGCAGAGTGGCAGGTGGCAGTAGAAGGTGACTGACAGTTGGCCAGCTAATGAGTGGCTGGCGAGGTGGCCAGTGGAGAGGGACGAGGGGTCAGCCAGCACAAGTGCTCACATGGTGGAGCAAGCAAGATGCCTTCTTCCCCAGGTGGGAGGTGAACTCACACAGATGCACCTTTGAACCCTGGGTCCTCACTGAACAAAGACAACCACTGTGAGTGGGGTATGGTGAGGAAGCAGAGGGGGGCACAGAAAAGGTACTCTTTGTTGTAGGACTCAAGAATATGAGGCAGAAAACATTGCCCCATGCACTCTGGAGTGGGTGTCCTGCTCACAGATTTATAATTATGATTCCAGCTTGTGGCATTTTCCCTAATTAATGTCAAGTGATTTTCCTGCTTTCATTAAAAGTTTCTTTTCTGCACTCAGACTCTGCTTGCAAGTGGAGAAGTATTGCCTCTCAGAGACACCTAGGGTTGGTGTGTAGTTTTCTCAGGTTACTGGGTGGGGGCTTGAGCCGGTTCTCTGTTGTATTGTTGAAAAGGAACCCTTGGTTGCTGCCGGCTCCACCTGGCAGAAGGGTTACACAAACAAAGCAGAAGCAAGAGAGGCAACTCATTTGTACGCATTGGCAACCACCAAAATCTATCATGCTACCCACCCTCCACCCACTACACAACTGTCCTTGTTTCTGCTTGTTTATCAATACCTCAGTGAGAGAAGACAGTCTTTCCTAGCAAGTGGGCAAGTAGCCATTTCACAAGTGGTGGTCCAGGCCTTCCCCAATGTCATTAGCATATTCTTTAGGTGATAATCCCTGGTTTGATTTTTCTTCTCTGCATTCTGGCTCCACTTTTTCATAGCAAGAAAGGGTACCCCAGTCTTTCTGGATATTTTTCTGTGAAGTAAAATGCAAATGGTCCACAGAGGGCAGCAATAGCATTGTATTTTGGAAGCAGGCAGTATAGGGGCCAGCTTGTGCTAAAGACTGAAGGAATGACTTTATTGGAGCTACACTGATTTTCCCCAGCAGAGGATCTGGCCTTTAGAATATTATATCTGCCTACACTTTAGAATAGTATTGCTGGTTGTGATTTTGTGGCTCTGCAGCAAGGAGCTGAAGACCTCTTGGTTTGCCTCACACTCCCAGGAAAGCAGAAATTCCTCCCTCTCCCTTTAAGTGATCAGGTTCAGAGATGGCTTCCTGTTACGTTCCAATCTTATTTGGTGAGTGGGAGTGGAAATTAGGACATTCTGCACCATAATATAATACTTTTTGTAGTGTGTTAGATATTTTTTGGTCCTAAACTTCTTGATTCTCTACAGTTTTACATTTACCTTTCTAAAGGGAGTCATGTCTGCTTAACATCAACATCAATTTGAGCAGATGAGTTTGACATTCTTTAAGGTTTTCCAAAGCCTGCCCTAGACTGAACATGAAATTGCCACAGCAGCTACACATGTTCGAGGCAAGAGGATAATTAATTCTTTCACTTGGGGAATTGTGCTCAGTCCCAGTGCTGGAAGTGCATGTGTGAAAGTGGCAATTCTCCTTGTACTCTCGTCCCCCACCACAGCAAGAATCTCGACTTAAGTATTGGGTGCCACATGCCTTTCTACCTGACCTTGGCTCCTAATCCTGCAGTGACCTCTGTGGGGCAGAACATGTGCCTGGCAGGAGCGCCATTAAAGTCAATGAAGCTCTGGGGAGGGGGCGGGAAACAGATGCAACTTTGCAGAACATCTTGCAGGATGGGGACCTTTATTTGCTACATGCCTATATTATTGATTATAGAAAATCTTTCCTACTATGGCTTTTCCAGCTCTCCTATAATTTACTTTATGTTAAAATATTTTTGGTGGAAATATGTCTTACGTTATCCCCATTAAAAAATACAAGTGGATTTAATTCATTCTTATCCAAAAGAGTTTTCTACAAGATGATCACTGTTGTAATTAGCAGCATAGCCAATATGGGTGCATGGGTACATAGGAGTATGTATTTTGCAGCTCTGCAGTAATATTGTGTTTTATATTGATTGAATAACAGTAGTACCCAGACGCCTCAAACAAGACCAGGTCCCCATTGTACCAGAAAACTCTACATACACGTAGTATGAAAAGGTCCCCACCCCAAAGGAATTATAAACAAAACTGACAAGACCAACCATTTCTCCCAAGGCTGGGAGAAAATAAATACATAAAAATGGCCATATTAAGGCTGACCAATTATCCATCCATCCCAGTATCCTGTCTTCTGATGGTAGGCAACGCTAGCTGCTTCAGAAGAAATAAACAGAACAGGGAAATTATTGAGTGCTCCATCCTTTGTTGCCCAGTCCCAGGTTCTGGCAGTCAGAGGTTCAGGGACATCCAGAGCATGGGGTTGCATCCCTGACCATCTTGGCTAATAGCCATTGATGAACCTCTCCTCCATGCAGTTATCTAATTTTTTGAACTCAGTTATACTTCTGGTGTTTACACTATCCCCTGGCAATGAGTTCCACAGCTTACATTTTCTTACAACAGCTTCTAGCTCCTGAGTCTGTAGGTTACACAAGCATAGGCTCCCTTACACATCAGTAACTGAGTATAAGGAGTCTAAGTGAATCTGATTCCAAATTTCAACATTTTACCATCATTTCTGGATGTATTGTATAGACATGAGCTTGAGCTACAAAGTTCAACGTTGGATCCAAATACTTCCTCTTTCCTGAGATCAGTGTGGTTCTCCTGGGAGCCATAGGATTTGTGTATGTGTTTGTGAAACCATTTTAAAACTATTTAATTTTTTAAACCATATGCATCACTCTGGTATCAAGTGCTTTATTCAAACAGGCTTCCAAGGAAGGTTGTGGAATCCCTCTCACTGGAGGTCTTTAAGAACAGGTTGGAAAAACACCTGTCAGGGATGGTCTACATTTACTTGGTCCTGCTTTACCACAGGGGGCTGGTCTTGATGACTTCTCGAGAACCCTTCCAGTCCTACATTTCTGTGAATCTATGATTCTATTCCAAGTGGGCTATTCTCTGCCCCCAGCTGGATCCATTGGGTGCTAAATCTTGCTAACTTCCTTTCCAAAGGAGCAATCCATTAGAAGCTCTGAGAGGGATTTCAATAGGAGCTGAGGTGCTCAATATATCTCAAAAGGTGCTTGGCATCTTGCGGGATTTAGCTGATAATAAACAAGCAGCGGTTTGGATTAAAATCAATATGTCCTGTATAGATTCCCAACAGTCAGTGCAATCTTTGTTCCATTAGCTTTCTCTTCTGCTGTCTGCCCACAAAACCAACACTATATCTGCCTGGGCAAGTAGTCTGACCTTGAACGAGACAACACTTTTGATTAGCTACTGCACAAGCATGGACTATGAGTACTCAAAACTGCCTACCACTGCTAAATGTAAAGTAATACCAATGAAGCAAACATAGTTAATGTTATCAAAAAGAGAAGGCCTATTAAATATATTTTCTTCTGATATTACAGCAGAAGATCTTTTGACGTGGCATGGTGCACCGCACTGAAAATTATCTTTCTGACCTAAGCAATCTTTGACAGCTTTCTCAGCAAGTGAACCAAGGAGAGCAGCTGTCAATAAAATAGCCACCTGGAAGGCTAAATGTGTTCAGAGTTAACATTCAGTGGTGGTCTGATGAATGGGGGAATTTTGGTAATACTATTTTATTCCTACACATGCCTCAGTTCCTCTCTGTTCTTTGCATTGCTATGCACGGAGTGCCAGTGGTTTAAAAAGCTGTTCTTGGGACAGAACAGGAGATATGATGTGTTGGGTCACATAACTGCCTGGGATGGTATGAATAGGTTATTAAGAGACTAGCTGAAACCAACCCATATAAAAGGAGGATCTAGAAACACAGTGGAAACCCAGATGGCCAGGACATTCTCACTAACTTGACTAACAGCTAAAAAGAAGAAGATTCCTCCCACCTCTCTGCAGGGAAGCAGAGAAAAGGCCCTGAGCCAGACAGCAAAGTCAAAAGGTATCAGGTGATGGGGTTGAGCTGGCCTTTGGAGAGACACAGCAGCTCTCACCTGAAACTCACAGGTACAGAGATTAAAAGGGAGACAGGGTCAAAATGGCTTCTGTGGTGGTGTGGCTGCGTAGAGCCCTGACGTTAGCCAGTCTGGCCTCTCTTAGCCTTTGTTTTTCTATTCTAACCTAAGGACTTCCTAATGCAGTATTCCAGTTGACTAATAAACCTTACTTTGTATTGAAAAGGGTACCCCTGATGTGGCGGTAAATATTTGTTGAGGTGCATTGATCCCAGAAGAGGGGAAAAATTCCCTGAACAAGAATCTATCTCAGTTGGACTTGCTGGGCAGAGCTCACAGTGTGAAATAGGAGTGCTGGAGCCCAGAGGCTCAGTCTCAGAGGCATTGAGGCTGCATGGCTTTTCCTTTAGGAAGAATGGGACTCCCCGGGTATCTGGCACATAAAATGAGTACCTTCAAGGAACTTTTAAAAGGTGAGTGCAGCACAGGCCCTGTGGTTCTGTGACAGAGGGCAACTCTTGTTGAGATCAGCAAGATCTGCAGCTACAGTACTTCTTTTCTTTCTCTACTAAATTAAAGGGTATGCTCTTACCAAGTTTGCTCTTACCTCAAGTGAGCTTACAGTGCCGGAGATGAAGATTGGATCTGGATTTGTATACAAGGAATTGGAGTCTTGGGAAAAGGTCAAAGTGTTGGCTACTTTCTGCTGTGTTGCCTAATAAAGAAGGAAGAAAGCAAGTAAAAATAATGACTTACGTCTCTTTCCAGCCTTACCATTATAATGCTAATAATTTAACTTCATGTTCAATTTTAGGACTTAATATTGACTTCTCTGGTATCGCAGTGAATATTTCCGGGATTGGCTCCACATTAATACAGAGATAATAGGGTATGATATTTCATTAATAAATGTACATCAATTCAATCATTTAAAATGTGCTTGAGTGTCTGGGTTGTGGGTCAGGCTTAGGTGACCAACAGAAACAATATTAAACATCAGTGGCCACTAAAATGTACTCTTTTATTTTGCTAAAGTGTATTAGGTACTGTCATGAGCATTTTATCACTCTACTTGCCAAAGTTAATCGCTTTTAAATTTGAATGAATACTCATAGAAAATATTTTGCAGTCAATCTCTACTTGCAGAAAACTTAACAAGCTTGAAGTGAGGACCTTTCAGAAGTCAGGCTATAACATTTGATAGGATCTGTACACCCAGCTTGAGAGAATAACAATCATAAGCCTTTGTCATAGAGGTGATATTGGTAGTCAGGAAACTAGAAACTATATGTTTATAAATAATAACGGTCAGGTGTCTGAAAATTGCCTTAGCCACACTTGTACTGTTTGTTTTCAAATACAGATTAACTGCAAGGTGTACACAAAATTGTCTCTCCGCTTTTTAGGTATGAAAAGTATATGCAATACAATGTTACAATCTGCAGATTTGTCAACATTAGAGCAAAAGCACCATCTTTCACCTTATTCAAATCCAATGCTGCAGCTGTAGGACAAAATTACTGGTGCAACTTGCTGGAATATGGAAGAAATTTACTCAGAGTTAGACACAAAAATAAGGAGAGTTTCTTCCATGGTAAAAGTTGTTAGACTGTCTCTGATGTTAAAAAGAGTGGGCATTGAATTAGATGTGAGTTTGGAACATGGCGGGAAGGGGAATCACTGAATAGGAAGGTGATACTCCCTATATGACTGGAGAGACGATGCCTGGAATACCATGTTCAGTTCCGTTACTTCAGTATCAAAAATTAGAGGGTGTTTAAAGAAGAACAACATAGAACTTTAAAAAACCAAATTAAAAACTAAATTAAAATTTAAAGACTAAATTGAAAGCAGCAAATATATATGATGGCTTGGACAGGTGTCTAAAGGAGAGATTAATGGTTTAAAGTGGAATAGGTAATATACCTAGGAGGGAGGGGATGAAATTAAGTAAAAGCTGTGTATCAGTGAGTGTTCCTGCAAGCGATATCTATAAAACTGTGAAATAGACTCCTAAGGGAGTGATAAAAGCCCCATTGCTTGGGACGATCGTTTAAAACTGGATTGTACACAGCATTAGAAAAAGAAATCCTGCATTCGCAGGATTATGAACTAATGACCTTAAGGAGTGATTGCTGTGATTTTCTCATATTAGTCATAAACTGATTGCCTACTAGAAATATGTAGCATCTACACTGCATTAGAGTATCATTCAAGAGCTGTGAGAACAGAGACAAAATACCAGCCTGCTTTTTAGCTTGTGATTCTGTCAGTGTTTTTATTGGATGTTCCGTGGTGTTATGACATCAATTTCCCATGCTTCTCAGTTGATCCTTCTCAAACACGATTACAGGAGATGTTGCAAAACAGCTTTCCACTCCTCGTGTGCAGGATCAGCTTCTGGCACTGCTTCATTCAGCTGTTCTCGGCAGATGCACAAGCAGTATATTTTGGCCTTCAAACTCATTCTGCGCTATAGGAGAGTGAAAGATTATTCCACGTGCATACCTGGCCTCCTGTATCACCTTCGTTTGGCTGATGACCTCCATGTTGGGGAGGGAGCATTAGTGCAGTGCTACTAATAATCTTGTTCAAGAAAACTGCAACAAGCAAAGACTGAAACAGCACAGGATACACTTGCTGGACAAAATTCAAGGAATTTTCAAAAAATACCAAGCAATAAATACGTTCATTGTATCTGGGGCTTTTACAACATTGTCTACGTCATATTACTTGAGTGTCTCTCTCAGTTTTGGTGCCATGTAATTGCTTTTTCCCCTTGGCTTCATCATGTTGATGATTTTTATCTCACTGGGGCAAATTCAGATGGAATATGTAAGCTGATACAAGTTGGATTTCCTGCCATCAACACTAATTTCCACCTACTTATACCCACTCACTAACATTTAAAAGAGTCTAAGGTGGAGTCACTCGCTTACCAAGGAGACCAGAAGCAGCAATATTTCCCCACTAGATATCCATGTATCTCATGTAGTCAAGAACCCATGGACCTATGTTACTAGTTGGTTGTTCTTGCTTGTGCTCCGTCACCTCTAAGGAAACCCCAGGTTGCTGTAGGAAGTGATTCAGTAAGCAGCACACTTTCCTTTGGGTCAGTTCTGACCTAACTATGGTGTTAGGGAGCACAGGGGTGGGGACAGCAGGCTACTAGATCGGACCTCATCTCGCAAAGACCACAAGGTCTCACTCTATCCCATGAGCCAAGGCCCACCAGCAAAATCCCAGCTTTTTTACCTCTGGAAACCATTCATTTTATCCTTTTAATCACCCTAGAAACTGGCCACCATGTTGGAACAAATTAACAACTATACCAAGTACCTCAGCTGGGTACTAAACACTTTCCTACGTAACCCACTACAGCTTGAAGGTGCTGCAAGGAAGGCAAAAAAAATCTGGTCTTATGCCAGTTGCCTGCCCACTGCCTTGCAAAGGGTGATGAGCTAGACCCATTGCATCTGTCAGGACAGGTTCCCACTCCTAGTTGAGGGTGGTAAGGTGGGCCGCTGGAATGGAGCCAAAAAAGGCTCCATCTGGCCCCTGTTCCAGGTTAAATCTTGGGATCTGGGGAATGCTGGCCAATCAGCACCAGTTGGCCAACGGATGTCAGAGATTCCCAAGGTGGGGAGGAGCTACCTGGTGTCCCTCAGCGAGGTACTGCTGGGACTATCCCCTTTCACCTCCAGTCCCATCAGGTTCCCCCACCCATTGAGGTGGGTGGGTAGCATTTCTCCATCATTTGAAGTCTTTAAATCAAGACATGCTATAGCTCACAGAGAAATAGACTTGATGCAGTAATTGCTGGGTGAGGCTCAATGGTTTGTGTTAGGCAAGAGGTGTGACTAGATGAGCATAATCATCCATTTTATCCTTAAAATCTATGAATCTGCCATGTTTGTTCCATTTATTATTATTAATTAACAACAATTTTTCATTTAGATCAGTGAGAGCTGCATGCAGATTACTAGCAGGATTGGGCCCACAGAATGTTTCTATGAGCTTTCATAGGCAGGAATAATGATTAACAATAATGACTTGCTTTATGTTCAGGAGCAGAGGAACAATGTCTTTGGTTATGGGGTGGCAATGATCTAAGATACTATCTCTGTACGATTTTATAGCATCTAATTTATTCTTCAAATAGGTCTAGGTTCTGAACATGCATTTAGTAGCTTTGAAAATCACAATATTCCAAATGCTCATAGCAGCTTCTGAGTAATTGCTTTTCCCTCTCTGAATGCACAGGCTGTATGTTAAAATACTAAAGTGGAAATGTGTTTTTTAAAAACTCTCCAATTTAGCTGAAATGAAACTAAAAAGTTTTTTCTTTTTCAAAAGGCAGCAGAGTTAGACATTCCCAGAGGAGTGTATATGTTCTTGTTCTTGAGCTTTAGAAATAGAATCCTTAAGGGAGGGAACGCTATACTCAAGTTTGTCACCCCAAGAAATCAAATGCTGCCTTTTTTCTGCATTTTCCTCCAAGGTTTTGCAGCACCAGCTGCTCTCTCCATTTTCATTGCCACACTTGCTAACAATAAGTAGTTTAACTAAAGCAATGAATCATTCATGATGTTTTTCAGAAAGCTATAGTTATTTCATGAACTTCTGATGTATTAATTTTGAAGTTGCTTCTTCTACTGCAAGTATTAATTTGAAAGAACTACAATTAAATCAGGACATGGACACAGCCTGCTTTCTTTGTTTCTTTAAGAAAAAATACAGGTTTCTTATTTGACTCCAATCTGGTTATTTACTATAATATGAAATGTACTCTGATACAGTAGAAAGGACCCTGGTACTTGCAACAGTAGGGTACAATGGAAGTAAATTTAGTTAATGGAATATACTACAAGCTACATGTGTAATGGCACACTAAATGGCACACATCTTAGCTATGGGGGCCAAATCAAATTATTTCAACAGCTCAAGTACTACAATGTGAACAAACTCACTATAATCAGTGCGGATGCAATGGCCAAGGTGGTGTATTGTTGCAAAACATGGATCTGAGTGGAAACCAGTTGCATTTTACTCACACACACACAGAAGCAGAAAAAATGCACAGACTGAAAAGAAGTGCCTGGCAAGCACATGGGCTTGTGAGAACTTTCACAGATATCTGCGTGGATTGGACTTATTTATACTGATAACCAACTATAACCACTTGTTACCCTCATCAGTGGAAAAGGCTTGGGTCAAGCACCGTTGGGATGCCAACATCTATTGATAAGGTTAATGCAATTTAACCCAGTTGCTAAATATAGTCCCAGGGAATATCTGGTAGTAGCAGATACTCTGTCATGGAGCCCAGCATTGCAGTCAATTACCCATAGTCTCAAAGATGACATAACAACGTACATGGACGCTGTGGACATGTGCAGACCAGTGTCAGAAAATAATGACAATAAAAACCAGCAGAATTTACGGCAGGGTGTGAAATCAGCCATTCACACCATGTAATATAATGAGTCAGACAAGACTGGATCACTATCTTTTGCTTGCTCCTGATCACTAAGGCCTCAATCCTGCCAACATTTACACATATGCTTAATTCTGTGCACAGGAATAGACCCATGGTTAGCAAAAGCTATCAGTAGTGCTGGTCAAAAATTTCCTGACAGAATAGTTTTCTATTGGAAAATTTGATCTGATGGACTGGTAACATTCTGGGGAAACCTGTCGATTTTATCCAATTTTGAAGAAGACCAGGCGGGGGGTTCTCATCTGTGACATTGTCACACCATCCCACTGGGATTCCCCATTGCTTGGAACTCCAGTTGCCCTACCTCTCTAGACTGACTGCCTGCTCAGCTCACTGTCTGCCTGACCAGCATATAGGTAAGTCAGTCTGGATTTTTTTAAAAAATTATAAAATCTGTGAAAAAAATTGTATTTCTGACTTTAAATTCTGAATTGGAGAAAAAAAGTTGGGAATGCAAAATTTTCCATGGCACAGAAATTCTGATTCCTCCACAGCTGTAGTAATGAGGTGCATACATAGTCAGTAGGAGCATGGCCTCAAACTTGTTCTAAGTAGAAGTGTTTATTGTAGACATGTGTTAGCCACAGCTACACACAGTTACACCATTGACACGGATAGAGCTCAGTATGCAACTCCATGATCATCTTGCACTACCTGTATTACACCCTCACTGACTGCTTTGAGACACATACCTCCATCAAGCAGAGAAAAGCATAACAATAACCAATGGCTAGAAGCTGAAGCCAAATAAATTCAGGCAGGAAACTGGGCACAATTTTTTAACAGTGAGGGAGATTAACCACCAAGGGACATGATGGATTCTCCAACCCTTGATATCTTCACAGTAAGACTGTGTGCCTTTCTGGGAGATATGCCATAGTTAAACACAAGTTACTAGGCTCAGTACAGGGGCAACTGGGTGACGTTTAATTACCTTTGACATACAGGAGGATGAAGATGATCTAATACTTCCTTCTGGCCTTAAACTCTATGAATCAATGAATCATAACCGCATGCAAGTTCTCTCAGAGAATTACATCTCTATGGTGCTTCCTTTATACTAGTGTCACTGTATATATCACCTTTTGTACCATCAATACAGCCCCAATTTTCTCTATGCTATTCTAAAAATTTACCCTTCAGGGACTATTAATGGGAAAGTAATAAAAGCAGACAATCTAAAAGGAAAGAATCAGTCTATCCACTTTTAAAAAACAGTCATGAATACACTGGATAAAGCCTAGAATTCCACAGGTTTCTGGAAGCTTAAGACAGCCCCATTAATTCATAGCCTATGAGGCTTTGCCTCAGTGAGAATGAATTGCTAGCTACACCTTTCTATATCCTGTCAGATGGCTGTCATTCCAAATAGAGTTGGATTTCATTATTCCTATTCACTGACTATTCTAAAGCAACAGATTCAGTTTTCTGCTCTATTTATCAGTTAAGATGTACTGGACCAAGATAAAAAGTTGGCAAAAGAATATTCATTGAAGATGGATTTTGAAAATAAAAGGATTTCAAAGAACTAATCCAACGTGCTTTAAGCTCCAGTGGGAAAAGGTCTTTCTTTGAGTGGTATGATCAGGAATGAGCAGACACCAAGACCTATGTGCTCATTGTAATAGAAGTGTGACTCTCAGTAGAGCTGGTAGAGATTAGAGAACTTCTAGGCCCGAGGCCCAGTCATCTGATCCAGATCAAGGTTGCAAAGGATCACATTCCAGCATCCATCCACACCAGTTGTTCTTGTATATTCACTTCAGTGGGTTTTTCTTTCTTTCACAGTAACTCCTCAAAATGCAACTTGATATTGCCAATTTTGTATATTGGGCCAGATTAAAGACTGGCGTAGTTCCACTGAAACCAATGAGGTTAATCACTCTGGTAATAAATATGGGCAATTTCAAGTTTAGAAAATACACTTGGAACTTTCTCACTTGACAATTCCAACAAACGTGGAAGGATTAAATACTGCTCCCCCACATTCCCTCCAGAAAGCAGCCAAGCCATATGTATCTTTTTTTTTTTTTTAAGGGAAAGGGGCTGACATATCATAATGCTTCATTATTTCCCTTTATGTTGTAGTTACTCAGATGGGGAAGGAGATACCATTCTGCCAAATCTGAGGCCAATGGTCAAAAGAAGATTCCTGGCCTAAGGATTCTTCCCATCTTTTAACGTAATTTATTATTAAGCAGTTACAGTAGCACCCAACGGTGACACTTCAGAGCCTCATTATGCTAAATGCTGTATAATACATACACTCTGAACCTCCAACTGGATCATCTTAGGCACATGTCTGGGCCCCATTGAAGTCAACAGGAATACTCAATATGCCTCAAATTAATCATGTGCCTACATCTCTGCTGAGTCAGTGGCTTATTCTCAGCCTTCTTAAACAGCAATAAGGGTAAAGTTCAGAGGAGAAGTTTGGGCTCAGTCTTGTGGAACTCTGTTTCTTATGTGCAATGTTTACTCACACAAGCAGTCTCACTGACTGCAATGGGAGTACTTTTGTCAACAACAGTGGCCATATCAGGCCCTTAAACCTGACTGAGTGGGAAAATGAGCCTTAGAGCTGTGCACTGTGGCCAGTCTTCAAATGTGCTTCCATTTCTACGTCCCATAAACTGGACTGAAGATTTCAAAGAACTAGCTAAATTCATGGAGAAATAGGTCCATCAATAGCTATTAACCAGGATGGGTAGGGATGGCGTCCTTAACCTCTGTTTGCTATAGGGTGACCAGATGTCCCAATTTTATATAGGGACAGTCTCGATTTTTGGGTCTTTTTCTTATATAGGCTCCTATTATTCCCCATCCCCTGTTCCGATTTTTCACACTTGCTGTCTGGTCAGCCTAGTTTGCCAGAAGCTGAGAATGGGCGACTGGGTGGATCACTTGATGATTCCCTGTTCTGGTCATTCCCTCTGGGGCACTTGGCATTGGCCACTGTTGGAAGACCGGACACTGGGCTTAGATAGGCTTTTGATCTGACCCAGTATGGTTGTTCTTATGTTCTTATGGAAATATGAATATCACAGTAGTGCCAAATCTATGAAATTGAAAATCCTGCAGGAGGCCCCAAAAACCAAAAGATTTTTTTAAATACATTTTAAATTCTTTTTATTTGCTCTTTGTTTTCTGAGCATTTAGGGTGCACTTAGGTCATATTTTCAAGTTGTTGTTTTTTTTAAAGCGAGTTTCTATCTCCCATGGCTGCAGGAAAATAAACCCCCTCAAAATATGACCCAAGTGAAAACAGCAGGCAAATAAAATTGAAAAGATGAGCTAATTTGTGTTTTTCCTCAAGGATTCATAACATTGTGAGACTTGTGAAAAATCATGTGAGTTGGCAACACTAACAGCAGCCACCCACATGACTACTCATCTTCCGCAAATATAAAATAAGTGTGTGTGTGCGTGTCCCAGAGCCTTCCTTGCATATAATGGTCTACCACAGCCTAAAGACTTCCTGGTGGTCTAATGAGATTATGAAAGCTGGAAGAAGCAGTATTCTCCTGCTGCCTTTGAAGTCACTGACATACATGTAGGAGAGGCACTCAGTAAGCTTTTAAAATAGATTTTAAATCTACTTACAGCCAAGCAGCAAAGAGATTTAAAGGCTATTTTTAAAATCAGTGCTTCTTCTCCCCCCACCCACCTTTCCATTGGGGGCTGCTTCAGACCCAGTGACATGTGCTTAGGGAAGTGAGCTGTTTGGGACTGAGTCTGAAACCATGAACCAAATTCTGTTCCTATGCCATGCCACCGAAGTGAATGTCCTGCTTGAGTGCACAATATGGCCTTAAAAGTGCAGGTTTCAGCTGCCTCAGAGGCTTTATGATCCTCATTGCCTAGAGCCTCTGATCCTCTTATTTATTTTAGTGTTAAATGTTGACATTTACAGAGTTTATCCCATGCTCAAAGGGCCTGAGGACACTGGCAATCATTAATTCCCAGTTGGCCCTCCAGGTGCTCAGTGCTTCCGAAAATCATGCTCTCAAAGATTTACAATTATTTAAACAAACTTGCACATTAAAATTTAAATTGATGGTGTTTTAAATGTAACCCCCCCACTACACATAGTAGGAAAAAAAATCAGTATTTCTCCCCCTATTTTCCTTCCCTCCTTTATCTTTTTGGTATATTACGTAGCCAAGTAAGTTCCATTCCAGCCTGTGCATTTGCTACCCAGGTACTGATGTTACAACACAGTGAAATTTTTTTTTGTCATTTTATAAGGCTTCTCCTACCCTTTTTTCCTGCCCTAGTTTATAAGGTTTAGTGTTCTCTTTCCCAGAAGAAATAATTCACAGAGATAAAAATGAAAGATCAAGGCGATATTCCTTTTTGGATGGGAAAGAGCTTCCTTCCTGTTCTTAAATACAAAAGGCTCCCCTAACTGACATAGGGGCAGTGAATTAATATGACAGATTAGAGTTTACCATCTGTGTAAGGCAGGCAGTTTTCCATCTTCTGTTTGCATGTTGGGCACCAAGATTAAGAGTAGGAGCTTGTCCATCTCTGAGGACAGCCTGATAATTATGCAAACACATTGTTTGCCTCTGGCCAGGATTAAGAACAACTACAATCTCTTAAGAGTGCTCCTGGATGGAAGGGAACATGCCTAGATAGATGAATGGGCAAATTTGCTCAAGTCTTTTATCAGTCTGGTCATTCCTTCTGATTAGAAGAATTGTTGAATATAATTTTCCATGTAGAGGATAACATATGTACAGTTTGCAGACACAAGAAAAGATTGCTACAGTTTCCATAACAAAAGCAAAAGGGGAAAGAGAGATTAGAGTTCCCTACTGCTTCAGAGAAAGTGGTCTTCTGTATTATCTTGTCCACCTTGGGCAAGTAGCACTGACATTGTATTGTAGGTAATGCAACAGTAAAAGCAGTTTATATCCCAAGAAAGGTGTGACGGAGTATACCAGACCTTTTGAGGCCCCTGCTGGAAGCCTTATGGCGTTGCCACACCTGGTCCCCCAAAAAGGCAGTGGAGAGGGTTCTCCAAGCTGCCTAAAGTGGTTGTGTGGGACACAGCCAATCAGGGCCCAGCAGCCTAGTATAAGAAGAGGGAGTTCAGTTCCTTACTTGAGCTGTAGGAGTGTTGATGGGGTGTGGTTTGCTGATGTAGCACCAGAACCCTGGACAGGGCAGTGCTGCCAGAAGCCAGAAAAGGTGAGAACGAGCCCTGAGTTGGTTGCTGGGACTCTGTTAGGACAAGGCCTTGAGGTAATGTTGAAGATGGCTTGGGGCTGTGGGGAAGTGGCCCAGGGCATTAGAGAAGCCATGCAACATAGTTAAAGGGACACAGAAGATGGCTATGATCTATAGGGATCCCTGTGCTGGGATTTGGAGTAGTGGGTGGGCCTGGTTCTCTCTCTTCCCTCCCCACACTTAGTCATTGGGAGGAAGTAGTCTGGACATTGAGGCACCCCAGAGTGGGAACTGAACTATAGTGGCCCAGCTGGAGAGCAGTAGCCAGGAAGCCCCATAAGGGTGAAAATATTGTCCCTGCTCTGGGATAGAGCAGTGCCCAAAGGCTCCCTCGCTGGAGACAATCGGAGGGATAGTGCAGGTGCATGTACTTGGCCAAGGGAGTGCTCACAACAGGAGAATTCACCCTGTTAAGGGATGCATCATAAATGACTGATTGCCCTGGAGTTTGGAGAGCAAAATATAGTTGTCTTACGCACTGTGGCTGAAGAAAGGTTTTTGGGTTTGTTTTTTTGTCCCAGCAAGAGAGGCTGGATACAAAGACAAGTCATAAATAAAGGATAATCGATTAGCCTACCAAAAACATAAAGAAACATGATATAAGGGCATAAAATTATTTGCAGAGGATATGATAAAAAGCAAGCCATTTCTGTCATTGTTCTAGATCGGTTCATGTCGGTAGAATACATTATCATAATGTATGATTTTATTCAATAGCTAATCTTTCTATCTATTAATCCTGGTGTTGTGGAGCACACTCTGAGGAAGAGTAGTGTGATTTCACATTGGACCATAAAGTAGCTCATACCAGTCTTATTCAGCAAAGCACTTATATTTAGAGCTGGCTGAAAAATGGGGAAAATTTTCAAAAACTCCTGTGAAAAAATCATAATTTTTTTGTTCAAAATTTGGATTTTTCTTTACCAGCTCTAATATGCAATTATATGAATAATAATATGTGTATATAATAATATATGTGTGTATATATATATATATATGTGTGTGTGTATATATATAATAATATATGAATAATAATATGAAATAATATGTAATTTCGGGAGGTTGATTTATCGCGTCTAGATTAGATGCGATAAATCAATCCCCAAGCACTCTCCCGTTGACTCTGGAACTCCACCACCATGAGAGGCACAGGTGGAATTGATGGAGGAGCAGCAGCAGTCAACTCAGTACCGTGAAGATGCCCCGGTAAGTCAACCTAAATACATTGACTTCAGCTGCACTATTCCCGTAGATGAAGTTGCCTTTCTTAGGTTGATCCCACTCCCCAGTGTAGACCAGGGCTAAGAAGCACAGCACAGCCTTTGCATCTCAATAGGAGGATGGATAGGGTGGCTTTAAGCATCCTGCCTATCCTAGGCTGCTCTGGGGATTGAAGAGGCCCTGGTATCACTCAAAGCCATGGAGGCCTGTCTCAGTTGCAGCAACCTCCTGGGGCTGTGCTGTAAGCTGCAGTGCTGCCTGGACTATCCTCAGCATTGCAACCTGCCCTGAGACACAGGTTCACCTCTGTCCCCAGCATGCCAGGATTTGCAAGGTGGTTCTTGGAAAACAGCCTTATGGCTTTCTTCCACACTGCATGTGCCTGGGAGATTCTCTCCCAACAGGAAACAAGGTCTTAATGTCCCTCCAGACCAGTCAGGCCCTCCTACCCACATACAGGGCAGACATGGGGGTGAGGATTTCACCCCCTCTGTTCTCATGGGTAGTAAGGGCACTATGCTGTCTCAGACGTTCATATTTTCATGTGTAACCACATTTAAGGGAATCACCTAAAAATAAATGAGTTTTTTTTAAAAAAAACCCAACCTTATTTGTTAACAAGAGCTCCCCACCAATTAAACATCTAAGTAAAAAAAATTCTAAGTAGAACATAAGTACAAATGACTACACTAAGTACTATATTGAAGCAGTAATGCCCTCTCTAGAGTATAATTAATAACCCTGTAGAGAAGCCAAGATTCTTACTTGCCAAACTGGTCTCTAATCCCTGATAATGTCCCCTCTAGAGTGGTTACTAAGAGATTTGTCCAATGCAGTGTTTGTAAAGCCCTATGAAAGCCTGTATATCTGAATGGTGCCATAAAAGTGGCTCTTATTAAAATGAGACATCAAATTTAAGTAACATTTAATTTAAAAATGTGCATGAATATTTTAATTTTGACTTAAGTCTCCTGGAAGGCCAGTCACTAACTTCTGGAATTTATATACAGGGGAATTTATTTATAATATACAGGGGGGTGATAAGAAACCTGTCATGCTTGTACTATAAAGTGACCTGATTTTATCAGAATTTAAAATCGGGTCATCTGTTGTATAGCAGGAGAGGTAGGGAAAGGGGTGGTACCTCTCTCAGCTTTAAAAATAAATTTAAAATGCTAATCATGGCCCTATTAATACACTCCCATTATAAAGATAAAATTGTTGGACAATTTTTCTTTCACACTTAAAATTAATCAGATACAGTAATGCTGATCCTAAACATTCAAAAATCATGACTTGTTTTTTTAAAAAAGTTCTAATTTGCTTTCTCATGTTTTGAGCCTTTAGGGTTCATATTTTCAAGCTTGTTCTTTTTTTAATCAGTAGGAAAGTGGAGTGTCTCACATAGTCACATGACTCCAGAAGTTGGGGCTTCAAAAAACCATCATATTGTGAGCCTTGTGATAAAATAGTGAGTTGGCAACTCTGCAATAACAAATATAGCATCAAATGTAGTTATTCTAAAAATTTAACATCCAAGTTAATAATCCTGAAATACAAAATAATTGTCGATTTCTTACCGTTTATTTTCTTGTCCATTTCCCAAGTCAAGTGGCTGGCATCTCTCTCCCTCTCTGGCCCTAATGGGGAGACAAGTGTTTCTGCTTCTACGCACCACCGTGAGAACACTGTTTCCTGTAATTACCACGTCCACTCACATTCTGGGTTAGTGCTGCAAGTGGCTGGGTCCAGCTCCTGCTGGCCAGGCTGATGCCACTGCCACACTGCCAGAAGTCTCTGCTGGGAAATGCTGCTGCAGTTTCCTGCCCACAAGAATAAGGAGAATGGTTTCCCAGATGCCTGCAGGGAAAGATGAGCTAGGGTCACTTCTGAGCATAAATTGGAATACTACAAGGACTTGATCCTACAGCAACTTTTATGGATGCGGAGCCTTCTAGCCTTTCTGTGACATTGAATTCCATGTGCTTTCTGGAAATATGTTTATGAATAGGGCATAACTGGAATATGCTTTACTCTAAGTACTCCTTGTATGGTGTCATTAGGAAGCTTGTAATCTACTAAGAGTGTTCATCCTATTGGTTTGCATGTATTATTTCTATATCTGGAGTTAGGAGAATAAGAAACTTGTATCACTGATGAGAACATATTAAGTGGAAGCCATTAAGGGTGCTCCAGAAACCATTGTAAATGGCCTTAGTTATTTGAAAGCCTTCCAGTGTACATGTGAGCCCACCTATAGGGAATGGAGACTAAGGGTTTTACAGTGACATGTGATCATGTCACCTGATAATGAAATCATCTTAAATCTGGAACTTGTCCACTTAGGAGGGTTGGGGACTGAGAGAGACAAAAGATTCCTACCTTGGGCCAAAGCTATAAAAGGGGGTGGAGCAGACAAAGGGGGCTGCCAGTCATAAGAACCCCTGCTTACTACCTGAAATATCTGCTGGAACTAACAAGGACTGTACCAGGGAAAAGGACTGCGCCCAGACTAGGAAGGAATCTAGTTTGTGAAAGAAGCTTATTGGAACATCTGAGGGTGAAGTTTTACCTGTAATCAGTTTCTTAGGCCAGGTCTACACTATCGGATGGGTTGGCGGGTAGAGATCGATCTATTGGGGATTGATTTATCATGTCACATCAAGATGCAATAAACTGATCCCAAAGTTAACGCCAGAACTCCAGCTCGCCAAAAGGCACAAGGCAGAGTCGACGGGGGAGCCTACTGTCGACCGCTGCCGCCATGAGGACAGCAGGTAAGTTGACCTAAGATGCGTCAACTTCAGCTACGCTATTCACGTAGCTGAAGTTGCATATCTTAGGTTGACCCTGCCCACTAGTGTAGACCAGGCCTTAATGTATTAGGCTTAGACTTGTGAGTTTTTGCTTTATTTTGCTTGGTGACTTACTTTGGTCTGTCTTATTACTTGAAACCACTTAAATCCTACTTTATTAATTTGCTCCCTCAGGTATTAATAACTTACTCTGGGCTAACAAATGTGCATATCTCTGTGTAATAGAGGATGGACAATTTATGAGTTTACCCTGTATAAGCTTTATACAGAGTAAAATGGATTTATTTGAGGTTTGTATTACATTGAGAACTGGGTGTCTGCGTGCTGGAGACAGGTAACCTGCTGAGCTGTTTTCACTTAAAGCTTGCAGCTTTGGGGGTGTGGTCCAGATCCTGAGTCTGAGTTGTAGCAGGCTAGTGTGTCTGGCTCAACAAGGCCGAGTCTGGAGTCTCAAGTTGGCAGGGAAAACAGGCTGAGATGTCATTTCAGCGCATCAGATGACAGTCTGAAGGGTATCTCAGTGACCAAACCCATCACAATTCAAAACCCTACTGAAGTCATGATGCTGGATTGGAGTATTAGGTGTCTACTTTAAGCCTTCAAATTTTCAGCATAAATTTGAAAAATTAGCCTGTTCTAGAGAAAATGGGGCAGCTGGTCATTGTTAGTAGATTTTTTTTTAAAGAAACACTACATCTGATCATTGAAAAGCACTCAAAAACTTAAAGGAATAATCTGTATAGCTATTATTTGAGGATACCCCTTTTCTAATGATTCTACCCTTTATGTTCTTGGAAATACAAAACTAAATCTTACTTCCCATTTGTGGTTTTGTTTGTTTTCAGTTGCCTTTTTGACTTGAGGCTTTGGATTTCAGCTCTACTTAAGTGATGAGTTTATGTAAAGGGCTTTTTGATTAAAACCAGACTTCTTTTAATCAGAGCACACCACATCTTTGTAAGTCATTGATGTTAATAGCTACCCTTGGGCAGTCCTCATAGAACTCTTGTAACAATCAACAGTCATATGGGAATTCAGGGTGCTCATCACTTTGCACAATCAGAATTTAAGGGATATATTTAAATAATCCTGGACCTTCATAAATTATCTGTATGATTGGATCAAATGGAATGCTATGTTCTTGATTCTTGGATATTGTGTAGATAGGTTGACCAGATAACAAGTGTGAAATCGGGACGGGGTGGGGGTGTAATAGGCCTCTATATAAGAAAAAGCCCCACATATCGGTCTGTCCCTATAAAGTCAGGATGTCTGGTCACTATGTGTACATTATTTTCTCCTCACTTGGCTTATGATAGCTAATTCTTATGGGGTTCTTTTGTTTGTTTGTTTACTAAGCATCTTTCCATTTTAAGCTTTGTTCACAGACAAACTTTCACCAGTTAAATTAAACCATTGCAAACCCCTATCTGGATGCTTTGGCTTCCTTTTGACAGTGGTTTTCTCTGTTCCTAATCAATTTAAACTAAACTGAAATATGTCTGGTTTTAACTAAGTGTCCACATAGCCATTGGGACCATAGCCTTTTAAGTAAAACCTTAAGTTAAGCTAGCACAACTCTGAGTTAAACAAGCCCTTATTCAGCCCTACTTTGATCTTTGGCCAGATTCATCTGTGAAATAAGTCCACTGACAGAAATGGGGCTCACAAAATAAGGACTGAGCCCAATGGGCTTAATTCTCAATAATATTAGGTAGTCTTTCTCTGGCAGTATAAAGGCACCTTAAAATGTGTATAAATTATGCTTGCAACCACTGGAAGACTCCTTTATATTGGCAGACATGTATAAAGAGGCCTTCATGCAAGTGAGAATCAGGCCCTATATATTCAGTGAAGCCTGACATCAGCCTTACATAGAGGTCATGATTTATAATGTAAAACTATTATTAAATTGAAAAGATGGCAAATCTTCTCTGATGGGATGGAGAAATCTTAATGCTGAAACATATATAGAAGAGGTGGACAAACTACAGCCCACAGGCCACATCCGGCCCGCAGGACCCTCCTGCCTGGCCCCTGAGCTCCTGGCCTGGGAGACTAGTCCCCAGCCCCTCCCCTGCTGTTCCACTTCTCCGCAGCCTCAGCTTGCTGCACCGCTGGTGCAATGCTCTGGGTGGCGAGGTTGCAAGCTCTTGCCAGGAAACACAGCTGCAGAGCCGTGGCCTGCCCCAGTGCTCTGTGCTGCACGGTGGCATGGCTGGCTCTAGCCAGGTGGTGCAGCTGCCTCTCCTGGTGCTCTGGGCAGCGCAAATGTAGTGCCACCAGCCACCAGGGCTTCAGACAGTGTGGTAAGGGGGCAGGAGGGTTGAATAGAGGGCAGGGGAGTTTGGGGGGTGATCAGGGGAAGGGGTATGGATGGGGGCAGAGGATGGTCAGAGGGCAGGGAACAGGGAGGTTGAATGGGGGCAGGGATCCTGGGGGGGGCAGTCAGGAAGGAATGGGGATTGGATGGGGCAGGGGTCCTGGGGGGCAGTCAGGAATGAGAGGAGGGATTGTATGGGATGACAGGGGGCAGTCAGGGTGGGAGGTCCTGGGGGGCCATCTGAGGATAGGGAGGGGTGGATGGGGAAGGAGGCCTGGGGGCCCATCTGGGGACAGAGAACAAGGGAGTCCGATGGGGCAGGAGTCTCAGGGGACCATTGGGGGGTGAGAAGCGGGGGGAGATCAAATAGGGGGCCAGGTCAGGCCATGTTTGGCTGTTTGGAGAGCCACAGCCTCCCCTACTAGGCCCTCCATACAATTTTGGAAACCTGATGTGGCTCTCAGACCATAAAGTTTGCCTGCCCCGATATATAGGGTGATAGTGAAGAGCAAATTGGACTCATTTTGCATAGTGATGTAGGAGAAGAAAAGACCAATGCAATGTCATGATATATGTGCATATCAAGAGGAATCGCATGTGTAGAGCAGGGGCGGGCAAATTTTTTGGTCTGAGGGCCACGTCGGATTTTCCAAAATTCCTCCTGGGCCAGGAACTCAGGGTCCGGGCAGGAGGGTCCTACAGGCCGGATGAGGCCTGCAGGCTGTAGTTTTCCCACCTCTGGTGTAGAGGAATATCAGATCAGAGGATGGAGGTTATACCCAGGAGTTGCTATAAGGTTTTTGCCACCCTAAGTGTGGAAGTTCCACAGCATGCCTGCATACGGTCCCTTGTACTGCGGATTCAGCAGTGTTTCTGTGGGAGGTCCACTGGTCCCACAGCCTCATTGCCCCAATGCCAAAATGCTGCTGAATCTGCAGCGTCCGCGGACTTCCCACAGGCATGCCACAAAGACAGCCTGACTGCCACCCTGATGGTGAACGTCTGGCCGCCCCAAGCATGCGCTTGGAGTGCTGGTACCTAGAGCCGGCCCTGGTTATGCCTTACTTCTAAAAAGCTCTTGTGCAGCTGCACCGGGAATATTGCATTCACTTCTGGTTTATCGGAAAGACATTGACAAAGTTGGGGGAATTGAGAGCAGAGTAACACAAATGATTAGCAGGCTGAGGGAATGACTTATAAGGAAAGATCATCTTAGTTAAGTTACTTAAGGGGAAAACAAAACAGTCTACAAATAGTTAGAGAGTATAAACATAAAGGAGGGAGTGGCAATACTGAATATAATCAAGTGGGAGGCTAAAAAGAGGGGAATCTAGTATGAGTATCAGAATAAATCTTTCTGTCAGTAAGATCTATTTGCCTTGGATTTACTCAGACTCTAACACTAGAAGGGACTCAGACTCTAAGACTTGCAGGCCACAGGACCTCACCCACCCGCTCCTGTTATAGACCCCTAACCTCTAGCTGAGTTATTGAAGTCCTCAAATCATGATCTAAAGCTTCCAGTTAGAGAATCCACCATTTAAACTACTGCAGGGGAAGGTAGACCTTCCACTCCCTGGGATCTCCGCCAGTTTGACCCTTCCCAACCTCAAAAATGGTGATCCGTTAGACCCTGAGCATGTGGGTATGACCCATCAGCAAGACACCTGGGAAAGAATTCTCTGCAGTAAGTCAGAGCCCTCCCCATCTAGTGTCCCCTCACTGGTCATGAGAGAGATTTGCTTTTAGCAGTTGCTAATCAGTTACATGCCATTGTAGGCAGTCTTGTTATACCATACCATGCATAAACTTATCAAACTCATTCTTGAAATCAGTTAGGATTTTTTGCCCCCACAATTCCCTTTGAAAGGCTCTTCCAGAACATCACTCCTTTGATGGCTAGAAACCTTCATCTAATTTCAAGCCTAAACTTGTTGATTGCCAGTTTATATCCATTAGTTCTTGTATCTACATTGGCACTTAACTTAAATAACTTCTCTCCCTCCCTGGTATTTATCCCTCTGATGTATTTATAGAGCGCAATCATGTCACTCCTCAACTTCCTTTAGCTTAGGCTAAACAAGCCAAGCTCTTGAAATCTCCTCTCATAAGGTAGGTTTTCCATTCCTTGGATGATCCTAGTAGCCCTTCTCTGCACCCGTTCCAGTTTGAATTCATCTTCCTTAAACAGGGGAGATCACAATTGCACTCAGTATTCCAAATGAGGTCTCACTAGTGCCTTGTATATGGTACTAACTTCCCTATCTCTAATGGAAATATCTCACCTGAGAATTGAGAAATGCACAGCAAGAGACCGTTTTGTAAATGATGTCCCAAATTCTGTGTTCAGCTAAACTATCTCAGTTAATGGGACTGCACTAGCAGGGGCGTAGCCAGGTTTCACCAGCTGCGGGAGTGAACATGGGGAAAAAAAGGCGCCACGAAAAGAAAAAAGGCACCGCCTTCAAAAACGAAGGTGCCACAAAAAAACCAAAGCACGAGTTCCACTTGGTGGAGCTACCACCAAAATGTCACCGCCAGAGAAACTGGTGAAGCGGGTATGTCTGCCAAAACAAGTATAGCAAATTCAGCAGTATTTCGGCAGATGGAACCGGTTCCCCTCTTTGTTTGGTGGCACGGCGTTTTGGCGGGAGCTTCAACACTTCCCTCTGCTCAAGCCACTCGGGGACTAAAAAAGGTGCCACTTCTGGGACTCTGCCCTCAAGGGGAGCGGCCCTGGATCTCCCCCTGGCTACGCTACTGTGCACTAGTGTAAAAATTGGACATAATGTTTCAGCTCCATTCTTGATTACCACCAAAAGGGGAACATTGCTATCTCGTGTAAATTCTAATAATTAACCCATGACTAGTCCTCCTTTCAGGGAATACAGGAGATTTCCCACTACATTTGAATTCTGGGCCAAGGTATTCCATCACTGAAAACTTCCCCTCACAGCAGCAACTGTCCGAATAAATCTTTTCTTTTTGCTTGAAACATCCTCTGGCATAAAACTTCCAGACATCAGTTGCATAAGCATGCATGTAAGCTGTCTTTTATTAATCAACCCCAGGTACCTAAAAACTGGGTTATTCTGTTCCTGAGCTGCAGAAAGCTCGTACTTTCATACTGAGGGTAGCTGTGGTCTAGGAAAGCAGAGAAGGGTGCTGGCTGAGTCAGGAATCAAAAACCATCTCCAGCAGCATCCTGCCACTCCCAAAAGTATTGCTTTTTGCAGTCTATAGTTTTAGAAATAACCAAAAATAAACCCTAACACTGTAATAGTAACCAAGGTGACAATGACAAGTTACAAAAGGAAGCTGTATGTGTTTCCAAACAGCCCTGTGCTTATATTAATCAAACATAATGAAATTGCATCAACTACCTTTTTTTGGTAGACTGTCATCCAATGCCTTTTAACATGCAAGACAATTCCAAGTATGGTGTAATCTGTATGTTGTAATTTAAATACATTGGGACTGATTTTCAGTAGTATAAATCAGCACAGTTCTATTGATAATCGGTGGTATGAATAGAGCTAGGCCACTAATTGTCTAAATTGGAGTCCTTATATATAAATAATGTGGTGTCAAGGAAGAAGTTGCCTAATTAGAGCTTTCTTTGTCATCAGTCATGCCTGAAGATCTTGTCCTTTACGGGAAGACCCATCAATCCATTTTAGGCCAGGAAGTGGCATTGTAAATGACTGGTAACTTTATAGAAATATAGCTGAATTATCAGAATACAAGGGCTGAGAAAGGAAAAACTACTCCAGTGTGAACAGCAGAGTGACACGGTGGGTAGTACTCAGCCAGCTTTTGAAAAAGTTAAGTTATTTGGTGCCTCTCTCTTTGAATTGAAGCACTGGGCCTCTGAAAATCAGGCTCCTGCGTACTGCCCCTCTCCCTCCCCACCACCTTCCCTCCGCAGCAGCCAGCCTGGTAGGGAGTGGGATGGAGCCGCTCCAGGTTACTGCTCTGTGCAGTAGCCAGCTGCCTGGGAGACAGCCTATTTCCTGCTGGAGCTCAGCTTCCAGGGACGGGGCCGAACTTGCCAGGAGGAAGGGAGGTCTCTAGGTCTCTTGTCCCTTATCCCCAGAAGCCAAACCTTGCCAGGGAGGGGAAATCTTTCCATTATCTCCCAGTTAGCTGCTGCACTGCACTACCAGGTGGTGCCTCAGGAGCCAGAAGAGGCTCTGTCCCTGCTCCTTTAGACTCATCTCTTCCCCCACCCCATCTGCTCCCTGCCGGGGCTGGCTTCTGGGGGATGGGGACACTTGACCTGTATGCCCCCCTCCATGCGTTGCCTCTACTTTAAAGTGTTGGGCACCCAAAAATTTCCGCACCCAAAATTATTAGTCACTTTTGAAAACGTAGGTCCTATGTTTGATGTGTAAGGTTTTGATAGTTTACAATGTCTGCTTCTGATATAGCTTTTCTTAGCAATCTTTTGTAAACGAAAGGTTTGTAAATAGGAAATTGCATTCCAAAAAGGAATATTGTAATAGCTCAGAACATGATAGTGTCACTGTCAGCTATATTGCTTTGTAGTTGTAATGTAAAATACATCCTTATTTTTAAATACAAAATGGCCTTTTGAGGGGCAATAACATAGAATCATGGGACAAGGAGGGACCCTGAGAGGTCATCTAGTCCTGTCCTCTACTCTCATGAGAGGAGTAAGTGTTATCTAGACCATCCCAGACAGATTTATCTAACCTGAGCTTAAAAATCTCCAAGTGATGAAGATTCCACAACCTCTCCCTAGGCAATTTATTCCAATGCTTAACCACCCTGACAGGAAGCTATTCCTAATGTCCAATCTAAACTGCCCTGGCTGCAGTTTAAGCCCATTGCTTTTTTCTCCTTCCTCCTTGTAACAACCTTTTATGTACTTGAAAACTGTTATCATGCCCCCGCTCAGTCTTCCCTTCTTCAGACTAAACAAACCCAATTTTTTCAGTTTTGCCTCATAGGTCATGTTTTTCTAGATGTTTAATCATTTTTGTTGCTGTTCTCTGAACTTCTTCCAATGTGCCCCCCTCTTTCCTGAAATAAGGCGCCCAGAACTGGACACAATACTCCAGCTGAGGCCTAATCAGCATAGAGTAGAGCAAGAGAATTACCTCTCATGTGTTACTTTCAACACTCCTATTAATACATCCCAAATGTTTTCCTTTATTTATTTTTTGTAACAGTGATTTTAACAGTTTTTAAACTGATTTAAAAAACAGTTATTTTTTACTCATTTAGCTTGTGATCACTATGACCCCCAGATTCCTTTTTGCAGTATTCTTTTCTAGGCCATTATTTCTCATTTTGTTCACGTGCAACTAATTATTCCTTCCTAAGTGAAGTACTTTGTATTTTTCCTTATTGAATTTCATCCTATTTACTTAAGATAATTTCTCCAGTTTGTCTAGATCATTGAGACTCAAGGAGCTTGGCTTGTTTAGCCTAACCAAAAGAAGGCTGAGGAGACATGATTGCTCTCTATAAATATATCAAGAGGGATAAATACCATGGAAGGAGAGGAATTATTTAAGCTCAATACCAATGTGGACACGAGAACAAATGAATATAAACTGGCCAGCAGGAAGTTTAGACTTGAAATTAGATGAAAGTTTCTAACCATCAGAGAAGTGAAGTTCTGGAACAGCCTTCCAAGGGAAGCAGTGGGAGCAAAAGACTTATCTGGCTTCAAGATTAAGCTTGACAAGTTTATGGAGGAGATGGTATGATGGGATAAGATGATTTTGGCAATTAATTGATCTTTGACTATTGTGGTAGATGGGCCCGGTGGCCTGTGATGGGATATTGGATGGGATGGGATCTGAGTTACTACAGAGAATTCTTTCCTGGGTGTCTGGCTGGTGAGTCTTGCCCACATGCTCAGTGTTCAGCTGATTGCCAAACTGCCCTGGGGGAAAATTCCTTCCCAACCCCAAATATGGCGAAGGCCATGGAGGTTTTTCGACTTCCTCTGCAGTCTGGGACATAGCTTTTTTCACGGCCATATCACATTGGTGGTTCATAGTCATCCTGCGGTCAACCAATATTCCAAGGTCCTTCTTCTCCTCTATTACTTCCTCTATAACTAAAATTCTTGTTATTAATCCTTAAATGCATGACCTTATACCTCTCACTATTAAATTTCATCCTATTACTTTTACTCCAGTTTACAAGGTCATCCAGATCTTCCTGTATGATATCCCGGTCCTTCTATGAATTGGCAATACCTCCCAACTTTGTGTCATCTGCAAACTTTATTAGTACACTCCCACTTTTTGTGCCAAGGTCAGTAACAAAAAGATTAAATAAGATGGGTCCCAAAACCTATCCCTGAGGAACTCCACAGGTAACCTCCCTCCAGCCTGACAGTTCGCCTTTTAGTATGACCCGCTGTAGTCTCCCTTTTAACCAGTTCCTTATGCACCTTTCAATTTTCATATTGATCCCCATCTTTTCCAATTTAATTAATAATTCCCCATGTGGCACCGTATCAAATGTCTTATTGAAATCTAGGCAAATTAGATCCACTGCGTTTCCTTTGTCTAAAAAAATCTGTTACTGTCTCAAAGGAGGAGATCAGGTTGGTTTGGCACGATCTGCCTTTTGTTGTATTTTGTCCCATTTACCATTGACCTCCATGTCCTTAACTACTTTCTCCTTCAAAATTTTTTCCAAGACTTTACATACACAGATGTCAAACTAACAGGCCTGTAGTTCTCTTGATCACCTTTTTTCTCAAAATTAGGAACTATGTTAGCAATTCTCCAGTCATATGGTACAACCCCTGAGTTTACAGATTCATTAAGAATTCTTGCTAATGGACTTGCAATTTCATGTGCCAGTTCCTTTAATATTCTTGGATGAAGATTATCTGGGCCCCCCAATTTAGTCCCATTAAGCTGTTTGAGTTTGGCTTCTACTTCGGATATGGCAATATCTGCCTCTATAGCCTCATTCCCATTTGTCATGCTACCATTATCCCTAAGATCCTCATTAGCCTCATTAAAGACTGAGGCAAAGTATTTGTTTAGATATTGGTCCATGCCTAGATCATCATTAACCTCCACTCCATTCTTAGTGTTTAGCAGTCTCATTTCTTTCTTTGTTTTCTTCTTAATTAAATGGCTATAGAACCTTTTACTATTTGTTTTAATTCCCTTTGCAAGATCCAACTCTACTTGACTTTTAGCCTTTCTCACTTTATCCCTACATGTTCTAACCTCAATAAGGTAGCTTTCCTTGCTGATCCCTCCCATCTTCCACTCCCTGTATGCTTTCTGCTTTTTCTTAATCACCTCTGAGCTGCTTGCTCATCCAGCTTGGTCTACAACTCCTGTCTATGAATTTTTTCCCCTTTCTTGGGATGCAGGCTTCTTACAGCTTCTGCAACTTTGACGTGAAGTAATCCCAGGCCTCCTCTGCCTTTAGATCCATAAGTTCTTCAGTCCAATCCACTCCCCTAACTAATTTCCTGAATTTTTTAAAGTTAGCCCTTTTGAAATCAAAAACCCTAGTCACAGATCTATTTTTGTTTAGCCTTCCATTCAGTTTGAACAGAATTAGCTCATGATCACTCAAACCAAGGTTGTCCCCTACAACCATTTCTTCTATGAGGTCCTCACTACTTACCAAAACCAAAACTAAAATGGCATCTCTTGTTGGTTCAGCAACTACTTGATGAAGGAATCCATCAGCTATCGCATCCAGGAAAATCTGAGCCCTATTATTATTACTAGCACTTATCCTCCAGTCTATTTCTGGGAAGTTAAACTCTCCCATGATCACGCAGTTCCCATTAGTATTTACTTCATTAAAAACATTAAAGAGGTCTCTATCCATATCTAAATTAGATCTTGGTGGTCTATAGCACACCCCGAGCACTATCCTAGGGAAGTCTTTAGTAGTTTTCTTACCCAGTGTGATTTTTGCTCAGACAAACACTGTCTTTTCCATTCCATCACTTCTTATTTCTTTACAGTCTACCTCATCATTGATACATAATGCTACTCCACCACCTTTACCTTTACTTCTCTCTTTCCTAAACAGCACATACCCTTCCATACCTGTACTCCAGTCATGACTACTAATCCACCATGTTTCTGCTACCACTATAATATCTGGTTTCGCTTCCTGCACCAGTAGCTCTAGTTCC
The DNA here is from genome assembly GCA_007922305.1 of Dermatemys mawii. Lineage (NCBI taxonomy): Eukaryota > Metazoa > Chordata > Testudines > Dermatemydidae > Dermatemys > Dermatemys mawii. Next base: position 18,913,260 of record ML677371.1, on the reverse strand, counting down.
ACCATTCTGTTACCTAGGTTCCTCGCATTGGTATACAAACATCTTAATTTTTGCTGTTTGTCCTCAATCACATTCTTTACCCGATTAGGCACAGACATTCTACTGCCAGTATGACCTATTAGACTGGTATCCACACTGCCCTTCCTCCTTACGTCCATTCTCCTACCCACAGTGGTATCCTGCATTACTTTGTTTTCTTCCCTCTTAATGTTAAAATCTGGCGTGGAGATTACCTGGACATCTCCCATCCATCTCCCCCAAATTCCTAGTTTAAAGCTCTCTCTTAATCAGTTGTGCCAGCCTCCACCCTAGAAGTTTATTTCCTTCCCTACTCAGGGGAAGTCCATCCTGAAAGAACAGTCCACTGCCCATGAATGCCTCCCAGGGGCCAGACATCCCAGACCCTCCTTATAACACCATTGCCTGAGCCATCTGTTGATAGTCATAACCCTGTCACACCTTTGTTGCCCTCCTCTAGGAACAGGCAGAATCCCACTGAAGATCACCTGAGCCTTTATTTCCTTAAGCATCTTCCCCAGCCTGGCATAGTCTCTCTTGATACGTTCCAATGAGAATCTGTTGGTATCATTTGATCCCACATGAAGGCCAATCAGCGAATTCTTTCCTGCTCCCTTTAGGATCCTCTTCAACCTCAGGTCCACATCCCATATCTTAGCACCTGATAGCACACCCTTTTGTTCTCTGGATCAACTCTGGTTACAGGTCTGTCTAATCTTCTCAGTAAGGAGTCCCCAATCATGTAGACCGGCCTTTTCCTGATGACAGTGCGATTCTCTGGTCTGTCCCCTGTCCGCTCTGGCTGCAAGTCCTTTCCATTCCTGTTCTCCCTTGTAACACTCTTCAACCCATCCTGAATCCTCCCGGAGCTCCTATTTGGTGTTGTCTCCATTGACTCTTCCCCTTTTCCTACAGGGCTAGCTGCTCTTCTCTTCTTCCTTGCCCTTCCACCTTCAGTGACCACCTGCTGTACCCCTTCTTCATTTTCCAACTCCACAAATCTGTTCTTGAGCTCTTTCTCCTTCACTAGCCTGTCTTTTCCTCTGCCTGGTTCTCTTAATCACGTTTCCACTGTCCATTTTCTTCATCCTCAGCTCTTCAGTCCTGCTTCCATTTGTAAGTCTTTTCCCTTCAGCCTCCTTGTGTCTTTGCTCCATCATCTGCTCAAACCCCTTTATAAACCCAACCAGAGTTTCCACCTGCACCTCCAATCCTCAGATCTTTTCCTCCATCAGCTCTATCCGTCGGCACTTCATGCAGATGAAACTCTCTTCAGGTAGCCCCTCCAGGATCATATACATACTGTAGCTTCTACATCTAGTCATCTTCATTGTGTCCTCCACCACCTGGGTCACCACCACTGCTGCCTCTGTATCTGTCATTGCCTTCTCATCTAAGTGCTGTAAGTCCAAGAAACATAAGCCACACCAAACCACCACCACCACACAGCAAAATAAACCCCAAACAAGCACCACAACACAAATTCCCTCTTACAAACTCCCACTCAAACTCCTCTGTTTACAGCTCTGTTTGCTGGCTCCTGTGCCTCTGCAGCTGTCTGGGTGAGGTAATATATTTTATTGGACCAACCTCTGTTGGTGGAAGGGAGAAGCTTTCAAGTTAACACAGGGCTCTTCAGGTGAGGAGAAGGGGGCTATAGTGTCCAAGTTAAATACAAAGCGGGACAGATTGCTAAGCATAAGGGGCTCACACATATTGTACGAGACCACTAAAAAAGAGTGGGCAATTAACACCTCTGCAGTCAGAGGACAATGGAGGGATACTCCAGCATAACAGGAATGTTTCCTTTGTTTCCTAAGCAAGAAGATTTGGCTAGGAAGTATATGGCAAAAATACATGCAGCATGCCAGTGCTGTGAAAAATGTTTAGCTGGGAGCGAATGAATTTGCTCAGAGGTGTGAGGGAACTTGTGACTTGTTAAAGCAGCTCTTGTCTGAACTGATTACTTGTGACTCCTGCACCTTAGAACATCTCTTCCATGTACAGTGAATGGACCAAATTCAGTTTGTACACTAGAGTGAGAGCAGAAGTAGTCCCATTAGCGTCAATGAGGTCGCTCAGGGCTAGTCTACACTGCTGCTCTAAAAAGACCACCTCAATGAGGGCTGTAGCTACCAGTGCTGGGGCACTGTCTACACTGGTGCTTTCCAGTGCTGAAACTGGCTGCGCTCATGGGGGGTGTTTTTTGTAAATTGCCAATATAGACAAGCTTTTAGTGTTTGCATTGGAGTAACCTAGAGCAGAATTTGGCCCTATGTGCCCAGTACAGCATCACGCCTCTCTTGAAAAGGCAATTCACACGTGAAAGTTTCTATTTTTGTACCTTTCACAAACTGCAGTGGACTCCTGAAGGGACACTACCCTACATCATTCCCAGAGGTAACTGAAGTTCTCTGTCCACAGAACAGATGCAGCACACATGCCACAAGGGCTAGTTTCCTCATCTGCCCTGCTTGTGATTTAAGCCATGTCTACATTAGCACTTTTATCAGTATTTGTTGAGGAGGACATCCCTGAGCAACATAAGTTACCCCGACAAAGTGCCAACGTGGACAGCACTATGTTGGCTTTCAGTGACAGTTACTGCTGCTCATGGAAGTGGGTTTATTATGTTAATGGAAGAGCTCTTTCCTGTAAGCATGGAACAGCTACACAAGTAATCTTCGAGTGGAGCAGCTGCATCGGTACAGCTGTGTTGCTGTAGGCTCTCTAGTGTAGACGTGCCCTTAGCCCTTAGTTCTAATCTGGAAGGAATAACAATAGGAGCAAAAGGGTTCCAATGTCTATTCAGGAATCAGAGAGGTAGCGTGGATTTGCAGAAGTGACAGAGTCCTGTGGCACCTTAAAGACTAACAAAAATATTGAAGCATAAGCTTTCATGGGCTAGTACCCGCTTTGTCGGATGCATCTATTCATTCATTCTATGTCTATTCAGTTCACAGCCCCTCTGCTGAGACTGCAAATAAGGATGCTAATTAAACCAATCTGGGGGTGGTGATGAATTGTAACACTTTGGACAGTTTTCCAGGTCACACTTTGCTGAGAGGCAATTATAGAGTTCATACTGTCTTGATACATCTATAAGCAGTGACACTTCTGTATCTTTTCTAGGTTTCTCTATTTTAGCTACATAGGCCTCTCTGTGCTCCAGGTTTTTGACTACACAAAACATATTCACTAGGAACTGTTTATATTTAAATGCAGTGACTTCTTAAAACATGACTTTGTATGATGAATAAATTGAAAATAAATGAGACCAATATTATGCAAACTTATGATTTTTGTAAGTATCATTCTCTTAAGAGACACTTGGCTAGTGAGACACTTTTTTCTCCAGCCAACCAAGCCATTAGAGACACATACAGTGACAGCAATGGATTAATAAACAGTCTGGTGCAAAGCCTACTGGTCTCCAAGATGTACTGCCCCTAAGAAATTTAAAAACCGCACCATGACATAGACAACTTATACTTATACCCACATTCTACATTTCCTGCTTCCCGATCCATTCAGAAGAGTATTCTAGTACACAGTTTTTAAAAGAATGCCCTTGGCTTCTTGAAACAAATCTCGAGATCAGTTAAAAGGGCAACTGAAGTAGTTGTACCACTTCTGTACTGTTTGTAACACCTATAGGACTACTTTCGGTTTGGACTATTGGGTGGGAAGAGAAAGATGTTGTACGATTGCTGTGCTCGTCTCATAGTAATAGACAATATTGCCCAAATTCATAATGCAAATTTAACAAGTGCATAAAATGGAAGCCCTTTAAAAATTTGACTCTATGGTACTGTGGCCCTAAAATTCCACTTGACTTGAGGTGCTTGTCTATTGACTAAATAAAAAGGGACAGCTGAATTATTTTAAAGCTCAAGGACTTGATCCGTATCCCAAAGAGATCAGATGTTTTCTAAAGTTCAGATACAATATCCTGGGGGGAAAATACCTACTGTAGAAAACCACTGAGGCAATGAGCTCAGAACAACTGCTTGTCACATAGCAGGTGTCAAAAAAAAAACACCAACCAACCAGTTACATAATTTTCTCTAACCAACCTCACTGAGAAGTTTTGTTATAGGTTATTGTAAACATTACCAAGGCACAGCTTCATGATCTTCACTTTATAATATTCCTGTCCTCTGACTATCAGAGAAAAACCACATCCATCAGTTAATAACTTTCATCCTTTATGCAGGTTTATTAGCTATGGTAATCTGGTTAACCCAATAGGAAAACAAATTTTAAAAAAATTACATAGATTCTGCCTAATCCCTGTCCCTCCACCCAAAAAGTTAATCAAGTGGTTGTAAATGGAAACACAACCAAACACAAGTTAGGATCTTTTATCAATTCCCCAAAGTGATTAGATATTGATTTTTTCACTATGATCTGAAAATGGAGGCAAGCTTAAAACAGGACACCACTGTCTTTTTCTCCTCTGTATTTCTACTGTCTATTTCCATGTGGATTTTAACTCCAGCTACTGCAGTAGCAGTGTTTTTTATTGCATCTATACTAGGTTAAATCCTATTCACCATGATCACATCAGCTTTCAGTCTTATTGACGTCAATGCAGTATTCATCTCATTAAACTGGTATAAGATATGTTTTTATTTCATCTGTTTTCAGACATTCATCTATCATGTTACAAGCTGGAAGTAAAACAACAAATGCCTTGCTTACATTCAGTAAAATACTATATGAAAGACCCACTCGTATGCTGAAGAGAATAAACTACATTTTAAAATGTTATCAGCTGCCTGACTTAAAATGATGAATGCAGGGAAACTGAGAATGCCCCAGGGGACTGAAAATGAGGACTCCCTGGTTCTGTTCCAACTTCTCCACTGACTTTCTGCATGACCTTGGGAAAACTACTGTATGTGCCTCCGTACAGTCATCTGCAAAAGAGAGAAAAGTCTATTGCATCTCCTGTTTAGAACTTGGTGATGCACTGTAGATTGCCATACCTCAACACAGTACAGATCCATGGGACACCACTATTCACCTCTCTCCATTCTGAACACTGACCATTTATTTATACCCTTTGTTTCCTAAATTTTAACCTGTTACTAATCCATGAGAGGAGCTTCTCTTTTATCCCACGACAGCTTAATTTGCTCAAGAGCCATTGGTGAGGGACCTTGTCAAAGGCTTTCTGCAAGCCCAAGTACAATATTTATGCACCGGCTTACTCTTGTTGACCCCTTCAAAGAATTCTAATAGATTGGTGAGGCATAGTTTGTTTACAAGAGACATGTTGACTCTTCCCCAACAACTCATGTTCATCTGTTGAAGAAAATTCTGTTCTTTACTATAATTTCAACCTATTTGCCTGGTACTGAAGCAACTACTGCACTGGAAGCAATTAAATGCCGCCTGGTCTAGGTGAGGCAGTCTGATTGGTGGGTAGTGCCCCTCCCTTGTGTTAAAAATGTAATAAAAATTGCAGCCTACTGCTTAGTAGTCTGTATTCATTTTGCCATCGTGTCCACATCAAATCCCAGCAAGTGGAAGAGCATATAAATGCTTTGTATTTTTACTTAGTGTTACAATTCTAGCAATACATTTCTGGCATTTTATTTAGGATAATATGTCTTGTGTATTAAAAATGGAGGCAAAGGTTGAATTGTTCCTAAGTCTAGATAGTAGACCTCATTGGGACCATCTGGAACAAGGACGTGGCTTTCCATCTATGGCTTTCCATTTCCGTGTTCTCTACCATCAACTCTCCTTTGTATTCTTTACTTTTTCTTTAATATTTTTTAAATATCTTAGGGTGACTCACGTGTAAAATTCTGGTTGGTAAGTGACTCAGCTTTTTCAAGAGAGGAGATCAGAAACTGTGTCTAAATCCCATCTTTATAAAAATTGAATTGCAGCATAGGCCTCTCCCCAGTGAGAACTTGAAAAGGAAAGAAAATTCTCTCAGAAATGAAACAGTGATAGAACACAACCCTCAAATTTTCAAAAGCAACTAGTGACTTTGAGTGCCCAACTTGAAACACTTTAAAACACAGAATTTCCAAGAGGTGTACTCAGTGTTTTCGGAAAATCAGGTCATTTTAAGATCTCTCAAGTTGGGCAACTAAAGTCATTAGTCACTTTTGAAAATCTTAGCTTAAATATACAGAAAGGTCAGGCCTCTAACTAGAACTCTTTTTATACTCTTAAAAAATTGTTACCTCCTATTGGCCAAGAATTATTAGTAGCAATGAGAATTTTGCCTGAATAAGGACTTCATGTTTACAACATGAGTCACTCCTACTGTAACTAGATGCACCAGATTAGATTTAGGCAAAAAATTAGGCTATGTGCTGTTGTATCATCTCTTCTAAGGCCAGCTGTATTTGTGAATACTCTCACATAAAGGATTTCATTGGATAACAGTAGATATACACAGCAAGTTCTAGAATATACTGTTCCTCTAAAGTCCATCAAGACTGGATCATTGAATACGTTCTTGGAAGCTATGGGATCAGAATGTAAGATGGTGTGTGAAGCCAGGCTGTAGTCTACTTAAGATACCATCTTTTTTTCTCTGACTTCTGATTATGTAGAATTTGCTTTATATTATCTATTTTAAATGAAGTCATGACTACGCGCCCCTCCTCCCAACCCCAAAAAATCCCAACCTTAACCAAATGAATATTCAACTCACCCATATCACTCCCTCAATATTTGTTATCTGGTACTTTACCAGTAATTGGGGGTGGGGAGAGGGAAATCAATATGGTCATCTTAGACTTTTCCTTCTCATTTCTGTCCAATAACTAAGGGGGATAATGGGAATGAATATATTTGAGAGAGAAGACTCTCTAAATATGGCTAAAGTGCTCTGAGATCATCAGTAATCTACATTCTGGTTGTGATCTCTTACCAGCTTTGTCAATGTAATTCCATTGACTTAAACTAAGTTACTTCTTACTTAGGCACTGGTTCTGCAAAACACTTTAAAACACATATAGTTCCACAGAATTCAATAGGACTACTCATGTGCTTATAGTTAAGTATGTGCTTACATGCTTTGCTAAATCAGGCTCCTAGACTGGTGTGAGAACAGAATCAAGCCTTTACATTATTCTGATATCACTGTGCAGCTCACTTGTATGCAGCATTTAATGTGATTTTGTTCCAGTTTTGCTGGAACAGTCTGTTAGAGCTGGTGGAATTTTTTTTTTTTTTTGGATGAAATTTGTTGAAAAATGCCAGTTAGTCAAAAACAATATTTTGCAGAAATGTATCAGTTTCAATAAAAAACATTGTGTTGAGAGGTTTTCTCGTGTTTAGAATGGGTGATGGAGAAGAGGATAGCCTATAGACTAGTGGGTAAGACACTCCCCTGGGATGTGGGAGACCTACTAGCTTCTATTCCCTACTCTACCTGATTGAGCTTTGCATATGGATCCTATTCTATCCCTTAAGAGTGACCTAACCACTGGTAACTCTAGGATGGGTGTCTGACTTTTTCCACAAAAAATTTCAAAAAGCCTCAATTTCATTTGCATCAGAATAAAGCCACATTTCAAAACCTCAAAATTTTTTATGGAATTGAATTGTTGTTTTCTGGCCAGTTTTAGTCCTGATTTTCCATAGGACATCCCAGAATCTTCTTTTGGGAGACCTGAAATATCCCAGTTTTTCATTTTTCCCTAATCAAAATGTCTGTTTTTATAACGATGTTATACAGAGTTAAAAACAACAAAATAATTCCATTTAGAAGAAATGATTTAATGAAACAAAAGATCAGTCTGATGAGCAAAGTTTGGAGTGAACAGAAAAACTTAATGGTCAAATACTTTATCAAAGCTGTTATTTTGGCTCAAAGTGAATATTAAGAACATTTATTCTGCATTTCATGATCAAGTCATTCTGAACACTAAGTGGTGAAAAGCCTAGGAATATGCACATGTCACTGCTGACTTAGAAGCTGGCAGTAGTGACTCCAGAACCCATTTAATATTTTCCAAGTGTACTTTTCTGCCTTGAATGATGATTTCTCCACTTACAAATGTCACTCAGGTGGGCTTTGCACCTTACCACCCTTTTGGGGTGGAGGGTGGAGTTTCAGAACCTCACCACTCCTAAGGCTGTGTGCTCACCTCTCTGTGGGCAGCCCGATGCGGCCTGATGGCCTCCCTCGACGCAATCATCCCTTAGTCAGGGTAGCAAGCCCTAGCAGCCAGAGTTCATGTAACTCACTCCCAGCATCAGAACGGTGCGGCCCAATGGCCAGAGTCCATATAATCCACCTCACAAGCAGGGTAGTGCAGCCTAGCAGACGTAGTCCATATGATCCCCGTGCTGAACCACCCCCACGACCTAGGAGGGTGTCAGATGGCTGAGGTGGGGTAGGGGGACCCAGGCCAACCCTCTCCACCAGGTGCTGACCCAGGGCCCTGGTAGTGGCAAATTCCCCTCGTTACTGGCTCAGCAGGGATCCACCCAAAACACTCTGAGCTCCTGTGCAGCTCTAATGCAGTTTTCCTCTAAAGTCCCCCAAGTCACTCCTACCAGAACCACCAGTCCCTCCATGTCAAGGGGTCCTCCAGTTTGTTCCCCTGCAGCGACGTGCTCCATCAGGACACATCCCAGCTTGGCCGGCTGCCAGATCCTGGAGCAGAGGCTGTCCCTCCTCAGCAGCTGGCAGCATACTTCTTTCCCCTCCAGTGGTCAACCCCAACGGGGCAGCTCTGCAGGCTTTTATACCTGTTCTCCAGTTGGAGCATGCCCTGCAGAGCCTCAGGGTGGGGCTTCCTCTGCTAGGAAGGAAGAGTTAACCCCTGCGGTACCAGGGCAGGGCCATTCTGCCCCATCACAGTCACCAATATAAGTGTGTTGTGTTTTGATTTGGAAGATAGTGTCACCTTAATATTTAACCCTGTGTCTTGAACAAACTTCATAGCTACTTTGTGGCGATGAATAGTGAATGCTTGTTCAAGTGCAAGTATACAGTGCTCCTTTCTAGATTACATATTGCTGCAGAAGCAAAACAATGACTGTAGTTTTTTTACGCAGTGAATGAGGATAATGTGGATTGTTTGAAAAATTGAAATCCTAATTGAAAGAACACTCATCAGAACTTTGTGGAGCAATAGCCTGTCCTCATTATAATATATGCTCCACTTCTTATCAGCAACCCTACTCAAACTGCTGTTGCACAACAGCTGTAGTGTTTTGTTCTCAAGGGCAGTTCTTTTAACTTGGTCTGATTTGACTTTTCTAGGACAATATATTATCTACAAGAATATAATGTAGGTAGGAAATGGCAGCCGCATCTTTTACCAATGAACTGGAAACTGTCGAATTAATAAGGAAAAAGCAAATGTCAGGAGATTCAGACAATTCAAACTCTTTCAGAGCTAATAGACCATGAGGACTGAAACCAAAGCTGTAAGCATGAAATTGCTAAGTGATTAAAGAAACAATGTGGAACAAAAAAAAAAGTAGGACAGCAGTAATCATCTTAGAAAAGATGTGATGGATCCTCACACTGGATACTGTAGCTACTAGCCACCGGAGGGACAGGAGAGAGGTCCTGATGGCCAAATTTAGGCTGCCAGGTAAGAGACCGAAGTCCAGACCTCCATGGTAGCACTCTCTGAGATACTCCCAGTACCAGGCAAAGGGCCAGGCAGGACTGTAGCATCTTAATGCATGGATGAGACAATAGTGTAAGGAGGAGTTTTTCTAGTATCCACATAATAAATTCACTTTGGATAGATCCATGAGTCAGACCTTATTTGCTTTGGGCTGAAACTTGCAATACAAAGTCTCAGCCTGGGATCTCTCTTCAAATTGTAATACAGGTAGTTAAAATCTTTAGTTGTATTTTTAACACCACTGTGTTAAAAATAGTAAATTTTCTAGGCAGGTTTTGGACACTTGCCTGCTTTTTTGGAAAAAAAACCCTTCTTTTACAAAAGGATATATGTGAACTAGTTAGCAATAAATTAAAAACCTCTCTTCCCCCTGCCCCACGCACACACATACCCTTTGAATCTCTTTAAGAATCAAACTCAAAATTTTTGAAATCCTAAAATCTTTTTTTCCCTCTTCATTTTAACTCATCTTCACACTGTAGATTGTGAATGTGATGAGACCAAAAGCGCCAAAGTACTTCAAGACAGATAGCATTAGGTCTAAAGGAAAGCCCCACTTCTGAGCTTCACCAGTCTGGGAAAATTTGGATCTAGATCCAAACTGGTTCATATGTATGTCCTTAAGCTGTTTTTACTGCACTTATATGTCTTAAAAATATGGCATTAGACAGAAATGTTTTTCAGATAAAGGACTTGTACATTTCCACTTTGGATTAATCCTGAAATAAGGCATTCCCTGATTAGAGAAGAAAAGTAGCATCAGCTGGAGGTGATTGAGTAATAACAGTAACAATGGATTACAGGGGCTGACAGTTTGGGAAGAGTGTATATATATATATATATATATAGAATGTGTGCTGTTAGCTAAACAGCTGTCCAAGAATATAGAAAATACATGTCTAGGGATGTTTTCAAAGGGTGACTGGACTCAAGGAAAGATAATTAGACAGACATGCCTAATTGCAAATGCTATAAAGACAAAATAAAGACAAAAATAATTCAATTATATGGGCCAGATTCTGCTCCCATTCACAATGGTGCAATGTGTTGAATTCAGTGGGATTGCATTTAGTCCTTTTTTCTTACTTCTTATTTTTGATCAGTGGTATGTGGGGTTGCCCTCCGCAGATCAGGCCATGGATCCAACTCCTAAATGCCATGTAGTTTTTCCTTCACCCAGGATCTGCACCCAGGGACAAGAACTATCTGCTCAGAGTTTTGTGCCTCTGCCCTGGCTCACTTATTCCAGGGCCCTCACCCACATGAACCCTGCCAACGTGGCTTTCTTGAACCCATACTTCAAGGTTTATGCAGCCAAAAGCTGTCCCCAGGGCTCCTTAAGGGCAGGTTTTTGGTTATGGAGGAGAGACTGCAGAATTTTAGTATGATCTAAGTCTGGTTTGCTTTTTTGGGAGAATATCTGCAACCCAGGTGAGGAACCTGCCACTGGATCCTGCCCATGGGATCTGGGGGAAAAGTTTGAGGAAGAGTCTGGATCAAAATGGAATGATCAGGCCCTGTGCACAGAGAATTTGGCATTGAGTATACTCCATAGTTCATTACGAAAATGTAGTTACTTGTCACAAAATATACTTGTGTATACTGTATACAGCATTGAGATTATATTTTCGAAAGTACTAGTCATAACTCGGAGATGTCTCACACCAAGGAACAATTACACTGGCATCTGTTGGTCTGCTATACACAACTGTGCTCCTGTGGGCTTTCAGAAGATTTTCATTTTGGATGAACATAACTATCCAAGTGGGACTAACTTCTGACCTCATCTGGGCAACCCAAATAGCTTCAGTAGAGTTGCATTGGATTATAGCTGAATGCAAGATTTTTGCCCACAGAAACCAACACAGATATAAATTGAAGATTTCTGCGTCAGTGATTTTCCTGGTTTTGTTTGAGCCTGGGTTTTAACTTGTTCTTCTTTCTCAGTTAAAATAATTCTTCTACGGCAATAGAAAAAGAAAAACAGAAAAAGAGTAGTTTTTGAGCTATCATCCAGTTCTTAGTGATGGATTTCTCCTGACATAGGCCAGATTCTCTCTTGCAGGGATATAAACCTGGAATAACTCCAGTAAGTCAGTGGGGTTTACTCTGGATCAGCACTGGTGTACTTGGGATCAAAATTTGGTCTTATTCTCACAAAGGGCTCTGCCACAGGTAAAATGAACATAAATCATACAGTTCAAACTACTAGATATTCTCTGATAAAAGTTTGTCTTTGGGCAGCTGTTTTTGTCTTTAAAGTATTTTTCTCTTCTTATGAGAAGCAATCAGAATATACTTTTTTTGTCCCTGGAACTTGCTTCAGTTTAGCATTTCGTTTAACAAAACATTTCCCCCCATTTTAATGTTCTTTATTAGGTAATTTCAAGTGTTAGGTCAGAACCAACTTACCTAGGAATTGGAATGCAAGCACAGAGAACCTGATCCAAGCCTTAGCTCTGCCTTCTACAGTATTCCATGCAATTTACTGTATGATTTTAGACCTTGAAAAACCAAGCAGGCCCTGTCTGATCTGCCTGGACAATTAATGAGCCCATGTTATTCATATCAAGTAGGGGTTTACCCTGATATCCTTGACCAAAATGTCCGCTTCTCCTATTGTTGTACATGACACACTGTGCAACAGTTGTTACTGAGATACTACAACACAGTCATTACTGGATTTTATCCTCACACTACCTATGTGAGGTAGAGAAGTATTAACCTTATTTTATTGATGAGGAACTGAGGCACAGAGTACATAGCAACTTGCACAAGGTCACATAGGAAGTCTGTGACTGAGCCAGAGTTAAACTTGTGTGCTGAATCCCAGTCTTGTGCCCTAGTCACTAGGCCTTTGCTCCTTTGCCTGCCATCCTCCTGTGATTCAGTGCGTGTGAAATGACTTGTGTATAGGCCCATATTCTGCTATGTTACACTGCTGCAAATCCAAAAGAATTCCATTACTCCAGAACCACTCTGGTGTAACTGAGATCAGAATCTGGCTCATAACTTGTAAATCCTTTGGAGATCTTCTTTTATCAGTTGCACAGGATTTGGCAGTTGGGCCAAGTAATCCACCATCTGTGCAATCTCCCTCAAATGACTAATGAAATTGTTGCATTCAGATCAGCTGTAGAGTAAGGGTGGTGGGTTGTTACGTATGATATCACAATGGCCCTGGACTCTTGGCATGGCATAGATAAATACATGCCGGGCTGTAGTTGTAGACTGCACTGTGTAACTCAAAGTCAAAATGGCTGAGAATTTAAAAAACTGGACTGTAACAGTGGTTGCTGTGAATCCCAGTGATGGTTAAACCTGGTTATTTACATACATACATTTCCCCCCCGCCCTTATTATATAGGTAACCTTTCTCTCCTGTACTCTTGTTATACAGTTTTTAGTATTGTTTACCTTGATTGATCAGAGATTAGTGGAGGTCACATTCTGATCATTTTCAGTTTTTACAAAAAATAAACTATTCGATCAAAATAAAAGAACTCAAGGGAGAATACTTGGATATACAGTTTCGCTGAGTGGAATAATGAATGAGCTTTGTATGACTATTTTTGTGATGGAGTACTTAACTCTATTTGTCTTTCCAAAGTACGGAACTTGTTACCACAGAGGTTTTATAAGAATATAACTTTGTGCAGTATAATGCTATAAAACTGAAAAAGGAAAAGGATAATAATTTCATAGAAAGTATTTCAAGCAGGTAGCATAACAATAGTATTCTCTGAGACGCATAATAAGACAAAGTATTTAAGAATATTTCTAACTACAGGGAAGGGGATTGGGACAGTAAAAGAAGAGAAGCAAGAGAAACCTTAGCTAGGGGAGAGGCTGAAAGAGACCTGCTCTATATGGGCCTGTCTAAAGGGAGTAGAAGGTTGCTGGTGCACATTGCTACAGCCAGCACCACTGCTGCCACCCTTGCTGGTAGTCTCAGTAGAAAAGACCATCAGCTAAATGGGCATGGAGATTATCTCAATCTTAGACATAGTCCCTTCAGATCAGGCGTGGTGGAGGAGAGGGGAAAATATTGCTCATCCATCTGATGTATTTCCCCATTGTGGTTAGAGGACTTCACTATGTTAAGCTGTCACCATATAAAAAAAAAACAAATCAAATTAATTTTGGTGAGTGAATGAACTTCAGTTTCAGATGGCGAGAAGTGCATCCCTTTTACAATCCATCCATGCATTACATTGGTTCCCATTCACATAGAACTGTAAAATCCCAAGTAGCTGGAGGAATACATGACATATTGGGTCACCTGGTCCAACCTGCTAATGCGGGGTTGCTCCTGATAGTAAAGCCCATGAAATTACTGTGATGCTCTTAATGTGCCCAGTAAGACACCTATCTCCAAAGGCAGATACTTGGACCCTCATATGCACATTAATCTCTTCAGCCCAAATTTATTTTCTTCCCTCTAAAATGCCTCCCTGATGAAGGACCCAAATTCAGGAACAAAGGCCTATACTTAAGGCCCCAGCTTCCGGAGTCACAATCTGTTTTCATTTTTAAAATAAATGTTTCTAATCCTCATCTTTCCACAGACTATGTTAAAAAGGTGCCCTGAGCGTAAATGCCACATGGCTATGTTTTTGATATCCTGTAATGAGCTCTGATGTGTAAATTGTCCCATTCATCTAAATGGAGTATTAACTCTGATACCACTGCGCCACAAGACCCTAGCTGACCCCACCTCAGGAAAAGACGCTACAGATATGTCTACAAATCATGTGTAGGGAATGTGATTCCCAGTTTGAGGAGGCTTACTTGGGATAGCTTAAGGAGAGCTAGTCTGCTAAAAATATCAATGTAGCCAAAGTAGCACAGGCAGTGGCTCGGGCTAGACACCCAAGTACATATCCATGAGGTCTGGAGAAGCTTGTAGTTGGAATAGCTATCCCCTCCTGCAGCTAGCTGTGCTACCATGGCTACACTACTCTTTTTAGCACTCTAGCTTGAGGAGAGCTAGCCCAAGTGTTTCTCCGTGAGGTGGAATCGCGCGTCCAGCTCCAACTATAGACATACCCTCAGTGTGTGAGAGGGCCCTCACTTCCCATCATGGGTCTCCTGCAGTGCTGCTCACCAAGACCTCCCGCTCCATACACACACGCATTCCCTTGGTCTAGTGGGTGGGGACTGAATCTTCCATCCTCTGGCACAGAGCGCAGTCAGCCTGGAGCAGCGGTAGGGAAGGGAGAAGCCCAAACCTGCCTAAAGACAGAAATCGAGTTGGCAAAGTTGTAATGCATGTGTTTTGAGACCTCCTTGTTTCTGCAAGTACTCTCTCACACCCATGCTTTCCTGATACAGGACTGGAAAGCATGCTGTCATATCAGACACTGTCAATGAATCTTTTCTCCAATCAGGAAATTAAGCTTCCTTTTTTAAAATTGAAAAATATAAGTTAAAGAAAAAAATTACTGTAAAGACAGTTTTCAACAGGATAACTGTAAATAAAGTAGGACACTACTAAACTAGGGAGTGTTATGGTAGGCTGGATTGGGCACGGGACTGGGAGCTAGCTGACCCAGATTCTGTTCCTGGATGTGCCTCAGTTTCCAATGCTGTAAATCAGGGATAATGGTACTTTCTTTTGTGATATGCTTAAAGGTCAATGGATAAAGAATGCAACAGAAGTACAAAGAATTATTATTCCTTATTATTATTATTACTACTATAGCTATTTTTTAAAAATTGATTTTAAGGCACTCCCAGGGAGCAGATCATCACCAAAATAGATGGGAGTTCTTCGTGTCACTAAATTAGAAGAGGCTTAGCTGAGATGGGATGGCATTGACTAAAAGGAGCCATGATTTTTTCTTTCAAAGAGCAGGCAGCTTCAATAAATCTGTGAAGATGTTTTAAAGCTGACCCCTGGAAGGTCCTATGTTACAATCAGACCTTTTTTCTCACATTACACCCATAATCCTAACCAGGAGAGCAACACCTCAATGTCTTTAATCTGCCATGCAACACCACTGGAACAAATATTTACATAGCTTGGAAATGGGAGACAGCACACGTATTACACCCCCTTCTCGACTGCATTTGTGAACTTCCTCCTTGTGAACAGCGAATGCTAACAGGCTTTCTTTTATTAGCAATATATTTACCGAGGAAGAGAAGCAAGAATGGCATAAAGGTTCAGACAATGCATTAAGGTCTGAAGTAATGTATAAGGAGCTCTGTTTTACCAGAAATCTATATCCAAAAAGACTTCCATTACTGTGCTATTACAATGAGGGCTTTTAAGCATAAGGGCCTCATGCAATGAAACCTCCATTAAAGACATTTCATATTAAAAATAAATAAAAGGAACCACTTTTTTCAAAGCAAACTGATCCATCACAACAAATTAGCAGCATCAAGATTTATATCTTCCTGTGGCACCGCTCTTCGTATTTTTAGAAGAATGGGAATCAGTTTGGAGCAGGAGGCAAGGAAAAATATTCTTGTTTGCTGGTAGCAGCCTTTAAGCCCCCAGCTCCTTAACCTCCTTCCAGCACCAGTTTCTCTTTATCATCTTCTTCGAGCTCCTTTTGCAGCATAAATCCCCTTTCTCCATTATACACTCCTTCATCCTTATGGTATTTTTATCCCTTTCTACCCTGGGTTTTTCTCCTTGCACTGGGAGGGAAGGATTCAGAGCAAGAACCCAGTCACTAGTCTAGGAGAGAGAATCCAGCAGAGACAGTCTTGTTCCCTTTTCCCAAGGTGGGAGAGGGGAGGGGAAGTAAAACAAGGAGTCAGGCTACAGAGTTTTCCTGCCCTTTATACACTAAGAGCTAAGGGGGTGATTCCCAGTTTGCATAGACTTATTTGTGCTAGCTCTCATTGAGCTAGCGTGCTAAAAATAGTAGTGTAGCCATGGTAGCATGGGCAGTAATGAGCAGCGGCAAGGGCTAGCTGTGCC
Source organism: Dermatemys mawii (assembly GCA_007922305.1). NCBI lineage: Eukaryota > Metazoa > Chordata > Testudines > Dermatemydidae > Dermatemys > Dermatemys mawii. The sequence continues at coordinate 18,896,682 of ML677371.1, read as the reverse complement.
AAGTAGAAACCCGTGGACTCACGCAGGTTTGTAGTCAGCATAGCTAACCCATGCTGCTCCTCACTGCTACTGCAGCTACACTACAGTTTTTAGTGCGCTAGCTCGAAAACTAGCATGGGGAAGTCTACGTGAGCTGGGAATCACACCCCTAGTTCACACTGTAGATGTAGCCAAAGAGAGGAAGGGGAAGATCAGTCAAGAGCCCTATTTGCTATTGGGAGGAGTGAGACAGTCCAGGAGCAGCACCATCAAGTTTGCACTGCTTCAGAGCCCACTACAAGTGCCCCACTATCTTGTCTGCCTATTTCTGGGCAGCGAGAAGTCTAATAGACAGCGGTACTGGAGAGCCTATCGTACTGCTTTATGCTCCTGAAAATGGACTAAATCCTAGATGTTCTTGTGGCATCTGGCCCACATGGCTGACTGAGCAACAAAAAACACTTTTTACCGCATTTTTCTCCTGTTAGTCCTGCAGAGCCAGTATAGTGGAATTATAAGGCTGGTGCCTGACCGACAGATTTCTTCAATACATTCTGAATGATGACTCTTCACTGTTACTGATGAGTGAGCTGAAAAGAAAGTTTGACTTTCAGATCTCAGACTGAGAGTGATGGGCTGGTAGGCAGGAAGTGTTTCAACTTCAACCCAGAGCAGATTTTATTTGGAGTCACTGAGAAACAAACGTGGAATCTGACCATGATGTTTTTCAGATTAGAACCATACTTTAAAGTTGCCAACTGTAAATATAGAGGGAAATCCTGAACAAGAGACAAGCTTTCAGCCAAATCAAAATAAGTGTGGGAGATGCCCCATACACTGAAACTTGGTAAAACACACGGTTCATCTAGTAAATGGGCCAGATCCTGCTGCTACTTTGGTATATCTGAGAGCAGAATTTTAATCATAAATTTCAAGGAGCATTGCACCTGTGTAACTGGGGCATAAATAATAAACCAATATATATAGCCTCTCTGTTCGTTCCTCTCAACCAGCAGCTTTCAATACCTTCCACACAATTGCAGTGAAAGTTGCAGAACAAGCCATTAAAGCCAAAAGAGTGCATGGTGCTTGATGCCAAGGACAAGAGCACTGTTTGGTGTGATTTCCAAGCGGACCTTTCTCTTACAACAGCTAATATATTACCCAGATCTGATGGACATTCTCAGTCATTTATGCAGCTTAATCAGAGAAAAAATCAAGGTAAATTACATTTTAGATCTTCAAGGCCTTTTTTATAGCAAGAATCCCATCTATATGGAATGACTGTCTCCTTGTTGTCAGGGGGAATTGAACCTGGAACTTCAGAGCATAAGTCTCTAGAGCCTGAGGAAAGGATAGGCATCTAGGGGGGTTATCTTCATTTTTGGGCGTCTAAGTGTAGTTGTACTTCTTCACAATGCAGCCATGAGGATATGAGCACCATCATTGCTAGGAGGCGCTGGAGATGGATTGGCCATGTGCTTTGAATGGAAACCAAGTCCATCACCAGAGTACCAATAAGATGGACACCTAAAGGCAAGTGAAAACAAGGTTGCCTAAAAACAACATGGCAAAGGAAACCAAGCTGAAAAACCTGGGGCACAGCTGAGGAACCTCTGGAAACAAATAGGAGTGGAGGAGCTTTGTCGCTGCCCTAAATGCCAGAGGCATAGTGGGAACATGATGATAGTGATGATGAAGTGTATTTGTAAATCGGTCCCTCGCATGAAGCTGTAATAGATTCATATCCTCTGTAGATCAGGCACAGAGGGGGATGAATACTGAACAGTAGTTTACACATATCCAGTGAGCATTGTAACTTAATGGCACTATTTTGCATTGCTGCATAGGTGATTTCAGATTTGGATACAAATTCAGGACTTCTATTCTTATTCACCAGTGGAAAGAAGAAACTTAAGGGGAGATGTTCTGGATCTGGTTGGAGGGTACAAATTACACCAGTACATGTGTATTTCTTGCCCTCCTGTTGGTAGGATAGAATGACACAGGGTTCATAGAGACCAGTGAGGCACTGTAGTGGCAGTTGAGTACAAGAGTGGAAGAACAGGTGCACATATTTCAGTTGTAGCTTCCTGGTGAAGGGTTTGGGGAGAATTTTGAGGAACCTTCTGAGTAATGATCTTTGAAATGTGATCAAGCTCACACAATTTAAGAAAAAAATCTTCCTCATGCAAAGACATATTTTACTCATTCTTACTTCTTTAAAATCATCGTAATGTGCAAAAAAATGTGGCTGATATTTGTGAAGTAATACAACATTGAAACAATAAGAGCAGAAAAAATGTTTAGAAGAAACATATGACCTAACATGCTGGCCCATTTTGAGTTGATCTTTTTCCATCCTTCCTGTTTTCTCAATCCCTCCCTTCTCTATGAAACAATCTGCCTTCATCTGCTAAATCAGCCCCTCCATTTCTGCTGAATTAACCATCAGCCACATGCACATGGAGCCTGAGCTCCTGTCACCCTGAGAGGCAGTTCCTCTGGGTCAGGCCAGGACTCCTGCTCATTGACACGCCCATGTTGAAAAGCTCAAATTGCTGCTGACTTCAGTGGGAGCATTGGGTGTTCAAGGAAAGCAGGATGAGGGCAGAACACTGAATGTCTGACAGCTTTGAAAATCATCCACATAATGAATAAAACACAGGCAACAGCAATTTGATTAACCCCCATGCGGACCAGTCGATGTGCATCAACCCTGCCTTGACTAGGAGTCATGGCTTCAAAGGGTAAGGATTGTTTCTATGCCAGTTTAGGGCTTGATCTTTCACTCCCCTGCCTGGGAACAGGATCAAGCCCTAGGACTCCATTCTAGCAAGGCACACCAGCACATGCCTAATCTTAAGCGTGTGAGTAGTTGATTTCTCTTGGCTGATAAGTAATAAGACAGGAAGGGGTTTGATTTTAACAGGAAGGTAGTTGTTAAATTCCAGAAGTTGTGGCTTCTCTAGTTATCCATATGAGCACTTTATTGTAATTGTTTGAGATTTTATTAAATCTGTCACATCATAAAGTGCTCAAAGTTAGAACACCAACTAAATCATAAATAAATATATATGTTAATTAAAATCAATCAATCATTGGCCTCTGTGTTGAGCTCGTCAACCAGAGAGTTCATTTTTGCCAGTTATGGTGGTATCTTTTAAGATACAGATCCCCAACTGCACAATGAGGCTACTGAAACCATTGAAATCACTGGAGTTGTGTGATCCAAGATCAATCTTTTCACAAACATTAATACAATTTTCAGTAAGCAAAAACTATTTGTGTTTTTTTTATATAAACCAGATTTTTTTTCCTAGAGAACCTGATTTATTAATAAATTTAAATTAAATAAGATAGTTGGGCTATTTCAGTGGGATTATTTCAGGCTAATAACAAAAAAACCCGGTAATATGTTTTACTCATGTCATATAATATTTTATGTAAATCTGTCATTTTTTGCCAAGCATGCAAATAGCTAACCGCTCATTGTTCTGTAGAGCACAGGTATGCAGCTTCGAAAGAGAAGAATTGGGGGGACAGAGACTTAGAAGGAGGAATGTGAAACCAATGTGTATTCACATATCAAACAAGTAGAAAAACTGCGAAAAGTAGGCCATGCAAATTACTGCAGCCCTAGGGCTGGAATCCTTTTGATCAAGATGGGTAAGTGCTCTCTAGTAACTTAGTACTCATGTAACATGCTTACGTATTCATATTGCTCTTGATTCATTCTGTTTGTGAATAAGTTATATAATGTTACATTTTGTAATGAAAATACGTTTAAAGGTTAATGGTGGATTGCATTCTTTCAGAGGTGGGAGATTCTGGTTTCTCTTTTGATCCCTGTTTACTCTAGAAATAATAATCCTTGGCCAGGTTATCCCAGTTGGGAGGGCTTCATCATAACATTAGATCCTCGAACATGTTCAGTGTGAGGCAGAAAGCCATGGCTGAGGTTTCAGTGAGGTTGGGTGTTTACCGAAATGTTGTAAAAGTGGAGCCTGAAGCACTAACACCTAACTGGTAGTTCAAAGCATGGCTATCAGGTAAGATATGAGAGATCCCAATAATGCAATGCAAAGATATAGTGACAGATAGTAGATAACATCTGTCAGGAGCATTCTTGCAGGTAATATGAATGTGTCAAAGTGGGTTATGCAGTTTTGAGTCCTAGTAGGGAGAATAATCTATAGCAAGAGATCACATAAGCAAGATATGAGACGATCTGGACATCGCACTTGGACATATGTGCGGTGTAGAGAAATTGCTACGGTGTACTATGTCTAAATTATTCACAGCAGAGTGCGTATAGTTCAGTCATTTCTAATCATGTTGTTGTTGTTGGACTAGTTGGATGCTGTTGAATGGTTTATACACAATAAAAAAGGCAAACAAAACAATATTGCAGCAAAGGGCAAAGCAGTTGAAAACGTTCAACACCATCAGAAATTACTCCATTACAGACACAGGGCCCGTCACACTCTAACATAAATCTGAACAGTAAATATCCCACAAAGCCCAGCGCATCTTGCCAGTATGATCTCAGTGACAAAAAGATCACAAACGTAGTATTTTCAGTTTGTCACCAGTCCATTCTGCAGGTACAGATTGTTTGCCAAGGAAAAATGGCCCCAGAATGGCAAAATGGCAGCGACAGTCTCATATTTGGAGGATTAAAAGTGCAACGTAAAGTTTATGCCACTTTCGGTTGCTCACTTATTTGTTGTGCTTTAGGAGGGAAGCATGCTGAGTTAGGGATTAGATGCTGATGACCTCTCCTCTGGAGGCAGCCAAGCCTGTTTTTTCTACAAGTGCAAGAAAAAAAGAAAGAATAAGCCAAATGCAGCACATTTCACCCTTCCCCCACAACCCACTTAGCTCAAGACAAGAGTGTAGCATCACAGAAGGTAGCATCTTTTTTTTCCTGTAACATTAAAGTGACCTTATGTCTGAGTTTTACATAGAGTGTCCAGGTGTTTCCTAAAATCTTAGGGCACCTGAAATGGCCCAGTTTTTCATCTCATTAGTCAAAAAGTTTGAGGGTTTTTTTTATAAGTACACAACTATGGTTCAAAATATATTTATTGTGTATCTCTCAAGTAGAATTTACTCTGTGTTTACCAGGAACAAAGAAGCCTGTGGAATGAGAGTTCAGTATGCTGAATGGTGTTTGGAGTGAAGAGAAAAGTCAAATAAGCATAATTGCTGTCAAAGCTGTTCTTTCTAGTGACACTTGATCAGTGTTTCATGGAACATTAAGTTAATGGGGGGAAAACCTTCAATCCATGAAATATAATATGTTGCTGTTGAGTCAGACACTGGCAGTAGTGAGACCACAGCAGAACCTATTTTAAAATAATTAAGTTCTTTTGTACAAGGATTTCATGAACCCTAAAAAGGTACAGAAAAGTGTCCCATTTTTTTATTTTGAAAATCTAGTCATTTTTTTTGCAATATACACTCTTTTGGAGTGAATGTCATGACATAAACCCAATTCTGCCCTCTGTTACCTGAGCGTACCCTCCCCTGCACTGAAATCTGTCACTGAAGTAACTTCTCTTATGGGCAATTTATTCCATAAATGTGAAGCTTCTCGCACCTTCCTTTGAAACATCTGGCACTAGTCACTGTTGGAGACAAGATACCAGATTATGAGAATTACTGATCCAATCCGGTACGGCAAATCCTATATCCCATATTAGGATATGTCTCCAGGAAGGAGAAATAATAAAAAAGGACCCAGAAAGCATTGAAATAAGGGCAGGAAATAAAGTGAGTTTCAGCCTGGAAACATGTAAGCTAATATGTCTGGAAGAAACAATCTGAAACATCAACAGCTATTTAGTGGAGTAAGAAAGTTCCTCAGATGTGTTAGCTTGATTTTTCCCATGTTGAATTTCATTTTATTTCCTGACCATATTTTGAGCCTCTCTAGGGGCTTGTCTACATGGAGATGTAACACATGGCAAGCTGGGCTATGAATCATCAGCACTGTAGTCTGCTGCACAAAGTGGATGCTCACTAGAAGGTCTGCAGCAAGTTTTCATTTACTGCTGGCCACACAGCCATTTAACATGCAGCAGACTGTGCTGTAGATTGACACCCCGCCTTGCTGCATACTAAGTCTCCCTGTAGGCAGGCCCTAGGACCTTCTTTCAGCTGCCAAAATTCTCCCACTTCCCCAGTAACCCTCAGGGCAGTCAAAGCAGATATCCAAATTCTGTGGTGTATAGTGCACACTATACACTCTAGGGGTGCAAATGAGGAAACCTCACAGTGTACTGTTGTATTAATTGTGAGAAGGTGGTATACCATACCACACCTCTGCTTTTTCCACAAACACACTGCATCTGAGATCTTCTTTCTTACTAACTATGAGTAGTTTATGTGGTGTTTTAATCCTTCCACCAGTACAAGGCAGCATTTCTATATCCTTACACATTGTGACTCAACTTTCTAACCCCTTCTCCAAAAGCAGGGGAAAGGGGGAGAACTGTACTCAGGAGCCCACAGATGAGATGAGATGAGATGAGATGAGATGAGACGAGATGAGACGAGATGAGATGAGACGAGACCTTGGCCCCTTAATCAGACTCTCGTAACCTTCTATCTTTCTCTTTTTTTTCTGAGCAAGCCTTCCTGTGCCCTTTTATACAGCTTCCCTGGTAATAAGCTAATTGGTTCATTGGCTCACTAGCCCCCATCTGCCCTGGTAGGCAGGTACAGCTCTGCACAATTAGGCCTTCTCCAGAGGAACCTAATTAGTACCAATAGTGACCAGAGTCTGTCTCAGGTGCTAGCCCTCAGTACTCTGTCAAAGGAATATTTGAAGCTGTCAGGAGGCTGGGAGCCAGAGCTAGAAAAACTAGGTATTACACTACCATAGTTACAACAGCAGAGTGTGAGACAATGGAAAGGGAGGCTTGAGTCTAAATTTAGACCAGGAAGCTTTCAGGGTGGGAGAGGGGAGTTTGAGGTAAGTAAGTAGGCTAGAAAAGGTTCAGCAGCTCACTTAAAATTCAAATGAGCATCTGAACTATGATACTTTTGTCTGTTGTTAGTTTTAAAGCTGCTTGCTCATTAAACTGCTCTGCTTTTCCTTTCCTTTCCAAAGTAGAGTTACAGAGCAAGTAACATTGTTCCTAACATGGTGGTGATATTCCCTTCTTACAACTAGAAGACTCAAATTCATCTTATAAACATTATCTTATTTTCTGCACCATTTACTACACTTCCACATTTGCATATGTATTTACTAGGTATGGCCTTGAGACACAGTTTGTAGCTTGAGCTGTTTTTTGGACTCCATTTACTCAGACTCTGTCAATGGACAATCTGTTAAGAGCTGCTTGTTTCTGAGGATTTTTGTAAGGCATACACTTATGTTTTGTGGTGATAGGTATGGTATAAATGCTTAGAATACATTAGTATAAATTGGGGTCTGTGCAAATATAAAGGACCAGATTCAAAATTCTGATCTGGGCCCAGATCATGAACCCTAAAAAAAAATGAGGGCCTTTGGATAGCATATGGTGTTTAGTCCTATCTGAGGCTCAGAATGAGCAAGATTCACTCCTAGACTAGACACATATTTTCTATACATAAAAATATCTTTGATCCTAATATCATGCAACCCTGCAGGACTAGAAATAAGATGCTCTTTCCTTTCTGCTGGGGCCACCAGCACTTGATTCTGTACCTTGACATGCCTGAGATATTGGACTTCATAGTCTTCTGAGATTAGAAGTGAGTACTGTGAATCTCTTTGGAACATCTTCATCAACAGTGGTTGAAAGCTCTTCTAGCTTTTGTTCTAAGAGATGAGTCAAGAGATATTCAACCCAAAGGTTATTGTTATTGTAGGCTGAATAATTTCTATCCTGGGCCTAATTTTGAGGGGAAAATTCCCCATTTAAGAAAAAGTCAGAAACATTTTTGAGACAAGAATCAGAGAGGTAGCGGTGTTAGTCTGGAATTGCAGAAGTGATAAAGAGTCCTGTGGCACCTTAAAGACTAACTAAAGTATTGAAGCATAGGCTTTCATGGGCTAATACCCACTTCGTCAGATGCAGGTTTTTTTGGTACTTTTAGGGCAGTCAAGCAATTAAAAAAATTAAATATGCTGTTAAACAATAAAAGAATACCATTTATTTAAATACTTCTGGATGTTTTCCTCATTTTCAAATATATTGATTTTAATTACAACACAGAATACAAAGTGTACCGTGCTCACTTTATAATTATTTTTGCTTACAAGTATTTGTACTATAAAAAACAAAAGTAGTAGTATAAGTAGTAGTATTTTTCAATTTACCTAATATAAGTACTGTAGTGCAATCTCTTTATCATGGAAGTTGAACTTACAGATGCAGCATCTAAAATTTTACATTCAAAAATAAAACAATGCAGGTGTTTTTGTACATAATTCTGCAAGTCCATTCAGTCTTACTTCTTGTTAAGCCAATCACTCAGACAAACAAGTTTGTTCACATTTGCAGGAGATAATGCTGCCCGCTTCTTGTTTACAATGTCATCTGAAAGTGAGAACCGGTGTTCTCATGGCACTATTGAAGCCAGCATCACAACATATTTACGTGCCAAATGCGCTAAAGATTCATATGTCCCTTCATGATTCAACCACCATTCCAGCGGACATGCGCCAATGCTGATGACAGGTTCTGCTCAAAAATGATCCAAAGCAGTGCAGACCGATGCATGTTCATTTTCATTATCTGAGTCAGATGCCACTAGCAGAAGGTTGATTTTCTTTTTTGGTGGTTCGGGTGCTGTTGTTTTTGCATTGGAATGTTGGTCTTTTAAGACTTCTGAAAGCATATTCCACACCTTGTCCCCCTCAGATTTTGGAAGGCACTTCAGATTCTTAAACCTTGGGTCGAGTGCTGTAGCCATCTTGAGAAATCTCACATTGGTACCGTCTTTATGTTTGTGAACTCTGCAGGGAAAGAGTTCTTAAAATGAACATGTGCTGGGTCATCATCCGAGACGACTATAACATGAAATATATGGCGGAATGCTGGTAAAACAGAGCAGGAGACATATAATTCTCCCCCAAAGGAGTTCAGTCACAAATTTAATTAATGCATTGTTTTTTTAACGAACATCATCAGCATGGAACCATGTCCTCTGGAATGGTGGCCAGAGCATGAAGGGGGCATGCGAATGTTTAGCACATCTAGCACATGAATATCTTGCATTACTGGCTAGAAAAGTCCCATGTAAATGCCTGTTCTCACTTTCTGGTGACAAGGTAAACAAAAAATGTGCAGCAGTATCTCCCGTAACCAAACTTGTTTGTCTTAGTGATTTGGCTAAATGAGAAGCAGGACTGAGTGGACTTGTAAGCTCTAAAGTTTGGCATTGGTTTGTTTTTGAGTGCAGTTATGTAACAAAAAAATCTACATTTGTAAGTTGCACTTTCACGACAAAGAGACTGCACTATAGTACTTGTATGAGGTGAACTGAAAAATACTGCTTCTTTTGTTTATCATTTTTACAGTGCAAATATTTGTAATAAAAAATGATATACACTTTCAATTACAACACAGAATACAATATATATGAAAATGTAGAAAAACATCCAAATATTTAATAAATTTCAAATTGGCATTCTATTGTTTAACAGTGCAATTAAAACTGCGATTAATCATGATTAATTTTTAATTGCAATTTTTTTGAGTTAATCGCATGCATGAACTGCGATTAATCGACAGCCCGAGTTGTTTTTGGTTTTTGTCTTTTTTTAATAAACCATTGGCAGTTGTTCAAAGCAGCTTTGTGTTTTGAAATGTGAGAAGTGGACCCAACTGAGTGAATTAATGGTCTGGGTGCAGATGAGAGGGTCAAAGATACACGATAAATGTGATTTACCACGTGTTGCTAATGTATGTATTTTGTGCGAATATGAACACATGTACCCTTTCTCTCGCTCACATGTATGCAAAATATTGCTCTGTTACATTGGTGCAACTCCACTGACTTCACTGAAATTGCACTGGTGTAACCAAGAACCGATTTTGGCTTTATATTGTTTTGGTCTATAGGCTTTCTGAGGAGTGGTTTTTTTTTCTGTTTGTTTGTTTGGGGTTTTTTGTTGTTGTTGTTGTCTTTACCTGTTCTCTGCAATGTTATCTCCTTATTGTCAGAAGAGCAGTTTTCTACACTACTGAAGAGCATTGAATGGATTGTATGGGGTTAGGTCCACTATCAACTCCAAAGTTGATAGTGGACCTATCAACTGATCGTGACAAGTCAGGTCTAGAAGAAGTTGGCTGGCTGTGGAGTAGATTGCATGGTGTGTTTCCTTAAGAGGCACACTTTTTCTGTATTCCAAGGAACTTTGCACCACAAAGCACAGTGCCTTCCAATGTGGCTCAGCCCTGCCCTGACATTAGGCTTGCCTCTACAAGGCAGAACTGAGTGCTAAGGATTGCTGGATTTAGAAGTGTGTATTTTAGAGCACTTGCACTATTGATTTCTCCAATTTAGCTAATTCAGAAACATAGATCAGTGCCTGCTGTGAAATTTGTGTTCATTTCAGGTGTCATGATTGTAGGAATTGGTATAACTGGGTGAAACTTTAGGCCTTTCTTGTCCACTTTCCAACTTTTAAAGGTTGCTGGTATTGAATGATTCAGAAGCTGGAAAAATAAGATACTCCCCATGTCCCTTGTGTTATGGTGACATGAAGAATCCCTGCCTGAGGCAATCTGTTTACAACTGGTCGAATGGGTGTACTGTAGGCAGGCATATATAGTATAGCACAGCACTCAACTTTCTGGGAGATCATTAGGTTTAATTATGTCATTGCTAGATCTCTGTAACTAACAACTGCACCCACTGTGTTAGGGATCTTTCTGTGTGTCATGGCCAGTTTGGTTTAGCATTGGAGGAAGGGGCTAGGGTGGCAAGAATGTGTATATGTATTTCAAATTGCTAGCCATCTCCCTGCCCTCAGTCTGATGTCACTTGCATCATTGCTTTGGCTCCCATAGTTGCAATGTTATTACTGCTTCTAAAATCATTTTGTGCTCTTCAAACATTAATAATAAAATCCTGCTAAATTTCTTGTCTCTGGGACCTTCGTTGGCTGTGATGACCTCCCACAGCAATTTGACAGCTTTTCTGATGCTCTCCTAAGGTTATATTGATTCACATGAACATCCTCAACGTGCACACCCACTGTTGTGTTAATCTGTAAAATCACCTTTGTGTGCACTGAAACATGTAGAATAAAAATCTGCTGCCTTTTATATTGGGAGCTGTTGTATTCCATTTCTACATATTTCTGCAGTTTGAAAGAAAACGTGTTAGAAGAAAATGCACAACATCAGGTTACATCAGGAACCTTCCAGGATTTTTTTAAAAAAAGTTCAAGTTGTTGGGCAAGCAGTGTGGTCTAATGGATAGAGCACTGGACTGGAAGTCAAGAAATGTTGGTTCTATTCTCAGCTCTTCCAATGACCTGCTATGTTACATTGAGCAAGTCATTTCAACTCTGCCTCTGTTTTCGCCTCCTGTATATATGTCTTCTGCTGAGTAAGGGATTTAGATTTTACCTCTTTGGGGCAGTGACTGTTTCTAACTTTATTTTTGGACTGCACCTAGCACAGTTACATATGTTACTTTTGTGCATTATGTTTATTCTGAATTGGGTATATTACCTATGAATTGCCATACTAGGTCAAACCAATGGTCCATTTATCCCAGAATCCCGTCTCCAAAAATCACCAGTACCAGATTTTCAGTGGGAGTATACAGAACAGGGAAATTTTGGAGAGATCCACCCATGTCTTGCCCTCTCATCTTCTGGCAGTTAGAGGCTTAGTGTCACCCCAAGCAAGGGGTTATATCTCTAGACATCATAGGCTCAGCAATCGCTATCCGCTATCTTCCATGAATTTATCTAGGTGAGGGGTGGGCAAACTACGGCCCATGAGCCGGACCATCCCACTCGGCCCTCGGGCTGAGGAGGCTGCTTCCGGCCCCTCCCCCACCTTTCCTCCGTCCCCAGAGCCATGCTGCCATGCGGACAGTGCTCTCGGGGGTGGGGCTGTGTGCTCCCATGGGGCAGTGTGTCTGGCTCTGTGCGGAGCCAGACACACTGCTGAGAGCAGCATGGAAAGGGGGCTGGGGCTGGGGGATTAGATAAGGGGCAGGGGCTCCCTGTGGACAGGAAACAGGGTGGGTTGGATAGGAGGTGGGTTCCTGGGGTGGTGGTTAGGGGCAGGGGAGTGTCTGGAGGGGGCAGTCAGGGAACGGGGGGGTTGAATGGGGTGTGGGAGTGCCGGGAGTCTGTCAGGGGGAAGGTGGGGTGGATGGGGGATAGGGAGCAAGGGGGATTGGGTGGGAGGGGTTCTGGGGGGCAGTTAGGGTGGGGATCTCTGGAGGGGGCAGTCAGGGGACTAAGAGCAGGGGGGTTGGATGGGTTGGGGGTTCTAAGGGGGGCAGTCAGGGGGTGGGAAGTGGGAAGGGGCCCTTGGGCCAGAAAGTTTGTCCATCCCTGATCTAGATGTGTGTGTGTGTTTTTAACCCAGTGATACTTTTGGCCTTCACACTATCCACTGGCAATGAGTTCCACAGGTTAATTGTGCATTGTGTGGAAAAAGTACTACTTATTCTTTGTATTAAATCTGCTGTGTATTTATTTCATTGTTTGGCCTCTGGCTTCTATATTGTGGAAAACAGTATACTTTCCCCCCACCCATTCATGATTTATAGACCTATTGCCCAGGTTATTTAATCTCCTAATTTAAGGGTGATTAAAATATTGAAGCATTTTCACACAGATTTAGCTTTCATCAGTGAGGACTTTGCTCCTGCCAAGTTTCAACTTTACTTCTCCTGTTTTATTTTCTTTTTTTTAAAGATAAATGAAATAAAATGCCACAACATGCTTTTCACAATGGGAAAAAGACTATTTTAGAAAAATCTTTAACTAAAAAATAACTAAGCTAATTGATTTCAAGCCTTTCTTAAGAAAACCTACGGGTGGGCTAATACCAACCAGGGCAAATTTCAGTCCTGAAATAATTTATGTGATTAAAAATAGGGGCTTAGAGATAGAAACAACTTCTCAACCTTGGCCATGAAATAAACACTACTGGGAACACCTCTGCATATTTTTGTCACTTCCTCAGAATCTATTGCTTCGGGTTACGAATTAAGTTCTATGTGAGCCTAGCAAAATTGCCATGAAAATTTACCAGTTTAATCGAAAAACATATTCATCCACTCTTCAAGCAGGGTGAATGAAAACACTAATGATATTTTACTTATTTTAAAAAAATACTTGTTTGGGTTGAGTGGGGAAGCAGAATTTTAGAAGGCCGATCTGTCTTTCCTCTGTTCTAGCTGAAACTCCAAGCTGATATTTTGCGGAAGTGCTTCCTTCTTTTCCTTCACTAGATGGATACATATACAATACCTTGTCTGTGGATGCTCACTGGAAACCCCCAGCAGCATTCGCTGTCTATTTATGGTGCGTTGACGGATGCAGGCGTTTTATGCTAGCAGATATGCGGAACCTATATGCGAGTAATGAGTGCGTGGCTGTGGTTTGCAACCAATAAACTCCCTTTTCCAGCTGGAGATCTCCACCTTTCTTTGTCAAGAAGTGCAACTCGTAAAATGCTCTCAGTACCGGGTGAGTGGGGGAGGAGAGAGCGCCGAGATTTCCAATTAGGTAGGAAGGAAATTGAATGGTGCGTGGTCCCCAAGAGAGGGAGGTACAGCTGCTAAAGCGGTAACGGAGCCTTCCCAGGCTATCATTTCAGATAGGTCTCTTTGTGTGAGAGAAAGAAATTGGTGATGAAAGCCCAGGAGGATAACGGGCTAGGGGAGAGTCATTGGGAGGGATCTGGAAACAATATAGGGACATTGAGAAGAAGGCAAGTTGGACTCATTGGGCCTGGTGCTGCTCTCATTGACATCTCTTTGATTTCAGTAGTTGCTTCCCATTTATGCCAGTGTAGCCAAGAGAGCTGAATCCGAGCCACTGTGTGTATGGGAGGTGGATGGAAAGGAAGCGGAGTGTGCATGTGTTGGATGCGGTGTGTGATCCTCTGCATGCTGCATTCAATGAGTGCGTCCCGGAGTCTACCCGTGCGGGGGGCGGGGAGGTGGTGAAATGCACGAGGGAGGTGGGTGTGCGTTGGCCCCGGTGGCTGCAGGGGTGTCGGGTGTGCACGTGTGTGCAAGTCCAGTTGTGAGGGGAAGGGCGGGGGGCGTGAACTAGCCTCCTCAGGGAGAAAGGTGGGCTTTGGGGTCTGGACTGGGGGTCCTGTGGGATGGAACGCACAAGCCCCATGTGTGTTACATCTCGGGGCGTGGACGTGTATGTCAAAGCGCTGTCCCGGAGGGCGGTGGACCTCGCCAGGCGGCCGGGCCGTGTAGACGCGTGAGTTGTGCGGGGGTCGATCCTTGCTCGTGGCGTGTGCGCGCGCGGGGAGGAGGTGGGGTCGGCCGGGGGGGGGGGGGCGGGGGCGGTGAGCAGCAGCCGGTCCCCCGGCTCCGGGCGTGCTGGGGGAGGAGCAGGGGAAGGGCCGGGTGGCGCTGAGCAGTGCGAGCCGCGGCTTGCGGTTGGCTCCGTCCGCCTGGTACCCGGCGAGAGGCGGAGGCGCGGGCGGCCGGAGGTGGGGATGGGGAAGAGGAGCGGGAGGAGGGGAGCCGCGGCAGCGGCATTAGCGTTGCAGGCGTGTCAGTGCGGCGGCCGGTGCTGGGCTGCGGTGCGGCTCCGCCGGGCTTGACACGCGCAGCCCCGGGGACGCGGTGCGAGCCGGGCGCCGCCGCGCGCCTGCCCACGAGCCGCGCGCGTGGGAGCATGATCTGTGCCCGCGCCGGCATCCTCCAGGTAAGGGGGCTGCCGCCGCCTTTCCCGCCCCCTGGCACAGCCGCGCGCGGCGGGATGGGCTCTTCTCCCCCCCACTCCTAGGGGAAGGAGAGGCCCCGGGGGAGGCTTCATTTTACTCCTGGCATAAGTCAGGGAAGGGGGGGGAGGGGTAGCTGCCCCCCACCCCCATGGCATGTCGTCTCTGCAAACCGGGCTGTGTGGGGTCAGCTGCACGTCCTGGGGGTTGGCAAAGAGGCGGCAGTCGCGTTCCTAGCTCGCTTGGTTTGGGGAAGGGTGGGCTCTTGTCAGCGAAGAAAAGGACCCGGTTGTCTGTTAAGACGCGGGCCCGCTGGCTTGCAGGGGCTGGCAGGTCATACAACAAAGACGATCCCCCCTCCCCTTCCCCTGGGCAATTTGTTCTGTTGGACTGAAACAGGTGGAGATGATTGGCTGAAGGGGGATGAGTGGCCTCACTCGTTTGACAGAGGGCCCAAGATGCAGTGGGTGTCATTCCTTTCAGAGCATCTTTCAGTCCCACCACCGGTTTGGGGTTGCCCGATCTGGGAAGGGAAATGGAAAGCCATATGTGTGCTGTATGTTGGATGCTCCTGTTGAGGGGGAGTGGGAAAAGGCGGTGTAGATCTTGTTCTCAGGACAGCGTGCAGGATGTGTTTGATTATTTGCTTAGCCATTGGCCTGCCATCTGAATTTCACTAGCAAGCAAATAATATAGAATTGTTATGAGTTACAGTCCATCAGTAGTGGGCCTCGCGTTGAGAATGTGAACATAAAGGTTACAATAAAGAGTCCCACAGTGGATTTTTGATAATGATTATCTGGGCTTCCCCCTCCCCTTTCAGTTCCTGGCTCCTTGACAATGCTGCACATTTTTAAACATAAACTGTTTGCTTTTTTTCTCTGTGTTGTTCTGAGATAATCTTATAATTTTATATCTTGGGTACTACATTTATTTTTGTTATTACAACATAACTTTTTAAATCTTTTACCACTTGCCATAGGCAGTTGAATTGTCACCACTTATTCTAAGTATGTTAAAATCAATGGAATAACCATAAATACTATAGCTTGGAAAACGGTCAGATATTGCTTTTATCATTTAGCCTAGCACATATACATACAGTTAATTTGGTTTCAATTTGCACCACAGCCTGTGTAATTTATTTTTAATAGATGCAGAAAAATAATTTGGCCTGGATCTAGTTTTTTGTATCCCTCAATTTAGAGCTGCAGTAGTACCTTTTTATGCTGCACTGAGCTGAAGAGTGTAGAGAGGCTGTACAGCAATCAGTCAGACTAAAGGGGAATCCTTGTGCTACTCTCTTGTTTCATGCATTTAATAATCTGCTATCAGTGGGGCACATATCCCTATATGAAGAGAGCAGCAGTTAGGGGATATGAAACTGCTTTACCAAAAATGTCACACAGCAGGTGGTGAGTTGTGCCTTTCTGATCAGTGATCATACTAGGATTGTAGTTATTACAGTAATTCATTTTAGATTGGGGATTCATTTTGAAAATTTGGATTTTCCACTAAGAAGGGATTATCATTGCTCTGTCTAGTGTTTGTTTTTTGTAAATGGAGTACAGCATGCATTCTGGCTGCAGTCTGTACTTCACTTGTTCCTGTATCTGAAATACACACATCACTGGGACACATAGGTGCTATATTCATTTCCATTTGCCAGCACCATAAATAAACTTAAAAAGCAGTGTGCTTTTAGTCAATGTACAACATTAATTCTGTGATTGAATTCCCAGTCAGGTATGGGAAGAAACAGTATGTCTTTCTAGAGTAACTATTAGTTCTGTTGGTTTGTTTTTTCAGTGTTCTAGTCTGAAAATATTGAACTGAAGAGTTGGCTAAAATCAGAGTTTTTGCATAGTCAGGGCTTGAGAAGAGCAGTGATGTGCCATGCACTATCTTTTGTATAACGTATTAAGGAGTGTCTTGCAAGGACACACTTAGATTTGGACTCTTAAACAGGTAGAAGGTTTTCAAGTATCATTTGAGATTTTTGTTTATTGGGAAACAAAGTGATTCAGAGTGAGAACTGTTTGGATCAGTGACTCTAACAGGAAATATCAACATACGAAGGTGGTAATGATTTATTTAATAGCAAATCATATGATTTTATCCACAACAGCCCAAATAACTAACCAGTACAATCAAATCAAATCACATGTTCCATATTTAAAATTGCCTATAATAAATAATTGACTAGTCATTTCACAGTCATTATTTATACTGTGTGTATATGCAGTCTGATCTGCATTCCTTGCAAATCCAGTATGCTTTAATGGAGTTTTGGAAATACTGCTACTAACACCAAGCAGCCTCTCAAGCTAGCTATACATCAAACATTGCTCATTTTACTTTTGTGAAGAAAATGCAATTACTTGCAGAAGTAATGCAAGTAGATTTGGCTTATCCACTACTTCTTTTTTAGGATTGGGAATGAGATATATATGTCAGTGAAAAAAATTCTGAAATGGGGGAGCAACTCTACCAAACAGACAGTTTTTGGTATTGGATCACTTGCAAACAGACTTTGTCATTTGTTCCCTAAAATTGTTTGAAATCTTTGAAAATGTGAATGCAGAAGTTAAGTGGCTCCCAAGTAACTTTTCTCAAGCGAAAGCTGTTAAAAATAAATAAATCCAACCATAATTTGGACAAATGAAGAACTTCAGATTCAAGGACTATTATTATTCTTCATCCACTAAAAAAGAACATATTCCAAACTAAAAATTCCAGTCCATATGATAGATTTTTGCAGCACTAAGTTCTCACATATTGACACAGATGTACAATTTTTCCTGCAAGACATGCACTCACAATTTAACCAGCATTTCTTCAAATTTAGACATAAAGGTATTCACTTATTACCCATTTGGTTTTCAACATCTGTATAATATGGCCATTTCAAGAAAGATCTCACTATCCTTTATTATCTTAGTTCCCCAATGAACTCCTTACAGTATCTTAAGTAATGATGGATCAAAGGAGCTTGTAATATTTCAATTAGTATTTTTAAAAAGTCCCCTTCAGGACTAGAGCAGGTGGAAGTGAAGAGCGGGAATTAAACTGTCAAGCTTAAAGTCATACAGGGGCAGTTTTGCCCCTCCACTCTTGCAAGGGAAGGAGTGCAAACAGCAGTGGATTTGGGGTGTGGTGGGGGGCACAGAAAGAAAGAATGCTGGCTCTGTAGGATTCTCTCCCTCCTGATCACAGAGACACTATACTTTGCAGGAAGTAGACTGCAGCATAGGCACCGACTACATGGGTGCTCCAGGGCTGGAGCACCCACGGGGGAAAATTAGTGGCTGCTCTGCATCCTCCGGCCAAGCTCTACCCCTCCTCTGCTGCACCTCTTCCTCCCCTGAGCTCCGAGAGTGCCGTGTTCCCACTCCTCCACCTATCTCCAAGCATTTCCCGCCCGGCCGCTGCCAAATAGCTGTTTGCATGCTCAGGAGAGGGGGAGCGGGAATGTGATGTGCTCAGGGGAGGAAGCAAGGAAGAGATGGGGTCAGGGTGGGGATTTGGGGAAGGAGTTGGAATAGGGGCAGGGAGGGGGCAAAGTTGGGGAGGGGACTTTGGGGAAGGAGTAGGAATGCGGGCAGGGAACAGGTAGGAAGAGGTGGGGCCTCATGGAAGAGGTGGAGTGGGGGCAGGGCCGTGGGCAGAGTGGGAGTCAAGCACCCATGGAAAACAGAGGAAGGCGGTGCCTGTGGACTGCAGATGGGCAGGAGGGAAGCTGGTAGAGGGAGGCCAGGAGCTCAGGAGCCAGTTTGGAGGGGCCCACCGTGCCAGATGTGGCCCACGGGCCATAGTTTGCCCACCCCTGATCTATGGCAAATCAATCTGACCATTAAAATTCAAAGAATTTGAAACATCTTCCTATTTTATTTTTTTGCTGCTTTTGCCAGCTGTTTACTTTTAGTATCTCTTTGGTTTTGACAATAAAGAGATGAGTCAATTTCACTTTTCTTTAAAACTTCTGTTTGGTTTTAATTTTTGGTCCATTTTACTATCAGATTTCTATGTACCATCACAATCTCATAAACATTGTATGGCAAATACTGCAGGCACGTATTTATTTTCTTTTTTAAAAACCTCCACAAATACGTTGTCATTTGGCATCAGATTTGGTAAACATTTATTTTTGTGAAATTTAGAATTGGGCCAAATTTGACATAACCATTAGCTTTAGATTTATTTCTTAAATAGAAAACAGGATATTCTTGTGTCTCGTTCTATGCATATCAGTGAAGAACACATGCTGATGTGTCCAGAAAAAAGTAAAAAGTATAGACATTAATAATAAAAGGCATGCTGGCCACATATTCCAATATATAATGTACAATCAAGTCTTGCGCTCATCAAGATGTTTTAAAATTAAGAAAAGCTAGTTAGTTCTTTGGCTTGTTCAGGCCAGGGTCATCATTGCCATACTCTATAAATGGTAGCCAAGTAGTGAAGGAATGGATTTATGAGTCATTCTTAGAGTTTGTCAGCTTTTCTATGGTTAGGACATCCTATATTGAATAATCAATTTATTCCAGGTGGGTGATTTCAGATTATGCCATTCTGTTGCATTGACCCATGAACAGCTGGCAAAAGATGACATTTGGGCTTCTTGGGCCTCATTCTTTACTGTGTTGCACTATGTGTACTCAGTTACACCTCTTTGCAGTCAGTCCGAGTGAGTGTAAAACACTACCAAATGTTAGCATTCATACCCATTTTTAAGAGGTGTAAATGACCACACGTGGTGCAAGTAGTGAAAAATCAGGGCCACCATCTGACCCCAGTAAAGAATACATAGGGAATTTGTGACTGACTGCATTCTTTTCTCTCATAACTGCCCCATTGGTGTCAATAGGACTTTTGTCTATTAAGGATTGCAGGTATATCCATGGGGAGAAAAAAACACCTTTTTGTATTCATTTGTTCAAGCAAAAAAGGATGTGGATGTATTAGCTCAGCTGAAGTAGCTCTGATCAGGAATTTCAGCATGGGCCATGCTGTGCTTAAGCGTTTTGACTCCTCATTTCCTTGGAATGCTATGCCCTGAGTACTTCTAGAAGCTGTGAACAAGATTCTACTCGGCTCTGTGTCAGGAAAGTTGCTCCTGATTTACTGTAGTGTGAGATCTGAATCAGGATCTCATTTTGTGATAGAATGAATACCATGTAAAGAGGTAGCATGATCTAGTGGATAAGACACTGAACTGGATATTGGGTGATTTGGATTCTAGTCTAGGGGCTGCCATTAACCTTCTGGGTGTCCTGGGCCACTTCATCTCTCTATGACTTTGTTTCCCCTCTTACCCTTTGACTAACTTCTATATTTAGACTGTAAACTTTTCGGGGCAGTACTCTCTTACTAGATGTTTGCCCAGTTCTTACACAATGGTGCCTGATCTCAGGTGGGGACTATAGCAGCTATCATAATGCAAGTAATAAAGTATGGTACTTCTGCATATACTTTTTTTATGCTGTTTTATTACCTGGCTAACAAAGGAAGCATACTCATGTTCATGTTTTGAGATTTCAAAATAAATGATCAGCCAAACTCAACCTAGATATCAGGGCACAGTAATATATCACAAAGTTCTTTGAGAACTCTGTGCAGCCAACATCCCCTTAATGGAGAACATAAGGTCGGTGGGGAAGAAAATGTGTGCATGCCCATCAAAAATGCTGTTGTTGAAACTTTTGCTGAGGTTTCATTTCATGGACTGAATGAAGTCACCTCTCTCTTTCACACATTCTGTGTAGGGGAAGGCCTCTGCCATTCCCAGAGATACTGTGATGTCTGGTTCTGGGCATGTATGAGTGGCCATGCTACTAGTAGACCACTGACATTTGGCGTGACAAAGTTCCGAGTCTGTATTTGTGGGTCCTGCGCTTCCTGGCAGATTTAGGGGCCTCAGAAACTCATCCAGGCCCCAGAGTGACCTCCCTTTCTCAGTAACTAATTAGGGGAAGCAGAAATGGGGGAGCCCAGGCCCTCCCTCTACTCCAGACTCCAGCCCAGGGACCCTAATAGTATAAGCTAAGATGGCTGAACTTTTATCCACAAAACACAATACAATTCCCTGGGCTACTTCCCCACAGCAGTCCCCACTTCTTCAAACTCCACTTCACCCTTACCTCAGGGCCTCCTTCCTTGCATACGATATGTTGTCCACCACTCAGTCTCACCAACAGCATAACTTCCTCCCACAACTCCTGATACCCACACCCACCTGACTAACTGGGAGGGTTTTTAACTGGTTTCAGCCAGTCCCTGATTGGCTTCAAGTGTCTCAATCAGGCTAGCTATTTTTTCTGCTTTCTAGAAGCTTCTTAATTGGTCCCAGGTGTCTTGATTGGCCTGGAGTAGCCTTTGTTTGGCTATCCAGGGAACAGGGACCTGCACATCCTGAGGCTGATATACCTGCCTTCCAGCACTCTCTTATACCCTTCTGGACTGACTCCGTCGCATTGGTTAAAGCCTGAAATTAAATTCCCATTTAGATCTTCAGGTTGAAATACATGTGTTTGTCCCAAAATCGAAACCCATTTAAACTTGAGAGTTCTTAACTCCTACACCAGTAGTATGTACAGAAGGTCTCCTGTACTGAATTGCCTGTATTTAGGTAAAACTGAATTTGGATTAAATAAATCAATATTTTCTTACATGTAATCAACACAGACCTTAAAGAGATCTGATACGGTGATTTGTCATCCACCTGCCGGTTCAGTAGTCATCTGAGAAAATTAAGGTGCTACAATGTTATATATTTTACATTTTTAAAGCATTGTTTAGTTAACAATAAGATCTTGAAAATAGAAACTGAAATCTGTTTTCTTACTGAATTTGATTTTCCATTTTGTGACCACACACTGGGCTGCAGAGCCAGATTTTTAGGATCTGGAAAAACTGCAGCTCAGTGGAGTCTAGGATTTATTGGAGGAGAGATTCATGAGAGATAATCCCAAATTTCACATGGAGCTGTTGTTTGGATGCACTGATCAATGTGCTTCAGGCTTTGCCAATATTAATTTAAACCCATTGTATACTTTTGCAAAAGGGAAGATCTGTTACTGCTCCTTTCAGACATGGGTAGGTGAGGAGTAAGAAGTTCTGGATTTTGTTATTTCCCACTCCTTTCTGCTATGGAGGAGGAAGAGAGTAAGAAGGAAAAAAAAAAAAGGAATGGGTGATGGGATAAAGAGACATTTGGAGAAATCCTTCTGTCATGTACATTGGTGCAATGCTAAGAAAGTCTGAAATGAGAACAGAATAGAGGGGGTAACCCATCACCACATCTTAAATGTGCTGCTGTGCTGGCAGAGCTCTCCCTTTCTCCCAAAGAGAAAAAAATCCTACTGAAGCATTGTTTTCAAACGTGCACCTACCACCACCGGTATACCATAGATTACAGGGACTTTGCTAACATATATATGCAATAAGGTAGGTAAAATTGGGACATGTCAATACTGATAATATTCATTTAAGAAGGTATGTGATTGTATTTTGCAGCCAGTATCCTATTGCAGACTCAACAAAATGGCAAACTGTTGTTTTGTCATATTTAGTGCAGCACATTATCATTTATTGGGCATGCAATATTTGGCTTGTATAATTAATTGTGGGTAGAAGAGATGCACAACGTACACTCATCATTTTGTCTTTACACAGAAATACTTTATTTTTTTGGCCTATAAGTATATGT
Organism: Dermatemys mawii; assembly: GCA_007922305.1. Lineage (NCBI taxonomy): Eukaryota > Metazoa > Chordata > Testudines > Dermatemydidae > Dermatemys > Dermatemys mawii. The sequence continues at coordinate 18,874,104 of ML677371.1, read as the reverse complement.
TTGGAGGAGAGGGGAGCATGCAGCATAAACTGTGTGAAGCAGCATATTGTAAATGGCAATTTTTTGTTGCAACTATAAGATGCAAGAGAAAAGAGACATCCTGGCGGTAGAGTCAATATTTAATTCTGAAGCTGGAACATCAGATTTCTAAGCTGATACTGTTCATGCAATGCTCATTAGCCATTAAGATATATGCTGTCTTGGTTAAGGAATTGTACATGATATGTAGAGATTATGGATGAGATTCTTTCACAAAGCTAAATTATGCAATGTGAATGCATCATACAATTTTAAATAGTAGGCAGTGCTGGGTCAGCACCATGACTCAGCAATACTACATCTATGTACTGAGTCATAGCAGTAACTTGACACCAAGATGGAAACACTATTATTAAATCAAATTCCATGATCCAAAATTGAGCAAAACTCCTACTAAATATAATGGGAGTTTTGTTCAATTAAAGACTACAGAATCTGGTGTATTTTTACTATCTATCCAAAACTGAATATCACAAGGAATGTGGGCTGTTTAGCCAGTCCCAAGCACTGAAACTTAATTCTAATCATGCTAATATGAGATCCAAAGCAATAGAAATATATGTTGTATTGCCCACTCAACATTCAAAAATAATGAGTTGGACCCTTCCCCCCCCCCCAAAAAAAATCAGGAGATATTTTTAAAAGGTTGGGTTCTTTCTATTTCTGATTCTTGAGTCTTTAAGATACCTTCTGGTCACATTGTTAAGCTTTTTTTCTGCAGACATGAGGACTAGAAACATACTTAAACAACAAGCACCACCACCCTCCCAAAAGCTGAGATTTTCACGTAATCGTATAACTCCAGGAGGTGGGGTTTTTGATAAAACATCAAATATTGTATTACTTGCAATAAATCATGCAAATCAGCAACACTGTATATAAAGGATATATATATCATATATCGTATATATATATCAGCAACACTGTATATTCATTCTTTTTATTTTTCTTCATTTTTTTCATTACTTTATTATTTCATTAAAAACAAGATAATAAAATAAGGGCACTGTCAACCTAGACATTACAATAATCTACACTCTCAGTAGTGTCTTGGATCCTCATGTAGCATTTTGCCACAGTGCCATATTGGGAGAATAAAAAAATCTCATGTTCCATAGTGTATTTATAAGCTCAGGACATCTGAAATGGGAGGTGGCAACGTGGCTATGGCATTCTCTCCTTGCTCCTTCTCTTTCTAGCTGTACCTGGAGCCAATATTTGTGTAGACATTTGCATAAATTAACTCAAGGGATGATGCAGAGAACTGGAATCCCAAATTAAAAAACATTCTGGAGAATGGCTTCATCACACAAGCAGATAGCCTCAAGGCAGAGCTCTTCCCAAGTCCCAGTGCTGCCACCGACTGTTTGCAAAGAGCATGCTGTCTGATCCTCTCCTTCCTAGCTTATTTTTCTGCATTCCATAGTGAATTTTACCTCCTTTCAAAGTGGAGGCAAGCCCGCTGTACTTACTCAGGTAAAACTCCCATTGAAGAATGAGAGTTTTTCCTGAGGAATGACAAGATCTTTTATCTCGATCCAAATTGCAGCCTGTTTTTAGTACAGACCCACTATCTGCTTCTGACATTCTACGTGGAATTTGTGCTTATTTCCCAATTTATTTATTGAGCACTACCATGATTCCACCACTGTGATTTTGCTAGGAGTCTTCCTCTCGTCACACCACCTTCCATTCTCTTAATAACTTTGATTTTTTAAAAAATGTGTGACTGCAAAATGCTGTGGTTACCTGCATCACAGTTCACTACACATGTAGCAATTTCTAGACTATGCAGTCTTTTTTTGTCTCAGACAATAAAAACATGGATTAATAATTCTCTTAAACTAAGCTGTTGTCTTGGTTGTACCTAACAGTGTGATTTAGGCAAAAAACTCAATGTCTGTATTTGAGCAATTATACTAGGAGAATCCTAACACATTATTAAAATATATCATCTCAGCATAAGTGTCTGAACGCTAAAGTATCTCTGGCTTGCGTGTCCAGATGCATAAAAGGAAGAAGCAGGTGCAGAGAGATCCCATATCATAAAGTGTCTAGGCCAGGCTAGCAAACTATGGTGTCTCTAACACTGGATTTTCATATCACTGGAAGGGAATGGGAAAGATTGGGGCATGGTTTCTGCTTTCCCCTAGTAATGAACAATGACTCTGAAGGAAATGTAGGTGGCACTTTAATGGAGGAACAGTAGAATGTTATGGGCCCTTTTGTAGTTTCACTTACCGCCTCCTCACTGCTAGGGTACAGAGGAGGGGGGAAAGGATGGGGCTAGTGGCAATTCACAGAGAGCATAAGCAGGAAGAATGCCTCCAGGAGGTCCGGTTTTAAAAAGCAGGTCCTAAATCTCCTTTTTTGGAGTTATAGTGTCTGTCTGCTGCCCTGCCCCTCTTTGGGTGTTTAGCACCAGGGGTAGGCAACCTATGGCATGCATGCCGAAGGCGGCACGCGACCTGATTTTCAGTGGCACTCACGCTGCCTGGGTCCTAGACACCGTTCGGGGGGGGCTCTGCATTTTAATTTAATTTTAAATGAAGCTTCGTAAACATTTCAAAAACCTTATTCACTTTACATACAACAATAGTTTTGTTCTATATTATGGACTTATAGAAAGAGATCTTCTAAAAACATTAAAACATATTACTGGCACACAAAACCTTAAATTAGAGTGAATAAATGAAGACTCAGCACACTACTTCTGAAAGGTTGCTGACCACTGGTTTAGCATAAACCCTGGAGTTCTGGATGCCCCCAGGTAGGAGTCAGAGATGGGGAGAAAGTTGTCCTGCACTTTCTTCTTGCCCTAGTACACCTGCAATAGAGAGCCAGACTCTGACTTGGTAGCTGTACATTTCACCTCCATGTGAATATGACTTTTGGATGCTCAGAGTTGGGTTGGCTGCTCAGACTGTGATCTCTGAATGGGTCGGAGTGTACCTTTGTGTTCCCCCATTCTACAAAACACTGCTTTTCCTCTGACTTCTGTGGGAGGAGTGGGGAGAAGTTAGAGGCTACAGGAGGAGGTGGCTGGACTAGAGGAAAGGGCATTTTTTGTATTTTCAAGCTCTTGTCAGAGTGTGAATGAGAATGTGCAGTTGGAACCCTCCAGATTTGTTTAAAAAGCAATTAATGAGTCTTGAATATCACAAAGTTTGCCCATTCCTAAGAATCACCGGCATTTTAACATTTCACCAAACCTTGTGGAGCATTTCATAAAATACATGTCATGTCCTTTTCTTTGTGTGCATCATAATGCACAGCTAATAGAAAAATGTATTTTAGCAAGGTGGCTCTGTATAAGAAAATTCATCTCTGGCAATAGAAGTTTGTGATGGGTGATTGGGTTATGTGTGTGTTCAGGTTTTTATTGTAATACTCTTTTTCTAATGACTGGAAATAAATCAGATGATGCAAATTTTCTTTTGTGGAAATTATTTGTTAGTAACATATGATTCTGACTTTTGACTATAAGTTAAATAGGGCCATTGCAACTTTTTTTTCCCTGACCCAATTCTGCAAGTGCTCTATGCACATGTATAACTTTACTTGCATAAGTAGTCCTACTAACTTTACTCGCTTGAGTTGTCTTATTGAAGTCATGCACATATGTAAATATTTGCAGGCTCATGGATTATATGAGGCCAAGTTGTGCTCGCTTTCTTCCAATTCTCAATTTTCAGCACGGCGAGAAATAGAGTGTGTAAGGCATTCCGAAGAAGAGTGCTGATTAGCAGTGTATCAGCTAGGAGCTTGGACAGGTTCATCATGAATATAATCAGTCTGGTTGATTTGTGACCTCTTTGATCTACTCTCTCTCTCAGAATCATTATACTCTACTTGCTGGCCTCTATTAACTCACAGGTAGAGTGACTAGACATCCTGATTTTATCAGGACTGTCCTGATATTAGGGGCTTTGTCTTCTATAGGGCCCAATTTTCCCCCATCTGATTTTTTACCATTGTTATCTGGTCACCCTAGGGAGACTAAGTTCACCTTGTTTAGTTACTAACTCTGACATTTGGTAGGATACTTTCACTCTTTTTTGAGATCTGAATTGGAATATGTGTTGATGATATCTTAGTTGGAAGAAACCGGTTCTTGTTAGGCTTGGTTAATGCAGTAGTTTTTGGATTTCTCTTTTGGTGGCTAAAGCAGAGTATGGCAGCTGTGAAGAATGTGATGAAATCCCAGTGCATGAGAACACAAATACATTTAGTGCTTTATCCAGCAGTCCTAAAATATGTAAAAATACGCTTGACCAAAATGGAGATTAAGTGCAATAACTACGAGTAAAGACTTCTATTTTCCAAGCTGTGATGAGAGAACTTTCCATCATACTTTTGATGATTAAAGTCAGATTCTACTCAGAAAAGTGGCTCTAAAATAACTGTGGGGCCCCACACTTACTATGTCCTGGGGACTTCCGTTTAAAATCTGCTCAGTTTATAAATACGTTGTCTCCTTTTCCCCTCTTCCCCCCACGCTGCCAGCCCTTCAGATCAGCTAAGGACCTAAAAGTCAAGCTGTGGGCACAACCCAGAAAGAACAACCACCAGTAAGAGTGAATCTCTAGGCCAAATTCCTACTGCAGTGCCACTTTATAGGTTTCACATTTTGCCGTCAGTTACACATGTAAACTCTACTGCTTTCGGATGTGTTATACAGGTGTAACAAACAGAAAGCATAATTTGAAGATGTTTGGATGACACAGATGGCCCTTTTAATGGAGTTTAGTTGACAATTCTGTTGACAATGAATGAAGAGGATGAGAATTTAGCTCCCTCTCAGAACTTTTTTGGTTCCTCTGCAGCGCTGACAGTAATAGAGGGAAGTAAAATCTCTTGTCACTGAAGTCAGAGGGTAAACTCTGAATACACCACAAGTAGCAGAGCTGCTGACTAAAAAGGAGCTTTTTTTAAATAATTGCTTTTGGTACTGGAACTACATTTTAGTAGAGAATCTCAGAGCTCATGAGCAGACTTTCCTGGAGATAGTGAACTAATTTTTTACTGTGAAGTTCCTTTTCCATCCTTCCTCCCTCCTGTATTGCACTTACATTCCAACAGTTTGCTGTTCTCTCTGTCCTTTGCTGTTGAACTAGGCTTCCTTGTTCGTCTTTTACAACATTGTATCTTTGCACTACTGCACCTGCTCCCAAGTCAGATCTTGCATGTGGCAGTATTCAGGAAGCAGGGTTCAAGAAGCCCTGGAAGGTCTTAGCCAAATGCTAAATCACAAGACAGAATGTAAGATAGAGGCATTACTATGATCTATAGAGAATCCATGAATTATATATTTAAAACAAGAGAAATGGCAAACTAGGCACACCTCTGAATTGTTGATCAAGGTTATTTGATATGACAGTTGCTAAGACAGTGTAATTATTATGTATGTTTTTTCTGAATACTAGCGTAAAGAGCAGAATTCATCTCCGTGCAGGCTTCCCTGAGGCTGCCATAACTCTTCTTTAAAAAATGTCTCATTACATCCATTTTCTTGAATATATGTATTATTATGCATAGATGATCACCCAAGCCAAGTTGCTGCTGACTCCTTTCCTCTCTGATTTGCTCATCTCCCACACACAGAAAGGAAAGAGAACCTAGCAAAAGCAGTCCGAAGTACAAATATGAAATAATTACTTATATGAAGTGCAGCAGTATATGTGCATGTGTGGAGAAGGGAATCATCTAACAGAGTTGGTGGAAAATTTTCCCATAGAACCGGATTTTGTTGGAAAACGCTTCTCTGATTAAATCAAAACATTTCATTAAGTCATATAAAATGTGTGTAATTTTTTATGAAAAATTATAAAAATGTTTAATTTTCATATGGTTGAAATGCTCGTTTAGACTGTCATATGTTATATTAATATATTCCTATACATTATAGATTGTAATAAGTCAAAAGTATCAAGTTTAGAAAAAATACTTTGAGCTTTTTGAAATGTAGCACTTTGATAAGGTTGTTTTGATATTTTGGAAATTAACATTTTCAGAATTTTTATTTAATTAGAAATTTTGATGTTTCTTTGTGACTCAGGATGAAAGGAAGAACAGAAATTCTGACTTTTGCCAAGCTCTTTTTAACAGGGATGAGTGTGTAAAATTACAACTGTCTTCTATGCACCCTCTCCACCTTTTCTTTTTTTTAGCCATGGGTTCAATTTCATGCCTGACCTAAGTCCACTGAAATCACTGGCCTTACACTTGGGATGAATTTGGCTAAAATGGTCTAAAATAGTTGTGAAAGGTTGTATTATATTTTCATGGGTTACAGGTCGAATGGACTATGGAGTTGAAGGCCAAAAAGAACTTCTGCCAACATTTCTGTAACACATTCTTTTAAGATTAAGAGACCAAAAGAAAACAATCATCATCATCATCTGACCTCTTGCACATTGTAGACCACAGAAACACATTGCAGTCTATACAATCAAGTTAGCAAGTTAACCTGTGGGAGGAACAGAACTATGTTTTATCATTCTGAAAAAAAAATGATTATGGCTAAACAAAATCATTTAAAATTAGGCCCTTGCTTTTTTCTTTTCCTTTTTCAATGCACATAGCCTTAGAGTGCTCGTCCAGATTTCTGCAGATATTTTTTGTTGAGAACAAACATTTTGCTGGTAGAATCCTTCCACCATTATCGCTTGCCTCCCCATCCTCATCTCCTTCCCTCTTTTTCAAAGCATCCTGCTAGTGGAAGCTGGCATTTCCTTTTCACGGTACCATGCTTGCGTGTAAAACATTTTGGGTTAGACTCTCAGCTCCTGTAAATCAGCATAGCTCCATTGCTCTGGCCCTTTGTTTCCAACTGAAATTGGAACCTTCTTATGTTCAATTGAAAAGTAAAGGTCCGCTTTTTAACACAGCTGTGTTACGTGCAGCGAAGGCAAGATCGCTACATCAGAGTGTTCAAAAGTGGGCTTAATCAAGATGGAAATGTACTGTTTTGACTTCACGTGTACCATGAAAGTGAGAACCAGACTTCATTTTACTGAGCAGGAGAATGTTAGCCCTTACTAAACAAAAAAACATTTTAAGAGCATTTTGCCTTCTACTTCCCATTTCTGTGGTGAACAATCTTAAATGTGCAAGATTTTTTTTCATATGCTTCCCTATAAGTCATTCTTATTATATTGTTGCAAGCCCTTATTTATATTGCTTGGTGTATTGAGATTTTGATGTGAGAAGATTGTGTTTTTATCAGTGTGTGAGTTTGTTCAGTCATTCGTTTGTTCATTGTTCAGAGCACATTCTTCTGCAGCAGTAGCATAGTTTCATTGTTCTCTTCTAAAGATGTATCGTCTAAGATAATGAAAAAGAAGGTTAATGAATATTTTGTATTGTTCTAAGAATGGTGTTCCTTATTATAAGTCTGTTTTGTTTACCAAGATATGGTAGGCAAAATTTCAGGAAGGTTAATTTCTTTTTGTGGATTATTAAAATCAACTCTTATAGTGAAAGTCTAGTTAAATAAATAGATTCATACTTAAATAAAGAGCTGCTTTTCTGGTAGTACTCTTTTTGTCTTCTGGATAAGCATAAGTTTACTACTGCACTATAATGTGATTAGTTTAATGTTTCGCCATTTGGTCTGGGCACTGCCCCGCAGCATACCAGAGCTTGATGTATACCTGCTGGAGGGGAGTTGGATAGACCAACTGTCGTCTCTTGAGATAACAATCATCACCTCTGCCACCTTGTATCAACATTCTCTAAGGGCTTGTCTTCACTACTTGCCGGATTGGCGGGTACTGATCGATCTGTCGGGGTTTGATTTATCGCATATCATCTAGACACGATAAATCAATCCCCAAAGGCGCTCCCCATTGACTCTGGTACTCCATCTCGCCGAGAGGAGTAAGTGGAGTCGAGGGAGCCCACTGCCACCATAAGGACGCCAGGTAAGTCGACCTAAGATGCACCGACCTCAGCTACGCTATTCACATAGCTGAAGTTGTGTATCTTAGGTCGACTCCTCCTCTCGACCCGCTAGTGTAGACCTTGCCTAGGTATTCAAGCTATTTTGCAATACCTGATATTTCATTCTTATTGTTCAACCTGTAAAGTGCCAGCGTTGTGGCAAGTTTTCACCTGCTATACGGAGTGAAGCCAGAATAAGATACAAAAGGGGAAAATATCCTCAATAATAGTTACTTCTCAAAAGCATGGTTCTGTATTTCCCCAGCTTCCTCCAGGCAACTTTATTATTCTGAAAGTATCAAGGCTTTTTATACAAGTAGGGTTTATATAGAGTGGATAAAGTTAAAAAGTAAATGCTATATTACAATCTTGACTTTAATTCTGGTATTACCTAAAATTAGAATGTATAATGAAGCAAGCTGCTTATATTACACCATGCGTAGGGGCAAATCCTTATGGCAGAATGCAGCCTGATTAGGCAGATAAAGTTAAATGATATCCTCCATGCCAGACCTTGGAATGTCTGTGGCCCCTTTGTTGCCCTTTGTTGTCCCTGCTGAGTGGTGCTCGACTGGGCTCTGTTTCATAGATACTTTTTACACTAGATGCACTAAGAAACAAAAGGGACTGAGCTGATCTGTTGGCAGTGGTTACAGAAAAGATATGAAGCTACCAAAACTCAGGAACTGACACACAGCAAAATGTCTCGCAAAGCCCAAGGATCACTTGTATATTCTTATTCCACTTAAACTGTCTGCAATTGTTGACACTGCTGATTACTTTCTTCTCTCAATTTCTGTGATCTGTTCTTTCCTGGTTACCTTCTTATGTAACTGGCCTCTCTTTTGGTGTCAGCTTCAGTGGATCTTTATCCTCTTTTCTTCCTTTATCTTTGGCATTTCTGTGTTTTGGTCTTAGTCCCCTCCCCTTCTGACTCTTTTTACCACATCCACTCCTGTTTTTTAAAGCCACCATCTCTGTGCTGACACTCAAAACTACTTTTTTCTTCCAATCTCAGCTCCTTTGCACAGTTTTGCATCTCCATCTGTACTCTTGCTCATAGAGGCTCCACAACTACAGTGGAGCCCCACTATAATGCGACAAATGGGATCCAAGAAATCCAATCGTGCTAAATGCGGGGTCGCGTTATAGCGGGGTTCCATTCCTGGCAGGCGGGGGCTGCGGCTTCTCTCCCCGCTGCCCAGCATGGGAGAGAAGCTGCCTCCCCGCGCCTGCCGGGGACAGAGAACTCCAGGGCTGCAGACTGCGGTGTCCCCTGTCCCCGGCAGGCGCATGGGCTGCAGCTTCCACAGAGAACTCTGGGGCTGCAGTTCTCTGTCCCCGGCAGGTGCGGGGCCGCAGCTTCTCTCCCCTGCTGGGCAGTGGGGAGAGAAGCCGTGGGCCCGCGCCTGCAGTCCGGGAGTTCTCTGTCCCTCGCAGGCGCTGCCCAGCAGGCGAGAGAAGCTGCAGCCCCCGCGCCTGCCAGGGACAGAGAACTCCGGGGCTGCAGGCTGCTGGCGCTGCTGTCCCCTGCCCCCAGCAGGCGCGGGGGCAGCGGCTTCCACAGAGAACTCTGGGGCTGCAGTCTGCATCCCCTGAGTTCTCTGTCCCGGGCTGGTGTGGAGGCCACGGCTTCTCTCCCCTGCTGGGCAACAGGGACAGAAGCCACGGCCCTGGGCCTGCAATCCTGGAGTTCTCTGACCCTTGCAGGCAGGAGCCGAGGCTTCTTTCCACGCTGCCCAGCAGGGGAGAGAAGCCGCGGCCCCCGCACCTGCTGGGGACCGAGAACTCCAGGGCTGCAGACTTGGGAGCCACGGTATATTCGTGCTATATCTGGATTCGCATTATACCGGGGCTCCACTGTATTTCAGACTAGGTCTGTCCAAAACTCAGTCTCTTATCTTTCCTTGTAATCCCTCTTTACTTCCTCCTTTCTGTGTTACCATGGACACATTCACTTTTTTTCCCTGGCTTGCAATCTTGGCATCTTCTTTGAATACTCCTTTTAGTCTTTTAATCCTTCCTAATGTCACTATGGGTATGTGTTCACTCCCCGCCAGATCGGCGGGTAGTGATCACTCCCCAAAGGCACTCCCGTCGACTCTGGAACTCCAGCTTGAAAGAAGGTGCAAGCGGAGTCGACCGCTGCCGCTGTGAGGACGGCAGGTAGTTCGACCTAAGATGCACCGACTTCAGCTACATTATTCATGTAGCTGAATTTGCGTATCTTAGGTCGACGCCGCCCCTCCCCGCGCCCGCTACTGTAGACCAAGCCTAAAAGTTTCAGTTCCTCTCTATCCCCAGTACTAAAACCTTTCTCCATGCCCATCTCTAAACTTGCCTACTGTTATCTTCTCAGTTGGACAGACTGGCAGGGAAACCAAACATTCCTGCAGCATAGTCTTTCTTCTCTCTCACTCTCATCCCTCTTTGAATACCTTTACTGCCTCCCTATCTCCTTATCACATCTAATCCATTCTCATTTTCACCTTCAGGCTCCTGTGTAACATCTCTGCCACCTACATCTCCATTTCATGTCCTCTCACTTTTGCTTAATAGACCCTAAATCCAACTGCTCCTTTCCTCTCCTCCCACCTTGTGGTATTGCAACATTTTTAATGTTACCCCCTCTACTTGGTGGACAAAAAGTAGGTGACCGAGTGACTTCTTTTTTTTCCTCCTTCAGATCTTTCTCTATGACTACTTCTTTTGTGAATCGTCTTTCACAACTCATCTCTTCACTCCCCTTCTTACCTGAACTGTTGTGCTGTATTTTATCTTGTCTGTGTAGGGCTTTGGGGCAAGGACTGTGACTTATGCTTTGGAAAGGACCGTAGCAGCATGATATAAATTCTTATTGGTCAGACTTTGCAAAATGTTAATATATATATTATATTAGATCTGATGACACCATATATTAGTAAGAAGAATAAAACTTAAATTTAAATAAAACTAAAATACAGGAAAATGTCATTATCACACCCTTGAATTAAAATGTTCTCACTGAAAAAGCTGCTGTTCTTGATGCTGCTCTGCAACACTTTTAGCATTTTCATTCCTGTGGGGTATGTGTGTATAGTATCACTCACTGATAGGATATTGCTTTCCCTATCTACTATGACTTTGTTTTTCTGCTTTACCATGGCATGTGCATGATATCACATTCGGTGGAAGGACAAGACCAGCAACAGATCATACAGATACAGTTACCAGCACATAATCTCCTAGGAGGAGGTTTTTACGGCTCTAGGGCAGTTAGGCACCCACTTTCCACAGTATTGCCAACCCTCAAAAATCATGAGTTGCTCCTCAAAAATCACATGATTGGCTTAAAAATCATGTGATTTTTTTTTTAAAAAAAATCTCAAGTTAGGTTCTTTTTGTCTTCTGGTTTTGGGAGCATTTAGAGGATGTGTTTTCAAGCTTTTATCAGCAGTCATGAGGCCTTAAAAAATGAAAACTGAGATTTGCCCTTAGTCCCATGAATACAGAAACCACAAACTTAAGAAAAGCAACAATTACTATGAAATTCCCAAGAGATAACAAACTGCTTCCATTGAAAATTAATGAGACTTGGGTGCCTGACTCCCATTTGTGCAGTTGAATCTCTGTCCTGTAAAATCTGGGATAGGAGCAACATTATTTTCTAGGGTTTTTTTTTTAATTTGGCCCAATTTTCACTTTTCTTGCAATCCCTGATTGTTATAAGATTTTTTTTTACTGAAAATGAATGTTTTATACTTTTTAAAACACGTCTTCTGTGAGGGTTAATTGGAAGAAAATCTTTGAAAGCAGGGGGGAGTCTTTTTACTCAGGCTTTCTGCTTTTAAATATTAAATAAAGGAATCAAATGGAAATAATCCCCAGTGATAATACTGCTTGCAAAGATTAATTAAGAAATGAAATTGCATTAAAAATGACCTGTTGTGGACTGCCAAAAAGCCAACAGAAGAGTGAGAAATTTGTTAGCAGTGTCTGCCCATCAGTAAGAAGTTGCTCAGTGTGCAAAACTGTTCATTTTGACATTGGATAGAAAGATAGAAAGAGATTTTTAATTAATTACTCATTTTAAGGTGAGGTTTTTTACTCAATATCTCAATAGTACCCTGTGAAGCTTTTTAAAAAGCTCAGTGGGTCAAGCTGATACTGTCCAGGGACAATGGCCATCATGGCTGTATACATGCTTTGCACACTAGGCTACATGATATTTATTTAACCATCACAGGAATTTTGAGAGAATGGGCCATATGCATCAATGGCATAAAAGGCAGCTGTAAATAGTGGAAATTATTTGGAGAGTATAATTTGGAAGGTGCAATTAATTAGAAGTGTAAGTGTTCGTTCAAAGCCCAATCTGAAGCCCACTGAAGTAGATGGCAAGACTCCTGTAGATTTCAATGGACTTTTAGTCAGGGCCTATATCCTTTTAATCAATAGGCACCAGATTCTCAAAAGATTTTTATGCTTACTCTGGCTAAGAGTGGGCATGACTTGTGAGCCCGTGACACTTACCATGTTAGCTGTGTGTTCAATTCTGCACCAAGCTCTGCCTCTCCTTTGTTTGGAGGTGAAGGGGCCAAGAATTGGCTAGCAGGAAATCAGCAAAGGATGGGAGTCAATATCTGTGTGTGGGAGAGGATATTAAAAACAGTTGCAAAGGCCTTCAGCTGCTCTTTTTTCCCTGTTGCCCAGGTTCACCAAATCCATGTAGAGAGAGACACCCTCATAGGTCCATACTGTAGCTGGGAGAGTGCCTACTAGAGTGACCAGATGTCCTGATTTTATAAGGACATTCCTAATTTTTTGGGTCTTTTTCTTATATAGGGTCCTACCCTCCCACCCCCATCCCAGTTTTTCACACTTGCTGTCTGGTCACCCTAGTGCCCACCAACTTGGGTAGACAGATGTTGTTTACCTGCACTCAAGCTAGCACGCTATAAATAGCAGTCTAGCAGTGTGGACATTGCATGGGCAGCAGCTTGGAGCTCGGAGCCAAAGGTTTGTGCAGGCTTGGACTCGGGCAGCTAGCCCATTCTGCCGCCTGTGCCACAACGTCCACAATTCTGTTTTTGGTTTGCTACCTTGAGCAGAGCCAGTGTGAGTCTGTCTTCCTGAGCTGGGAGGCATGCTCCCAGGTGCCATGTAGACATACTGACATACTCCCTCTTCTTGGCTCTGCGGCTTAGTATGGGGTAGTGCTCCAAGAAGTGTCATTGGAAGAAATTGCTCCTGGATTCTGTTCCCAAGTTTGGAGGTGAAGATAATCTAGTGGCCCAAGCTAGGGGACCAGGAGACAGGACATCTGTGTTCAGGAGTGGCAATGGCATGGACATCTTTTTTGGGAGTAGAGCCTGGTTTCTCTCTCTTCCTGAAAGCTGCATTTCTTTGCTGCCTTTGTCCTGTTCCACAGCACTGAGAAGAATTAATGGGTAATATTGAGGACCCTTTATCGGCTGATGGCTCTCTTTAACCAGGAACTGCTGTTTTGCTCTCTGCAATACCAATAAAAACAGAACCAACCTGTCCTTCAGGTCCTGTCTAGTACCAGCCAGTTTACTTGATTTTGAGTCTCTTCTGATTCCAGGCTGCCCTGTACATTTTATCTGTGCGCTGCAACATCTCGGACAAGATCGGGAGCAAAGCCTGACATCTGATCCAAATTGAGGTTTTCTTGCAATTAGCTGTTCAGTGTGGAGAGAGCTCTCAAATAAGGCCTTTAGCTATACTGAAGACAGCTACATCAAAGACTATACAGAAGCACTGAGACACTTGCAATTATCAGGGACACGGCATATCAAAGAGCACAGGACAAAGCACACAAGAGCTGGGGATAAAGCTTTCTTGACCAACTGGATCTGGCTATGGAAAAACTACCACAAGAGATAAGGCGAAGCAGAATCTACATCTGTTTAGGAAATGCTGCAAAAGTACTTCTTGGAAAAGGCCTCTCCGCCATAAGAATGATAGCCAAAACGTTCATAGATTCCAAGGCCAAAAGAGACCATTGTGATTCTCTCATCTGACCTCCTCTATAACACAGACCTTAGAACTTCCCCAAAAATAATTCCTAGAGCAGATCTATAGGAAGAACATCCAATGTTGATTTTAAAAATTGTCAGTGATAGAGACTCCACCACAACCCTTAGTAAATTGTCCCACACTTAAAAATGAACATCTTATTTCCAGTCTGAATTTGTCTAGCACCACCTTCCAGCTTTCTCTGCTAGACTGAAGAGCCCATTATTAAATATTTACTCCCCACATAGGGACTTACAGACTGTGATAAAGGCACTCATTAATGTTGCTTTGTTAATATAAATAGATTGAACTCTTTTTGAGTCTGTCACTGAGGCATATTTTCTAATACTTTAATCATTCTCATGGCTCTTCTCTGAACCCTCTACAATTTATCAACATTCTACTTGAATTGTGGATATCAGAACTGGACTCAGTATTGCAGCAGAGGTTGCAGTATCCCAAATACAGAGGTAAAATAACTTCTCCACTCCTAGTTGCAATTCCTCTGTTTATGCATCCTGGAATCACATTAGTTCCTTTGGCCACAGCATCGCACTGGGAGCTCATGTTCAGCAAGTTATCCACCACAACTCTGATATCTTTTCCAGAGTCACTGCTTCCCAGGACAGAGTCCTCCATTGTAAAAGTAAAGCGTCCATCCTTTGTTCCTAGATCGGTGGTTTTCAGTCTGTGGGCTGCTTGCGGCCTAGTCAGCACACAGTTGTGGCCCATGTGACATCCTCAGGGCCATACAAGTGGTATATATATTACGTGGCTGCAGCCCACATAATACATAGAGAGCTGCATATGCAGCCCACCATGGTAAATAGATTGAGAACCCCTGTCCTAGATGTATACATTTACACTTAGCTGTACTAAAACACATATTGTTTGCTTGGGCCTACTTTACCAAGTGATCCACATCACTCTGTATCAGTGACCTGTCCTCTTCATTATTTACCATTGCCCCAATTTTTGTCATCTGCAAACTTTATCAGGGATGATTTTATGTTTTCCTCTGGAGAATTGATAAAAAATGTTAAGTAGCTTTTACACATTTACACCTCTTTCCATTCTAAAAACCCCAGCCAAATCCCAACCCTCCAAAAAACTCCACACCAAGCAGCGTTTTTACCCCAGAGAGATGTCAGAGACTCAGTGAAGTCCAGTAGGGACATTGCTATTGATTTTATATGGAAGGCACTCAGATACTGCAGTAATGGGCAGAAATATAAAAAGCCAAGATAGGTGGATGGATCGATAGGTCTAATGCCACTAGATCGTCTAATGCCACTAATGCCACTAGGTTACTCAATCCTTGCAATCTGCCTGTGTAACTTCACTGTTTCTGGCTGCATACCTGTCCATAAAGTTAATACCTTAAGGAGCACTCTTTGGAATAGACTCTAATGAATGGGCATTGTGAGCAAATTTAGCAGCACCCGTGAGGGCTTACACCAAAATGTACCCAGCCTAACTGATGTCCACCAAAGAGTGACAAGAATGAACTATATCTCCCCTGGGATTCAGTAGAAATGCAGTTGTGTACTTTAGTCACAGATTAGATGCTGAGAAATGAACATGGCCTTTTATTGAAAATGACAGAATAAAATAGTATTGCCCATTCTCCTGACCCCAGTGTCACATTCTCCTCCTCCCACTCTCTCCCGTGCCCCCCACGCGAAGTGGTAGTGGATATTTGGAGCTTTGTAAATTGGCTCACACTGGAGGAGAAATCAGTGTCTGGGTATACTCTATGGGTAACAGCCTTTATTTACACACATACACCAGTTCTGAAATGAGATGGTCAAACAGCACACAGGGCAATCTCTTCCTCCAGGAATTTCAGCCCAATGCCAATGTCCAGTCCTAGGAGACAGCTCTGCTTCAAGAACTGACTCTAATCAGAGCCCAGTGCAGAGACTAAGCTCTCCTGCTGCTACCACAGCTCTCTTTCTGCTGAAGCTATCTCTTCACAAAACCTTACATAACCTAACAGCAACAGCATGTCTTCCCAAGAGTCAAAACTTGCTCAGACACTAAGAAAATGACCTTGGACAACTGGGTAACATCGCCACCTGGTGATTCCTGCTATGACAATATAAAAAGCCTATATATATAATAACTATAGAATTCAAAGTCTCTCCCTTAGTTCATATTAAAATTTACTGCAGGTGCAAAGTTTCATGTGAGCCAGAACCCCTCCCCAGAAGGACTTAACTTCATTTTTTGTACTTTAAAGTTAGTGATATTGAACATCATCACAAATAAGCAGGCTGGTAGCAGGGCCTGAGTGAGGGAAGATATCAGCATCTTAAGGGCTTACCTGGCTCCTACTACTTCAATTGACTGCCTGTTCTCCTCAAGTGGGTTCAGGGAAGCAGCAGGGAACAGGAAGCTCCCTGAGTTGATCAGTCCAGGCTCCTAGGGGTGCTAAAGAGGTACATAAAAGACTCCTCCTCCTCCTTCTCTCCCTACAACTCCTGCTGCTTTCTGTTATTCCCTCTCACCTTTTCTCCTACCTGCCTGTTATGTGTCTTGTGCCCTCCTTCCTCCAGAATAGCACTCCACCATCTCTGTGCATCTAGAGCAGAGAGAATACATATGCACCAGCAGCAGACACAATTTTCTACATTCTGGGTCCTAGTGTCCCTGCCCCCAACAATCTGGCACCTGAGGTGGCTGCCTCAGTTGCCTCATGATAAGACCAGCCGTCGTCAGGGGAGGATTGCTCCAGCACAGACATTGCAGGAAAGAACTGTAAGAATGCCCCATGGGGACCTCTTTGAAATCCTTGTTATAGGGAGTGTTCTGGGAGGTGGGACTGTGGACAAATGAGGGGGTATTCAGTAGGGAGGGCTGCAGCACAGAGTGCTCTGGCCCATTGGATAGCCCAGGGAGGTTTCTTTAACTTACATGGTCCAGTCCTGCAGCAATATCCATGTTACACTTTGTGCCTCCCCAGCCACTAGAGCAGTTCAGGACGGAAAGGGTGCTAAGTGGCTTACAGTCCCATCTCTCTGGGCTAAGAGATCTCTTAGAGGGCCAGCATAGAAGCTCACTCACCCTCTAATCCTGTGAGGAATGCAAAGAATGCCGTCATCAGGGTTGATGGGTAAGGCTGAAGTTTTGATATGACCTCTGGGTAGTTCTGCCACTACTGAAGTCCCTTAGGGCTGCACGAAGACGTGTTCGTTGTTCGGAATATTCACATCCTTGCACAGTGCAGGAGCCAGGTGGAAAGGAGTTTTTATTGATTGTAGCTTTTAGCTTTTGACAGCATTTTTTATTTTATTTTTAGCCACAGGGATGCACAATGGGAGCTTTTCTCTAAAACTAAAAACACCCTAGAGAGATTGCGCTGGTGCATTCTGAGAGCGAGCCAGAACTAGCTGATAACACTCCCTGGAGGGCAGCCGTCCCAAATGTAGTATGTCAGGTAGGACAGAGACAACTGGAGTGAGAACAGAACGAAACTGCGATCTCTGGAAGAAGAAAAAATACTAACATCAAAAAGTCTCAGTGAGAATGGAGGCTCTGTTGTGCTAGGCACTGTCCAAACGCACAGAAGAACATGGTCCTTGCCCCAAAGAACTTACCATTTGCTTAAAGTTCAGACATGACAAGTGAGTGTAATGAACAATAGGAAGGAAAGAGAGCGGTGATGAGATCAGTTACACAGGCTCGCTGCCTTCACTTAGAAGTAGAGCAGGTTGTGAGTTTTCAGTTGAAGTGATTTTTGATGGAAAAATTTCAGTTTTGTCCATTTTTTTCAGTTTTTGATCTGAAAAATGAGAACAAAATTTGTACTTTGGTGTACTACAGTTTGTTGAACTGAACCAAAATATTTCATTTTGAATCAGTTCAACATTAAACTACATCTTCCCATAATGCTGTGATGTCTCATGGGAAATGTAATTTGGGTGTTTCATATGAAGAGGATGTTAAAAGCAGTAGTGAAGTTAGGCGTTTTTAAATAATCAGGTCTGGATAAAGTACATCCTGAGAGTTTTAAAAGAGCTGCCTGCGGTGCTCTCCGTGTTATTAATGTTGAGCCTTGAAATTGACAACAGCCGATATAAGGAATGTAATGTCCACACACACACAGCGCCGCCCTAACTACGCCGACATAAGACCTACGCCTCTCGTAGCAGTGGAGTTATTATTGTGGTGTAATAGGGCACTTACATCTGCAGGAACAAGGCTGGCATAGTTAGGTCGATGTAAGCTGCCCTTTGTTGCCTAATTGGAGTCACTTGAGGAGGTTCACAGTGGAAGATGTAATCCAGTCATGGGGGACAGACAGTGGGGAAGAATGAGAGCATGAAGGACTCATACTACAACTCCTCTTTTAAACTGACTTGAAACAAAACTTTGATTCAGTTCTACGCACTAAACCAAAATGTTCAACATTGAAATATTTTGTTTCCAAATCTTTTTTCCAAACTTTTTAGTCCTCAAAAAATTTCTGTATTTTGACATTTGGTTCCAAATGAGGATAAAAACAAATACTGAAATATAGGAATTTTCTGCAGGAGAGAAATTCTTGTTTTACTCAGTGTACTTAGCAATTTGCCGTGAGGGCTAGAATCACCTGTAGTTTATTTTGACGTCAGATCAGCAAAGTACTTTAATCCCATGCCTAAATTTAATCCCATGATTTCAAGGGGACTATACAGGTGCTTAAAATTAGGCACATACTTAAGTACGGTGTGGAACGAGAGAATGTTTCACAAAATCAGCTGCTTCTCTTTTTTTCATGGTGTGCGTAAGTCAGCTGATGGGGCAGGTGACATATTAGCATCTTGAGACAGTACAACATGGACCAGGCAATGAATATTAAGTATGAACACTTAAAGGACAGATAACAATGAAAGCAGTGGCGTCGTTTAGCTTTACCTTTAAGGAGCATGAAAGTTCATAGCTATAGAAAGAGATGGGCTGTCAATCCTCTTAGGTTCCGTTGGCTTCCCCTATGACCTGCTGTGTAAAGCTGAGCCAGATCCCTTCTGGTCCTAAAGGGAGCATGAGAAACTTCTATATGCCCTTATGGCCCTGTCTGCACACTATCAGAATGGTACTGGGGAATGCAGGTGTAACAACCACCATTCTAAATGATGTTAGGAATTGAACTTGAGACATCCACAGGTAAAAGCATAAGCCTCTCCAGCTTGAGCTAAAGATCTAGGCCAGCGGTGTCCAACAGAAATTCAGTGCTGGCCACACTTGTGGTTTTGAATTTTTTGCATTCGCTGCATTATAAAAAAGGATTACTTTAGTGTGACACTTTGCAGTCTTTTTCTTGTACCATTACCCTGAAATCTGGTATATAATTCATACTGACCAGCATCTTAACTCAACGTCGAGATTTTCATCCATAATACTTGATCTGTACTTGGATTTTATAAAATTTACTTCAGAAAAAATGGATTCACAGGCTGTCATAACCATAAAGTAGCCTAGAAGAGTGGTCGTCAAACTGGGGTGTGCACACCCCCAGGGGTGCGCGACACCACCCCCGGGGATGTGCGAGACCCTGGCGCTGCCGTCGATTCTGCCCGGGAGACTGCTGAACTCCCGGGTGGGCCATTTTAGTACCGCTGAAATGCCACCACTTAAAGTGGAAGCTTTCGTTTTCTGCGGCAGCATTTTGGTGGACATACCCCGGGAGGGCCGCGCGACTTTTTCCTTGGTGAGATGGGGCTGCTGAGGAAAAAGTTTGAAGACCCCTGGCCTAGAATTCCTTCTTACCTGTAAGGGGTTAAGAAGCTAAGAGAACCTTGTTGGCACCTGACCAAAAGGGACCAATGGAGACCAAAGATGCTTTCAAATCTGAGGGAAGGAAGGTTTTTGTTCTGTGTGCCTTTGTTTGTGGCTCATTCGCTTTGGGGATTCAAAGGAGCCTCCATCTATTCTATATCAGTCTCTAAACATCACAAATAGTAAGTAATAGCAAGGCAAGGTGTTACCTTATATTTGTTTCTCACTTGTGAATTTCTCATGCTTTAGGGAGATATCCCTGTGTTTTCTCTGTAACTTTGAAACTAAGCAGAGGGGATTCCTCTCTGGGTTTTTCTTTTAATCTTTTGTGACTCTGTAAAGTGCTTCCACACTGATTTTTATAGAGGTAAATTGTTTTTTCTTTTACTCTTTAATTAAAATTCTTCTTTTAAGAATCTGACTGTTTTTTCCATTGTGTAGACCCAGGGTTTTTGGATCAGGCTCACCTGTAAGGATTGGTGAGGGGTTTATCTCAAGCCTTTCCCAGGAAGCGGGGTCAGGTTTGGGGGGGATTTTTAGGGAATAGGGGGCTTTTCCCTAATTCTTTGTTTACACTTGGTGGTGGCAGCCTATCCACGAGACACAGGAAAAACTTATGTATTGGGAAAGTTTTAACCTAAGCTGGTCAAATAAGCTTAGGGGGTCTTTTCATGTGGGTCTCCACATCTGTATCCTAGAGTTCAGAGTGGGGAGGGAACCCTGACACAGGCTCACGCATTGCTCGTGCATTAGCCAGAGTTCAATAGCCTATTTGCCACATGTGGCTAGTGGCGAACGAATTGGACACTGCTAATTTCTAAGATCTCAACCAGTGAGCTAAAACAAACCTATATCCTCTGGCCACTGTGGGTGAGGGTGTTGTAACACACAGGGGCCAGTGGATTACATAGGCATGGTACTAGGCTACTGCTAGAATACTGACAGACGTAGCTCATACTGTAGCTTTTTATAGGCATCTAAAAATGTAAGGTTTATTGTTTAAAAAAAAAATTGAAGTCACAAGCAGCTCTAAATTAGCTGCATGGATTTTTTAAAAAGGTGGAAGCCAGGAATGCAGCAGACTCTTCCTAACTGGCACACACCCCAGTAGAAACAGAAATGTGAAAATTAAGTGGCTGCCCTAATTATCACAGGCTCGCAGGAATACATTGTGCTGGGAGATATTCATTTGCATTTCATGGATTGCTTTCAAAATATGCATTGTGCAAAGCACTAGAGCAGTCTTTTAATTACAAGCCTCTGCCCACACAGCAACTTTTTGCCATGACACTAGCTGGTGACAAGTTCTGTTAGGGGCAGTCTCAAGGCTGAAAACAACTGCTATTGTGTCCACTAAGCACACTGCCATTAGTCTGTTAATAACTAATGAATCTTAATGGTGTATTGCTGCAGATAGTGATGCATAGTTTGGTACTTGTTAGCAATTTGCATGGCAGTTTTGCTGTGTGGACAAACACTCCTAAATGTGCATTTATAAACTCTAAATTAAGTCCTCTCTTCTCTCATAAGTCTGTAGTTACACATCCTATACTACTTTCCCATGTGTTCAGGGTTGCACTCTGTGTCTGACTTTTGGGTATTCTATCCCTGTGCATACTGAACTATATAACTTGAACTGATTAATCAAACTGTGCCTCTAACAGATGACAAAATCACAATTCTAGCTGTAGTGAGAAGAGGGACTCATAGGGATGACATTAACCCATTTATCAGCCACAATGTCCCAACAAAGCAGTATACAGTGGATATAGGATATGTATAGTGTATGGTGAGTGCTGTTAATGACTGAGTAAGCTTGCGGTAAGCCATTTAAACAGACTACGTGTGCCATTAATTGCTTGTTTAAGGTCTTTGAAATGTTCCCTGCATCTATTTCCTAACAATTGTCCCAACTGTTTCCCCATTAAACATATTTTAGTGAATGTACTGATTTTCAATTGTATAAAAATAAGGTAATTAATATGTGTTTTCAGAGACCTGTCCGTATACAATATTGCAGGCATGTACATGTACATCTGATCCAAGAGCTAAACATCAGAAATTTTTTGCCCAGGAGTGTTTGAGTGTCTAGTCCAAAATTTTCTTTTAGGGTGGGATTTTCAAAAGCACGAGTCTAACTCTGCTTCCACTGAAGTCAACAGAAATTTTAAACATTGACTTCAGTGAGTCCAGAGTTAAACCATTAGACTGATGCTAAGAACTTTTGAAAACCCCACCCTTTGTTTTGGTATGACTATGTAATAACCTACACCCTGGCATTAGCACCTCCTGCAGTTGCAATGCAGAAGCACAGAATGCTCTCCTGGCGGGAGAGAGAGACAGTGAGAGAGCAGCGCAAGATGGGGAGGAGGCTTGGAATCCACTCAAAGGGAGCAGTTGGAAAAAGCTCTGTGGGAAGGAGAAGAAGCTAGATTCTGAGCTAGCAGATGAACTGGAGCTGGGTTTGCGGGAGAGGTGATAAAATAAAGGAAGGACAGGAGAATAAAAGTAGGGGACTGGAAAGTGAGTAAGAGGAAGGAAGGAAAATAGGAAAGGTTTCAGGCCAGGAGAAGCAGGAAAAAAAATAGACCTAGGTATGTGAGCACACACTATGAAGGAAGGGAAGTAGAAATAAAATCTACAAATTTACCAGAGAGAGAAAGTGAGTATCAAGAGGGGAGGGAGAGCTGAAAGGAAACAGAATTGGTGAAAAAGGGAATTGATCAAAAAGTTAGATCAGATGAAGACAAATCCTAAACAGTAAATGAGAAGCCGACCCACAAAGGAGCTACTGTATATGACCAGAGAGAATGACTGTTTGAACATTTATTGATGGAATACAGATCAAAGGTGCCTAATGAACAATTGAGGGCTCATTAGGTGAAGAAACCCCACTTGTGGATATACTCAGTGGAAAGAGGTACAGCCATAGGAACATCTAATCTAAGGAGCTCTTTAAAATGACGTGAATAAAATAACAGGATATCAAGAGTGGAGGTAGACTTACAGCCAAGGAGAGGAAAACATGATTTTTCTCTCAAGGGACAATATTGTTCAGTAATTTCTTTTGTTCTTGTTAATTACAATGCCCTTAGCACGAACTGCAGAGCATGTACATGATCACAAAAGGTTAATGAGTTGGTAAGCTATAGTTTATTATAATCAGTAGTAAGTCTTTGGTAATCTTCTATATAATTTATGTTTCCAGTACAATTTTTGAGTTTTCCCTTATTAAGTTCTAAAAATTTTAAATGACCCCATTTGGCTTATTTCTGCCTCTCCTCATAGTTAGCCTACCCGAGCCTAGAGAGGTCACCACAACTATAAATGTATTAGTTGTGTCAGGACTTCTGGAAAGCCAGACATTTTTGGATTCACACCATAGGGCTATTACTTTTAGGCAGAGAAATGTGCAGATACAAAAATAGGATTATCTATTTTATTTACTATATTACTTACACACACACATATTCTCTCACACTCAGATAAAACACTTAAGTTAAAAGAACATTACTAAGGTTACAAGGTTAAGCACTCAAAAATTAGGAAAGGCCAAAATTAAAGTTGCTTGTGCCTAAGGCATAGAAATTTTCAGCCCAAATGGATAAAGTTTGGCAAAATTAAAAGAAATGGAAAACTGGATCTTATAATGGGAAGTGTTGGGCAACCTTAATAATAGGTGCTGCTAACTGCCCCACCTTATAATACACTGTTCTTGCTTCAAACTCAGATGCTTTAAAATGAAGTTACCGCCCCACCCTATAATACACTGTTCTTGCTTCAAACTTAGATGCTTTAAAATGCAGCTAATAACAACATCTAAGCTTAGTTATCACAAAGCTAAAGTAAAAACTAAGGGCTTGTCCACATTACCCACTGGATCGATGGGCAACGATCGATTCAGTGGGGGTTGATTTATCTTGTCTAGACTAGGCGTGATAAATCAACCGCTGAGTGATCTCCCGTCGACTCTGGTGCTCCACTAGGGCTAGAGGCAAAAGCGGAGTCAACGGGAGAGCATCAGCCGTTGACTTACTGCAGTGAAAATACCACAGTAAGTAGATCTAAGTACATCCACTTCAGCCATGTTATTCACATAGCTGAAGTTGTGTGACTTAGATCGATTCCCTAGCGCCCCTCCCTCCCCAGTGTAGACCAAGCTTCAGAGCCTATAAACAATATAAATAAAATGTATCAAATAACCTGATTAAAATATGTATTTCTTCATAATCTGATTACAACATGTTCCAATGTAATATGTAGCCTGGACTATAATTGTGGCCTATGGCCAATCTGAGACTGTCCAAAGCAGAGTTTCAGAGTGTCTTAACCAAATAAAAATGTCACCTAGAAAGTTTGATAGCTGAGACGTGGGCGATGCCAAGATCAAAAAGGAGGATAGAGTTGTATATCATCAATGTACTGATAATACCCTGGGCCATATTATCTCCTCCAGCAGCCTCACAGCAATCAGACTGAGCTCCTTACACAAGAATATATGCTCATTCCTTAGTTTGAAATCCTCAACATGCCAGATTGTGGGAATTTGAGATGATGAGTCATTTTGGTATAGGAAAAATACATCTTAGGAAGAACATTAGTATGATGAAGTTCTATCAAAGATCAGATAGCTGTATGAATATAGCAATGTTACATGGAGGGAAGACAATTATCCACATTCTCCTATCTTTAGAAATGTATAAATGTTGGGACAAATTTTTTACTTAGATATTTTGAAACAACTCTCTTTGACATAAGCGAGAGGTGTTTGTGTGTATCTGAAAACAAAGTTGGACTTTTAATTTTGGAAGAGTCCGTTCCATCAATATTATTTGCTCTGCCCAATCATAATAGAAGGGCCAGTTATTACGTAAGTGAAATTCCTAGTGGAGTCTCATAGTTCATAATGAGAAAAGCCAATTAATCTTAAATTACTATAATCTTATGATAACACCAGTACTGTGCATTGAGGTTTTTGTGCATCAAACGTGTTCAGAAAAGTCTGTATAATGAATAATGTTTGGCTCTTATATAGTACCAATGAAACAGTTCTTCCTCCACACCCAACCTTTTATTAAGTCTGATAATTCCTCTCCCCAAACTAAGGATATCCAACTGAGTTACAATCTGCAGAGCCCAATTCTGCCTGCTTCTATATGGATATGACTGTTACTGACTTCACTGCGAGATTTACCATTGTAGGAAAGGGCAGAATTGGGACCCATGCTGTTATTTTTCTATACTTGAGGCCTGGTTGTCATGTAATCCATTATGATTATAAAAAAAAAGAACAACTTTGCTTGTCATAGCATACTTACAAATAGGAATAAACAGTTTTAATGAGCTTAAGAACTCAAAATATAATTGCATGTATGATGAGTTTATGCAGTGCCCCTGTCAATTTCTTGAGCTGTTTGACAGACTTTTCAGAGGTTTCTGAAAAAAAACAGAAAAGCTTTCTCTGTTAGAATAATATCCCCTTTCTTTCTTGCAGTGAATGCAGGGGATTTCAGATATGTTAAAGGGCATTTCAGGTTTCCTGCTTTCTGCATCTTTCTAAAGAGTAATAATGAGAAGAGAACTGTAAATCATTGTGGGATGCCACAGAATGTTCCTGATACATAAACTTCAACTGAAGTCTCTTGTTCACACAGATGCACCTTATTTGCATAGCATGAAAATTGAGATAGAATCCCCTCCAATGAGACAACAATAGACTGTGATGTAAGGATTCCCTCCCCGCCCCCACCAGTCTTAGAAAAAACATTGACTATGATATTGGAGAATGCAAACTTTTAGAAATACCATATTTCAGACTTTATTTCATGCATTGGTCTGACTTTTTAGTCTCATTATTATAATGATGACAAACACAAGATGTGGGAATTAAACCAGTAGTTTGAATATATGTGGTGTACATATGAAAAGTCCAGCTTGCCTCTCAACCAATGTTTTGTGGAAAATGATGCTGATCACTTATATTCTCTCAGTTATAATACTGTACTTGTGCTGATTGGCATGTTTAATTTTAGAAATGTACTTACGAGGTGCAGTATCTGGTTTCTGGTCCTAGGATTAAGTGATAGGAAAATCTATATTCTGTCTATTTAAAGTTTTGCAATATGGTTTGACTCTGTAGTGATTTTCTACTGTAACAGAAACTAAGATCAGTTAATGGCCTGGTACTATGAGTGCCCAGCACCTTCAATTCCCATTGACTTAAGAATTATCAGATTTTCTCAGGAGATGCTCAGGTCAACACTAGATTTAAACACAAGTCTTCCAGTAATTTTAGGGGGCTCGATACAGCAGAGAGTCAGAGAAAAATTAAGAGACTTTCTAAGGCATGTAATTAGGAGAGCAAGATCAAGGAGCCCATAGGTTGGAGGTGGAGGTTACAGAGGAAGAGAATGCTTGGGGAAGGGTGACTGAGAGGAAGAGTTAATTTAAAAGGATGCAAGAGGAGGATTAAAAAGACAGAAGGGAGCTGAGAATAATTTTTTTGGTAGTTATGGGGGGGCCTGAGAGGATTGGAGATGTGAATCTAGGACCTTTTTGATCTTATTCTGCACTGGCAGAAGCTAAGCTAATTATGCAGAAATGAAAATCCTTGTTTTGTCTGATTTAGCTATTGTTTTTCTCCCAACAGTGAAGCCAGGCTTCTGGGAAATAAAGATTTCTACAAGGTTAAAAATAAAAAATAATAAAAATATTGTTCTGTAAAGTTTATAATACTATAGTTATTCAGCCCTCACTGGAGCCTTGGGAGAAAAATTGAAGTAGGACCACAAATGCTAGATTCTTCTTCCTGAATGTCAGATTTTAATTATCTCATTCATTTATGTTTGCTCAATCAAAGGTTTATATTTGTGTGCCTCACCAGTCACACACACACGCATCAGTGTAAGATGACAACAAAACTACTGTAGCTAGAGTTATATAGTGAATGTTGAAAAGATGAATGCATGGTATTTGAATATATTTGCAGAAGCAGGTGGAAGATAAAAAGTCCATGAACACATAAGGAACAAGTGACAGTTTTTTAGAGAATATTCTTTGCTTGAATGAGCAGCATTTTATATTGCAGAATATAATGTACTATAGCCTTTTGAGATCTAAGTTAAAAGGCAAAGCAGAATTGTATTAGCAAATTACATTATTGGTTTTGTTTCCTATCTGCCTTCAGGATAAACAATATGTTGCTTTTAAGATGTGTGTTCAGCATTAATACTTTTAAACACAGGCTTTATTATACTACCTTAAGAGATTTTGTACTGAAAAGAGGTTTTTTTTCCCCTAACAAGGACATATTCTGCTGAATTTAGGCCTTATTCAGTCAAAAATCCCATTGAAATTAGTAACATTTCAGCCTGAATGAAGCATAAGGTCTCCAGGATTTGGCCCACAGAGTCTAAAACATGGTTCACCGCTGAACATTTTTTCTGAGGATAAAGAACAATTTGTCTTAAAGCACATGGGAGCCATGATAAATTAAGGGAATGTTTCTAGTGAATTGAGAGGCTTAGTATACTTTGGTATCATGGTAGAGGCGAGTTTAATCACAAAAGGATTAAAAATGTGGGATGAATTAGATGTTTTTCAGAATCTCATTTGTAATTTGCGTAACAACTTGAGCAAATTTCAAATACCTTCATTTTACTATTTAGAAAAAAGAAATACCATTCAATATTTATATTTTATAATAGGTAAAAATCAAATTGCCTCTATGTTGATTGTGTATTTTATAAAACAATGCAAAAAGTTTGTGCCTGTACTATAAAACCTATGACAAATAGCAAATATGAATGTCAGCATATTTGGTATCAGACTATTCAATAGTGACATTATTAGAAAAAGCACAGCTAGTTTTTCAGCCCATGGTCAGCATATTTCCAATATGCACATCTATGTATAGGAGTTTTACAACTTGGGAATATTGAATATGCTTGGTACACAAGATAGCCTAAAAACAAATTTATTTTGCTAACTTTCAGAAAAATGGCTGAGTATGATTTATCTGCACATTATATAATTTAATATAATTTAGGCCTATTCTTGAGTCATCCTGAATATTGCAACTCTCATCAAAGTCAGGATCATGTCCTCAAATTCATCAAACCAAACTGAATATATATCTAGCATGAAAACTACCCAAGGCTCACTTAACATGAATTCACTTCACCCTGTTGTGCTACTCTATGGATATTTAATCCTCCCCTTAAAAAAAGGTGTGAATTGTTGGAGTGGAAATGAGCATAAACTATAGTCCTGATCCTGCAACCACTTTTTTCACAGGAGCAATTTTTTCACATAAGTGGTCCCATTATTTGAGGAGCAAGCTTGTGCCCATCCCACAATCTGACCAGCTAGACTAATTTGTGTATGTTTTACGTCGTTATGCCCTATTCCATGTTGCTGGCTGAACTTAGGTACTTTGTGTGACGTTGCACTCCATATACTTTATAAAAATATGCTTATGAGTATAAATATGATGTAACTGGAATATGCATTATGCAAAAGGTCTCTTGTAAGGTATCATTGCAAAGCTTATGATCTACTGAGTGTGTTCATCCCATTTGTTTGCATGTATTATTTCTATGTCTGGAGTTAGGAGAATAAGATATAAACTTGTATTACTGATGCAAACATATTAAGAGGAAGCCATTATGGGTGCTTCAGAGTAAAATACTTGTAAATGGTTCTGTTTACTTGCAAACCTTCCTGGGTACGTGCAGCCCAGCTCTGGAAGAATGGAGAATGAAGTCTTATAGTGACATACTATCAGGGCCAGCTCCAGGCACTAGCAGAGAAAGCACGAGCTTGGGGCAGCACATTTTAAGGGACGACATTCCGGTCAATCTTGGGGCGGCACATTCTGGCCGCCCTTTTGGGTGTGGGGGCAGTTGCGCTCTTCATACTTGGGGCGACAAAAAAGCTAGAGCCGGCCCTGCATGTGATCATGTCACCTGAACTGGAATCCATCTTAAAGCTGGTACTTTTCCTTTTAGAAGGAGGTGTGGGGACCCAGTGAGAAAAAAGATTCCTGCCTTGGGCCAAAGCTATAAAAGGGGGTGGAACAGAACCAAGCGGGTCCCAGTCATGAGAAAGTGCCTGTTTTTCACCTAAGATGCCTGCTGGAACTAACAAGGACTGTGCCAGGGGAAAGGATTGGGCTCAGATTAGGAAGGAGTCTAGTCTGTGAAAGAAGCTTATTGGAACATCTCTGCAGGTGAGATTTACTTGTATTCAGTTTCTTCATATAGTAGGCTTAGACTTGCGTGTTTTGTTTTATTTTTCTTGCAAAGCACCATTTGCATTTGTTCTGTCTGTTATGACTTGGAACCATTTAAATCCTACTTAATAAAATTAATTTTGTTTATTAGTAGACCCAGAGTAAGAGATTAATACCTGGGGGAGTAAACAACTCTGCATATCTCTCTATCACTGTTATAGAGGGCAGACAATTTACGAGTTTACCCTATATAAGATTTATAAAGAGTAAAATGGATTTATTGGGGGTTGGATCGCATTGGGAACTGGGTGTCTGGGTGCTGGAGAGAGGTGACCTGCTGAGCAGTTTTTGGATAAAGTCTGCAGTTCTGGAGGCATGGACCAGAACTAGGTTTGTGTTGCAGTAGGCTAGCATGTCTGGTTCAACAAGACAAGGTTCTGGAGTACCAAGATGGCAGGGAAAATGGGCTCAGAGGTAATCTCAGCACATCAGGTGACAGTCCTAAAGAGGCCTCTGTGACCAAACCTGTCACACTCTGATGGCAGACAGCCTCATCCGAATAATTATTTTTTTGTACTGTTGCAATGATAGCGATTCAGAGCTACTTCAGGGACTACCCTCTGGATGAATATGCGCCTTGATCTGTGTGCAGAATTCCCACTGATATCAGTGGGAGTTCAGTGCATGGACGGAGTGCAATATATAGCAAATGCATCAATATGCCAGATGTTCCTAGGCCTAAATGCAGACGTACATTTTAATGAGAGTGTATGTGTTTTCCAGCAAGAAGGGAGTTAATTCTTTTCTTAGGCCTCATGCGGGTGTGTTGTGTGGAACAATATGGTATGGGTGGAGTCTCATGGCACAATCAGGCTCATGAAGGATGTACTGAAGACTATAAAAACAGCCACTTGATAGAAGTTATTGGAGAACACTGGGAGGTCAGAACATTGCACTTTTTAAAGACTAATATATTTTAAGGCTAGAAGGGACCATTAAATCATCTAGTCTGATATTCTGTGAAACACAGGCCAGAAAATTTCACCCAGTTACCCTGTATTGAGCTTAATAATTTCTACTTGACTGTAGTCCAGCGTGGGGTTCATTTTCTAAACATTTTGGTTGCTGCTGTTGTATCCAATGCACTCTAAAACCCAAGGAATAAAACTTTTGAAAAGGAAAACTTTCTGAGTGGAAGAAATGGTTCATCATAATGCTGAACCACCTGGTCCGCTCCACCAACTTAAAGCCATTTACTATCCTGTGATTCAGTAGACAGCAGGAGCTGTAAACCGTATCTTCCAGGTGAACTGATAAGGTTTGGCTGAATTGATACTAGATGTGCCAATTATACCATAGAAATATGTTGAATATAACATAACTATTGTGAGAACTGCTGGAAGTCATCATTAAGGTTCTTCATGTGTGGCAGCTAACTTGAGAGAAACATTTTTAAATAAATTTGAAACTCTCATTCTATACCTAACAAATCTAATTCAAAGCTGATTTTTTCAGCATTATGTGGAATGTCTATTTCTGTGTTGGCAGCCAGTTTTATAACATGGTGAAATTTAAGCAAAGCAGGACTGCAGACCCATTTATTCCAATTCTTTTTTTCCCCTACCCATTCCTGCCCTCAATGAAGTTCATTTTACCCCTTCCTGCTATTGTGGCAGCATATCCTACAGGACATGTGGGATCCCAGTCCTACTACTGCAGGCCTCTACTTTGAAGAATGAAAGTTGCTAGGTGTATGCTTTTTTGGGACAGGGACTGTTATTTATTATATGTTTGGGCAGCGCTTACAATGAGGCTCCAACCTATGTACTGCTGCAGTATAAATGTTAAATGCTAAAAGTATTGGATTTAAACCCCTACTTTGAGGAAGCTCAGATATGGAACTAAAGTTCTCTTTGATGGACCTGAACCAAAACACTAGAGCTGTATGCTCTAAAACTTTCCCAAAGTTTGAAACTAGATCTGGACTTTGCCGTTTGTGTCCATCTCTAGATACAGCTAATTCTTTCTTCATATAAATTGGCACTAACAGAATCCATTGAAATAATTGCAGTTTAAGATAATTCAGTTCCTAGAGAAAACATTTTTCTTGTACGTTAGATGCAATTTACACTATTTCAGATGCTATTGTAGTCAGTGCCTTGCAATTCCTGCTTTCATTAAAAGAAAAATGCAGTTTTGCCACTATCCATCACATGTTTTTAAAGCAGATGAATTACTGAAAGCTGGACAAAGATGGGCTTCCTGTGTTTATGCATTTTAATCTTAGAATCAAAGACATTAGTGATGGAAACAACCTATCTTGTCCATCATGCTGCCAGCACAGGCTTGTTCTCTACAGATACCTCCCAGAATAGTTTTTAGTTCTTTGTCCAGTTTTAAATAACTCAGGCAATGGAGTTTCTATCACATAGATTATTTTCCTTTGGAAGTATTAATTTTCATTTTTTCAGGCTGAGTCTCACTTGAGACCTGATCCAAATCCCACGGAAGTCAGAGGAAAGACTCCCATGGATTTCAGTGGGCTTTGGATCAGACCTTTGGTTATCTGCTATCCAAGACCTTCGTGCTTAACTATCAGCCCATGAGTAGCTCCATTGACTTCCAATTGTGATTCTCTCATTCTGAAGGACAAAAAGAGTTTTCATGTGCCCAGGGATTTCTTGTCTCAGATTTCAATGAGACTATATGTATGCTTTAAGTTAAGCATGTGTTTAAGTGCTTTGCTGAACTGAGGCCCAAATTTTTAGCTGTTCTAGATCTGTTCATATGCTTTCTGTCTCACTGGTATTCAGAGCATCTCTCAGTGTAGAGGTAGCCTCAGATTGAATTAATGTCCTGTTTAGAAGAAGGATAAATTATTAATAAAGATGTTAAATAAAAACTGAGCTGAATACCAGTCCTTCTGGCATCTCCATGGACATATCCCCACAACTCGAGCCATGTAACAGTGCTCAGATCGAAGCCTATTTGAGTTAATTTTTTTTCACTTAAGATTTTGTGAGGCTTTGTTGCAAATGCTTCAGTAAAACCTCCATATTTTATATCAGCTCCATTTCTTTTGTGCTGTAATTTTGTAATTCAGTACAAAAAGTGATCAGATTTGTCTGGCAGGATTTGTTCTTTATAAACCCGTGCTTTAATTAAGTAAGGAAAACTCAACATTTTCAAAGTATCCTAGGAAGCAAAGGGAGACCTGAGAAACCACCAGAATTGCTCACTGTGTATTTTTTTTTTTTTTTATAATGCAATGTTAGATGGAGTGAGACCAATTATGGTCAAAACCTTTATCTTGTGATGTACAGTAGTTAGATGCAGAGGGTCAACTAAATGGCCTCTCCTGAGTCCCTTTCTATCACTGCATTAAGGCAGCAACTGAGGATTTCCTTTAGCTAAGGCATTTTGGAGCAGGTTGGGGCAGAGAAGGACAATGTGCTCTGGCATTCGTGATCAGAAGAGTAACTATTTGGCAGCCATCAAACTCTGGCACAACTAAGAGCAGCTCTGAGGCCGCCATAACTTTTATGGAGGGCTAGTTCAACCTCCAGCTATCCCCAGGATTTTGAAAGGAAAAGATGGAGGAAGCCAAATATGTCCCTTTTCCCCATTGGCCCTGAGTTTTATGGTTAAAACTCTTGTCCTATGGATTTCCCAGCTAAGCAAAGCTTAATTGTTTCACCTGTCAAACATTCAAGGTTATTTGGAGACATGCTAGATCTCCTCTTTAAAAGGACTTACTACATAATAACGGGACAAATACTTATTCCAAATAAAGAAATAAATTATTCTAGTCCCAACAATAAAGGTCTAATTTTGCATGATATTCTAAATCCAGATTCAGATTTCCATTCTGATGCTCTTTTTAGTTTAAGGTTCCACAGTGTCTCTCCAGAACCTCAATTATGATAAAATCGTCAATGTTTTAAGTGGTTATTTTAAAAATGGTTTTGTATTACAGGTGGTCCTGAGACATCTGATTCTACTTAGTCTACTTCCTTTAACATTCTAACTGCATCCTTCACAATGTTTCGGAGTCAACCATTGTTTCATTTGAGTGAATAAATGGTATTTGGGGAATTCTAAGCTAGAGAATTAAACCAAGTGGGGAGGGAAGAGAGGCTCACTGCTAACCTTCTAAATTCCAGTGCAACCATTTAGGTCCTGATTCAGCATGGTACTTAAGCATGCGTCAATGATGGCAGCCTTCATTGCCCAGATTTTACATTTTCAAATAAACACTTTTGTGTTTTCTCCCAAGCTGCTCTTCATGCTTAGGAGGAGTGGCCTATAAAAATCCACAAAGCTCTCTCATTGTCCTCCTTAAAACTCTCCTCTGCTGTGATGCCTACAAAAAAACTTGACAGTGGTTGGGCCACTGTTGTTCTGGGACCACTGACCATCATGCTGACCGTTCTTGTCTCATTGCTTCCTTGTGCTCCCCTGCCTGTGTCTGTATCCACCTGTTGGCTTTTGTCTATCTTTTACTTAGATTGCAATCCCCTTAGATCAAAGACTGTCTTTTTGTTCTGTGTTTGTACATTGTCTAAACCGATAGCGAACTGATCCCTGACTGGGACTTCTAGGCATTACTGCAAATAAAATAAATACATAACAATAGTAACTTTAAGCACATGTGAAGTTATGTTTAATCCAAAGTTAGGCATCTGTTTAAGTACCTTGTTCAATGAGGACTCTAAAAACTAGTTTCTTTAGAACTTTGTATAAGTCAAGAAAATAATAATCCTACAGAATCATAGCAAAATCCTGACATATGTCTTCACCTTTTTAATTGCTAGATTGTGGTGGCTTATTTTGAATCACTACTGGAGTTATGGGTTTGGTAGAAATTACCTTGGCTACATAAGCAATGCTTTGCAGGTAGTTTTTTCCTAGAGTTTTCATTGTTTCTTGGAGCTCCCATTAGGGCCTTACAGTTCCTTACTACCCCCAATGCAGTGCTGCGATTTAAAGCTATAATGATATCCGAAATGGTTCAACGCTCTAAGGAAATATACATGTGGCTGCAGATTTAAACCAGTGGAAAATAGCATAATAAAAGTGTAATAATTATGAAATGATTTCCTAGGTCATGATGTGACTTGCTCTCTAATCTACCTTACAATCAAAGCTCATGATCGTTTTGGATTATTATTTTCTATTTCTTTCGCCTCAATGATTTGTGGGAAGTGCTTAAATAGCTCATATTAGATTTTAGACTTTATTTTTTTCCCTCTGTATGTAGTAAATCATGTTGGGATCATAAAACATCATCTTTAAAATAATGACTTGATACTGGCTTTATTGCCTGGGATGTTCTAAAAGTGATTGGATGAGTTTTGTGGTGAAGTTTGTAGAAAGTGCTTTAAGACTGAAGTGTGTGAGATCACCTGCCAGAGTGATGGTAATCATTCTGAGAAATTCATCTCAGTGCAGAGAGACATCTCATGACCTATGCTTTACCCCACTGTTCAGTGGTGAATTCCAGCATTTAGAGCTCAGTGATGTGCAAAGTGCTCTGTTGCTCCCTTATATAAGCTAGCCATGTCACTGGTGCCACTGTGGTGAGGAGAGCATGCAAATGAATGAAGATTAGGTGGAGCCGGGGCTTGCCCCCAACACACACCAGGCAGGGCAGAGGGGGAAATGCCAAAATGGGATTTTCAGAGTCATAATTTGGTTGGTGCCCAGCTCCTGCAGCAGTCCAGCTACATGTTGAATTTACTCAGGCTGGAATGTAGAATTACAGTTTGGTTTGTAATAGGTAAGGTTTCTGGAATTCTATTTAGGCCTCTGTCTCCCTCACGTGCAATTTTGTTAGTGACAGTAATGAACATTTAACAAAGCCGAGTCAGGAATTCTGATTGTTACAGTTTATTTTTGTGTTATAACTTGGGATCCCTGTCACATTAGAGCTATTGGTAAGTAACTTGGAATTGCATACTGTAAAATTACTAACTTCTTGTATTTTCACTTCCAGAACATGCTCTTTATTTCCATGAAGACATGCAAATCATTGCCTGTGTTTAAAAAGAAACAAGGATAGTGATGCTGCTAATCTAAATGTTTTGTGTATGTGAGAAAGTGATTATGTGGTGTCTGCAAGTTGTAATTTAAAGAAAAAAGAATCCTTAATGTTTTGTAACACTTTTATAGAGACAAGAGCTGAATTTTTGTAATGATCCTTAAATATGCGGAGAACTTGGGCCGAATTTATCCCTATCATTTCATTGACTTCAGTGAAGTTACACCAGGAACGAATTTGGCCCAGAGTTTCTCCTTGCTGATCATCCCTTTAATATAGTCTCAATTTGTTCATGTTGGAGTTGCTTAAGTAGTGGAATAAATTGGTCTGATAAATTAGAGATTTCAGAGGTAGTGCTTTCTGCTTGAGGCGATCTCAGAAAAGAGTTCAGTGGGTTTTCTACTGCCATCTTAAACTGGATGACCATTGTTTGGCAATGATAGCATCTTCAGAAGCAGTGGCTGTTGAATCAGTCTTATTTGTCAAAGTGACAGGTGTCACATCCACGGGCAGTTATTGCAGTTCTAACTGATCCTGAGGACAGTCTACAAAACTGCTTGAGATGCTTAAGGACTTGGCATCCGAGACAGGGAAACATAAACTCTGGCAAGAGATTCAGCATGAGATATAACAAAACTAGCCCCAAATCTATAATGCAAAGATTAATCAATGATGCAAAGTGGGAGACCTGGTATAAAACCACACAGTAGCTACAGGAAAGTCAAAGTGCCTTATATGGATCACTAGCAAGAGAGCTCTAGCTTTCTAGTTGGTGTCAGTGTGTAGATTTTCCTACTGCATCTAGTTACTGAATCAACATTGAAATCTCTATACTTTTTCTATGCGCAGAAAGGCCTTGGAAGGACACTCCATGCACTCTAGGTGAATGGTATAGCCACCAAGCTACCCATTTCTGCTTCTCCATGTGAAGACCAATGATACTGCCAAGAATGACCTTGAGTGTATCACTGAAGACTACGTGGCTCTGGGAAGACGTATAAAGGAGCTTGAGGCACAAGTGGTGTTCTCGTCCATCCTCCCTGTGAAAGGAAAAGGCCTGGATAGAGACCATCAAATCAGGAAGTCAGCAAATGGCTACGCAGGTGGTGTCAGAGAAAAGGCTTTGGATTCATTGATCATGGGATGGTGTCCTAGAAGGACGAGTGCTAGGCAGAGATGGGCTCCACCTAACAAAAAGAGGGAAGAGCATTTTCACAAGCAGGCTGGCTACTCTAGTGAGGAGGGTTTTAAAGTAGGTTCACCAGAGGAAGGAAAGTCCTGAGATAAGTGGGATGCTGGGAAGAAGCACAGGCAGGAGAGCGCAGGAGGGGAGAGCTCCTGCCTCATACTGAGAAAACAGGACAATCAGCAAGTTATCTTAAATACCTATACACAAATGCAAGAAGCCTGGGAAACAAGTAGGGAGAACTGGAAGTTCTGGCACAGTCAAGGAATTATGATGTGGTTGGAATAACAGAGATTTGGTGGGATAACTCACATGAGTGGAGTATTGTCAGGAAGGACAGGCAGGACAGAAAAAGTGGGGTAGTTGCATTGTATGTAAGAGAACAGTATGACTGCTCAGAGCTCCAGTATGAAACTGCAGAAAAACCTGAGAGTCTCTGGATTAAGTTTAGAAGTGTGAGCAACAAGGGTGATATCGTGGTGGGAGTCTGCTATAGACCACCAGACCAGGGGGATGAGGTGGACAAGGCTTTCTTCCGGCAACTAACAGAAGTTACAAGATCACAGGCCCTGGTTCTCATGGGGGACTTCAATCACCCCAATATCTACTGGGAGAGTAATACAGTGGTGCACAGACAATCCAGAAAGCTTTTGGAAAGTGTAAGGGACAATTTCCTGGTGCAAGTGCTGGAGGAACCAGCTAGGGGCAGAGCTCTTCTTGACCTGCTCCTCACAAACAGGGAAGAAATAGCAGGGGAAGCAAAAGTGGATGGGAACCTGGGAGGCAGTGACCAAGAGATGGTCGAGTTCAGGATCCTGACACAAGGAAGAAAGGAGAGCAGCATAATATGGACTCTGGACTTCAGAAAAGCAGACTTTGACTCCCTCAGGGAACTAATGGGGCAAGGTGCCCTGGGAGAATAACATGAGGGGGAAAGGAGTCCAGGAGAGCTGTCTATATTTTAAAGAGTCCTTATTGAGGATGCAAGAACAAACCATCCGGATTTGTAGAAAGAATAGTAAATATGGCAGGCGACCAGCTTGGCTTAACAGTGAAATCCTTGCTGATCTTAAACACAAAAAAAGAAGCTTACAAGAAATGGAAGATTGGACAAATGACCAGGGAGGAGTATAAAATATTGCTCAGGCATGCAGGAGTGAAATGAGGAAGGCCAAATCACACTTGGAGTTGCCGCTAGCAAGAGATGTTAAAAGTAACAAAAAGGGTTTTCTTCAGGTATGTTAGCAACAAGAAGAAAGTCAAGGAAAGTGTGGGCCCCTTACTGAATGAGGGAGGCAACCTAGTGACAGCGGATGTGGGAAAAAAAGCTAACGTACTCAATGCTTTTTTTGCCTCTGTCTTCACAAACAAGGTCAGCTCCCAGACTACTGCACTGAGCAGCACAGTATGTGGTGGAGGTGACCAGCCCTCTGTGGAAAAAGAAGCGGTTCAGGACTATTTAGAAAAGCTGGATGAGCACAAGTCCATGGGGCTGGATGTGCTGCATCCGAGGGTGCTAAAGGAGTTGGTGGATGTGATTGCAGAGCCATTGGCCATTATCTTTGAAAACTCATGGCGATCAGGAGAGGTCCCAGATGACTGGAAAAAAGCTAATGTAGTGCCCATCTTTAAAAAAGGGAAGGAGGAGGATCCAGGGAACTACAGGCCAGTCAGCCCTACCTCAGTCCCTGGAAAAATCATGGAGCAGGTCCTCAAGGAATCAATTCTGAAGCACTTAAAGGAGAGGAAAGTGATGAGGAACAATCAGAATGGATTCACCAAGGGCAAGTCATGCCTGACTGGCCTAATTACCTTCTATGACCCTCTGTGGTCCTGCTTTGAGCAAGGGGTTGGACTAGATGACCTCCTGAGGTCCCTTCCAACCCTGGTATTCTATGATACTATGATCCCTGGCAGGTAACCTAAAAGGCTGGACAGTAACTGCATCCTTAACCTCAATAATAAATGGAGATTGGTATTATTTTAATGGTTAAAAAAGGGTTTCCCCATTTCTGAGCAAGCATTTGCTAACTGTTAAGGAATTGGTGGCTGATTCCCGGAAGAGAGTCTGTTCCATCTGAACTGGTGGTTTCAACCATGCACAGCCTCTGAAGGTTCTGTAGGTTGCTTAGCCTTGATTAGAATAACAATATGCTACACATTTTTCAAAACATTCTGATGAGCTGTAATTTATAATAGATGGAAACAACATATTAAGAGCTGACATGGTTCAAAAGTGTTAACCAGTTTTGCACACTGAAACAAATTCTCACAGGACTCAGTGTGGGCTAGAATCAGTTCTGCTATTTGACACAGTGGGAGCAAGTAGGGCAGAGATGTGAATTATAAATTGTACAATGGCATAATTAAAACATATGTCAGTGTTGCTGGACTGTCGGATAGTGAGCAGAGATTGTGGAATATGTAACAAAGCTTTTCTATCATCATCCACATTACAGTACATGTGAGTAGGTGACATTTTGAGGAAACGATGGGTGAATGTCTCTTGAATACATTTTGTGACTCTGTGGGTTTCGAATATAAAAACATTCAGCAGATAATGGGAATTCCCAGGACGTATGTGACAAGCTGCATTAGGTGTTTTTTCAGTAAGATTTGTTTTCTCGTCAAGTTACACCAGAATTTCTCTCTGATTTATATAGGCCTTCAGAAGTCATCTTTCTAGAATTCATTTACATTCTTTGGAGAACTAGTAATGATGGTCTTGTGGTTAAGGCAAACGACTGGGATTCCAGATATCTGGGGAAAATTTCTGGCTCTATCCCAGACTTCCTGTGTGTCCTTGAGCATATTATTTAATCACTCTTGGACTGCCGTTCTCCATCTATAACAGGGGTTGGCAACTTTTGGCATGTGGCCCGTCAGGGAAATCCACTGGCGGAGTGTCATGGTTTGTTTACCTGCAGCATCTGCAAGTTTGGCCAATCGCAGCCCTCGCTGGCCGCAGTTCGCCATTCCAGGCCAATGGGGGCTGCAGGAAGTGGCACAGGCTAAGGGATGTGCTCGGATTTCCCTGACGGGCCGTGTACCAAAGGTTGCCAATCCCTGATCTATAAAATAGGGCTAATACTTCCTTTTTCATACCCTTTGTCTGAATTTTCTATTTAGATCGTAAACATTCTGGGGCAAAGATTGTATCTTTTCATGTGTTAGTATGGCACCCAGAGATGAAAGTTAGCCGGTCCGCCCCAGTACGGTGTACCTGCAAGAGCCGGTGCACCGTACCGGGGAGGACCAGCTTCCCCAGCTGGCTGGAGCCTCAGGCCCTTTAAATTGCCACCAGAGGCCTACTGCTGGAGCCCTGCGGTAGCAGCAGCGGGGCTTGGGCAGCTATTTAAAGGCTTCTTCTGCCTCTACCGCCTCTGCCCCTTTAAATACCTGTTGGAGCCCTGCTGTTGCTACCCCAGCAGCAGCTAGAGCCCCAGGCCTTTTAAATTTCTCCCTTTAAATTGTAGCTGGGAGCTCAGTGGGTAATTTAAAGAGCCTGGGGCTCCTAGCTGCTGCTACAACAGCCCTAGTCCTGGGCCCTTTAAATCTTGATTTAAAGGCCCCGCCTCTTCCAGTGGAGGCCACACCTCTTTTGATTGAGACCCTACCCCCTCCTCAGGACTCCGGAGTACTGGTAAGTCCTTTAAGTTACTTTCACCCCTGACAAACCTAGCTTAATGGAGTTTTGACCTCAGCCATAGCTTTTAGGACATGTAGTGCAAATTAAAAATAATGAATACTAAGCATGTTTAGTCTGTTTATGCATAGATTCCAAGATCAGAAGGGACCATTGTGATCATCTAGCCTGACTTCCTGTGTAATACTGGCCGTAGAACTTCTCCAAAATAATTCCTGAAGCATTCTCTTAGAAAAGCATCCAATCCTGATTTAAAAATTGTTGGTGATGAAGAA
Organism: Dermatemys mawii; assembly: GCA_007922305.1. NCBI lineage: Eukaryota > Metazoa > Chordata > Testudines > Dermatemydidae > Dermatemys > Dermatemys mawii. The sequence continues at coordinate 18,833,964 of ML677371.1, read as the reverse complement.
TCCCTTGGTAAATTGTTTCAATGGTTAAATACCCTCACTATTAAAAATTTAACTTTATTTCCAGTTTGAATTTGTCTAGCTTTAACTTCCAGCCATTGATACGTGTTTTATTTTTCTCTGCTAGATTGAAAAGTCCATTATCAAATATTTGTTCCCCATGTAGGTACTTATAGACTGTAATCAAGTCATCCGTAACTTTCTCTTTGTTAAGATATACTCATGGATCTCAATCTATTTATCATTATGAGGCATATTTCTAATCCTTAAATAATTCTCATGGCTCTTTTCTGTACCCTCTTCAATTTGTCAATATCCTTCTTGAATTGTGGATACCAGAGATGGACAGTTTTCTAACAGTGGTTACACCAGTGCCAAATTAAGAGGTAAAATAACCTCTCTGCTCCTGCTTGAGATTCCCTTTTTATGTAACCAAGGATCACATTAGCCCTTTTGGCCACTGTGTTGCACTGTGAGCTTGTGTTCAGCTAGTTTTCCAGCATGACCCTCATGTATTTTTCAGCCATTGCTTTGCAGGTTAGACTCCCCTTCCTGTAAGTATTGGCTACATTCTTTGTTTTGCATGTAGCTGTATCAAAAAGCATATTGTTTGCTTGCACTCAGTTTACAAAGTGATCCAGATTGCTCTGTATCGGTGACCTCTCCTCGTAGTTATTTACCACTCCCCCAATTTTTGGGTGATCTGTGATGACTTTTTCTTTCAGGTCATAGTTTTAAAAAAAGATTTAAATAGCATAGAGCCAAGAACTGATTCCTACAGGATCCCACTAAAAGCGCACGCTCAATGATTCCCTGTTCGTGATTACATTTTCAGACCTATCAATTAACCAGCTTTAATCCATTTAATATGTGCCATGTTAATTTTATACCATTCCAGTCATTTTTAATCAAAATGTTTTGCGGTACCAAGTTAAACATGTTACGGAAGTCTATTACATCAACTCTATTTCCTTTATCAATCAAACTTGTAACCTTATAAAAAAAATCAAGTTAGCTTGACAAGATCTATTTTCCATAAACCTATGTTGATTGTCATTAATTATATTACCCTTCAATTCTTTATTAATCAAATCCTGTATCAACCACTCCATTATCTTTCCAGGTGTTGATGTTAGAATAACAGATCTGTAGTTATCCAGGTCATCCCGTTTGCCGTTCTAAATATTGGCATGCCCTTTTAAATATTAGCTTTCTTTCTATCTTCTGGAACTTCCCTAGCATTCAAAGACTTATTGAAACTCAACATTATGAAATAAGACCCCAGCTTGTTCATGTTCACAAGAAATCTGCACAGGAACTTTTCCAGTGTTCTCCATACATGTTTTCTGTAAACCAAGTCCATGTATGAAAAATATTTCTTAAATAACTGGATAATTATTTGTGAGGAAAATGAACAAATTGCATAGTAAACAAGTTGAGATATTTTTGCCAGAAGGGCTCCTTTTGATGTCTATATGCCAGTGAGCCTCTTTTTAGAAGTCTACTGCTTAGGGCTATCCATCACAAATTAATAAGTAATTAAAACTGCGATTGGATAGAAAATCCTGAAGCTTTTGCCCTTGGGAACATTATGCATGTTTACATTTATACAAGTTTCACTTTTGTAGCAAGGTAATGAGTCTGATTCTCAACTCCACTACATCGATTTTACATTGCTGTCACTCCAGTGGTTTCAAAAGAATTATGCTGATGTGAAACTGGTGTAGCGGAGAATCAGGCTGATACCTTTCAAAGTTAATGTATTAACTCTTCGGTTTTTGTTTTGTTTTGTTTCTTTTTTAAGTATGGCATAATTTGAGTTGCCTGTGCTGCCTGCAATATAATTTGAAAATCTGTAGCTAGGACATTTTTGGTTATATAACCGCACCTTATGCGTGCATCTGCATGATAGTCTTCTCTTTTTCAAATAGATTGTTCTCACTGTCACTTCGTAAAATGCCTGACCAAGTTCATTTCAGCATGTGTTCATTAATCAAATGTTGTATAGCTGTTGTGCTTAAAAAATAAATCTCCCCTTGATACATTATTGAAGAGATCTTGAAGGGAAGTAAGTGTGGCTGAAATTGTAGCAGTAGTTGGTAGCAACCTGTATACTTAGGTTGCTTATCACTTTCCCTTGTAAAGGAGTCTTGCAGCCTTTTTTAAAAAATGTTTTAACAACTCCATTTTTTTGCAGCACATTTTTTAAACTCAGGAGGGAGAAGGTCCTCGGGCTAGTGAAATGCCTTTTCTTTACCCCATGAAATTCTGTTCTGGTTTACCTGAGTTAGGAATAGTAAGAAATTGCCATTTCCCTTCTCTCACTTGCTTTCCTCAGTACAATTTTGGCAGAATGCCTAAACAATAGTTGAACAAGATCATTCTAAATGGCTGAGTCCAGGGTGCTACCAAAGCAGCAGCAGCACATACTGCATTGGGAATGCCTAGAAGCTGCTTATTGATGGGTAGTTGAGGGAGAAGCTGGGTTCTCATATGTCCCCAGTGTTCCATCTCCCCTTTTTGGGGTGTTTTACAGGGGGTAGGAACTTCCCAAACTAGGATGGAGGTATAGGGGAAAGGGGAGAGCAAGAGCTTGGTCAGGCTCTCAGCATAACCCCAGCTCTCAACCCAGGACTTGTTCTCTGTAGATCATCCCCCTCTAGTAGTACCACATGGAGTAGAAGCCCCCCATCTTCTGAATATGGTGAGAGGAGACCGCCAAGCCAGGCTCCCCTTGAAATCCCTACAGACCCAGCACATGGTGCAGGTGGCCCATTCCTTTTCTGGAATAATAGCTTTCTCCAGCTAGCTGTTGCAGCTCAAGAGGTAGATGTCTGTCTATGCTGCAGTGCTGAAGGCTCAGGGATCAAACCGTGCTGGTGATGCACAATAAGGGGATGCTTCAGATGGGCATAAAGGAATTTATTTTTACCTTCTCCTCAAAAAATAAAAAGCACACACCTAGGCTTTCAAATATAATTAAAAGAAACATACTAAGGTTGCAAAGTCAAACACTCATATGTTAAGAAATGCCAGTTTTACTGTTGCTCATTCAACCCTAATTCTGACCCCATGTTCATTTCCATTATGATGCAGTTATTATTTAAGTGATCACATACTGTTTTTTCCACAGGACTCTTGCCGCATTTTAATGCACAGTTTATACACACAAGAGAGCAGAATTAAGGTTTCATTGGAAAATCTAGAATGCAGTTGCTGCTGCTGCTAGATTTGTTTTGTTTTGTTTTGTTTTTTACAAGAATGAGGTTATTTGCTTATATTAGTCAATGATTTCAGTGAACAGCTAGGCCAGCACTGAGCACTTTGAAAATCTCACTGTACTGTTTACTCCCTTTCCTCTTCCAAAGTCGTCTTATCCACAACATCAACAATTAAAATATTGAGCCAGAAATTCCAAAAATGAAGTTAAAAATGTTCAATATTTTTCATTTTTAAAATGATCTGAGGGTGTAGTATGGTCCATGTGTGTTTACGCTACATATGAAATAAGTAAGCAAGAGGGAGAGATGACATACATATTGATTCTTTGTTTTCAAAGGCACTTTTCTTTACCCAAGTGATTGAAATAGGTCAGTGTCCTGGATACACTTGTCTTTAAGATGAAATTTGCTGTACATATTATGTATGTTCAGTTTCTTTATTAGAATTAGGGAGCATTCCAAGAGACTGAAACTGATCCCATGAAGATGTGCGGTTTTTCTGTTTATGTGTTTTATGCTGCCATCCATATCTAAAGTATCAGAGCATCTTCCGTGTACAATAAATAGCAGTACTGTAACAAAATTTGTAATGGACTTCATGGAGTCTCTGCCACTTCTCTCTTCAGGGCAATTAATGTACTTTCAAACATTATCTGATAAATACATATGTTTGTTTCTAAGCACACACTTTTCAGCAGATACACTGTAACAGCTTCTTTGTCAGGTGAAAAAACTATAAAACTATTTAAAATATCTAATTTTACACACACACACACACACAAAATAATAGATGGTAATGACTTCTTAACTGTTATTATTAACTTGAATATGCAAATTTAGGGACAACTCCTGGTAGGTTTATGACCTGAACAATTCTATTGACTTCCACAATTCCAGGATTTCACACTTGGATTATATCCATGGATTCAGGCTGAGTCATGCACACAGAGAAAGATTTTATCCTACCGTCATTTTTTACATAAAACTCTTATTGAGTAATCCTGTTGTCCTCAGTGCATAAAGTTAAGCATGTATATAAGTCTAGGTGCCATTGGGGCCATATTGTCTACCAAAGTTTTAAACAACTCAACCTGGCCGCTTTGAAATGCGAGGGAAGAGGCAGAAGAAGCTTTATTTCTTCTTGTGTAATTAAAAATGATTTGCCATATTGTAAAAGTAATGGAAATCTTCCATAAAAATTGATGGCAACATATAAGGCCCTTGGGGGAAAATCTTCTTTCACTAAGCTCTGCGAGCCAGCTTGATTCCAGGGTTGTAGAGCACATGACGTCAATGAGACTACTCACAGGGCACAGAGTTAAGCATGCATGCAAGCCTTGGCAGTTCAGGACTGATCCTGCAAACATTTATGCAAGCATGTGACTTTGCACACATGCACCTGTGTGAGTGTTTGCAGGATCAGGACTATTTGCTCCCTTCCTGAAACCTTGTATGTTAAGTTTCAGTGAAAAGTCATTTTTCTTGCAATGGAGTTGTCAGCCTCTGGAAATCCAGAACAAGGGTGCAGAGAGAGAATGAGGAGCCCAAGTCTATTTAAAAATGATTATCCAAATATACATCTCTAAGGGACAGTAGCTTAATTCTTGTGTCATCTTATCTTTATGTAAAGATAATTTTAATCAAACTCTTTCTCAGGTTTCTCATGAATTGTCTTTCGTCGTTATAATAGTTAGATAAGAAACTTTATCCTGCCTTGATGCTGCTTATGAGAAAGGAAGCAGTTAGAGGGTGGGCACTTCCGCAAATGACTAACATCTTCAGGGCTTCTGGCCTGTGGGTATGTCTGCATGTTGAGTGAGAGGTGTGAGCAGACATACCCGCATTAGCTCTCATTGAGCCATCATGCCAAAAATAGTGTAGCATAGTGACTAGGGGGGATGCCCGCCCTGAGAATGTACTTAGTGTTTCGGGTATGTAGTCAAGGCAACTAGCCCACCCTCCATTCATACTGCCGTGGCTACATTCTCTTTTTAGTGTACTATCTTGATCAAAGCTAGGATGGATCTGTCCCCTAGAGCTGGGAATCTCACCTGCAACTCAAAAGGTAGCTGTAGCCCATGTCTTTCTCTTCTCTCATGTCACAGTGTGTCTCCTTTCTCTTTCCTGCTGTCCTATGTGTGTCCTTCTGTTCCTTGTGTATATCTAGCTTATTTCCTTTCCTTGCGTGAATGATTTACTATCTCTCTTTATTTACCATGGCACAGATTTTCAAATAAATCTAACGGTATTAGGCACCTAACTGTCATTGGACATCAATGGCGCATGGGTGCCTAACTCCCTTAGTCTGCTTTGAAAATCAGGCCTTAGAGATTGTTCTCCATCTCTTTCTTTCTTGGGTTTCTGGTCTTATTCTCCCTTCAGTCTTTGTATCCATGTGCCTTTGTCTGTGTGCCTTTTTGTTCCCCATGTTCCCTTTTTTGTCTCCCTCTCTGATTTTTCCTCTATATTCCACTTTTTCTTTAATCCAGAATTATCAACCACTCAAAAAATAGAGATTGCCATAGAAATCATAGGATTTGGGGAAAAAAAATGGGTTCTTTTTATCTTGTTTTTTGAGCCATTAGGGATTCACATTTTCCAACTTTACTCTGCATCCATGAGGGCTAGAAACTTTGTGAGAATTTCAACTTCCTTTTAAAATAATTGTGTGACTCCAGAAGCTAGATCTATAAGAATATATATCACAAGACTTGCAAGAGTTAACAACATTGCCATTTATTTTTGCTTTGCTCCTTTTCCATAAGTCTGAAATTAATAACTGCATTTTTAGTTAGCCAGGTATTTAAAATACTAATTATCTCTAAATTTCACCAAATTTCACTTTCACCAAACAAAGACACTCCACCGGAGAAGTAGATTGCATCATGGAAGGGCCACCCAAATACCCCAAGAGCACGTCCTTCAAACAAGGACAAAAACCTCTTTCAACTGCACAGTTGTAACCAGTCACCCCACATTGGAGTTCATAAGAGGTACCATTAAACAGTTACAATCCATACTCGCTGGGAACCACACCCTGAAAGAAATCTTTCCCAACACTCCTTTTCTGTCCTTCAAATAATCCCCTAACCTCACCAAGCTCGTCATCAGAAGCAAGCTCCCCACAGAGTAGGATCATACCAACTCAAAGTGGCACCAGCCCCTGCCATAACAGACACAAAACCAGCTGCTATATTTCCATTGCTATGATGCTCAATATTCACCAGGGATTTCCCCAACACCCCCCCTGGGGGGGTGTATACCCCCCCTGAATTTCTGAACACCCCCCCAGTTTTATGAACTAGTTACATGCCAATTTTGGAAATTTGAATTGAAATTGAAACATTAATACACACTTTAAAAGCATATACAGTGTAGGATAAGATATGTATATATGAAAAAGTATAATAGATTTGAAAAGTATGAACATAGACTAGCTTCCTTATACATTGTAAGCAAAGTCAAAATGAGTGCTCCCTGACAGCTAGTGATGAACTGGAGGCTGGGGGGAAAGGCTTCAGGGCCAGATTGTATTTACATTCACACCTATCTACCTAGGTATCCAGAAAACAAAGCTATGTTGCAAGTGATAGATTTTGGCGGGGGCTGAGTTGCAAATCACTTGTATGGGGAGGGGAGGAATGAAATGTTGTTGTTGTTCTTATTGCTTGGGTAAAGGGCAGTAGAACTGTACTTAACCTGTGCTAATTGAGGGCATCAAGGGAGAGGGTGGGGACAGGTGTTTTGCTCTGATGGTCTGTCTGAGTCACAAGTACTATTTGACCTGCCCTTCTCCACTGTTTAAAGACAGAACTGATTAAGACTCATAAAGAGTCTTTTGGTTTGTTAAGTGACCACTACAGCTGAAATTACTGATAACCGAGTCACATAAGGACCAGGCTTCACATAAACACGTAGTGCAGGCCAGTACTTAGTCCTCCTGTGGAGACACTTTTCCTGCCCCACTGAGAGCTCAGTTGAAATCACTGAAAGCTGGGTGGAACCTCAAGGGACCAACTCGCAGAGGTCACAGTGGCAAGTGGCAGCAGAAGGTGACAGGCGGCACAGGGCCATTGGTAACAGAGCTAGGGAGTGAAGGGTGGCACAACAAACAACAGTGGCCAGAACGAACAGTGAGCAGCTGGAAGAACAAGCAAGGTGCCTTCTTGCCCCCCACCTGGGAGGTGAATTCACAAGGAAGCACCTCTGAACTCTGAGGAAAACACTGGTGAGGAGGGTGAGGTGGAGGGAGACGTGAGGGGCTGCAGGGCACATTAACTAAACATTTGTTTTTGGACTATATTTTAGTGGCTTTGCTCCAGAATGCTACTGTAGATTTGTGACTGGGAATGGAAACTTATATAAGTGTTTAGTATCAGAGGGGTAGCCGTGTTAGTCTGGATCTGCAAAAGCGACAAAGAGTCTTGTAGCACTTTACAGACTAACAGATCTTAGGGATCCATAAGCTTTTGTGGGCTAAGACCCACTCTATGAGGTGTTACAAGACTCTTTGTCGCTTATCTAAATGTGTTTCCTAATAGGCCAAGATTTTTAAAATGCATTATTTGCCAAGGTTGTTATCTCACATCATTGCTATCTTGTGAGGTCATTATGTTGGGGAGTTTTTGTACTAAACATTATTATAATTAATTTTTACGTAAGAATGATCTTACTGGGTCAGACCAATGTCCATATAGCCTGGTATCCTGTCTTCTGACAGTGGTCAAGGTCAGGTGCCCCAGAAGGAATGAACAGAACAGGTAATCATCAAGTGATCCATCCCCTGTTGCCCATTCCCAGCTTCTGACAAACAGGCTAGGGACACTCAGAGCATGGTTTTGCATCCCTCTCCATCCTGGCTAATAGCCACTGATGGACCTATCCTCCAGGAATTTATCTAGTTCTTTTTTTAATCCTGTTATAGTTTTGGTCTTCACAGCATCCCCTGGCTAAGACTTCCATGGGTTAACTTTATGTGGTGTGAAGAATTACTTCCCTTTGTTTGTCTGCAAACAGCCTGCCCCAGGGAGCAGGGGCTTGATGCTGACTGGCAGTAGCCCAAACTGAGGCAAAGTGGGGATAGAGAGTTGGGGGTTCTCCAGGGAGGGGAGACCCACAGGCAGAGACTGTGGGGGTACTGTCAGTGGGCAGCACCCCAGATACAAGGGCACTGGGGTCTGGGAAAGGCACAGTGGCCAGCGGACAGTGAGACACTGGCCTGCAGAGGGCGCTCCGAGCTGGAAAGAGCTAATTCCCAGACAACCAGCAGGAGGCACCACAAGGGTGAGTCGTCACACTGCTACACCCCCCCTGAAAATTTGAACACCTGCCCTAATTTCAATTCCTGGGGAAAACACTGATGCACACCACAACGTACTTTTCAAGATCCATGGGTCCTACACATGCCTATCACAATATGTGGTGTACCTCAGCCAGTACACGAAATGCCCCACTCACCATGCTCTGAAATGAACACATATAAAAAGTGATAGAAGACAAAAATGTCTTATCACCTGCGGGCAGACACTTTTTACAAAACGATCACTCCATGTCTGCCCACTCAGTCCTTGCCCGCAAAGGAAACCTGCACAACAACTTCAAAAGACGAGTGTGGGAACTGAAATGCATAACTCTGCTAGACACCAAAAATCACAGGTTCAATAAAGAAACTGGATTTATGGTTCATTACAACACTCTGTAACCCACTAACCCTTCTTTGTGCTTTGACTTTAGAGGTGTTAACTACCCACTTCACTTTGAATGGTCTCTTACAACATATATTAACTCCTTATCTATTCCACCTGGGTATTTAATTGTTGCACTCTGAGTGCCTTTCCCAGACCTGGCAAAGAGCTCTGTGCAAGGATGAAAACTTGTCTCTTTCACCAACAGAAGCTGGTCCAATGAAAGATAATACCTCCCCCACACACCTCATCTGTCTCGTATCCTGAGACCAACAGCTACAATAACACTGCAGACAGCTCTTATTCACGTTGAGTAGTACTTTGCTGCCTAGTTAGTCTCATTGGTTACAGTGGGATACATTTTTGGAGGGAGGTACTACTTGGTGTGAGTAAAGATAGCAGAATTGGACCCAGAAGGTTAATTTGCTATTTCTTTCCAGGTGTGTTTTGGCTTACTGGTGCACAATAAATCCTTTCTAATTCTTCTTTTATGTCTTAGAATTACTTTGCTGTTGGTTCCCGGCCCCGCTACATATGTGCTGCTCCTGAAGCATTTTCCCATTAGATTAATTTGTTTATCCTGCTCTGCACTCACGTCAGTTTTTCTTCACCCTGATCATCTCCCCAATTGGAATATTATCCCATAGGTGAAATCTGTCTACTCTTTGTGGGGTGTTCTATTCCATTTCTTTTGATACAGGAGGATATAGAAAATATCCTTCTCTAAAGAAGCAAACTGAGTTAGGAAACCGTGATGGCATTATTCTGTATTGTAAACTTTTTTAAAAACCTCCACAGTCAGCTAAAAAAAAAATAATCAGAACAATAGTAATAAGAGTGGTGGAAACTTCTAAAGGTCAAGAATATCCTCTTCTACCTTCCGCCAGGATTAAAAGGGTTACCTCTATGTGTAGACACTGTCATGGGGCCAGATTTTCAAAACATTTCAAGGACTACTTCCAATATTATTATTTTCATTTTTTTTATTACTGTAGCACCTAGGAGCCCTAATCATGGACCAGGAACCCATTGTGCTATGCACTGTACAAACACAGAACAAGAAGATGGTCCCTGTGCCAACATGCTTACAATCTAAGTATAAAACAAGAGACAACAAATGGATCTAGATAGACAGGGGAGGACAAGGAAACAATGAGACAATATTGGTCACCATGATAGGCAGTGGTCTAAATATACCAATGCCTAATCAGGCCTGATTTTCAGAAGAACTTTGTTCCATATAGGCACCTAAATTTGAGCCAGATTTTCAGAAAAGTTCAGCATCTATTGCAGGTGATGAGCTATTTTAAAAATATGGTCCATATTTTACGCTCTCTTATGTGGAAAGTGGAACCCTCTTATGTTAAAGGTTTGGGGGTTTAAAGTGTGGGATTATTTATTTATATATTTATTTTTATAGTGCTGGTCCAAAAACCAGTGGAACTCTGCTGACTTATATCATGACTTGACCCACTATTTATATGCAGTGGTTCACTGTAATTGCAGTTTGCACATTGCAATGCATTGAAATAATTTGGGACTTCCATTCTCACTCATTGTAAATGACAGATGGGCCTGAACCAACTCTCCAGATTCAAAAGCTCATTCCTTATAAATATATGAACATTTTCAATCTTTGGCTTTTTTATAATTGCAGATAAAATAAATGCCAACTAACCCAATTTGCCCCCTTTCATTCAATTGTTGATTGGCTGATTTCTTTTAAGAAAAGTAGATTTTAATTGTATCAGAGTTGACTGGAAGGGAGGTCCACAGTATATTACAGAAAATAGTTCATGATTTATGTCTCTCAGAAGTTTTATTTTTTGAACAGATACCTTTTACCTTGGTGACAAGGAGATGAACTGTGGAAAGAATTGTCAGTCTCAATTCACTATGACAGTGATTCAGTACAGTCACTTCAGCAACTTGAAGTTAGTTTCTTTTGTGAAGCTTTCTTCTGAATTGGAGCTGCCCAATTTGCTCCCCAAAGGTGAAGGAGGTCAGTCTGTGGTTTCTAGCAAAAATCATAACATTTACAAATCTTAGCATTACCTCTGTATATGACAGCAGAAGCTGTAAGTCTAATTGCGAAGTGATTCTGTAACCATCAGCTAGAATAACAGCTTTATCTGAAGCCTTGACGTCAGGGGGCTTTGGGTCAGGCCATAATAGCAGGCCTTGAATGCAATGTAAAGGTGCAAAATCTGACTAATCCACTCCAGTAACTCCTTTCTGCCAAACTCTGGTAGTATTTTTGTTGACTTTTCCTGCAACACATACTGTTTTGACATTACAAAAACAACTGGTTTGCACAGGGGATAAGTGTTTTAGATAAAATAAGGAATGATTCCATTGAAGTCAAAGGCAAAACTGCCATTGACTTCAATGCATGCAGTTTGGAGGTGTTGGTCTCTTTTTAATTGTGAGGGTTTTTTTTTTGTTTTTGTTGTGTTGTGTTGTGTTTTTAATAAATATGCTCTCTGGACTGTAATCTCAGTGATTGAAATCCTGGTCTGATTTTAAGTCAGTGGCAAAACTCCCACCGACTTCAAGATTCACCAGGATTCACTCTGTGATTTTATCTTTGGCCACTTTCTGCTATCATGCGCAAACTCCCATTGAGTTATTGGGAGTTCTGTGTTCAGAGGGCTTACAACAATTTATACGTTTGTCACTTAACAGACCAAACACTTAAGTTGTAGTGACACGGCTGTAAGAGGAATTTTACTACCAATGATGAAATTGGCCCATAATTTTCAAATGGTTTTGAATGCATTTGCTATGTTTTATTACTCTGCATGAACCTAGCTATTTCTGAAATGCTACAGTCATCCATGTTATTTATTTACAACCTACAACAAGCAGGTCTGTTTTAAACTTACCTGCTACTTCTCTCCTCCCTGAAGAGTTGATCTTCCTTTCACTTCTGCTTCCTACTCCAGAGACCTGATTTACAAACTGTGCAACCTTATTCACCTTTATGCAGGTTGTACGGGGTATAAGCGGTGGCAGAAAGTGGTTCCACTAAAACCAAATATTTCAGTTGCGTTCTTATTGCTGTAAACACATTTGGGCAAATTCTACTTAATTTCATCCAAGGTAAATATGAAGTAACCAAAATCTTTGTAATAATTCTGAATTTATGTTGGTGTAATTGAGGCATAGGTGCTGGAACTAGGGATGCTGGGGGTATTGCTGCACCCCCTGGTTTGAAGTAGTTTCTATTATATATGGGTGTACAGTTTGGTTCAATGCTTCTCAGCACCCCAACTATATTAATTCCAGCACTTCCGAGGGGCCAATCCCTAGCCTGATACTAGCCTTAGAGGCTAGTCTGAGTACTGAGGAGATGCCCAAAGGAAAGAGAGGAGCCTCCTAAACCTGTGGAGTGGCTCCATAGTTATTCTGTGGTGGCTAAGACAGCCCTGTGAGGTTGTGGGTTACTATATGTTATGCCCTAAAACTGCATTGTATTGGGGAGCCCCAGAGAATCCATGCATTGCTAGTTTTTGGCCACTTCCTCATCATCTCAGTAGATGCTACCATTCAGGGAGCAGCCCTTGCATAGTCTCATGGAATGTAGGCCCTTCTTTTGTGCAATGAATCATTCCACTTTTTCTGCCTGGAGAAGTTTCACTTTCATGCAGGTGGGGGCTGAATTCTCCACTGAAATTAGAATTTGGCCCCCTGTTCTCTATAAATCAGTCTTTTGAGCAGGGCAATATTATCAGCAAATCTAAACCACAAAAAATACTTAATATACACTCTTCACTTATATCAGTTCACTGATATAGCCAAAATAACTCTATCAGATTCATTTAACATGTTATTTTGGTTGTCCATTCATACTGACTTCCCTTTCGCTGAATCACAGCACACAACAGTCTTGCAAAAGGTACATTGTGTTCTTGGCCAAAGTGTCCAGAATCTCACCCTTAGCCACTTCCAGTGAGGCCTCCACCTTGACCAGCATTTTGTTCTCTAAATCCTTTGTTTGATTCTTTCCCATATAAGGGACCTGCTTTTGCAACTCTTGAGCCTTTGTTACTTCCTCCCTCTTACCTGGCAAAGCCTTTTCTCTATACTTTACTATATTTGTCTGAATTTTGGAGGTGTAATTCATCATAACCAGCATGCTAATTTTTCATAGTTCCAGTTGTTTAATAACCCTGTTCAGATGCAGTCGTGAGCTGTTTAAATTTTTCACTTTACCAAGGGAAAAGAGCATCTCTGTCCCAAGATAAGACTTCCAACTTCTTTTGTCAATATGGATGTTGGACAGAATTCCTTTTGGCTGCCGAGTGTTGTTTGAGGTTGAATAAGCTCAGTTTTCAGCATGTAGTTTATTCTAGATCTTAGAATATGTGTCATGACAGCATCCCATTTAAATGAGAATCATTAGAATATAATGCATGCTGGGGTACTGTTTTTCCCTCAGGTGATCGGAGATAGGAACAGAATCAAAAGGTGCATGGAAAAATAGGTTCCAGGACTAAGAGTGCCACATAATCACTGAAGAGGAAAAGCATTGCTACACAGTTGGGCATCTGCTAAATTCTGCTGCTAATGCAGCTGGAGAGATGGTCTGAGTGCTGCCATGAAGGTTTAAGAGGGGCAGATAAGCTCTGTGAGACAGTACAAGTCACAAAGTGGTGAAATATCTCTATTTGGGGTGAAGTTTAGGAAAGAGCTGTGAAAGAGTGTTTTCCAAAGTAAGACAGACAAGTGATGTGACTGAAGGCAAGAAGCTGAATATATCAGAGATCCCAATGGGAAGGCCTGGTAAGCCCAGGTATAGTAGGAAGTCCAGAGCAGGAAGGAAACTTTGCGGTATGATGCAGAGGAGCTGGCAAGAAGATTCTGATCTCCATTAGCAATTAGTGAACATTACCTGACAGAATTAACAGAACAGACAATCATCAAGTGATCTATTCCCTGTCATCCACTCTGAACTTCTGGCAATCAGAGACTAGAAAAACCCAGAGCGTGGGGTTGCATCCCTGACTATCTTGGCTAATCACCATTAATGACCTATCCTCCATGAACTTATCTAATTATTTTTTTTAACCCAGTTATACTTTTGGCCTTCACAACATCTCCTGGCAACAAGGTCCACAGGCTGACTGTGCATAATGTAAAGAAGCACTTCCTTTTGTTAGTTTTAAACTTTCTGCCTATGAATTTCATTGGGTGACCCTTGGTACTTTTGTTATGAGAAGGAGTAAATAACATATCTTTATTCACTTTGTCCACATCATTCATGATTTTATGGACCTCGATCATATCCCCCTCTTAGTCATCTCTTTTCCAAGCTAAAAAGTCCAAGTCTTTTTCATCTCTCTGCATAGAGAAGCTGTTCCATACCCCTAATCATTTTTGTTGTCCTTCTTTGTACCTTTTCCAATTCTAATATTTTTTTTTTGAGATGGGGTGACCAGAACTGCATGCAGTATTCAAGGTATGAACGTGCCATGGCTTTATATAGTGATATTATGATATTTTGTCTTATCATCTATTTCTTTCCTAATGGTTTCTAACATTCTGTTCGCTTTTTTGACTGCTGCTGCACATTGAGTGTGTGTTTTCAGAGAACTATCCACAATGACTTTTAAGTTCTCTTTCTGGAGTGGTAGTAGCTCGTTTAAATCCCATTATTTTATAAGTATAGTTGGGATTGTTTTCCAATGTGCATTACATTTCATTTATCAACACTGAATGTCATCTGCCATTTTGTTGCCCAGTCACCCAGTTTAGTGAGGTTCCTTTGTAACTCTTTGCAGTCAGCTTTGAACGTAACTATCTTGAATAATTTTGTATTGTCTGCAAATTTTGCCATCTCACTGTCTACCCCCTTTTCCAGATAATTTATGGATATGTTGAATAGAACTGGTCCCAGTACAGATCTCTGGGGAAACCACTATTTACCTCTCTCCATTCTGAAAACTGACCATTTATTCCTACCCTTTGTTTCCTGTCTTTTAACCAGTTACTGATCCACGAGAGAAAAATTAAACCTGGTTCCTGACAGGTGAGGCCTGAGGTTAGGGTTGCCACTTCTGAGGTACAAAAACCCAGGACATCTGGGATGATCCTGTGCCCATAAAACTGGACAGCTTGCAGTGTATACTGAGCACCCTTACAGATTTCCCAGGACATCTACCTCAAAAAAGAGACAATCGTTGGAAAACCTGGACAGGTGGCAAACTTACTAAAGGTATGTCATTAGCAGAGATAATCAAAGGTTAGAATTTATAGCTGATAAGTACAAATAGTTAATTTATTATGGCAAAATGTGAAAAAGGAAAAATAAGGGGAAGAGGCAAAAAAAGGAATAGGAACGTAGAGAATGAAGTGGGAAAAATTAGGTGGAAAAATCTGGAAAATGATTTTTTAAAAAATTTTCCTCCAAAATGTTCACAGAAAATTCTTGCCTTTTTGATTATTTCAAAGTTAGTAGTTCAAGTATCCAGTGCAGGTGAGCATGCAGAAGTTTTGATACTTAAATGTAACTGTCAGAAACTCTTGGTTCTCTAATGTAAGAAAAGAAGAGACATTTTCTTATGGTTTCTGATATTTCTTTAGGCTGGTCTGGAAATATGGCAAGAACAGTCTTTCTCATTGTACAGTATGTTGGTAAATCATTTCAGGTCTTCAAACAAATGCCAACAGTGCAAAGATGCCAAGATTCCACAGTGGCAGATGTGTGAGAAATACTTAGACAGTCAGATATGTGAAGATAAAAAGAATTATTTGAATTTTATGAAACCTCGGTTTACTTTGCGTTATTGATGAAGGTTCAGGAAGTGCTATTATTATGGTTGACTTCTCATTAGTTAGTACAACAAGCCCCAAATGTGGCATAAACAATATGTGCAAATTTTACATAATTCTTGGATTGTTTATTAAAGCGGGTAAAGATGCAGAATTTTTTGGTCAAAATATTTGGAATTGTTTTGGTGAAAAATTTTCATTGAAATTTTGATTTTTTTTTTTGTTACGACCATTCTATAAGAGGGTTGGAAAAAAAACAGCAAAACAATTTAATTGAACTTTTGAAACATTTTTGACCAGCTTTAGTGGTCACCTTTATAAAGTCAGTATTTGACAACAGATATCACGCAGCTACCACAGTTATTTCCTATTCAAGATGTAGGGAGAAACTTTAATATCTCAGATTCCACTTCATGCTAACTGCTAGAAAATGCTGACTTTAATGGTGACAACTGCATATTATTTTTTATTTATTTTCCAAGCAAATTCTTCAAACTTTTTTGAAAGCGTGAAACAGAAAATTGTGAAAAAGGACTAATGTGGCACTCATGAACATTTAATCATTAACCAACTAGACAGTCTCCATCATAAAAAGTTAAAAAGCCTAAGGTGCTTGGCACTATCCCTCCCAAAAGGAAATGCACTTTGTCTGCTGTGAACCTCGTTACAATTGCACTGGTTTCTAATGATTTTTAGTGGAATAATTACACACTTTGATTTGCTATATAGTTACATGTTCCATACCCATGTTGCAAATTAGAATGTCAATAAACATTATTTGTCTATAAATCTTGATTCTCAATGTGCTACAAGCAAAATGGTGTAGTATATTAAAATGAGACGTAGAAAGAATTTAAGAATAAAACAGGGATTAGCTCCTGCCTGTTTTTATAAGAGGTAAAGGAGAACTGTGTTTCTGTGAACCACTCTTTTTCTGGTAGTGTAATACTCTTCTGGTGTGTTTGTCAGCTCTGCTGTGAGAGATTTTGGCATCAGCTTGAATATTGATCCTATTACTTTAATCAGTAATTTAACACACAAATGAATATATCAGAGTTGTTTTTTAAATCTAAATATTTATTGAAGTTCCATCAATTTGCAAATAAGCAAACACATAAACCCCGTGCATACAGTGGAATCCACTAGTAGTTATGATAGTCAAAAATAGTATTGGCATGTCATGTGAAACTTAAGTGTGACAGACTTGAAAGAAAAAAACAATGAAATATTCGAATAGGTAAATATTGGGTAACTGGATGATTAGTTTAGTGAATACCATTTTTAAATGAAACAAACAACCAAAAACTTGTATTTGTCAATGTTAGAGACTAAGGGCTAGATTATGATTTTACTTGGATGAGAGGTTACATTTAGATGCACTGCCCCAAGAACAATCTAAGAAATAACTGATTTGAACAATCACAGTTTCCTCCCCTCTTTTCCTCTTCCTGGCTTATAGCAGTAACAGAACATTTTTTTCCCTCTGTGCTGGCTCAGCTGGTGTGCTGGGGCTCTGCCCATTGCCTACTCCTATCTGGCCACTGCCTGCCAACTTATATGGAAGAGGGAAGTAGCATCTATGTGGGGGCTGCCCCATCCCACAGAACACAGACTAGGAAGGCTGCACCCCTGCAAGTCACGACCTTGCCCTAAGTACTGCTGTTCTTTATGAATAATTGAGATACTTAATAGAATAAACTAAGAGGACACTGAACATTTTTTAAAATTTTGGCCATGCAGCTGAGATAGAGGGAATTTTAACTGTGGTAAACGGATAATGCAGTTTGAGTATATGGATCACAGATAGCACAGTCATTCTCGAATTATTGCCTCTAGATCACCAGTCTTTGAAGCCCCTGAGAGAGAGAGAGAGAGAGAGAGAGAGAGAGAGAGAGGGGGAGGATGCGGTGTTCAGAATGAAATACTTGGAGAACAAATGAGAGAAAATGTCAGTGGAATAACATGAAGGAAATTGCTCCAGGACCCACAATTATTAGAAACATGAAAACATGCAGGCAGAATGGCAGTATTGCAAATTGCAATCTTTAGAAATCTTTCTTTTCTTAAGAATTTTTTTTTCCTGAGTTGTGTTTATTTCTGCTCCACAGTGATATGGTTTCTGGGCTGATAAAAAATTTCTCTTTCTTACTGATTAAAAACTATATGTCTTTTCAAGGTGCTCTGACCAAAATGTCATCCATAAAGAAGCATAAATATACTCCCCTTAACTGAGCCACTACCCACATCAGAACCTTGGTGAACTCTCTTGGAACCAGTAATTCAAGGGATAGTGATGACTGAGGGATTGGGCTGTATATTTGTAAGGAAATCTTCGGAATCTTTGGTGACATAATCTTATTGGTACATGGCAGCACTGTATGTTTCCTATATAGCTAGTGATGTTAAACAGTCCCCTGGAGAATCTGTCGGGGGAATTAATTAGTGTTTCTTTGTGAAATCTGAATTACATTACATGTATGTTTAGACTTTTCTGAGCCAACAGTGCTCAGACTCTCCCTGTACTCCTCAGGATTACACAAATAATAAAATGTGATCCTTTGTAGTGTGTATTTATAAATTATCATGTGGAAGAGACTTCACTTCTTTGTCTCCAGAAAGTTTTCTGTGCTTTATTAGATCTTGCTTTGTTTTTCTGTCTTGTGTGAAATTGACTGCATGGGAAACGAGGTGAAAAAAAAACACTCCTGTAATTCAATAGTCTTCTTTTATTACCTCTAGGACCCACTTGTATGAAAAACTTCTGTATCTAATGGATAAAGAACTATCTATCTCTCAAGGATGTTACATTTCCTTCTAACTTCTGTCCTGCTTTTAGGAATAAGACTTGGCTGTGATTCATTTTTTAACTCTAAAATGATCCGCTGTCTAATTCTATCTGGTTTGATGAATATTAAGGAGTGTGTAATCTTCAATAGTGAAATCCTGGCCTATTGAAGGCAATGGCAAAATTCCCATTCACATCAGTGGGAACCAGTATTTCAGTCTTTGACTTTATTATTTACAGGATCTATTCAAACAACTGTTCTTCTGGGTCAGCTTGCCCAAGAAAAGAAATCACTTCAAAGATCAGTTGATTTTCTGTGCCTAACATAGTCAGTATCTTCCAGAATACATAGTCAAAGCCATTTAGATACTTAAAGAAAGACAGAAATGACCTCATTTAGAGTGAATTTTACCTACAGAAAAAGATATTTAATGCAGTTCATTGCACCTACAAAATGCTGCCATAGCAGGTAGATGGGGGTAGCTATATTTGAAGAGTGTTTTTTGCTACTTTCTATTTTCTCACTGAAGCCCTGTCATAACCATTAGGGTAGCCTAGAATTCCTCCTTACCTGTAAGGCATTAAGAAGCTCAGATAACCTGGTTGGCACCTGACCAAAGGAACCAATGGGGACAAAAGACATTTTCAAATCTAGGGGGCGGGGGAGAGACTTTGTTTTGTGCCCTTTGTTTGTGTGTTCTCTGGGGAAAGCAGAGAAGCATCAGGTTAGAAACTTCTCATCCTGTAAACCATCTTATAAGTTTCAAGATTGCAAAAAGAATAAGTAAGCCAGGGAAGGGGTGTTAGTTTATTTTTGTTTTCTTAACTTGTGGATTTTCCCTTTGCTAGAGGGAGGGTTATCCCTGTTTTTTTCTCTGTAATCTTGAAACTAGAGCGAGAGAGGGGGTTCCTCTGTGTTTTGTTTGAATCATTTTGTTACTCTGTAAGATTCTATGATCCCAATTTTACAGAGGTAATTCTCTTATCTTTTCTTTAAATAAAATCCTTCTTTTAAGAATCTGACTGATTTTTTCCATTGTTTTCAAGATCCAGGGATTTGGATCTGGCTCACCTATACCAATTGGTGAGGATATATTCTCAAGCCTTTCTCAGGAACTGGGGTGTAGGGCTTGGGGAGATTTGGGAGAGAATAGGAACTCCAAGTGGTCCTTTCCATGATTCTTTTTCTAAATCACTTGGCGGTGGCAGTGATACTGTTTCCAGGGCAAGGAATTTGTGCCTGGGGAAGTTTTTAACCTAAGCTGGTAGAAATAAGCCTAAGGGGTCTTTCATGTGGGTCCCCACCTTTGTACCCTAGAGTTCAGAGTGAGGAGGGAACCCTGACAAGCCCCAACTTTAGATTTGAACATTTCCTTGAAAATAAATTATTGTCTCCTTAGCTGTGTAGCAGGAATCAGTGGTCAGGCCATGGCCAAACAGTCTCTCCAAATCTTGGGGCAACTCTTCTGGGCAGTTGGGGGGGGGGGGCCTAGCAGCCAACACGTAGTTTATTGCGCCCCCCACTCCCACCTCCAGGATTTCTCAGGTGACCAGTGGAAGGAAGGAAGGGTAGAGGGACCTCTCCTCTCCACTGAGTCCTTGTGCAGGACCCAAGGTGGGAGTGGCCAGGGATGGGTCAGTTCCTTCTAGCTGCTGCTCCAGATTAGCTTCCTCTGGGCTGTTCCTACCTTCCTTGTTATCTCTTCAGTTTGGAGTGTAGCCCCAGCTTTCTTTTTGCACAGTCCCAATAATTTAGAGCCCCACTTGGGGTTGCGGGGCAGCTTCCCACCTCACTCTGAGAGCCCAGTTTTTTTCACATAAGCGGGAATAAGGGAGGAAAGAGGGCAGGGCCCTGAGCTGCCAACCAAGTCTTACTCACGGTCCCAGTGCTCCCCCTGTAGATTGCTCTGCTTCAGCAGATACCTCCTCTCTGCCTTCTTGCAGCCTCTCTCCTTCACTCTCCCCCCAGTCTGCCTGCCAAAGCTGCCTTTTAAGATAGTCTTCTACAGAGAGCATGCCTGGCAGCTGCTATGGAACAGGCCTTCGTGACCCAATACTATCCCACTGTTCCTTTAACCTTAGTGTGGGATCTATAAACCTCATTACAAAGTGACTATGTCCTTTGATACTCAGATCATATCTACTTCAAGCATAGAAATATCAGCTTTATTCTGTTGCCTTTTATAAATGTTATTTCCTGTCTACTTAGTGTTCTGCCCTCATTAGGATGTCCCCACACTGCCGTAATAAGTTCCACAGAGAAAGGAATGAAAGGGAATGGTTGTCACTTCTTTAACTTTAGAGAAAATAAATCTTCCTTTTCTATTATTGTTTACACCTTGTTCTTAAAGCCCTAAATGCCTCCACTACCCTTCTAATCACAGCACTAGAAAATTCTCCTCGGAATAATCTGTCATGCTGATCTTGGTTCTACTTTGCTGATCCAAAATCTGATGACAACTCCACATCTTCCACAGAGAGAATATTCAGTCAACAGCTCATGGATTGAGAATTTGATTTCTTCTTGTATTCTGAGGGAATTATGAGAAACAGGGCAGCTGGAAGAGGAGAGGACAATGTGCCTTTTCTTTCGTGACTGAGGCTTATCTGGATACTTTACTTTTTTTTCTTTCCTTTTTAATAACCTATAGTTCTTTGAAAGCCTTCTCCACTCGAAAAATCACTTCCTCTATATCCACACAGCCCAGTTTTCAAACAGAGGTGCCTACATAGGACACCAAATCCCAAACTATGATGTTCAGATTGGTATTTAGCCAATCTGAAGGTGGTGATGGACAGCAGGAGAAAGATCACTTGCCTGTTAGGTTCACTCACTCCAGGGCACCTGGTGTTGGCCACTGTCGGTAGACAGGGTATTGCAGGGATCAGCAACTTCGGCACGCGGCACCGCAGAGTAAGCACCCTTAGCAGGCCCTGCTGGTTTGTTTACTTGCCCGTTCGCCAATAGCGGCTCCCACTGGCCACGGTTCACTTTCCCGGTCCAATGGGGGCTACGGAAAGTGGTGGCCAAGTTGCCGATCCCTGGGATACTGGGCTGGATGGACCTTTGGTCTGACCCAGTACAGCCATTCTTATGTTCTTATGTTCTAGATTGTGTAACTAAAACTTGTATTGGCTCTTACTGTACAGCATATTTTTAGAAGTGGGTTAGGGAGTTATACATCAATGGTAGAATTTTTCTCTGGGATGAAACTTCTCATTAAAAGTTCATGCTAGCTTGACTAATTGTATTTATTACCAATTGATTTGATCATTTGAATATATTAATAGTACTTAGAATTTAGATAGTGCTTTAGAGCCTCAAATCACTACTTAAAGTTTAATCCTCATTATGCCTAGGGCTATATGAAAATCAGCAGATGCAGTTTAATGTCAAACTGACTCAAAATGAAATTTTTTGTTCAATGCAACACACTGAAAGTTTTCTGTTTTGGTCAGACTGACCCGAAATATTTTTTTTTAAGTTTTCCCCATCAAAAATAAAAGAAAATTAGCAAAACTGAAATTTTTACTTGACATATTTTGACTTTGTAGAAACTGCATTTTCCATTGAAAAATCATTTTGACAGAAAATTCCTGTCAAGATCAAACAATATCCCTATAAGATAGGAAGTCTGAGCCATTTTCTCCATTATGTAGATTGGAAATGTGAGGCAGAGAAGTTACCATTATTTATTCTTATTCTTATTGTATTAAATATCACTTATCATATTACCTATTTACATAGCATCTTAGAAAAATACAAACATTGAGGGGTGAATTCAGCCCCTGTATCTCTGACTATGAAATCCCTGTAGCATGAACATGTAAGCTTGGGGCTGGATATGTGGAATAAATGGGCAGGATATCAAGGGCTATAAATCAGGACAGAATTTGGCTAATAGATTCCACTTCCATAGCACAATTGTCTTTCAGATAAACAGTAAAGAAAATTTCAGTTTCTCTTGATTTTCCTTTCATTTACAGCTGGCAGAGGTGGCATGGGTTGTCAATCTTTCACATCCACTAAGGATGTTCTTTGGGATGTGTTACAATAATTCAGAGAGCTTTTTTATACAGAATGGAGTGGTGGCAATCAGTCAGCTGAGATTCCTGGTGTGGTATTTTTTCCCAGCATAGCGCTTCCTTTTTTGGAAACATTTGTTCCTTTTTGTATCATCCTTTAATATTAACCATACGCAAGTTGTCTTGAAGAAGTGTATGGAACAACCCAAGTGATATCAACTACCAGTAGTTACTGTGCTGCAAACCTTAGACTATGTGTTTATAAGACTGTCAGAAACCAGTGAACAAAATTGTCATGTCACAACCTTGAGCAGAGAATCTGACCCACAGCTTGTAAAATCCTTTGAAATAGAAGGTCCAAATTTTGCACTTGGCTGTCCAAAATGGCATTTAAGAGTTAAAAGTCTAATTTTTTAAACATATTTGTTGTTCAGAATTAGAATATGAATGACTAATTAAAGGCTTTATTATTCAAAATGGGGCACAGAGTGTTTTCATTGAAATAGTAAGAATGTTAGGTCTTGTCTGCTAAGTTCAGCAGCAGCGAAGTGGTTATGTGTTATCGCAATGGGGCACTGGAAATTTTGTACAAACAAGAAGCATTCGAGTGTTTTGGGGATGAGAAAAAAACCCATAGTTACAAGTTTGGACAGGAGCTTTCTTGCATTTTATCTGTACTGATTAGAAGCTTTTCCCTCAATTTCTCTCTGTCACTTGCTTTTTTTTTTGGTAAACAATAAATGTAAACTTGTAGGCTGCAGATACCAATCATAGTATTGAGCAAGGAGTGTAGCATGGTCTTTGTGCTGCTAATAGTACTTGGATGTTCTTGTGCTATAGTTCACCAGATAAGTTGAGGAGATTGCCAGCTCCAGAGAAATTCAAGAGTAATTTATTATATTGAAGCAGACTGCTCTGCAGGCACAAACTTCCTACTTTAGTGGCTCATTGCAGTCAGAGAGAAGTAATGGCATTTAGGCAGAGCTAAATAAAGTTGTCTATCTTGTACCTTTTCCTCTTTGAAGTCTAATAGCTTTAGCATTCTGCTCTAATACAAGATACCACAGTAGTTTACTATATCACTGTTATACCCCTTATTAGTCAAAGTCTTGTTTTCATTGCCCTCGTCTGCACTTGCTGCTCTGACAAAGAGTTGCTTGCTAAGACACTCAGAAATTAAAGATGCAAATACAATATCCAGCTTTTATGGGACTTCAAGATGAGTGATGCAGACATCAATTCAATTTAGCGGAGGGGATGGATATAGTAGTTTAACTAGCATTCTTTTGCTTAATGTATACAGCTTGTTCTGTCTTAGACTTCATTATTTGTTTTTGGTAAATATTCAATTTGCTAACAGCTATAAAATTTCTATTGCTCCTTTATAGTCTACCTGCCAGATTAACTCTCCTCCACACCCTACTCTGGCCAGGAGCCAATTAGTTAATTATCTCCCCAGGTGCAAAGCATGGCTGATTGAGCACATTCACTAGCTTTTCAGGTGATAGGAGTTAAGTCCCATCACAATACCCAATAACATTTATGCATTGATTATAGGATATAGAAGAATTGCCCCACTTCAGGCATCTACACACTAATGATGACCCCAGATACATGCTCAGCATGAGTCAGCAATGACATTTTTCTAGCCTCCTCCAGAAATCTATATTCACATAACCCCTTTTAGCATAATTCACATGACCACACTGAAAGTCAAATGGAATCATCTCTGCAAATGCATCAAGCTCCATAGGCTTGTCATTGTCTCTTTCTTTTTATTTTGCTGGTACGTAATTCATTAGTAGTTTTCCCAGAACAGAAATGTATCTGAACAGTTTTTTGACTTGGTAACATAAATGTCCATGAACTGCAGGAGTGATTGGGTACTGTTCATGAAGCCTGCCAGAGCATTTTAAACACAGAAAACATTTTATAATTAGGAGGCAGGGTCTTATTATCTGCATAACTTAAGAAAAATGGCACTCAGAAAAACTTCTTTCATATCAGTCTATTCTACAAATATTGACAAATATTTTGATGAATTCTGTGGTACAAACCAGCTCATACTATTGTGTGACTACAGGCTTTTGCTATAACCGATGGCAAAAGAGTATGGAAAAATGCATAAAATATATCACCAGGGGCTAAGTATGTCCCAAACTTTCCTAAAGAATACTTTTTTTGAGTATACAGTTGCATTAGCAATTGTATTTAGCAGATTTCTGCCAATTTTGGCCAAATAAAATTACGGTTCTATAAGTTTATGGCCCTTTTTGTGATTTCATGATTTTTTTTATTAGATGTCTAGTAACATTTAAACATCACATGATATAGAAAAATGGCACCACTTCCAGTCTCTGCAGCTACCCTGATGATGACCACCTGACATGTGCCTAACATGGGGTAGCAATGAAATTTTGCCCAAAATGGGTCTAGGCTGGTAGATGAAGGTCACAGTTCAGATCCCGCCTATTTCAGGAGCAGTTGGTGGCCTGTATTAAAATGTTTTTGTCTCAGTTGTCCCTTTTCTGGGACTTTACAACCTAAATAAGACAGGATCCTTCCACTCCTGATCCCACAGTCAGAAAGGACTGAGAGGCACCGGTGTGTTAGAGTCAGAGCTGGAATCACGGGTTCAGTAATGGGAGGAATACAATAATCACTCTAGAAGAGCTCAGAGGGAGACTGTGTTGGGGAATTTGGGGTGGGAGGAAGAATCTGTCTTGGAAAACTCAAAATGTTGGTCGATTCAGGCTCTTTTAGACCTAAATTTATCCCTGTGTAGGTCTAGATATCACCATTTCCTCCCAACGTGCTGCTGCTGTAGCACTGCTAAAGCCTAAGGATGGGTAGATCCATGCCTTCTCTCTTGAAGAGCAAATGAGCCTGTAAAACTTTACATATGCATATAGGATCCAGAACGAGAAGGGCCACTGGAATGCAACACCCTGGTACACCGTCTAATGGGGCTTTGGAGCCAGGGGTCTTAGTAATACCAAAAATAACAATGACAATGAAAGAGATTTTCTTTCCATCCAAAATTGGACAGGGTAAGCATTTTGGACATGAGAACTTATCATATCTCATTAAGAACAAAGAGCTGTATACTATGGCATACCAATTGCAGTAGCTTGCACACACCATGCAGTGTTGGCATATGTCAAAGTCTGATTGATATAGGAGAACAGTGCTTGGTTTCTTTTTAACCTTCACCATAGATGACAGAAATGCAGTGGTTTTCTGTGTGTAGAAAATACTGTGGTCACTCAGCCCCTCTAGTCACACCGGGGCCAATCCTACACCGTGCTATGTACACTCGGCTCCCATTAACTTAATCCACAGGCAGTATTTTGAAGGACTGATCCTATATTAGATTTACATCATTTATAGGCCAGATTGTGGCTCATCCTACATGCCCTTAGAGGATTAGTAAAGGGAATAGCCTCCTCCTTTCCGTTACTGCCTTGCACCAGTGCTGTCCATGCTAGATGGGTAGCAGGGTCCACAGAGAAGCTACAGCCCTCCTCACACAACTAGGTGGGAGGTGGCAGGGAGGGAGGAGAGTCATGATTCCCTCCCCCCATTGTTCCTGCAGGTGAAGCTATGCTGGCATTGCAGGGAGTGTACACTGTGCTAAGAATAGACCTAATGTAATTTTCTTCCTCCCCAGAGCAGTGTATATATCTCCTTCCCAGGCTGCCGCAGGTCCAGCACATCAATGCACCACGCTTCCTATGGACAAGATTGTAATGTCACAATCTAGCCCTGTATTAATATTATCTTTAATAATTTATATTAGAGTTGTGCCCCTCCCCCCGCAATGTGTGAGATGTTGTGCAGGCACATAAGAAAACACTGTCCTAGCCCTGAAAAGTTCCCAAACTAGAAAGAAAAACTAGGTGGGGAAAAGTGATGAACCACACAAGCACAGTAGAAACATACCTCTCAGAATGCCAGAGCCCAAATGTGGGATGCTGTATGTGACAAAGGCCCAAAATGAGGGCCACAAAAATTTATGCATGCAGGAACTTGGATGTCCTTTGGGGTGGTAAATACATCTCTCTCTAAGTTTTGGGGTTCATCCTATCTATTTCCTTTATAAATAATTTTCCTCAATAGAAGAGAGAGGACGCAAAATTTGTAAGGAATGTATGTAACTTAGGGACTAAATTGAGTTACATCCCTCAAAATGAAAGGCATTTGAAAAGGGTGGGCCGAAGACAGGGCAATATCTGTTCTTTTTATTTTATTTGATCTGTTGTATTTGATATCTTTACTATCTATTGCAGGTAGTTTTTTTAATATAAGTGGAATTTGATCAAATGAAATTATTTTATAATTAAGGATGTCTGAAGGCTGTAGTTTTCCTGCTGAATTCTTACTTTTTCCATCTGTTTTCCTTCTCTTGTTCATTTTTGTGATTTGTTGAATGAACATTTTTTATGGTGGTACATTTGGTGTGCCAAAGCTTTTTCGTTCATACTGTTATGAAATTTTATTCTGCCTATGCAAGTTTTCTGAGTCATTCTTGAGCACCCTGAGGAAAAGTAGGGATAAGTATGAATTTTAGTTTGCAGGGTGACAGACTCAAGAGATGCATAGATTAAAGAGCTATGGGAGATTATCATCTTTGTGTGTGAGGATGTTTCTAGATGTCTACATGCTTCTATGGTAATAAAATGAAGAAGCTATTAAAAAGCAAGAGAAACAGAGGGGATCGATTTAAAGTTTCAAAATGAAATATAATGACCATTACTAAGTATTAAATATAGATTGAATTAGAATGTTACTAATTTTCTTATACTCTAAGTTCTTGAAAGTTGGGAAATATTCTGGAATTCTTAGGAATTTTGCCTGAGTAATGACAGCTGGATTTGGCCCGTGGTATGACTAAGGCTTTACAGTTTAGTATTTCATGATTATTTCTCTCTGAAGTTTTCCTAAGATTCGAGTGAATAGCTGGTTATTGTTTATAGGAAGAGCAGAGGTTCCTCATCATCCTTCTCTAGGATGACCAGATGTCCTGATTTTATAGGGACAGTCTTGATTTTGGGGTCTTTTTCTTATATGGGCTCCTACTACCCCCTACTCCATCCCGATTTTTCACACTTCTTGTCTTGTCACCCTATCCTTCTCTACCCCAATATTGGACAAAGTGTAAGCAGAGTACACAGCTGTGCCTTTGAACTGTATTTGATACTAGGTCAATATGAGTAAAGGGCACTGAAAATATCTTCCTTTGCAATGGAAAATCACCTTGCACCACCACTACAAATACATTGGTGGTTTAAATGGAAATCTGGTTGACTGTTGTCTATCAAAACTCTTTCAGTCTGATCAATTTCTTATGACGATGCCTAAAGAGCTAGTACTAATCTTTGTTTGTCATATCTTAGCTGGATGTTTAGTTTCATTTCCCTTTTGGGCTAAATTAAATCTGATGCTTAATCTCTGATAGTCTGAAAAGTTTGTTATACTTAATTAAAGTAATTTTTAAAAGCATAATTCCTTGTTGTAGCATCCAAGTCTCCTGTATCATAATAATATCCCTTGGTAGAAAAGAATGTGCAGTTAACATACGAATTAGTATCAAAAATGTATTAAATGTTGACATATGCAAGATATATTTTGGTAGAAAACACAATGTTCTGTATTTTATGTCACTAATGTTGGTTTTGGGATACATGCTGAGTTAATCTCATTGAACTTTTCCCCAGGAATTGATGCGCTTACAATTGCCGGGTCATTATGCTGCTCCACCTGTGTAGTGTTAAGGTCAGTGTGTTTTTCTGATTATAAAAACCATCCATACCATTCCATTATAAATTCACTACCATTCATAATGGAATGTGCCATAGCTCAGAGCTAGTTGCAGCTGCCCCCGGTATACATTTCAATATCAAACAAATGCTGCTTAGGCAATTTGAGATCTTTTTACAGCTAAGCCTGACAATGCTTCATTTGAAGTAACCTTCTTTACATATTAAGGTCCCATACAAATCTTTTTTAAACAAGCTCTGCACAAGTATATTTATTTTATTCAACCATGCCATGGTAACCATTACAGGATGATCACACGGAAGTCCTGGGAGCAGCAGGCAACTGTAACCTTGTAGTTGCTCACATTCATATTTAAACAAAACACGGAATGCATCAGCCACTCACAGGCAAGAGGCATTTTCTGAAATTTACAGATTTTAACCTTGAAATGATTCAAAGTCTTCAAAAAACAAATATCAGTCATGATACTATACACATGATGTGAAACTCAAAAGTATATACCTGACACTAGCTGTATAATAGTTGAATCTGTGAGATGCTGAGCATGTAGTAACATACTGTTATTGTATTATACACCTTTCTGAAGAGCTTAGATTTTCTAAAGTGCTGTACATTCATAAAAAGTACCAGAATGTGTGAGAGTCCCTTGCTAGTATTATTTCCATCATTGAAATAAGTGCAGTCTTCTGGTACTTACCTTTCCGTTTTTCTTTGCTTCTAAATCCACAGAATAACTTGAATTCCTGGAAAATACAAAATACTGCCTTATATGTAACCAGGTCATTATGTTCTTCCAGTTTCATGGGGACCTGTTCTCTGTGCACTGAATTTTGCAATTTATGGTACTCAGTAAAGGCCTTAGATATTAATTATCTTGCTAGGGGGATATTTGTTGCTTGTTCTGTGTGCAAATTAGACAAAGCTCTAACTGCTGAGGAAATATAAGCAGCCATCATAATGACTGGTATCTTTATGTAAATATTGTACAGTACTCATGATTTGAACTCCTTGTAGTTGTAAATATAATGGGATTCTGACTATGTGCTTCTACAGCATTTTTAGTACTGACAGAGTCGGGAGGAAGATGCAGTTAGTTTTAGGAGTTAAAATAAATGGATTTTTGTTTCAAATGGAGAGAATCAGATGGGAGAGATTATTTAATAACTAAAAGATACAAAAGTAATGTGTAATTACTGTAAGTCAGCAATAGAGGTTTATATGTGAGTACATTTATAAGAATTTAAAAACAATAAATATCACTTGAACACAAGAAAGACCTCTCTGCAGGGTTATCACCTCGTATCCATTGGTAATGATACAGCCTTTCCCCGAAAGTGACCCTGAAAACAGAGAAATAGATTGAACAACTGCATCTTTCACTGCCTCCTAATAGCTTCACAAATTTGTGCTCTGACAGACTCAAAGAGTGATTCCTAGAGCTCAGGGTTCATCACCAAGAATTTGGCCACCTGTCCCCAGGACTTTTATCTTAGGGATAGGTAGCAAGAGCATTCCAGTTATAACTCATAACTGATATGTTGGGTAGTGGTAGAGATAGTCTTTGAAGCATAGTGGACATAGACCATTCAGGGGTTTATACTTGACAACCAGCAGCTTCGATTGCATAAGAAGGGAACTGGGAGCTTGTGCAGAGCCCAGAATGCATGTGTTGTGTGATCATGTGAGCTTGCCACATTTAAAAGGTGAGTGAGCCACAGTCTATGCTAGCTAAAGTTCCTGAGTAACCTTCAAGGGTAGCCCTTCCTAGCGCTCATTATAATCATTTAACCTGGAAGTGGCAAGATTATAGATAACTATGGCCAGGATCACATCTCAGAAGGGGTTAAAGGAAAGGGTTGCTGTATTCTATCAGTCAGAGGAGATATGATTTTCCAAAATATTTAAATATGATGCACTACAGTTTACAGCAGCTTTCTGTGTTGCCTGCAGCTGCGAAGAACTATATTTAAGTATACAATGCCTCCTCTCCTCGAGAGATGCTTCTTTTAAATTTCCTTTGGGCCTCAACCTGTGAGGCCAACAATGCTCAAAGTTTCCAAAGCAGTGATGGATGTTGGTGTCACAGATCCAAAGCCCTGCTATTTTTTAGACATTTTAGCAATACTTTTTTTAAACTGCTATAAAAAGAAATAAAATATTTTGCACAATTTCAACAGCTGACCTGTGACTGGCGAATATACTTCTCACCATATTTTTCCAAATGGAGGGAGGATGTGTTCTTCACACCCCCTGTGTAAGTAACAGCTTAGAGCAAACTTACACTGAAAATTTAAAAGTAATTCACAATTGCCACTGACCATTCTTCCCTTCTGTCCCTGGAATTGTCATTTTCAGTAATGGTGCCTCCCTGTCAGTCAGTGGAAGGGCATCTCTGAAAAAAACAATAACAATGTATAATCAATCTATGTAAACAGGGAGGTTGTAGGTCCTGAGCTACACTGCATATATGTAGAATGGGGTATGAAGCTCACAAAATTCTCCTCCCAACACACAGTCCTTTACTATTTGAGCTAAAGGAGAATCTTTGTTAGTAGCATTAAGACAGGCATAGAAGGTGACACTATTCCAAACAAGTGAATAAATCCAGTAGAGGGCAGAGATACATATTCACACAAGTTGATGTATCGCAGGTGCGGTAGGAACAACTAGTTTGCAGATTGTGTGGAAGTGTAAGGATTACATTTAGAAGAACAAAAATCGAAGTCTCCTCTTCTATACCAACATCACGGCATCCACGTTCTTTCGAAAGTTAGGTTTTATCATTAAAATGAATAAATACCACTAGACTAAGAAACCTTATCTTCTTTCACATCTAAGATGGGTTCATTTATTTATACATTGACATAACTATAGCTATAGCCTCAGGATGTATTTGCAAAACTGAAATATAATGTGAGCAATAAAACATACTGTTATAGGCAGTGATGCTAGCTAGCCATGCTACACCCAATATCTGCCCATCACTTAAAACTACAAGAAAATACTTGAGTAAATAGAAGGGTCTTGCTCTGCTGTGTTTGTCTTTTCATATATGTAAAACAAAACAAAAAGCCTCCATTAACACCCACCCCCAAAACATAAACATTCAAAATTTGAATTTGCTCAGTGACAATACTGTATTTTCCCATCACATCATTTACAAAATTCAAGCCCTTAAAAGCATGGAAATGAATAGTTAAGGACATCATAAATCTTACAGTGCCAACTTCAAAGCAAACACATTTTTCTTATCAAGTATAAAGAAAAGCATATTTTATCTCAACAGACTATGATTGTCAAAGAAGGCATTTACATTTTACCTCTGAACTACCTGATATGAATAGAATTGCCATTGCCATTACTGTGGGATAATCCCAGTTTTGATGCTCTGTTTTTGATCGCCTTGGAGGACAACCATCTGCTTGTCCCTTCCAGTCCAGAGGGAAGAAAGATACTTTGGAGGGGGGAGAAAAACAAGAGACACACAGAGTCCCTGACATGGGGTAGGGCACAGAAATCTGGTATGGGGGCATGCAGATCCCTGGGTATGGAGGGAGGAAAGTATGGGGAGCACAGAGAGCCCTGGATATGGTGGGAGGGAAATATTGGGTGGGGCATATAGGCCCTGGAGTGAGGGGAGAGGAGTATGGGTGGCATCCAGAGTCCCTGGCATGAGGAGAGAAGGACAGGTTGCAGGAAGTTGCTGAAGTAGAGGCGGATGAGAGGGTGGCACACAGAGAGCTTGTGGGTGGAATGAGGGAATGCAAGGGGGCTATAGTATGTGCAATGCACTTGGCCTACAAAAGCAATGAAGTTTGTGACCCTCTACATTTGGTATAAATCTGTGTGTGTGGGTGAGAGAGAAATGGGGTGGTGCTGGTGGGAATATAACAGATAAATATGAGCCATATAGACCAGATTCTCCTCTAGTGTAAACCCACACTACCTTGGGTTTCCATAGACTCACTTTTCTCTCTGAAGGGTTTTAATTAATATTAATAACTTAACTTATTGATTTCTGTGCAGGATTTTTTGTTGAGACTGGAGCATTATAAATAAACTATGCCCATAGTCTACATACCATATTATAGAACTATTTTTAACTCAGGGTTCTAATGGTGGTATGTGCAGTGCAAATCACTTGAGCTTTGATCTTTGGCAAAGAGGTTGTCATGAATGGAATTTATAATATATTGCTACACAGAGGCTGTCATTTGGTATTCTTAAGTTTCCTAAGGAGCCAGATTTACTTTTCTGCAGCAGAAAACTTCCAAAAGAGCCCTAGATTCTCTGTTTTATGAGAGCAGAGAAATAATTGTAGCTGACGCTTGGGGAAAACATTCTAAATTGGTGGAATTTTGCTTGCACTCATGTACCCTGCATTCATTTTTAGTTGGAGACTTGCAAGTTCCACATGACTAGTTCTCAGCTATACTTGTGAATTCCTGCTATACTTTTGTAGATGGCCCTGCATCTATGTTTATACAGACCTGTACATACAGTGTATACTGTACATAGAGTGATATATTTATTTTATTACACTTTATACCTTTTCTTGGACTCGGATTGTTTTTTTCACCTTCGCTAGCTGCAGCAATGTCATCTAGCTTGTTATAATTTTGCATTGTTTGCCTGGAAAGTCAGACAACAGCTTCCACTGAGTATTTATTTATTCAGTTTATATTGTGTTTCTGTCATATATTTTTAGATGCATTTACAATAAAAAATTTCTGCCACCTTTAGTCTGTCTTACCTGTTTAGGTCTCGATTCTGCAATTGACTGTGCAGATTTAGGAGTTCACTCACATGCAGCCTGTTGAAGGCAGTGGAGAATCAAATGGGCAGAGAGATCATTTTACATGGAGTCATTTACAGGATTGCTACTGTCCCCATACAGGGAAACTGCACCTGTATTCCCCTGCTATGGTCCAGCAAGAGCACCCACTCCCAGTCTTCTGGCTCCCCAGCTGTCACCTCTCTTGTCTGGAGACACATGTCTCTCTGTACATTGTGAATACAGACTGCTCCATAGGCCAATTTTGCTTTTTCTTCAAAGGCTATGAACAGGGTAATTACCACAGTAATAAGGTATCCACAGCTCTTTCTAAGCAAGCACATTTATTCTTAAGGTAAAAGCATGAGAGAGAAAACATATTAAAACAATAAAAGAACCTACTCAGATGATAATAAGTTTACCAGAGATCAGTTCTTGACTCCAACAAGAGCTCTGCTGGTGAACAGTCCTTCAAACCCCAGAAGAGGTTTTTCTCTGGTCACAGGTTCGTATGTTCAGCTCTCAGCTCAGAACAAGCACATCTATGAATATGTGAGTCACTCTTTTTTCCAGTTTAGGTGTCTGGTCTGGTCTGGTTTTCATGTAACAGCAATGGGTTTTTTCAGAGCACAGCTTCAAAAGGATGGGTCCAGAGGTGAGAAGCTATCTTCCCTGCCCCCCAAATATTTCCTAAGAATCCCACTTAACTTTGTTTGTCTAGCACATTGTTTGAAAGATTCCTTTGAAGCTCACAAAGCTCGCCAGGTTTTACATTAGTCACATCTCCTAGACATATTATGTAAAATCTCACAATAACACATACACATGCATTTTTAATACAATGAACTCCTAAGATTCTTAAACTGTGTGGAATTAAATTGAACTTAATTCTGTCACAGAGGCCATTTCATTATTCACTGTTAAAAGCACTTTCAAAACTCTCCTTTTGCCAAAATGCCTACAAAACACTTGACCACAGTTGGGCTGCCGGTGTGCTGACACCATTGCCTATTATGCTGACCAGTATTTATCTCATTGCTTCCTTGTGTGTTCCCCATCCTGTCTGTGTCCATCTGTTGTCTCCTGTCTTATATTTAGTTTGTAAGCTTTTGGGGGCAGGGGTGGATGTTTTGGTCTGTGTTTGCACAGTGCTTAGCACAACGGGGCATTGCCCCATGACTGGGGCTCCTAGGCATGACGGTAATGCAAATAACAATAAATAGCTACTGTTTATTTTTATGTGCTTGCAAACACCTAGAAAAATAGGGCATCACTTGTGGCTGTGGCTTCTAGACACTACCAGGCTACAAATAATAACAAATAAAAATCAAACTACATCAACAAAATGGCAACAAAACTAAAGGGCTCTCCCTTCTCAACCTCAAGAAGAAAAAAACACCTGTTGTAACCACTCCCTCCAGAAAACATGAGTTAATAGACAAGCAGCGTTCCCTGAAAAACTGGCTCTGCTGGGAGAGGCAGCTTGCTGATCGGACACGTCAAACTTTGAAAAAACAAAATGACTGATATAGTATGCACATGTTTTTCACAGTACTCTCAAACTAAGATTGGTGTGTCTTTCAAACAACTGATCAAAGAAACTACCCAAGAGGGATCCTTTTTTTAAGCAAAAGCTGTTTGAAAATACTGTCTTTGGAAAAGAAAAGATTGTGAAATAACACATTTGACCTTTAGCTTCACAATATCTGTGACTTTTCTACAGTGTAGTCCTTAGGCTATACTTTACTGCTGTTACTTTAAACGGTCACTTGCAAAGGGGAAAGTGGTTATGTGTCCTTTTTTGTTCTTGTTTTTTTTAAAGGCCTCAACATATTTTTTGTTTAAAATATTGTTCCACTTTCATTAGAAATTTAGGTCTTGTTTAAGTTTGAAGGCTTTTGTGGAGGGAGAATGGATAGGGTTATGACTCTATGAGTACCAAGGAAAGAAAACCTGATTAACAGGGGGGGAAGGGGGAAGAGAGGAGAGTAATTGTCTTATTCAGCCTGTTTAAAACTCTATTGTTTGTTTGTTAACATCTATTAAATGAAGACTGAGGGCTTGCCATGCTTAAAAAATGGTACCGCAGCAAAACTGCAGATCTTCAGTATAGATACTAATTAAGCCAGTGAGTAGGTAATCCACTTCTCTGAGAGGCGCTAGATAAGTCAAAAGAATTCTTCTACCTAGCGTTGCATACATGGGGACTGAGGTTGCCTTAACTACACCACTCTGGAGTGTGGATTTTTGATACCCCTGACTGACGTAGTTAAACCTATCTAATTTTCTAGTATAGACCAGGCCTGAGAAACACTTAGGTTGAAAGGCATCTTTATAAGAGATTGAATATTCACTGCCTTTTCACTTAAGGTCATAATTATTGCACATTGCACCATGGGGGCTTTGATAAATTCATAATCCACATTTCTGACATCTCCAACAAATCTTCCAGAATAAGTAGGGAAGACCAGATTTCACATTCCTCATATTTCTAAAGTAAAAAAAAAAGTAGTAAATAAATAAATTGCACACTTCCTTTATATTGTGCACTGTAAAACAGCAAACAAAAGGACCCAACATTTTTCCCTTTAAAACCAGTCAGTATTTAAAATATATAGGAGTCAAATAACATTATATTCTTGAAATATGATAGTCCAGCAAATTCTGTATTTATTTAGGGGGGTATACATTACCAATTCTTCTTTATTAGGTAGAGTGTTCAGGTTTTAGTTCTAAAACACACACAAAAAAAAACCTCAGTAGGGCAAATGCTCATGTTTCCTATAACGTTTGACCATTTTAGTGTATACCTGTATACTGGGTTTGAAATGTCTGACTCTATACACGGTATAGAAGTGTTGCCAACACAACAGATTCATTCTAAGACTCCAGTTAAGTTAATCACAAGAGCAGTGTAAATTCCACAAAACTGCATGCTGACCCAAAGTGATGAAAGTAGGTAATTTTAATAGAGTGGGCAAATCAGTAGGCAAAATAAAAATTACAATGGGATTGATGCCATAGTAGAACAAAAGTCCCAAACTGCAGGTTGTGAAGCATCTATAGTTCTTGTCTCTATGAAAGAAGTACTTGGAATCAAGTTTCTTTTCTAAGAATGTCATCACTGTAGCTAGATACTGTACTTTTTAAATGGTCCATGGTCACATCCTTTTAAAATGTATGTTCCTCCTTTTTTACAATTGTCCCTAATCTGATCTTGTAGTTTTGTCTGATTATTTACCCACATTTCATTTATACTATGCAGAACTTTAAATCTAACATTTACAAAAAACGAAAAATTAGATAACCTAAGGTTTGTGTGGCACAGAGGTGAATTTGGAATGTTCTCATAATGGAATGTTCTTATACCAAGGGAGAGTTTAATATTGTGTCACAGTGGGAAAGTGGTGGAACGTGTGCAATAAAGGTTATAGAGAATTTCCCCATTTTGGCAGAAAAATTATTGAGAATTCCAGTTTTTGCCAGACATTTTGGGAATACAGCACCTTCCATATTCCTGTAGTCTAGAACTGGATCGTAATTCTTCTAAGTCAATAGGAGGTTTGTCATTGATTTACATGGGAATAGAACTGAAAGTGGAATTTTGGATTTCAAATTAGTTTCCAACATCCCTTAAGCAAATTCTAGTCTCAGTATAGTAGATGCTCATTAGTAGCAACATATCAATGCCCTTTTGCTATGTTGCTCCTAAGCAGCTATTGCTGTTATGGGTAGGGTAACCAAATGTCCCAATTTTATAAGGACAGTCCCGATTTGTGGGTCTTTTTCTTATATTAGCTCCTATTCCCTCCACCCCCGTCCTGATTTTTCACATTTGCTGTCTGGACACTCTAGTTATGGGGAGTGTCAACAATTCACATCAGGGAAAATGTTCCCTGTGGAAATGTTGCTTGTAAGTGACAGTGGCTGCTCTTAGAAGGTGTTGCTGCAAACAAGCATCTACTGTATTTCATTCTGTACTCTGGAAAGAACACAGAGAAACTTTTTATGTTTAAAAGTATACTGTAAGGACACTTCTATTATTTCTGCATTGTTATCCTTCCCAGATTTTATATTTTAGCTGTACTGATCGAATACCTTTTAATCATACACCAGAATACACCTTTTAAAGAAAGTATTTGCAATCTTTTCTAGTCCTTGTGTGATAACAATCAAGCTTCTCTGACTCCTCATTACATTCATTTAGTATGTTGCTTAATTGGCGAGAGATTATGGGTCTTGTCCTATTAATCTGAGGAATATTAACAAATTAATTTCTGATATTAGCTCTGCTCTGCTCCAGAAGTCTTCCTGGTGTTTCTTTTGGAGCACGTATGATTAGATATCTGTGTGCATGAGTGCAAAGATACTGAATGTAAGATTATTAGAAACTGCTGATCAAATAGTCTGCAATGTAAAACCTTGCAGCAATCTCACTTAAGAAACAATAATACGTTATCTTTGCGTAGTGCTATTTGCAATGTTGTAACATCAATAGTTTCATAAGAACAAAATTTAATTCTTAGATTATTTTATTTGGAAGTGTAATATGTGTATGTTTCAGCATGTGCCATAAAGAAAACTAACTAGAATTATATAGTTTGTTTAGTTATTTATGGATGGATGGATGGTGGAGAGTTTCTCACTTCCTTTGCTGAACTCCCAGTATTTGTCTCCTAACCATTCTGTCCACATTCCAGTCCAGTGCACATTCCAATTACTATCTACTGAGAGTCACATCAGAGACAATGAAGAGTGTTCATGACTGGCAGGAAAGGTGGTTGCTGAGTGGCACGAGCTGTTGATTTTCTTTGCAGCTGTTGAGAGCACCACTCTAGAAGCATTCCTAGTCTTTGCTGCCTGAGAAATGATATGCCTGCATCAGGAATCAATCCCACTTGTCATCACAGAACCTTGCCAATTGACAACAAGGCCAACTCTTTCCTTTTGCTTCTAACTTGGACAATTATTCCCATCAGTGAAGCTAAATGCAATAGGATACCTTAATGTACAACTTCACTTTTAAATGCACTTTTAAATGGAAAAATAGTAGCATGAATTTGCCCCATTGCACATATATAATAGCTCTGATATATGTACTAGTGGGCCAAATTCTGTTTCTGTTAAGAGATTCCATCCCATTTGAAGTCTGTTGCATACTGTTTTTTTGTTTTTTGGGGGGGGGCAGGGGAGTGGTGGGAAGGGCTATGCCCCCTGCCCCACCAAGCGATTGACAGGAGCAGAGGGCGCCTTGAGATTCCAACGTGGGGAGGGTAGAACACGGGACGGAGGAACCACTCCTCCCCCTAGTTCGCAAACAGGGGAGGAGGGTCCAGGGGAGTTGCATACTGTTATCTCTCTCTAAGACGTTCTCAGTCTCCTTATACATGTCTCCAGTAGCAGCAGTTCCCCTTGCTCCCGTGTGGTGTGTCACAGGGAAGTGGGGTCATTAGATTATTGAAATCTTAACAGTTACCTGTGTCATGCTGAAAATTGATTCCTTTTAATCTCAGAACTATTTTTCAACTTTAACAACTAGTTCTAGATACATATATATGACATACCTACATATGGAAATAGCAGCACAGTTTCTTGAATTGCTTGTTTTCTTTCCTTCTTTCATCACACTGAAGATGAAAAAAATATCCATTTATTAAGTATTATTAGTATTACATTTGAAAGTAATGAGTAAGAATGCATACCATATAGCTATTAAAATTCAGAAATGAAAAGTATCTGCAGAACCACTATTCCTTAGAGGATTTTGTCACAAAAACTCAAATACCTTTGAAACCACAGACCCGTTGATTAATGTATTATGAGTTAGCTAACTTATACTAATGATGCATATTTATGTGGAGGAATGAGTGGAGCTGATTGGGAATATTTGTTATTGGAAAAATTCCCATTCACCAGAGTTGAAAGTTTTCATGGAAATATCAGTTTCAACTAAACTTTCTTCAGGAAGGTTTCTCAGATCCAGGATAGAATTTCTGGTGAGAGAGAGACCTCAGAACAGTCCAGTGGTTAGAACACAGGTGAACAGCTAATAGCCTGGTGATTAGGTACTTACCTGTCATGTGGAAGATCCAGTTTAAAGTCTTAGCAATGCCTAATTCAACTTGGATCTCCAACATCCCAGGTACTGCCCTGACTGCCTAGCTATTCTGGGGTTCTTTCTCAATAACTTTGTTGGAACTGTTCCCTTTGTATAAATAATTAAATATTATTTGGGCAAGAAAGAGACTGACTCTGGGATATGGGAGAACCAGCTTCAAGTCCCTACTCTAAATTAGGCAGACTATCTCTTGGGTTTTGCGTATCCCAACAGAGTGCCCTAACCACTGGTCTATTGGCTATTCTGGGGTAGGTGGGTAGGTTTCTGTTTTTCTGCCAACATTTTTGAAAGGTCTCAGTTTTGTCCTGATGAGGAAAAAACACAAATCTCAAATCCTCAAACATATTTGGGGAAACAGAATTTTTCTGGCCGTCCCTTATAATGAGCTTGAAACTCTTGGTGTTGGTGTCTCACCATCACAGAGTTCGTGTCTCACCATCACAGACTGGTGATTGTCTCAGGTTTTGCCATAATTACAGCATATAAATCCTACGCTGAGTGACAGAAATCTTTATTGGGTTTAAGTTTATTGAGTGAAACCTAATAAATATCACCTTTTCAGGAACTACTCAATAGGTTTATTGCATGTGAGAAACTGTAGATTTTTTTATAGAGAAATGATACATTTTCCAGTTACAAATTCACAATAAAATTAGATCCAAATCCATTTTTTGGCCTTGCTGTATAATGGCATTGTTATCCTCACAGTGAGGCCCATTTAAGTGAACACACCTTCCTGTTAACATACATAAATAAATACAACTGTTTAAAAAAAATCCAAGAGACCTAACATGATACATAGCATGTGGTGCTACCTAAGCAGCACTGTAAACTGTTCTCTGTATTCCTTCATTCCTGCTCACTTGTCCAGGGTTACTGTCTTCCTCCCTCTGCTCCTGCTTTTGTACACCTGTCCTTTGCCCCTAATTTGCCTTCTGTGTTGTAAATTTAGGTAACAGTCCTGCAAGCATTTACTCTCAGAAGTATTGTCCACGCCTGTGAGTGAGTCCCAGTGGGCCTGATTATGGTATTAAACACTGTGCTCTAAGTGTTTGCAGGATAGGGCCACTATATTGTAAGGGTTTGGGAGCAGGGTATGTTCTGGGTTTATTCAGCACCTAGCAATGACGTCCTGGTCCATAACTAGAGCTCCTAGGTGCTACCACTATAGTAATACTAATAATTAATTATCTTGCTATTTTTTCCAATTATTCAAAGAAAGTAGTCTGTCTTATTAATCAATAAAATATCTGTCATACTGTATTGTAACTATGGTACAAAGCTGTAAATAGGATTCAGAATTAAAATATTGCTTTTATTCACAGAATTTTTTTTTCCTCTTAAAACTTTTTGCTCTTAAAGCTTTTCAGTTCAAATGGATTTGTCTCCTGATCATGTGAAAAGGCCCTTCTTATGGCAGAAGAAACTGTGAAGAGCTCTCTGGTCTTGTACCAGATGAGCTGGACAGCATGTCTGGAGATGGGCGGATAATGAAAGGAATATATGAGGGACTGAGTGATTTGAATGGAAAAGCTGCTTTCTTTTGGGAGAGAGCAGGTGAAGAGAAACAGCAAATGGTATCTGAAACTAAAACAACAAACAGTATCTCACAGTGGACTTGTCTTCACTGCAGAGTTAACTTCAGTTATACCGCAGGTGTTGCTCCTGTTGTGAGTCCTGTCCACACAAAAGCCCTTAACTTCAGTGTGATGGTGCTTCTCAGTTGGGTTGGCTGGCCCGAGATGGGGCATAGGATAAAATCAAGTGAAAACAATTTGCCAGGTGCTAGCACAGCCATTCTGCAGTTTGGACACAAGCTAATGCCACTGGAGTGCTGGTAGTCCTCCAGGGCCCTCCCACAATTCTCCTGTGTGCCCAGAAAAAAACAAAGACACTCTCCCACAGTTACTAGGAAACTATTCAAAAAGCAGCTCATCTTACAGCAGTGTTCGGAGCCATGGGATGTGCTCTCTGACCTTATTGCTGCACACCAGTGAGTGCAGCACCATGGTGGGAGCAGCAGCTCAAGTGTCATTTCACAATGTGGCTTCCC
The DNA here is from genome assembly GCA_007922305.1 of Dermatemys mawii. Lineage (NCBI taxonomy): Eukaryota > Metazoa > Chordata > Testudines > Dermatemydidae > Dermatemys > Dermatemys mawii. The sequence goes on along the minus strand of ML677371.1, from coordinate 18,792,751 downwards.
TCACTCGAGCTAGGGTAACTGGAGAGGAGTGATTCTGTTTGCTCTGCCACAAATACATATCCATTATGGCTGAAGGAGTCATTCCTTTTTTGTGGCGGGAGTACTTTGGATCTCAATCTGGGAGGAGAATTTCTTTTTGAACACCAGCTGGTGTCTCCAAGTGGTGGAGATTTGAGCTCAAAAGTATCCCTGTGTAAACTCCACTGGAAATTACCTCAGCGATGAATTTAGCTGATGGTATCTGAAAGAGGATGGAGTTTCTATTAATTTAGAAGAGAGTAGTCTTTGCCCCATCCTATGGCCCTGGAATATATGTGTGGGTGTGTAGAGAAATGAACCACCATCCATTTCTTCACAAAATTCCTATTACAGAAGAGTCTGGTTGCACAGAGGAACCTCATTTGTATCTCCATAGACATTGATTAATCAATAAAAAGTTTGATACACAATATGCATCTCCTGTAGAAAATTTTTCTGTATCTCTTGTTTCACAGTCATGTATGAAGAGACCGTGGTCATTCATTGTTTTTTCATTCCAGTGCACCTTTTTATATGCCTCTTTTACGCTGGCATATAAAATTCAACAAAGTGTATTCTAAATAACATTTTTTCCTTTCTTCCCCTTCATAGAATCTGTACCAAAACAGGTTCCTAGGCCTGGCTGCCATGGCGTCTCCATCTAGGAACTCACAGAGTCGGCGCCGGTGTAAAGAACCACTCAGATACAGCTACAACCCTGACCAGTTTCATAACATGGACATCAGCAACAATTCCCATGAGATGGTAACCATTCCACGGTCCACCAGTGACACTGACCTGGTCACTTCAGACAGCCGATCTACTCTAATGGTCAGCAGCTCATATTATTCGATAGGACACTCACAGGACCTAGTGATCTATTGGGATATAAAGGAAGAAGTAGATGCGGGGGATTGGATCGGCATGTATCTCATTGGTAAGTCCTGCCTGCCTTTGCATTTCCAATAGCTTTTATTTTTGAATTCTGAGTGTATTAGTGAACAGTAAAGTAAGGGGATAACAGAACTTTCTTGGTCTAATGTAGGCAAGTTTATATACACAGTTCTTCAAAGGCATCTTTGTCCTAAATTGTCACACAGTCCTGATCTTCTTTTGCTTCCGTAAGCATTGACTAGAATCTTTAGGGCTCTGTCTACACCAAGGATGGGCAAACTATGGCCCGTGGGCCACATCCAGCCCGAGAGACCATCCTTCCCAGTCCTTGAGCTCCCAGCCGGGGAGGCTAGTCCCCGGCCCCTCCCTCGCAGCCACAGCTCGCCATACTATCAGCACTCTGGCCATTGGGGCTGTGAGCTCCTGCCAGGCAGCACGGTGGGGTGGCTGGCTCCAATCAACTGGCACGGCTGCCAGACATGCTGCTCTAAGCAGCATGGTAAGGTGGCAGAGAGCAAGGGATTGGATAAGGGGCAGGAAGTCCCAGGGGACAGTCAGAGAACAGGGGGCAGTTAGATGGGGTGGAAGTTCTGGCAGGGGATGGGGAGTTGGATAGGTGTGGGAGTCCAGGGCACCTGTCAGGGGGTGGGGCTGTGAATAGGGGTCAGGGCAGTCAGGGCACAGAGAGCAGGGGACGGTTGATGGGGTGGAGGTTCTGGGAGGGTGGTCAGGGAATGGGGAACAGGGACAGGGGGTTTGGATAGGCATGGGAGGCCTGTTAGGAGGAGGAGTTGTGGAAAGGTGTTGCAGGAGTCAGGGAGCAGGGATGGTTGGATAGGGGGTGAGTCCCAGGGAGGTGGTTAGGGGTGGGGGTGGGTCTCTGGAGTGGGCAGTCGGGGACAAGGAGTAGGAGGGGTTGGATGGGTGGGGAGTTCTGAGGCAGAAAGTCAGAGGGCGGATAGGGGGAAGGGGCTAACCTGTTTGGGGACTCACAGCCTTCCCTACCCGGCCCTCCATACAGTTTTGGAACCCCGATGTGGCCTTTAGGCCAAAAAGTTTGCCCACTACTGGTCTACACTGTCAACAGTTTCCCAAAATTTCAAACTGGTTTGATTTTAAAGCAGTTTGAATTTTTGGGGAAATGTCTCCAGGATAGACAAAACCTAGGATTCCATGCATCTGCCACTGCAAGTCCTTACTCACCTGAGTAGTCTTTACTGCAGTGAGACTACTCACATCATTAAGCATTATGCAAGCATATAAGTTTTTGCAGAAACAGAGCCTTGGCCCTTTGAAAAGCATTGAGCAGAATGTCTTTTCTCTGTATAACTAAAGAATACTTAGATATGAGTAATAAAAATTAGTGACAATGGACACTTACTTCACTTCTTTTCTTCAGTACAAAATGAAGATTTTTAAATGCTTCATTTAAAAAAATAGGAAATTTAAAATCTTTAGGCAGGATTCAGAACAGATACACTGATGGCTTCATCCTTCAGTGTGCTGAGAACTCACATCTGATCCAGTGATGCCCTTAAGCATGTGGTTAAAGTTAAGCGCATGAGTTGCCTTATTGGCTTAAATGGGGATACCTCGTTGAATCATAGAAATGTAAGGCTAGAAAGGAACTTGAGAGATCATCTAGTTCATCCTCCTGCACTGAGGTAGTTCTAGTATACATAGGCCTGACAGCTGTTTGTCTAACATGTTCTTAAACTCATATGCATAAAGTTAAGTACATACTTAAGTGCTTTATTGGATACATCCAGAATGCTCAGCACCTGGGAGGAGCAAGCCCTAAGAAACATACCAGCACAAGAAACAAATGGTCACTTACACCAAAAATCACACCACACGCAGGTGGCTTCCAGTCGCAAGAGACCAGTCAGTAACCCCAGAGCAATTGGTAACCTAGATCTCCTATCAAAGACAAAACCTGTAGCCAATCCTGTAATAAACTATCTAAAGGTTTATTAACTAGGAAAAAGAAATGTGTTATTTACAGGTTATAGCAAGCAAACATATACACACAGATGAGTGATCATCTGAATCCTAAAACTGACAGAGTTATGATCTGTCAATTCAAAGTATCTTTCATGGTGGACCCAGGGGTAACCCCGTGACTCTCTGCTTCAGTGTCATGCTGTCTGGCATGGCCCACAACTGTGAGTGCTTCCAGACAGCGTGACACAACTCTAACAGGATTATGCCACTACAGTACAAGAGGCTGTCTACTCTGCATTTAATACAGCAGAATCCTGGCCAGCAGAGCTGTTTAACATGGGCACTGGCTAATCAACCCATCCCATAGCCCCGATACTGGACTCAAGCATGAACTACGGTGAGCAGCTGTCACTATACTTCTCTGTTAAAAGCAACCAAATATATATGGAACTAGTTGGGAAAGGAAATTCTACCCTGACCAGATTGCATTATTCACCTCCCCACCCCTGACTGAGTTTGGCCCCATCACACATTCCAAAGGTCAGGAAGCTCTGAAAATATTACAGCCACAACCAGTTAAACAAATCCATGCTGGATGCCAGTACTAATGGAAATGGTCAGTGACTCCTTCAGAGCAAACTTACCAGACTCTTTGAAAAATGAAGTAGTTTGTCCAGGGCTCAAGAAGCTGTCAGTCAACCCTGAACTTCAACTACGATTCTGTCTCCAACCTCCCATTCCTGGTCAAAATAAGTTGGAGAATCGTAATCACCAAAATATCAAAATGACAAAGCCCTGTCCCAAGCAGGGTTTTCATCCTAAAAAGGGAAATGTGCCAGGAACTCCCTGAAACTTGCCAGGAGCTGCCCTATCGCTGTTTGCTGTACATGGAAGGTGCTCAGATACTGTAGTGATGGACAGCAATGTAAAACTCGAAGACACAGAGATTCCAGGTACATAGTACCATAGTGCTGAGAACATAGAATTGTACATTTTTCTGGTACAGCAACCTGACAATTACCTTTGTAGTAGCTAGTAAATCACAAATTAACTTGTTACACAGTTAATCCATGGGAGGGGAAAATCCATGGATTCTTGTGGAGTAGGATTTTCCCTGGATTTGTTCAAAGCTTTCTAGAATCTACGTATCTATTTAAGAAGAAAGTGTCCTGGCCCTTTTGGATATGAAGGTAACCTTCACAATGTAAAATGATACATGGCTGGGTTTTTGAGTTAGCAGCCAGCCAGACTGGAACAAGCATACCAACAAAACTCTGAACTTCCCCAGTCAACTCAATAGGGAATTAGCTTTGAAGCCTATTATCACCACTTCATTGATAACATTGTTAAGCATATCCATGCTGATCATCATAACCAGAAATGTCCAATTAATGTGGTTGTGTGGGTAGTTAGGATCTTATATCCTGAGATTCTTTTTCATTTGAATTCATGGACATAAAGCTGAAGGTTTTAAATATGGAAATAGTTTAATGTTATGTTGATTCGTGAGATAACTGAGAAACTCTTTGTACTCCATGGGCACCATGCAGAGTGTTGTGGTATTTTATTGTTGTTTTTTTATAAAGCTTGGTCCAGCAGCATTAGTATTATTATTTTCTGTTTGTGTTATTATAGCACCTTGAAGCCCTAGTCATAGGTGAGGACCCCATTGTGACAGGCAACTGTACAAACAGAACAAAAAACAATCCCTGCCCCAGAGTTTACAATCACTTTCATTTTAATAAATTAGAAAACATCCCTATATGTTCTTGTTGGGTCCTGGTATTGAAATGTATAAGGAAAATATCTTTTCCCCACTAGCAGCACTCACAGAGAAATTTGGGAGATATCTGATAAACCACAAACTTCTAAATAAAGATAATCTAAACCTTGAAAGGACACAGTGTTTGGCAATAAGGCATATCTGGTGGCGCGTTCCTCCCACTGCGGCCCTTACTTGAATCCCTGTTCAGATATTAGCTGATGGCAAATGGGGAGCTCATCTTTATCTAAAGCAGGTAAAAGACAAGTTTAGTATCTTAACTGATATCAGAGTTAATCTCCTTCTACAAGAAGGGGTAGTGATCCATGAGGAGAGGTTGTAAAGAATAAGTTAAGAAAATGATGGTCATGTAATTAGTGTCCAATAATACTATTGGGTATACCTGTTAAAAGAGCTACATGGATTCCAGTGATAACAGAGTGGAGAAGTTAATACATCCCCACAGTCAGCAGCTGCTTTTGTAAAACTGTGTGATAGAAGAGCATTAGCAAAGTTCATCCCTTTGAGGGAAAACATGAATATGGAGTCTGTTAAAATATAGGCCTTGTTTATCCAATCTGCTTTGTGATTGGCAATGGCTAAGCAGCAAGAACATGTGGATTCCTCTGACCCAAGAATGTGCACTTGAAAGAATATAAAATATATTCTGTCTATGGAAATCAGAGTTTTGTGTTGTTAAGCTTGAAGCATTGCAACTTCCCCAAGACTTGCTTCATATGATCCTTATTTCACTATTTTTTAGCATTATGTATCAGCTATAAAATAAATTGCTAGGTATGTGTAACAGTGGTGTAACAGTTTTCCTAATGTATCTTTGTCACTCTCAGGAGAACTATAACATTTCTAATAAACACAGTCATCCAAAAGTATGTCCTCAGTCAAAAACAGATGTTGAGTCAAAAACACTCAAAAGTGAGAATAACTACCTTGATTACACAACTCAGTTGATGCTTAAAATCTCAAGGGCCGGTGAAGTTTTCTTAGCAGAAAATCTAACAGCGAAATATTTACTGTTTGTATGTTAAACCAACACAAATGTCATTTGTCTGAATAACTAAGATTTACATATTGGTATTTCCTATATAAATAAAAATGTTTTAGTGGAAGTCTTGCTACCGGTGGAATATTTGCAGTTACTTATCGGATGGTTTTGTCTTCCTCTTTCATCTCATTTATTGTTAGTAGATGTTATGGTACTGAGCCTCTCGGAATTAATATGGACTTCTGGCAGCTGTATATAGATAAAGAGCTATCTTCTAATTACTGCAGCTGCATTTCAGTTGCTACTATATTTCACTGCTCTGACCATATCAGTATCTGCTGTTAAATAGTTAGGCACTTCTTATGAGCCATACTTGGAAAGAAACTTTTGGCCTGGTGCCCATAAATACTGGTTTTAGTCAGTGAATCCATTCAGGGCTAATATTGTGCTGTACATACAAATAGACAATAGACTTTCTTCTTTCAGCAATTTCTTTAGGGAAATTTTTTTAAGTTATTTAATAAAAATTCTTTATGCACAAACACTTTCCAGTCCAATTTTCTGTCCATATTTTCTTTTCAAGTTTATATGTATATAAAAAGTTCTGGACCTAATTAGTAGCTGAAATGTAGCTTAAACATTTATGATTTTTTCCCTCTGATCTAATCTTTGATTTTACTTTTATTTATTTTATTTCCCCCCAAAAGAAAATTCTTGCTTCAATCAGATGGTTATGTGTTAAGGATTTTGATTAATACGCATTTTTATATTTTTTAGATTAATGTGATATTCAGAAGGCCTGATATTAAACCTATTGAAGTCATGGAAAGACTCACTTTAATTAATTTAAAAATGGGCTTTGGATCAGGCCCTATTTGTGCAATAGTTTTTCCATACATCCAGCTGTGCAAGCAGATGATATAATCCAAATACTGTACTAGCAACAGCAAAGAAGAGAATTATTTATGTGATCTAATGACCTTCATATAGGATTGAGAACCACAAATTCCTAAATGTAATTCCCACTTCTGATATTGGTTTCATCTGTTTCCTTGGTGCAACCACTTAACCTCTGTGCCTCAGGGCTGATTTATGCTAGAAACTTACATCAGTGCAGCTAAGTCTCTTCTAGGATGTGAAATATCTACACTATTGAGAGATGCACAATACCAGCTTAACCCCCGATGGAGACAAACCTAGGCTGATAGAAGAATTCTTGCATTGACCTAACTACTGCCTATCAGGGAGGTGGAGTACCTACATAGGTAGTGTCTACACTGAAATGCTACAGAATTGCAGCTGCAGTGTTTTTAGTGTGGACATACCCACAATTTTATGATCTGTTAAATAAGACAAATCACAATATCTGCCTTGAAGAGGATTAATTAACTAGTATTAAGGGGGCTAATTAGCTAATGTTTGGAATTTGCTAAGTATTGTTAATATTATGACTAGAATTTATATAATAAACAGATGCACTGAAAGAATGCAAACAACGTGGAGTTTTTTGTTCCTAGCTTTTTTTCTCCTGTAGTTTATGTACAGAGCAGAAAACTCATCACCAGGTATCTAAATATGTCCTTTTTAAGAGTATGTTTTCCCATGAAATAATATTCCAGACATTGTAAATCTCTTTGGTGGTGTGTGGAACAAAAAGGTTTTCCAGGTCCAATGCAACAGTTGCCCAAATAACCAAGAGAAGGAAACAAAGCAGGCAGGTGGTACTTTGGCTGCAGTCTTTTCTATGTGGTGTTTGCATCCCTTCCCATTTTAGTATTCTTAGCAAATTTCATTAGTATGCTATTGCGTCCTTTTAAGGTCTGATCCAAAGTCTATTGCAATCAGTAGAAAGAGTTCTGTTAATTGCAGTGGCTTTGGATTGGGCCTTTGATCCATTTTACCCCTCTGGTATCCCACTGTACATTGCCCCCTCCAAAACTCAATATATTGTAGTGTAACATTGCTCTGTTCCTGCATTCCTTACAGTTTTCAGTTTGTGTGACAGTGTTCACTATCCAGGCTGATTTTAGCTATGTTTGGAATAAGATATTGTGAGACAGTTTAAATGTTTAGCAAACGCTCTAATAAAAACCACCGTTTCAGTAAAGGAAATTTTGGAAATGCAGGAGCGTTAGAGCTGACAATATTTTTAGTGTGAACCTGTAGCTGGGGCAGGGATGTTTGGAAGCTGCTTAGGCTTCACTGTAAAAAGAAACCATAGGCTGTCAGTGGCACTGCAGCTAATTCAGAATAAGAGGATAAAGGTTCCAAAGGAAAAACAGAATTTGCTGTAGGTTATGACACATTCAGTCTGGAGAATGACCGTCAGAGTCCCTTGGATTTTTTTGTTTGCTGGTTTTCCTACCCTGGATCAGGTGATTCAGGCTCCAACTCTCTCACTCCCACTCTTTCCATTGTCTATATCAGCTGTTCTTAAAATAGAACACTTGTGAGATGGCCAAGAGTTGCTGTAATTATGCTAGCTCTGTTTTCTCCAATTCTCCACCCCCAAGATTTCCTCTCCTCTTTGTCTTTTCTCCAGTCTTTATTCTCTGTTCTCTGCTCCTTTTATTGTCTCTTTTCTCCTACCTTTTCCCTTTATGTGTTTCTTCCCTCTCCTCTAATGTCCTTTTGCTCTGCTACCTAAGTGGTATAAATGGGGCTACTCATGCTTAAAGTTAAACATGTTCTTAAATCTTTACTGGATTGAGGACAGAGTGCTTGTAGAATCAAGCCCTACTTTGTCAAAATTCTTTCCCATAATAATCTTTAAGACTGAAGCTTACTGGAAACACCAGCATTATAATTCAGACTGAGAATATACTCTTGTTCGAGAGATGTCCCTGTGGGTGCTCCACTCCAGGTGCTGGTGCAGCTTTGTGCCTTCGCTCGAAGATTTGTATAGCAGTACATGCATGGGCCACACATGCACAGTGTCTGCCTCATGTACTGTTGGTGTCTTAACAGTGCGTGTGTGGCCATGACTCCTCAGTTCCTTCTCTACTGTCCCCAGCCTGAGACAGAGCTCATCAGTCCCACTGAATTTTTTTTTTCACTTTGGCATAGTTAGTACAGTATTTTAGTCAGATAAGTTTTATTTCTTTGACCTTTCCTTCACTTCCCCCTCCAAAATTATTTTTCCTTGTGTTTTTCCCTCACGGTTAGTTAGTGACTTTGCATGGAGCCTGGCTCCCCAGGCTTTATGAGACGCACTACATGCAGAGAGGCCATCCCCATCTCTGATGGCCATCTTCAATGTGTTTGCTGTTTGAGGGAGTCCCATGCCCCTCAAAATGTGCCCATTGTAGCAAACTCAAAGCCAGAGCATGAAAGGAGAGACTTGACGCTCAAGTTAATTTTGAAGGAAAAGTCCCCCAGACCCACTTCTGATCCAGGACATGAGTCCTCCTCGGGACACAGCCCTCCTTAGTCCAACAAGGACAAAAAAATCCACAAAAAAAGTCCAGCTTTGTCATCACACAGGGATCAGACTGTGTCCAAATGCTCCCCGAGCAGGTCTGTTTCGTCTGTACCGACCACCGCAGCTCAGCAGATACGATGCTCCGGACACTTCCAGTGCCGCTTGTACTCTGGCTGCCACTGACATGCACCACTCCGGTGCAGAGGCTAATCGCTTGAAGCTGCCTGCCTTTTCCGTCACGGCATCGCTCTGCACTACAAAGGACTCGGCGCCACTTCAGGCGTCCTTGTCTGTGCCGCGCACAACTGCTAGGTCAGCTGCGGCATCGACTCCCCATCCATCTCTGACGATACACACAGTGCCACGCCAATCAGCACCAACCGACCCTGCAGTCCCATCGCTGCACTTGGCGCAATACCCATTGGTGCCTTGGGGATTTGCTTTTTTCACCAATCCTGGATTCTCCCTTACTGGGTACAGATCTCTCACTGGGAACGTTGGCAGCATACTGACAATTATCCCCTCTCCCCTTGTACTTTTCTAGTGGTGAGGGTGATGAAGTGGAGGGAGTTTTTTCACCACATCACTCCTTCCCAATTGACAAACCCAGGGAGGTCCTACAGGAGACATCACACCAATTGACACAGCCTAGAGAGAGGTGACAGCAAATCTCCTCCTCAACCCTCACATACATCTGAATTGGAGGTACAGGAGGAACCTGCAGTGGCACACACAGAAGAGGTACCACCCAATACCTCTCCAAATAACAATAACCCATCTTTCTCACCTAATGAGGCTATTATGCTGCCACAACCGACAATGGCAGATGATTTCACCCACTTTGAAGACCTATTTAAAAGGGTGGCTAGTGAACTCAAGATCACTGTGGAGATGTCAGACACTCAACATGAACTGCCAGGTATCTTGCAACCAGCGGCCTCCTCCACGATTGCCCTCCCAATCAACAGAACTATCATAGACCTGGCTAAAAATATCTGGCAAACTCCAGCTGCTATAACCCCAATCAATTAATAGAATTATAAATACATGCAAGATATTGTGGCTATGTGTTATTTTTTTAATTTTAAAATCAGTGTAAATTGACATGCAAAGTTAGGGGTTGTGGCCCTGAGAGTCTTGGGAAGTTCCAAATGTGGCCCATTGAGTCATATCAAGTTGCCTACATGGCCCTCAGTCTCAGCGTTTCAGGTAACCCGTAATAGATTACTGAGAGACAAGCCATTATTCTAAAATGACCTTGATAGTCTGGGACATGCCATGTCTTTCAATAAGCCATAGTTACAAGCAGTGGACTTCATTTAGCTATCAGTCCTTTGATTTAAATGGGAGGGACCTGAGTGCTATCTGTGGAGAGCCATCAATTTTTGTAATCCCTTCTTCTGAATTAAATCAAACATAGCCTTCCCTGATTGCTGTAAGAACCACCTAGACACCTATCGGATATAATGGTGATGGGTGCAAATGCCTATGCAGATTTGTTCTCCATGTTTTGGAAGGAGGGATGAGTGCTAGAATATTGGTTTTATTCCCATTCTCTCTCATTCAGCTGGTTGAATTTTTTTTTTTAATTTGAGTATGGTTTGATCCAGGTTGAGTCAGCTGTTGTAATTTTTAAGAGTTTTATATGATTGTTATATTTTAAATTAAGTCCAAACAAAGCTAGTATTTTAAGCATAGAGGTATCTGCTTAAAATATAAATAACAGAAACACAGCTAATTTATCTACATGTGCTGGCAAGCTATCAGATATAGCACACTCTATGGAGTGTAAGATATACTTTGGCCACTTTCTTCACTTTCTGTGCTGCGCTGACAGTCAGCTAATGAGGTCATTTTTTCTGTGTGTAGATGAGGTCTTATCTGAAAACTTTCTGGACTACAAGAACCGTGGGATCAATGGCTCTCACCGTGGTCAGATTATCTGGAAGATTGATGCCAGCTCTTACTTCGTAGAGCGTAAGTACTTCCCCATGCTACTACAGTGCAATTTAGGAATGTGGAAAGAAGGAAGCTGGTTTAGGCTGTGCCCACGGTTTGGCCACCCCTGCATTTATACATTGAGTGGTGAACAATGATGCCTCCTAGGTCATGAATACTGTGCATATTGATAGATTCAAACTATTTTCAGGCTGATATAATCAAGCATAGACGCACTTGCATAAAGTCACTTGGCGGCATATAGTATGAGTTATACCATCAGTTAGGATTTACATCCACATATTGGGAAAAACATCCCAGTGGGCCTAATTTTAAATTATTTAATCAGTCCTCGTTTAAAAAAAATCTTATATTGACTTCATAAGTTGAGTGAAGGACTTTATGAGTTGCTTACTGCCTCTAGACTACCCTTTTGCTAGTTTTACACTGATGCAACTACATCAACGTCATGGAATTACTCCTGATTTACATCTATGCAACTGAGATTTGAATCTGGCCCAGAAAATCTAAAATAATAGCTATCCTGTTTCTGAATCCCCTGAGCATGGAAGTCACACAAACTTTAGACTCCATTGTACATGGGTAGAGTAGTGTAGATATAAGGGAATCTACATTGGCGTAACAGAGTCTAAGGGCTTGAACCTGCTCCACTGAAGTCAACTCAGTGTTGTGGAGTAGAGCATAAGTGAGTGTAGAAGAATCTAACATATATCAATTTACATGTCACCTCTGAATTTTTTCCAATAATCTCCTTCATACTGTTTGGCCAAATTCAGAGATGATATGCATGGAGGTGTAAGTGGGTATCAATCTAAGGTTGACTGGGTTTAAAGCAGTCTAAGGGACTCTTAGACTCAGGTGGTATAATTTACATATGGAGGGGGCTGGAAGAGGTGTGTAAGTTAGACATCTTAGACTCGTCCCTGAATTTGACCTAAATATCTTGCACCAGCAGGAATTTATTCTGCCACCTGTAGGTGTTCTGCGGGTATTCATAGTGTTACAATGTGGGTTGTACATAATGTACATAGTGGATTGATCAGCGTTCTCTTGCAATGTGAGGCTGCAGGTCATGTTCTGTAATGCCAAGTGGTAAGTTGATCAACAAATGGCGGTCTCAAAGAAAGGAAGGGGTACGCTTGATATTTCACTTTTATAATCTTTTATATTTATAAAAAATGCAGTTGAGGGCAGTTTATAGCAACCTGACTGTGATGCGGTGACGGTGGATGTTACTATTAAGATTTTAGTGCTTCTAATTTCTGAGAGGAAATATACTATAGTACAACCCCAAAGTCTCTTATTTAAAACTGTTTCCATGTTCTGCAGCTACTAAGCTGTGAAGCTGAAACTTTGTTTTCTTTAAATGGTAAAGCAGAGTTGTGGAATAAGAGACATAATTTCCCAAGACCTGGACTTGGAGAGGTTCAGCCCACCATGAAGGCAATAGGAAATGGAGGGAAAGGCAGTGGAACTGAGTTAGCAGTAGCTTCCCTACGTGATCTATAATGTGAAACTAAATAACTGGCAGTGGGTGCAATTCTGGCCCGGCTGAGGTCAATGTGAGTTTTGCCGTCGACTTCAGCAGCTCCAGAATTTCACTGGATGTATTCCCCTGTCCACTCATATAGGACAAGTCATATAGGACTTTCATAACCACTAAGGTATGAATTTAAAGTAGAGATACATGCTGTGTGTATGTATGTGTAGAGATATACACATATCTACACTATATTTAAGGGATGGTGCTCATTATTGAGGAGAATATGGAGGCTTGTGGTTGATTAAATGCTTAAGTGAAGCTACAGTGTTTGACAGTCTCATGCATTTGATAATCAAAGAAGCCATTGTGAGCCACTGGCTTCCAGTTTGTAAGTTCTTTAGGGCAAGGCTCTTACCTTCTTTTATGTTTGTACACGATGTAGCACATTGTGATGTGTTCTACTGAAAACAAATAATAATATTAATTTAATAGAGTGACAGCATTGGAGAGATCTGTTTTATTATTTTTGCCATGCATTGAAGAAGTTTTTAAGTTAATTTGTCCTTTTAAAAACTGGGGAGAAGAAGGAGAGGGAGTTGGACCACAATGATATAGCAAGTCACTGTCAAGGTCCCCCCTTTTAAAATATATTCTGTTCACTTTACACTTCCCTTACATTTGATGTTGGTTTGGAGTAATAGTAGTACCTTGTAACACATATTAGCTCAGCTGCAAAATCATCCTTTCATTTCTGTTATTGCTAGTTTTTATGCTTGCATTTATTTGTATATAATTACTTTTAAGCAGCCTGTTGACCCAACTGTGAAACAAAATATGAAAACTTATAGATAATACAGGACTACAGAACAGAGACTGCCAGTGCTGCAAGTTGCAAAGTGCTGCCTGTCAGATTGCCAGGAACAAAAACAAAATGTAACCAAATGCTAAATAAAATTAATAATACCTTATATAGGAATCTGAAGACTCCCAAACTTGGGCTCCAATGCAGAATGAATTTTGACTCTAGTTCTTGAACTAAAAAAGTATTGAATTTTTTGTTGTTGGCTGGGGCAAAATGTACTTAATAGATTTTCAGGCTAGAAGGAGCCATTATAATCATCTAGTCTGACCTCAAAGTTAAATGTGTTTCTCTACTGCCAGTAGGACTACCATGAGATTTAAACCCAGGATCTTTCACATAATAAGCCAGAGAACTTATCTCGGTGCTAGTAGCTAACTTTAAATAAATAGATTAGATGACATTTTTTAACGTTTGCTTATTTAATAAGCGCAAGAAACATGCACTTGAAAGTTTGGGACTTTTTTGTCAATAATAAAAATTAGGAAAGTGTTAATTTTTATGTTAATGGGTTTTGGAAGAAGACCAATTATTTAACCATTTAAAGGGTAAAAATAAGTAAATGGGAATACATTGCTACTTTGCTATGTTTTGAATAGAAAGATATACATTGGATGTCTGGGAGTGTTTTGTACAAAATCCTTAATATGCTTTGAGCAATTGTGATAGGAACTGAACCTTTTTGTCCAACATCTTAGGCAATTAAGGATACGGTGACAGATGGCATTCTAGCCATGCAATCTCTAACCATTGTACCTAAAGCACTGCTAAGGCATTGAACAGACTAGAAAGCAGGGCTCCACTTCTGGTATAGGTTACACTGGTTCACTTGCAGTGGTCTGGGAGTTGAAGTAGGAGCATGGAAGGACAAAATTGCTGGTAAAACACACAGTACTCTTTAGCAAAAAACACTGAACCGTATTTCCAGATCACCTCTATAGATGGTAGACATCTCCAGACAGATACAGCTGATGATGACTATAATCACTGGCAAAGAAGATAGCCTGAAATGGACTTCAAATAGGGAATCAAGTACAATTTATCACTATGGTCGTAAGAAACACTAATAGAGGGATTTGGTGCTATTGAGTTTTAAAGCTATGGATATTGTAAATGCATTTATAGATGTATGCAGGAAAGGAGGGCAGGGGGAAGTTAGTGAAACCATTTTTCACAGAAATTACACTATACATCTTTACCAAATTCCGCAGATTTCAATCATTTCAACTATTTTTACATTGTTTAATCTGTGGTTCTTTGATATTCTTTGCATCACCTGCTTGGTTTGAGTTGCCAAGGGCTAAGTGAACAGATAACTTTTAATCTGCACTAACAGCAATAGAATTATTTCTGAGCTGTGGTTCTATGACAGCACAGAATAGCTCTCTCTCCTTCAGTGGTACAAGTGTCAGGACTCGCAGGGCAGGCATTTAACATATACTCTGCTTTGAATCAGCTGATAGCCTGGTTTAGTACAACTAGGAGCATAATTTGCAGTGCTCTGAATGGATACCGAACTATTTTTGAACTGGGTACTGTCATGCCCAGAGATGTTCTCCTTTCTCATTCCATTTGATGGACAAAATACAAAATTTAAAAAACCCCACCCCAAAATCTATCATATCAATATTAGTAGCAGAAAAAAAGGTTTAGTTTTTTTTAAGATTAGAAAAAAGCTTCAGATTAACTGTACAAAGATACAGCATGCAGCAACTTAGAGTAATCAGCAATCTCTTCCACGACTGCTTAGTTCAGGCCAGGACAGAGAGAGAGATCTTGTGTAGTATCACTACCATATGAAGCACAGGTTATGTCAGTTTAGGACCCCAGAAGCACTACAGAGTCAAGTCTTTGTCTTGTGGTTTCAACAATCCCTTTTGTATTCATTACAATCGGTTTTTAATTGTGATTATTATGTGCATTTGTAGTACTGAAAGGCCCCAACTGAGATCAGAGCCCCATTGTGCTAGACACAATGTAGACACATGGCAAAAGACAGACCCTGCCCTGAAGAGTTTGAAGTCTAAACAGACAAATTTGAGGATGGGAGAGAACAAGTTCTCTTACTCATCTTACACATGGGGAACTGAGGCACAGAGAGTTTAAGTGATTTATTCAAGGTCACTGAGGAAAGACTGTGGCAGAGCCAAGAATTGCAAGTAGTACTCCTGAATTCCAATCCACTACCTTAAGCTTCTTCTCCACCAGTTTGTCTCTTTTCTATCAGCAGAGACAGTACAATAAACAATCAATCAACTTCTTTATTACTCTTTTGTTATCTTTAATCCTCTGTTTCCCATTTCCTCTGTTTCTATCCCAATGTATTATGTATAACTGTGGCTGTATAGTAATCTGAGTGCATTCATATTACTTTTGAATTCATATTTGTCACACACACCCGTAACATCACACATTACTAGAGCCACCTGCAGTTTATATTTATTCACAGCTAAAAAAAATAGATGAATTCAGTTTCATAGAGAAATTTGTGTCTCTGCACTTTTTATGGATCACAGAATATAGAATGTTGAATATAGAATATAATGTTGACAGATAGATATGCAGTTGGTGTGAGCCTTAGAGAGTTTGCTTTCAAATTACAGCATGAGTGCAAGACGGAACTGAACCCATATCCTACTAGTACTCAGAAAATAAAATGCTGCACAGGCGTTGTCACACTGCAGCAGGTTTTGCATTTATGCAGCAGACTGGCAATTTGGTTTTTATAACATTCAGTGATAAACAGTAACTGACCACAATAAATATGAAATGGCTGTTCTTGGAGGTTTTGTGTGCCATCAAGGAAGCATACTTTCTCTGTATTGGGGCTTGGAGGGCATTGCAGTGAAATAACCAACCTATAATGATTTTTCCAGGAAAGGAAGCAAGCTTTAGTTCATTAGAATTTTTGGCACATTTTTTGGCCTATACATCAATACAGTGTGTGAGAGACCATTTGTTTGAGGTGTAATGCTGCATAAACAGTACATTAGGTTAACACATTCCTAAAATGGGGGGAACTTTGACGCAGTTCAGATTTCACTGTCTTTATTGTAGTCGCTGAATGTACAGTTGTCTTGTTTGAGTGGGTTACTTTTGTTGTCACCGGTTTAGTAATGACAAAGGCAGGTGTCATAAGTATAGAGTAGCCTAAAATTAGTTTTTACCTGTAAGGGGTTAAGCTAAAGGTAACCTAAGAGGTGGACAACTGACCAATGAGAAATTCCTCAGAAGACAAAGGATTTTGAGTTTCAGTTTCTCTCTGGGTCTCTCTCTCTCCAACTCGGCTATGGGATGAATCACAGCTGTTTCTTTCACTGTAACTATAAGCTTTCTGTCAAGTAAGGTAGTCAGTAAGTTTACCTTCGTTTTATCACTTGGAAAATTCTCCAGTGGGTGGAAATTTCTCTCTGTGTTTCTCTAATACTGTAAAGCTTCAGCAGGAGGAAAAATTCGGGAAGGGGGTTGTCCTTAACTCTTTATTGATTATTGAAGTGCTGTTCTACTGATTTTCTGTAAGGGATTTATTCCTTTCTTTTTCTTTAATTAAAATCTTTCTTTTAAGAATCTGACTGCTTGTTTTCCATTGTGTAAGATCCTGGTTTTGGATCGGGCACGTCTCGCAGGATCAGGCGAGGTTTGTTTGTTTTTCTCTCTCAAGCTTCCCAGGGAAGGAAGAAGTTTTGAGGGGCTTAGTGGAAAGGAAAAGAAGGGTCCCAAACTCCCCTTTGTCCTAGTTTTTGGAATACTAAGTTTGATGGTGGCAGCAGTTAGTTCCAGGCACAGGAAAAGTTTGTGTTCTGGGGGGGAAAAAGGTAACCTTAGCTGGTAAAATAAGCTTGGGGGGGTTATTTCTTTTTTCATGAGGATCCCCACATCTGTACCTTAAAGTTCAAAGTGGGGAGGCAATCCTGACAGCAAGAGACACACTTCTTGCAGATATCAGAGATAACACAGTTTTCTGTACCACTGTTGAGCTTGGGAAAATAGCAGATTTACTGAAGATCATGCAACTGACCTAGTCAGATATCTGATGCAACAGGATGCATCTGCCAAAGAGACTGGGAGTATTGTAGCCTAGTACATAGCTAATGTTTAGTACAAATCCCTTTGTTTTTGGAACATAAGCATAAATGTTCCAAAATCAATGGGCTGAAATGTCCCAACCAAATGCACTTATTGGAGGCCATTCTGAAAGTATCCCTTTAATTACTTTAGGCAGTTGCTTTAAAGGATATTGTCAAAGTGTGGATAATTAAAGTATGTTGTAGCACAAGGGCTTTCCAAATAGATGAGAGAAAACAGCACTGTCAAAAATCCAAGAAAGCTTTAGCACAGGCAGATTTTATTGCATAGCAGTGTCTCTCACTCTCTGATTGGAGTTGGCCAGTGGCTCTGCCCCCTAAAAGAACACTCAGTTTCACTTTCAAGTCCCCAGCTTTTCTCAAACCACATCCAGCTGCAACTCACATAGGTGTGGGGGAGACGGCCGTGACAATATTGTTTTCCTTACTTTTGTGCCCAGTCACAGGATTCAAGGCAGAAGGGACCAGATACACATCTGACCTCCTCTGTATCACAGGGCACCAACCCTAGATCTGTTAGAACTGACATCAGGTCTTGCCAGGGAAGATCCCTGAATTCCAACCTTGGAAGTTAAATAGAAAAGGAAATAATTTTCAAATATTTTGCTTTTAGAAGTCGTTATTTGTCATTTTAAAACTTCTCCCATATATTTTATTGCGGAAAATTCTAAACCCGCCGAAACCAGTGTCAGAATTCGATGAGGCCAGGATTTGGCCCTCAGTGATATGGGGTCTTAAGCAGTTTTTTGTATTTATTTATTTATGTTTTTGTTTGTTTATTATTGAAATATAGAAGCACCAAAAGGCTTCATCTGAGATCAGGACCCCATTGTACATACATATAGTATGAGGCAGTTCTTGACCTAAAGAGCTTACCGCCTAAATAGACAAAACAAAGAATGAGAGGGGAGACAGAGGTACAGCCAGGTGAAGTGACTTGCCCAAGGTCACAGAGCTGGTCAGTGGCAGAATTCAGAATAAAATCCACATCTGCCGACTCCCTAGACTCCAGTGTCTTATCCACTATTGTAAAAGCATTTCAGTCCACCTGCAAAACCAAGTGTGGATATTCATTAAAATTTGCTATATGATTTGTGGTGTTCACTGTATAAATGAGTGTTACTACACCTATTCCTCATCTTCTCTTTTCACTTCTTAAAAAACAGTGTTTTTGACAGCTGTACTGATTCCTACAGCTGGAGTGGGGGAGAGGGTTTGTGTGTGGTGGCTGTGCCTTCATCAGATCATACAAATGTCAGAAAAGGTTTTCTTCTCTTTTCTATGAGGCTTTTATTTTAAGCAAACTGTGGGCAGAGGAGTAGATCCAGAAGCACTCTGCTCAATGAAAGAACAATTACTAGCCCAATTGTATCTTCCTCCTTCCCAGACACCAGCTCAAAGAAGCAGGACATGAAGTCTGCTCCCCTCCCAATCCTCTGAGAATCCTGTGCTGGCCCAACCTTCTCCCAGCTGCTTCTCTCCCTCTGAAACAAATAACACAAAACTGAGCTGTTCTCTGCCTCCCTCCACTCTCTTGGTCTCCCCACTTCATAGTCACAGTTTCTTGCTACTGCTCAAGCCCCAACTTTTGGTTAGTGTGGTTTGGAATGGTAGCAAGAAACTGACTGGTTTGGGGTGCTTGTTACAGGCTTTTATAAGGCATGAAGAAGGAGGACTAGTGAAGGGGCCACTCATTCCAGCCAGGAGCTCTACATAGCTCATGCATTGGGGTTAGTGCTCACTAGCTAACTTTACTGCAAGATACAGATGTGGTTTATGGGAAAGACTGTGATGCTTGATCCACCATTTGATGTAGCAGGTGGCTTTGGAGATGACCGCAGAGACTAACATCACTCATTCCATAGAACTCCTTCAAGAGGGTCTGCTAATGTCCTGAACTTCCCTCATCCCCCTGTATTTGAATAAGTGGTCTGTGCCCATTCTCTCCTTCAAATGCTGCTGAAATCTCGAGGTAGGGCCCAAAGGGTCTGATCCTCCACTCAAGTCTTCTGGAGACTCAGGTTTACTGTTGCTTGTCCATCTACCCCAGAGAATGGAAGGATGTAGGTGGTCACAATGGCTTAGTGCTACACCTAGGAGGTTGATGCAGCTGTGAACTGTGCACTTGCTGGCATTCATGCAGGGAGAGTATATGACAACGTGAGTTGTACGTGTACGTGTAGGATTCTTTCTATAGGCACTAAAATTTTAAAATGTTGGTCTACAAATATATATATTTTGCAAAGACCTGTTCAACAAATCATGCCAGTGATATCCTAATAGTTAAAACTGACACACTATGTATCAGTTTTTGATCCAGAATTCTGTTATGCAAGAGATTCATTTTTACTTTGACTTCAGCAATCAGAGCAACACAGGGTCTCCAGTAGTTGTATAGAAACGAGAAGAGATTCTTGACATCCAAACTATGCTATTAGTGTGGCTAATGCTGTACTTTTTTCATATGTTTTTAAAGTGTGATCTGTTCCTTGAAAAGACTGGAAATGAATGCTTATGGATTGTCTTCCTCATTACAGTTTTTTATTTTAATATTCTGCACAGTGGATTGTACAATCAGTATTAATTTGGTTTAATGGATCAGGAAAACAAGGTAACTCAGTTGATGTTGTTTTGCAATGGTTACATTTGTGCTATCAGAGGCACAAGATTATAACTTCATCGACAGTTTGTGTGTTAGCTTTTGCCACTATTAACTAAAATCAAGCGGAAATTCTGTTTTGGTCTGTCCTATCCAGTGCTTTGTTTGAATGTACTCTAGAAGATACAGCCTCTCTCTCTGTTTCACTGAACAAGGAGCCATGGTCTGCCCTTGGATACTCCCACTGGGCCTATTTCTGAAGCAGCTGCAAGCAAACAATTCCCACTGAAATTAGGGAGAACTGCTTGCGTGCAGCAGCTGCAGAATCCAGCCTATTGTCTTCATTGTGCATCCAGGTGCAATGTATCCAGGTGCAGAATCTGGCCCAAATGGTTTTAAAAAATATGTAGAAAAAATATGAAATTGCATAGATACAAACACAAGGGGAATGGGAAGATCGCACTGAGTGACTGGAGTGATGTTAGCACATTTATAGCAAGGTCATTTTTGCTCTGAAAGGTGATTGGGATACTAGCTCTTGTTTCAGGAGTTGTATTAATAATTAAATACAATGGAAACTTCTGCAAACACACACACAAAAAATGGATCTGACCTCAACGCACAAATGCAAAATAATCCAGAAGAATGGTTGCTATGCCTGTCTCACTTCACCTCTTCATACCCATCCATTGCCACTGGACATGGTGGTTGACCCAGGAGCTCAGAGCACCGGGTAGTCTTATGGCCCAGATGAAGCACGAGATCAAACCCCAGTAGGCTGCTTTAAGGACAGAGTGTTAGACATCACTCTCTTCTTTCAATGTTTAAGATAATAATACAAACAATTTTTCGTGTTAAATTTTGGTGTTTTTATGTGTTTCTCATTTGAAAAATCCTATGAAAAGTTACCATTAAAGTAATATGACAAGGCATAACCTATAGTGTGTGCACTGAAAATATCATGTTATTGAGCAATATGTAAATGTTACATTAGCACGCAGACTATGAACTTGATTCCTGTGTACACTAAGGTGCTTTTACACTACTCTTTAAAGTGAACATAAATGATTTATGCTGCTTCAAGTCTCCTTTTACATTGCTAGAGTAGAAAGGGGTTTTAGTGTTGATGAGGGTAGGCCCCATCACTTAATTATTACATAAACTTTGTAGCATTCTAGAACTGTTGGGTTCTAGTCCCAGCCCTACCGTTGGCTCGGTGATCTTGGGTAAATCATGTCATCTCTCTGTGCCTCTATCTGTAAACTAGATATGATAATACTTATCCACCAGCTGAGTGGTGTTCTGAGGATTAATTTTTTAGGACCAGATCCTAGAGTGATTACACACACAAAATTCAGTTGGACTTCACTGAGAGTTTTGCCTGAATGAAGAAGACAGCACTGGGTCTGCAAGGAGGTGGTGTATCCACTCAGTTCCAAATACACATAGACTGTGTAAGGACAAACTCACCCCCTTGCTGTGGGTTGGCTTTATGAGCAGTGTATAGCTAATAAATGCAGCACAAGCCTTCTCGCCTGGCTCGGATGTTCCTAGTAGTCCAGCTATAGAACTCTAAATCCCTGTGACCAAAAGGTCACTTTCCCCTCCCAAGAATGGAGTCAAAGAGCCAGACCTGCCACACTGGTCAGCAGGAATCAGTTAGCATCTCCCTGAAGAGTTCCAATATCTGTTCAGAGCACTCTCTTGATATTGGGATAGTACCTTGAGAGCCTCAGATGAAAGGTTCTTTATAAGTGCAAATCTTTCAAACTTCCTAAAGTTCACCCATTCCATTCCAAACTATTATTCCCTCTCAAATCTTATTGCCAGAGCCTTTTTATAAAAACAAACCATCTTAAAATAGAAACTTCTGCTCTGATTGTTTAACTAAATTGCTCTAATGATGCTTCTGTCCACCCTTCATCTTTCATTTATAGTATCTACCCTGATTTCATTAAATTCTCTCCTTTTAAATAATCTTCTGCCTGTGAATTATTCTGACTCTTCAGTGTCTAGAACAGCAGCCTCAGTGAGTCCTCTAAATTTAACCTGCACTGTTCCCTACTAATCCTTCCATCTCCCTTGCTGGTAGCAGCTAGCTGACATATACATGCTTGTTTCAGAAGAGGCTTGCACTGTGATGTAGTGAGACGCTATCTATCTTTGCTTGTCTGGGGATGAGCTGTCACTACATACTTGTGACTGTACTGCTTGTGTGCTATGGAATCATCCCTACAATCTTGAGGATAAACACCACGGGCCTGGTTCTTGTTTACATTAGTTAGTTAGTCCTCTTCGCTCCTAGTGGAGCATAAGGTGCCAACCATTCTTCTCCATTCGACTCGATCTTGGGCTAACCAGTAGATTTCATCCCAGGTCTTTCCCATATTTTTCATTTTGCCTTCGATAGTTCTTCGCCACATTCCCAGTGGTCTGCCTCTCCTTCTTTTTCCCTATGGTATCCGTCTTAGAGCAATGTGAGGATGTCTGGTAGTATCCATTCTCAACACGTGCCCCAACCATCTCCATCTTCGTTGTTTCACCTCATCCACTATGTTGTTAATGCCTGTTAGTCGGCTCACTTCTCTATTGGTGACACGTTGCGGCCAGTGTACGTTAAGGATGCGCCTAAGACACCTTCCTTCGAAACCCTGAAGTCGACCTTCTATCTTCTTGTTGGTCCTCCACGTTTCTGCCGCATAGAGCAATACAGAGCGGACATTCGACCTGTAGTAAAAATCTACAGGTCGAATGTTTACATTAAGGCCATGAAAATTGCTTTACATGAGTAGACTGTATCTAACAGTAATCTACTGCCAGAAAGGTGTTAAGTGTTGTCTTATTGTAAATGAGAATCAGGCCTCAACTGTAGAAATAGGCATTGTTTTTTAAAAAATCCCTCTTTTTCTCTTTCTTGCATTATTTCTGTCTGTGCCTGTCACTTCTCACTCTCTCTGTCTTGCACAGCTGAAGCCTTATAAGTTTCACAGCACCAGCATTACCTGTCGGAAGCCCCAAACCAGAAAAATCACTAAAAAAAGGACCTTAAAATAAAAGTAAAAGAAAAAAACCCCTCTTTTGTGTTATAAATATAATGCACAAAAGTACAACGTGTGAAGTGGAAAAAAGTCATTTTCATGATAGGTTTCAGAGTGGTAGCTGTGTTAGTCTGTATCCACAAAAAGAATGAGGAGTACTTGTGGCACCCTAGAGACTAATAAATTTAACCCACTTCATCAGATGTATATAGTGGAACATACAGTAGGAAGAAATTATATATATATAATATATAGCTGGAGGGAGACTGTTCTTTCCTATCTCTCAGCCCTTTTATAATGGCCAGCTGGGCTCTGACTGAGCTGGCCACAGCTGTGGCCTGCCACACCCTCAGCTGTTTTCCCAATCATCCCATTGCTACTTTCCCCCAGCAATAGCCCTCTGCAGGACTATTCCAACCCCTACCGGGCTGAAGCAGGTGACAACGCCGATACAGATGGGTGATTAATGGGTTCTGTAACTGAATTTCAACTGTAGTCAATCTTGTAATAAACTAACTAAAGGTTTATTAAATAGGAAAAAGAAATATAATTACTTACAGGTTAAAGCAGCCAACATATCTATGGACAATGTGTTCAGTCTACAGTTCTAAAAGGTGAATTCATTCAGCATTGAACATGTTTTCAGGGCTTAACCCAGGTTAACCCTGGGGTTCTCTGCTTTTTTGTTTAACTCCAGCCCTTCCAAGAGTCCAAACAGCAAAGAAAGGAAAAATCTCGGTGGTATCTATTTTTATTTCCCTCTTCCAGCATTCAAACTGATGGGACGAGACCTTCTGTATGTACTTCTCCATGGATGTATGGGACAATTCACTTAATTTTTTATAGTCCTCCAGAATGGGCAGAGGGAGCCACTCTTCCCCTCTGAGTTTGTCAGTTCAGAGAAGGCATTTTTACAATTATAAAACAAATTTATTTTACTGGTGTGGAATACAGACATTACAAGTGAGCTTAAAGCATGCCCACGTTACAAGCTTTTCACAGAGTCTAAATACAGTCTTATAAGACTAATACCAATACTGAACAAAATTAACGTGTAGGCAAGCTCGTTTGGTTTTTAGCTATGAGTTTGTCAGTTCCTAGCTAATGCCTGCAGTGTGGGCCAGAGCTGGTTGGTTTATCAACATCACAGTATAATTCCTTTTTCCCTTTTACTTCTATAACTGGATAAATATCTAGATTAAAAAGAGAAATAAATTACTCATTGTTTGACATTTTCTGCACTTGACTGAAAGGCAGTGGAGGCATATTTTGTGGCTGAGCTACCAAGCCATGAAAATTGGGTTAATAATGGAATCCCCGATACCACCTTAAGAGTTGCCCTGCTAGCAGGTACTTCTGTAATTACTGTGTCATTGTGAAGGCTTTACTGAGTGTGCAGTGCCTTCTATGATGGATGAAAAATTTCATAATGTGCTTTTTCTGATAGAAAATGAGTCAGTGGAAACCCTGTAAATGCATAATGTATGCCTTGATAGCATTTCTGCCTCTGAACTACCCTATTGTGGGGTTTTTTGTGCAGTTTGGTGAATAGAATCTGGTTTTGCTTTGTTAGATTTGTTTCTTTTAAAAAATTCATTATACATTTATTGCATTCTAGATGCTAAATAATACTTCTATGACATGCATTAATAGTTTAGCTGACCAAGGCATATATTACATACTGTACAATATAAATATAATCGCTGACATGAAGTATTTAGCAGATTTATTTCTTTAACCAAGTATTTTAAAGCAGAAACACAGCACAGCACAAATAGAAAAGGTGTGGAGAAGGGCAACACAAATGATTAAATGCTGGGTTTGGAAGAGAAGGATTTCAGTTGAGGAAACTATTTCTTTTACAGAGGAGATAGATAAAGGGGGCTATGTAAAATAGGGCCCAATCCAACTGCTGTCGAAATCAGTGAGTCTTTCCATTAGCTTCAATGAGAGTTGGATCAGACTCCGGATGAGCTGGTATAGGATACACTACTCAGATTCTAGAAGATGTTTTAAAACAGTGATTTACACTTATATTTTCTAACGCTTTTGTCATGTCATAGACTATAAATGACTTGATCGGAATGCTTCAAATTTCCTTCATTTAAAAACCCATGGCAAGATCTAGTTAATCTGCTTTCGTTCTTATGTTCCAAACTAGACAGACTAGTGTGGTATATGTGGCTCATACTGCCAATGGAATAGATGTAAGGTGTACAGTTGTCTCAGGAATTCTGGTGAAGGTTGTGCAGGAATTTGGGGACAGATTTAAAGTTGTTAGGGGTTCCTTCATTCCCAGACTTTCAAATAATAATTTAAAGTGTCATGGTTTTCTTTTGTTTGGATTTTGTAGAACTACAGTGTTCTAAACAGGTTCTTTTCATAAGTTATTGTTGGGAATTTACAGTCTTAACTCCACATGCCTGCACCTGGATACACACACACGCGCGTGTACACGCACACACACACCTGGATACATGGAAAGATACTGAAACAGATACACACACACACACATGGATATGTGGAAAGATACTGGCAAGAAGGAGGTTGCAGGAATATCTTGATTCTGGTATGTGTGTTCTGGTTCACCAAAGAATGTCATGTGGGGTCTTAAATGAAAGCTGGTGTCACAGGGATTATTCATATAATAGTGAAATGTATGCAGAAATAATATGTCTAAGGAATTATGTATATGTTTTTATGTATATGAATTATGTTTTTAAAGTTTGTATCCAGAGGTGAAAAGCAGTTTTTCCTCCAGACAGGAGGTACAAGATGTACATCTCTCTGTTGGGATGTAAATTAAGCATTGTAAACTAACACAATGGATGTCCATTTACATACAAAGTCAAAGGTTAGCAAAGGGATGTAAGTCAACAGGGAAGCAACACACAGGAGAAGCAAGACCTGAGTGGTTATCTTGGCTGTGTGCAAAGACAGTGGACTTTGGAGATATATCTATAAGGCAAATAAGATACCCTTCATCCTACACCTATGAAGTAAGCAGGAAATGCATTTATATTCATGAAAACAGGATCTCAGCTAAGCTTGGTTGAAGACACTGCAAAAGACTTTGGGTGAGCTACATTTTGTTAGACAGGAGGTTAACCCAATAGTTAAGTTTAGTCTCTAGAAGGCATGTCATGATTTTGCTTTATATGTAATCATTTGTTTCCAATACAGTAAAATCTCAGAGTTACGAACACCTTGGGAATGGTGGTTGTTCATATGAAATGTTTGTAACTCTGAACAAAATGTTATGGTTGTTCTTTCAAAAGTTTACAACTGAACATTCACTTAGTACAACTTTGAAACTGTACTATGCTGAAAAACAATGTTGCTTTCCCTTTATTTTTTTAGAAGTTTATGTTTAACACAGTACTGCTTTTATTTTTTGTCTCTGCTGCTGCCTGATGGTGTACTTCCAGTTCCAAATGAAGAGTGAGGTTGATCAGTTCATAACTCTGGTGTTTGTAACTCTGAGATTCTACTGTATTCTAACTCACTGTCTCCTAAATCTTTAGTCTTTGATAATAACTAAGGCTACATTTTAGTCACAGGTATTTTTAGTAAAAGTCACAGACAGGTCACAGGCAATAAACATAAATTCATAGCCTGTGACCCATCCATGACTTTTAGTAAAAATACCAGTAACTAAAACTTGCAGGGGTGGTGCTCTGGGTGGAGGCAGCACACAGAGCTGCCTGGTCACACCTCCACCTAGCAGCTGAGTGAGGGGGATGTCACTGCTTTCAGGGAGCCCCCCAGGTAAGTACTGCCCAGAGCCTGCCTCACTCCATCCTGTGCCCCAACTCGCTGCCACTCCACAGCCAAACTCTTCTGCTGTGGGAGGGCACAGTGGCCTGACCTGCCCCTGAGACAGGCACACTGGCTGCTGCAAAAGTCACAGAGGTCATGGAATCCGTGACCTCCATGACAAACTCGCAGCCATAACAATAACCTTATTCGTGTTTTTGCTAAGTGCTGTGCTATTTAGTTAAATGCTGATCCTGAGCTGAATTATACAAGCCGGTGTGTATACTGTTCCCTTAGGGACAGCAGGCCTGGTAATTCTGTGAGTAGCCAGTGACAAGGGCTGGATACCACAGGGGAATGCTTCAAAGAGATTCAGGGACTGAGGTGCACCTGTTGTTACACAGCAAGGCAAAATGAGGGCTGACATTGTCCAGAGGAAAGTGCATAGGAGGCTAACAGGCTGGTGGTGTCAGGGAGCTGACATCCAGTGAAGGACAAGAAAGATTCACTCGCACTGTAACAGGAGGTAACAAAGTGATTCTCTGTCCTGGGTAGCCCAAGTACCATCACAAATACCTACCAGTCTACCTTTAGGAGTCTCCACTGACATTATAGTAGATATTCTGTACAGAATTCAGTATCTATTAACAAGAAGGTAGAAAAAATTGGTAATGCTATCAGATAATAAAAGTGAAAGCAAATTATAAGTCTTTTGGGGCCTTACTGGGATATCCAGCTCCTGAATTTTGATGTTCAAATCAGCACCAAGGTGCATATGGTAAAGTTCACCCATTTGTGGAGGGATAGCATAATACTTATCCACCACTGTAATTTCAGATAAACTTTATTTTGAGGAGCTAACTGGTACTTAAACAGTCTTGTGCTGTCCCTGAGTACCCATGTAACAGACTTAAGTGCCCACTTGAAAGTTCACGTGAGGAGATGCCAAGTGCTAGTAAAAACATACACATTTGAAAATAAGGAGTGTGATGTCTGGAATTAGCATAGCCTTATTTAAGTAATGGAGCTATACCAGCTTGCAGCAGCTGAGGATCTGGCACAGGGATTTCAGTCTTTAAACTACATCCCCGCAACAGTCCACTGCAGACAACTCTCTGAATCACTTGTCTCACCCCCAGCTCCACTGATTAGAATCAAATAGAGTGAACCTTGTATAGCCCGAAGCAGTGCCCGACTGAGCTCCTTTCCTAGCTGATCAGTATTTCATTTATAGTTCTGTTTGATTATTGTTATTTTTCAGTTGTTAAAAATATAACGCCAAAAAGCTGAGATTCTTGCTAGTTATGCCTAATAATAGTGAGAACTTTGCACTCATTTAATATAGTAGAAGAATTTCTTCGCCTGATAAGAACATAAGAACGGCCTTACTGGGTCAGACTCAAGTCACTATGTGGTTCTCCTGGTCATCAAAAACCCACAACCCTATGTTTCTAATGATCTAACCACTCATCCCTAACATAGGCGCTGACTCTGTTGGTGCTCTGTGGTTGGAGCATCCATGGGGAAAAATTGGTAGGTGCAGAGCAGAGCTCCCCGCCCAGCTCACCTCCACCTCCTCCCCTGTGTGCACCGCCACGTGCCCTCTTTTTCCCCCTCCCTCCCAGAACTTGCACCGTGAAACAGCTGTTTCGTGCGGCTGGGAGGGAGATGGGAGGAGGGGAAACACAGCGTGGTCAGGGGAGGAGGTGGGGCCGGGGATTTGGGGAAGAGGTCCAATAGGGGCAGGGGAAGGGGGTGCGAGCATGCGCCGGCACTGGGGAAAATTGACGCCTATGATCACTAATACCTGTTTCTTCCTAATAACTGGGGTCCCTCCCCTGGAGAGAGATCCTCAGGGCTAGAGGATACCACAACATCATCTAGGAGGAGGTTCCTAGCTCTGGGATCATTTCTCTTTGCTCCAGTTGGATGTTCTCCTTCTCTGAGACTTTCAGACTCCTCAACAGCACAGAGGCTGTCAGACGGAGGGTGGGACCATTCTACTGTGTCCTGGAAAGTCTCATCTATGTACCTCTCTGTCTCCCTTAGCTCCTCCAGTTCAGCCACTCTAGTCTCCAAAGCCTGTACACAGTCTCTGACAGCCAGGAGCTCCTAGCACCGAATGCACACATATGCCACCTGCCCACAGGGGAGGTAATCATACATGCTGAATTGGGTGCAATAAACTGGATAGACCCCACTCTATTGCTGGGCTTCTGCCTGCATTATCTTTTAACTCCTGAAGCTTGTTCCTTTGTTGTTCCTTTTGGGCTTTAAGTTTAAATAATTTTAAGGAAAGTTAAGTGTATGTAGGCCCCCTCACACCCTGCTGCCCCAAAGTCCCTTGCAAAACTCCCCTGTTAGCCACCTCTGGTTAAGGGTTGATGGGTGCTAACGGGCTTAGGGATCAAAGCCTTGTCAAGAAGGAATCTGTAACTTGCAAATACTGTACAAGAAATATGCTCTTGGGGAGCACAATTAGTATTTGAGTCATAATAACAAAACCTTCAAGGAGCATGAAGTTTTGTGGCATTATTATGGATGGATTATGGATTATCTGGATGGGGGAATAGACTTGAAGGGCCAAATTCAAAGCTACCATAAGCAGGAGCAACTCCACTGAAATCAGTAGAACCAGCTCTAAATTTGGCCCACGGAAAGCTGTTGTTACACATTTGCATTTTATTGCAAATGCAAATTGGGCACGTGGGCAGGTATGTGTATATTTTCATCATTAATGATAAATCACCATTTATGTTCCTGACAGTCTTGCTTGCATAGCGATGATAGCTTCCTTCTGAATATGTTCTGTAAATCGCTTACACTCATCTGTAGTCACCTAGTCAGACCAATAACTTCCAGTGACACCAGCCAATCCTTCTTTTCTGGGGAGCTTGGCAATGTGCCAGATGTAATGCTTCAATGAATGCCACTCCATTTCTATGGGGTTCGTCATGATGTGGGTTACAGGGTCGCAATCTGGTGAATTTTGAAACACAATGTTATACATGATTGAAGGGGAGGTGGTTACATGAGACAGCTAAATAAACTGAATATGAAATGTTTTTTTTGATCTTGTATACCTGGCTGGTGCGGAGGCCTGACTGAACTGTAATATAATAATACATACAGCCAAATTCTGTGCTGACCTACACTCCTTCAGTTCCATGAGCTCAGCACAGAAGCCTTACCTCTGTGGACCGCAAATTCATCTACAGATGTGAATTAAAACTTACAACACCCTAGTGAGGAAGTTAACTATTACCAGACCTTATCCTCTTGCCATGCAGGTTGCTAGAAAGTCCTATTAAAGTCTGTACAGATTTTGACCCTGAATATTACTAAGCAAGAGTTTACTGGTATCCTGTGGTAAAAGACTAGGTTATGTTATTATTATACCCTGCATATAGAGGGGCAAACTAAGATCCAGATTATTCTCTCATCTACATTGATGTAAGGTAAATGTCATCTTATTTTGCAGAAGAGGAAACAGTCACAGAAGGTGAAGTCATTTTCCCCAGTCATGCTGCAGATCTCTTGGTAGAATGTGGAATGAAACCTAGTTCTTCTGATTCCCCGGCCAGTGGCCTGTGCACTGGACCATGTTTGTGAGCTAAGTAGTATAGTTATCTCCGTTTTGGAGATGATAAGCTGAAGCAGAGGGTTTAAGGTCATCGGCAGAGTCAGTGTTGGTGCTGGGATTAATTCCTACTATCCGTTCCTGTGGAATAACTACTAGACATTGGTCAGACCATTTGATGGTCACATCACTGTTTGTTTTCTCCTCACAGAGTTTGCTAAAGCAAATTCAGTGGGAATTGAAGGTGCTCGCAGGGTCAGTACCTGTGCTGCAACTGAAAATGGACATTTCCTCTCTTTATGTGGTTCATCTATATCTCATTTCCTGTTTATGGCTTCTATAGTTTCAGCTTGAATGAGCTTCAGCAAATTCAAAGATATGGTTATTAGGACAGTATTAAAAGGCTTGCAAATGTTACTGCTAGCCAATGAGCGGACATCTAACCCTTGTGTTGTGTGTCTAGGCCAGGGGTCGGCAACTTTTCAGAAGTGGTGTGCTGAATCTTCATTTCTTCACTCTAATTTAAGGTTTCGCGTGCTAGTTATACATTTTAACATTTTTAGATGGTCTCTTTCTATAAGTCTTTAATATATAACTAAATTATTGATGTATGTAAAGTGAATATGGTTTTTAAAATATTTAAGAAGCTCATTTAAAATGTAATTAAAAGGGAGAGCCCCCCAAACCAGTGGCCAGGACCCAGGCAGTGTGAGTGCCACTGAAAATCAGCTTGCTTGCCACCTTCGGCACCCATGCCATAGGTTGCTTACCCCTGGTCTAGGCAATAAAGAGTAAAGCTAGGGGACTGAAATAGCTGCCAGGTACAGATTATCAAATGACTTTACGCATCTGATTAATCAACTCTGTGAAAGACAGAGCATGCATGTATACATTGGTTTATTTTATTAGAGAATAAGGTCTTGTTGCCAGCTCTGTGGTATACAGTCTAGGTCAGTTACAGTTCCATATCAACTTGCTTGTGCTAAAGCTATAGTTTTTATCTTGAATGTCACACTACATTTTCATTCTTATATGGAAGTATAGGGCCAGATTCTCATCTGGTGTAAATTGGTGTGGAGCTATGTTGATGTACACCAGTTGAGGATCTGGGTCATAATATTTTTATCCCTAACATTTCTACATCTATTCACCTTGTCAGGATTGCCTCCCCACTCTGAACTCTAGGGTACAGATGTGGGGACCCGCATGAAAAAAGAAATAACCCCCCCAAGCTTATTTTACCAGCTTGGGTTAAAATGTTTTTCCCCAGAACACAGCTTCTTCTGTATCTGGACCTGGTACACTGCCACCACCAAACTAGGGCTAGGGTAGTTTGGGACCCTTCTTTCCCTTTTCACTAACCCCCCAAACTTCTTCCTTCCCTGGGAAGCTTGAGAGAAAAAAAACAAACCTCGCCTGCTCCTGCGAGATGTGCCCGATCCAAAACCAGGATCTTACACAATAGAAAACGAGCAGTCAGCTTCTTAAAAGAAAGATTTTAATAAAAGAAAAAAAAGAAAGGAATAAATCCCTTATAACCATCAATAGAACAGCATCTACCATAATCAACAAAAGGATTCAGAAACCAAACCTCTCCCCCGAGGCAACTTTCTCCCACTGTTGATATCTCTGCTGAAGCTTAAAATATCAAGAAGCACCCAGCCAACACTCACCACTGAGAACCCTCCAAGTGATAAAAAGAAGGTAAACTTACTGACTACAGTACTTGATAGAATCTTATAGTTACAGTGAAAGACATAGCTGTGTTCATCCCATAGCCGAGGTGAACATAGAGAGACCCAGAGAGAAACTGAAACTTAAAATCCTTTGTCTCCTGAGGAATTTCTCATTGGTCAGTTGTCCACCTCTCAGGTTACCTTTAGCTTAACCCCTTACAGGTAAACACTAATTCTAGGCTACTTCACACTTTTGACACACCTTAAGTATAAATTGCACTCTTTCAAAACGTTCATTATTAGATTCTCAAGTTGAGCAGTCTTTCTAAGCTAAGTCTATTATATCTTAGCTCTGTTTTATTCATTGAGATGAAATGCTTGGGTGCAAAGAGTTAAAATGACTGTTACTGAGCTCATAAGAGAGTAAGGAGAGAGAGATTGAAAGTAGCTAACCACGGGTGCAGTACTTTTCTTAAGCTGTTTTACACAATAGTACTTGACTTTTTTCATCTTAATTTATATCTGTTGCCCCAAGACTTCCAGGTTAGCACTGAAATTGACATTTGGAGTAACATCAGTGATAGCTAAGCAAAACAATCTTCTGAATAGAAATTCTCCAAATGCCTAGCTGCAGCAGTTTGAACACCGTAAGCCTGAACATAAGAAATAATCTAATTTAGCCTATTCTATCAACTGCTGCAGATAATTTATATGCCAGATTACTTTCCCTTTCTGTAGCCTAAACTGTAAAGAGTATACTACCATGCAGAATGTGTTGCATGCTAGTATACACAAGCAGCCAGAAGATAAGCAATAACTGAACGGGTCTGTCCTTGCGTCTCAAAAGTGGGAGGAGTGGGTAGAGTCATACGTATCCAAAGATTGTGAATCTAAGTGGAGTCAAAAGCAGGAGAGACTTATTTTATGTTTCCAGTTGAGATTTGTCAAAAATCTCATGAATACGCCTGTTCTGCCACCATTTCAGACTGAGATCTCATGAGAACAGCATTTCTCATGAGTCTCCTCATCCAAGATGGAACCATCCTGAGCTAAAGACTGATGAGAACCATGTGAGATTTGATGGCTTTCAAATCTAAACCTGAATGCTAGCCTTAATTCACCAGAGTTTGAACCAGAACCCTAGCCTAAATCTCCAGTTGGGTTCCAATCATAATCCCAGCAACGGCTGCACAGCCTCTCCCATTATAAACACAAATTGATACCTGTCATAAGTATAAAGTAGCCTAGAATTACTGTTTACCTGTAAGGGGTTAAGCTAAAGGTAACCTGAGAGGTGGACAACTGACCAATGAGAAATTCCTCAGGAGACAAAGAATTTTGAGTTTCAGTTTCTCTCTGGGTCTCCTCTCTGTTCAATTCGGCTATGGGATGAACCACACCTATTTCTTTTACTATAACTATCAGTTTTTTATCAAGTAAGGTAGTGAGTAAGTTTACCTTCTTTTTATCACTTGGAAGACTCTTCAGTTGGTAGAAATTTATCTCTGTGTTTCTCTAATACTGTAAGCTTCAGCAGGAGGAGAAATTCGGGGAGCAGGTTGTCTGTAACTCTTTACTGACTATTGTAGATGCTGTTCTATTGATGGTTATAAGGGATTTTATTCCTTTCTTTTTTTTCTTTTATTAAAATCTTTCTTTTAAGAATCTGACTGTTTGTTTTCCATTGTGTAAGATCCTGGTTTTGGATCAGGCACGTCTCGCAGGATCAGGCGAGGCTTTTCTCTCAAGCTTCCCAGGGAGGGAATAAGTTTGGGGGTTTTGTGGAAAGCGAAAGAGGGGCTTCAAGTGGCCCATGTCCAATAGTTTTTTGAGACATTCTCACTTGATGGTGGCAGCCTACTAAGTCCAGACACAGAAGAAGTTGTGCTCTGGGGAAAAACATTTTAACCCAAGCTGGTAAAATAAGCTGAGGGGGGGGATTATTTCTTTTTTCATGCGGGTCCCCACATCTGTACCCTAGAGTTCAGAGTGGGGAGGCAATCCTGACAATACCTTAGGCATGATCTTGCAATTCCTTTGTATGAAATACTCCAGCTGAAGAGTTTGACACGAAAGGCGTTCCAAGCACTCCTTGTGGGTTTGAGCCCATTGTTTATACTATATATTGTATGTTAATATATGCAAGCCATATCAAAATATGCTACTAACTACAATCAACTATTAGCATTGTTGGCCACATATCATCTGCGAATATATGAAAATATACTGAGAACACAACCACTCTTCTCTACAAATGTAACCAGACTTACTGTTGAACATGGGCCTATCCTTCCCTTCACTGTCAGATGGGGAAAGGAACCTATCTAAAGAAATAAGGGCAGAATAGTCCCAGAACTTGTGAAAGGAGCAGAGCTAGTGCTACATGATTCCTGTCAACTTCTTGGACAGGAGACAATAGCAGCACAGCACAAAATCTAAGGCAGGGATGGAACTCACACTGCAGTGTGTGGGCTACAGTCAGGTGGTATGTGGGTTGGTTTGCAGTATCAGAATAGAAACCATTATAAAACGCTGATTAAAATGATGAAGTTAGCATGCCAAGTACTTTAGGGGTTTAGATGTAATGTGCTAGGTATTACTCTGAGAACTGCTGACCTAAAGGATCTGTGTACACATGCAGAAGAGGGAGGCCTGTGAAAGGGGTTGGCAGTGGCATGTCCTGCAGAGGTCCTAGGATTTGCCCCCACACATCCTCAGGTTATTCAGCATTTGAGTTTGTGCTCCCTGGCTCCTTCTCAGGCCTTTAAATCTCTCCCCAGAAGAGGAACATTTGATTAAAAGTTCCATGGGCCAAATTCCCCCTCTCACTGATGTCAGTATTACACCACAGAGGAGTTTATTTCTACAAGTTTGAAACTTCAGGGCCAAATTTTTATCCGGGGTAAACAAGTACAACTTCCATGTTTACAAAGGCATTGCACCTATGGGGTTTCACCAGCTTGCAATCTGGCTTAATGATTTTCTGTGGGAGCTTGTCTCTTCTTAGTGGT
This sequence comes from Dermatemys mawii, assembly GCA_007922305.1. Taxonomy (NCBI): domain Eukaryota; kingdom Metazoa; phylum Chordata; order Testudines; family Dermatemydidae; genus Dermatemys; species Dermatemys mawii. The sequence goes on along the minus strand of ML677371.1, from coordinate 18,757,663 downwards.
GTCTCTGTGGGAAGGAAGAATATAGCCTCTGGTTTTCACAAGACAAGGGAATTACAAGACAAAGGAAGGGAGAGGAAAGAAGTATACCTAAGAAGCATCATTAACACTCAGCTCTTATTTAAGAAGTAGCAGATCTAGGTGAGCAAACACAATTAATTATGAATGTTTCAGAGGGGAAAAAAGAGAATTGCTTGCTACTGCATAGAATTAAAGGTCTATTTCCCTCTGGTTAATTAATGCTAATAGGACCCAGGTAAATCTCCAGTGTACTGAGAAGAGAATAGTCCTCTAAGAATGCAGTTTTCCACTTGATGAGTAGGAAAAGAATGAATAATCGAACTCTAGGGAATTCTTGTCATTTGATACTTACAGTGCAGAGTTACTTTTTTATTCACTGGCGCTTGTATTTAATAATGCAGTAGGTATTTGATGATGGAATTAACATATTTCAGTTTGTTGCCATTTACAGTGGAAAAGCAGCAGGATGACAGTGTGGAGAGGACCCAAAATGATGCCACAAATGCCAAAGATGGACCTGAGACTAGGTCCATGAGACCAAAGTTCTATAGACCTCATTCTCCACTACTTTGCACCAACTTTCTGCTGTGTCTCTTCCTTGCTTTCAGTGGAGTTACACTGCCTTAAAATTGGAGTAACAGAGTTAATCAGACCTTAAGACTGTGTCTCCACCAGAAAATGTGACAGACTTAGAGGCATTTTGAGTACTAGTCAGAAGGAACACTGAGAAGAAAGTAGAGGCATATATCCTCCTTTTGAACTTTAAGCATTGCACTGAGATTTGGTAATTCTCAATACAGTCTCTCTGCCACTAACCCTTAAGACATGTACCTAGGGTATTTGAACCTATATTGTCTGCCAGGCCTAGTAATGTACTTTCTTTCATTTACCTGGAGGCAGAGCCTGGAAAGCCCAGAGTTTGAAGCATCTACAACACTTACCCTCAAACTTTTGATACACAGACAATATTGCCAAGAATCTAAAAGTATATCACAACACCAGGCAGTGTTACTCTGCAATGGTGGTCAGTACAGTATGTTAAGGAGAGGAACAATCATCAGCCCTAATGTGATCTGTGATTGTTAGTAATTTCCCATCTCCTTTGATTTGCATTACAGTATTTGTAATATGACAGGACTGAACAGTCTTTGTTGTGTGAAAACATAATGTGCACATCTCTTAATCATCCAGAATCACATTCAACTTTGATCATAAAAAATAACAGCAACATAGAACAATATGGTAGTGTAATGGGTAATTGGGAGAGAACTTAAGCATTTGGAGCCTACAACTTCCCCTGTCTTTAATTCTCAGGTTACACAGTTCCAACACAGTCTTCTTCTCAAATTGACCATTCCTTTCATTGTTGTCATGGAAATAGTAAGCTAAAAATATCCTGAGATGTGCAGCTGAGATAAGAAACCTGTGTATATTGATTCTGAAGTGTGACAAATATATTTTTTAATAAACTCACTGTGATATAATGAATAACAGAACTAACCTTCTGGTATTGTTTGCTTTTTTTTGAAGAGCAAAGAATTTCTTATTGATAATGTTGATACCTTGTTGCACAAGGCTTTAATTACAAACCCCCCTGCAAAGAAATGTAATATAGACTTTAGTGACTGTACCTAATTCCCAGTAGGAACTACATAGGGTATTTTTACACTACGCATTAGGATTACAAAAGACACAAGGATTTTTTAAGCATTTTGCAGCCACCAAAGTCTGGTAGCACTTGAAAAAAAACCCAAATCTGGCCCCTGGTCCAAAGAATTTATAATCTAATTTGAAAATTGATGTAACAAGTGACACTAAAACAATATGGAGGTAATGGAGTGAGAAGGAATGAAGGAGACCGTCATAAGGTCAGATGGTTAGTCAACTGTGGCATGTATACATCTTGAAAAGGAGACTAGTAAACACAAGTACTGACTCCCAGGGACATTTTTCTGTTCCTATCCAAAACTCATCAATCATGTCTTTTACAGTTAAATGATCAAAGAACCAGAGTAGGAGATTACAACATAAAGGTAGCATTGAGTCTTGGACTACGCATCTTTGGGGGGACATGGTTAAGAACCCTCTTTAAATCCTTTCTGGGGCTACTGGAGCCTTGGATGGGCAGGGGTAAGCAGGTGCTGTGTACCCACTTTTGCTCCCTCTCAGAGCAGGTGGGCAGGGAATAGGTAATGTCCTGTCTTGGTGCCCCCAATACATCAGCCAGCAAGGGGTGTCATAATTTGCTGTTGTTATAGCAGTTCCAGCAGCAAGTCATATCTTCACCCCCTCTTTCCAGAGCGAGAGGAAGCGAAAGGGAGTTGTGACTCAAAGGTGTATCTCTGAGGCACAGGACTTCCTAGGGCTGCTCCTGAAGTGGGGCAGCTGATGCAGCCACCATTGGTCAGGGTTGTGCCTAAAGGTTGTATCTGTATATTTTTAAATGTGGCTTTAAGCCTGTTTTCGCACTGGGAGATGTGAAGAGGGACTGCACAATAGCTGCAGCTCTAGGAGGCATTTAGCTTGAAGTAGATACTATACCTGAGGGAGCTAAAGGAATGCTTATCAATATAACAACATGCAGAGCGCACACACTGTCTGTGCCAGTGCATCTTCATCATGGGGGAATAAAGAGAGGAGAGATCTAAGACTCTACCTTTTCCCAACCCCTCCTTTTGGGGGTTTCTCTCTCTGTTGGCCATCTAAGGCTTTTATTTAGTTAGTTGATTTTATTTGTACTGTTATCTGTCACTGTAATATCTGGGTGCCCATTGTAGCATCTCTGGTAGCATTCAGAGCAAAGGACAAAGCTTGTCTTTATGGCAAGTGCTAAATTCTACCCTCATTTACTACAGTGTGAGTCTGGAATGGCTGCACAGAATTACTTTTGAATACAGATTGGTTTAACCAAGAGAAGCTGGCTGCAAGCCTTTGCTGGAAGATTCTGAATTAACCCTTTGATACAAATTCCTGCACGTGGTGATGCTCAATGGAATTACTCTAGTATAACAGAACAGAATTTGGTCCTAATTCATTGAAATATCTTCCATTTAATTTATCTGCATATCTTGCTGGTTGCATAAATTGGATAGTCATTTCTGGTGTATTTGAAGGGATGCAATCTACTCAATATAACAACAACAAACCAAAAGTAGTTTCATGACCTTCACCTGCCACTGAAACTCTTACCGCTTTTAGTGATTTTTATAATTACTGTATTTTTAAAGCCTTTTTTTTCCGTGTAATGTGTAAGACCCACATAATCCAGGAAATTGACTAACCTAACTGTGCAGGAGAAATAGTGGAACTGACTATGCATAAAGTGCAGCGTTAAATCAACAGAATAAACAAACAGAAATGCAATGAAATAACTCTTTCAGTTATTGTAACCTTAGAAGTTACTTGTAACAAAGTCGGGAAACAATTTCCAGACAGAAGAGTTACTTTAAATTTAATCTGCTTTAATTGTTTCATTTTGTAAGGTGCTTCACTTTATCTGTTGTCACAAGTAGATTAAATTGGGTTTGGTTCTGTCTTGTGCAGTGTTTCATGGAGTTTAGGGGAGTTCTTAGGATCATTGAGCCAAGTTTGGGCTGGGTTTCCAGTTATTATCTAGTCAACGATCACACAATTACAAATGCTTTCATGATTTCATTTTTCCAGAAAATAAATTGCCTGCTCAATGATGCTGACAGTGAAGAACTCATCGTTAAGCTGATTTACATAAGAAACATTACACACCTGTTGGCAATAGAATTTCATTAAACTCAGGATTTCAGCACAGCCCTTGTAGTTTGCTCTTTGTAATGAATTAAATGTCTCTCTCAAGTTGGCGATTACTAAAAAAAAAAGTTTTCATGCCTGTCAGCACTCTGCACTGCATTCAGTAAAGGGCAAAGAGCAGGTAGATATCACTGAAGAGTTTGAATTTAAATAAATGAATGGAATTCTTACTTATTTCAAGGCCAGTTTCTGCCATCCTTGCTGATGCTGAGTGAATAGTTCAATTTATTTCAGTGGAATAAGGTATTATTCAGTGTCAGCAAGGATAGCTGAACCTGAGTCTTTTTCATCTTCAAATTTCAGCTAATAATTCTGGGAATAATTCGGTTAAATTTCTGGGAAATGAACGACTCATAACAGGCTAGATTCCAATATCTTTATTCATGTTCCTCCACAAAAAGTCGTGACATAAAGGTCTCGGAGTCTTCCCCAATGTAAATAATTAGTTCTGCTCTTATTTACACATGGGTGAAATGTCTTTCTGTTTAAAGGGATGTCTGCATACTTAATATTTGTGAAAGGTTGCCAGATAGACCGCCGAATTTCCCTACTTATCCACCAAGCAGGCACCAGCAGTGCAAGCTACACCTCATTATTCCATTCCTCAACCTTAGCTGTGAAACTAGGTGCCAAATATGTTTGGGTTTTGTGAGCTATCCACTAGAAACTGGGCTGAAACAACTTCCATTTTTCCCACGGTTCACTGAACAACTGAGTGGTTGTCTACACAGCAAGTTACTGCGCAGCAAGCCAGGATGTGAATCTACAGTGCATCAGTTTGCCAGGCAGTAGCATCCTGTGTGGACTCTGCCACAGTACAATGAAAGTCCTGGTGTGTGGCTTAGCAGCTGCACTTTCAAATAGTAGTACCCCAGACAGCACTCTGGGACTCGCATGCTGTAGCAGTATCTACATGGGATGTTACTAGACAGCAAGTTGGTGCCCTGTAGATTCATACCCCGGCTTGCCACACAGTAATTCATTGTGTAAACAAGCCCTGAGATATTAACAACTATTAGTCCTTACCATCCTGAACTGGATATGAACCAGCAACCTACTCCATATCCCACAATTGCGTATGTTACCTAACCACTCACTAACTTTTGTCATATTTCTCTCAATACGCATTCTGTAATTATCCCCACTGGAACCATCTGCCAACATTTGAGAGAAGAGATGTAATGAATCTCAGTTAATTTCCTGTTAGCACACTGATGAGTCTCAAAGTCGTGATGATTTGTTGAAGGTGGCTTACATGACAGAAAACATGACCCAGTAGATAGGGCACTGAACTGAGGTTCAGTAGCGCTTGCTTTAGTTTCTGGTTAGTTCTTTTATTGGTGGTAGGAAAGGAAGAGGCTTCCTTTGAATTTTCAGCTTCTCAGCATACACGTGGAAGGGCAACAAGAGTCTAGAATTCTAGTAATTTATTAATAACAAATATTCAGTAGTCCTGGGAAGGCAATAGTTTTGCTGTTCTAAAATAATTTTTGAGATTTTGAAAAATTTTCTGTCGTAAATTATGATGAGAGAAATTCTCTCAAAATTTCACTAAGTGATCAAAATTAAAAAACAAATTGAACAATCAAAATGTTTCATAACAACTTCAGAATGTTTTGTATTAATTTCAGCCTTCTTAATTTAAAGTTTTTTTTATATTTTTGCTATACCCTAACATAAATTTAAAACTGAAAAGTCATTTTTACCTGAAAATTTAACTTTTGTGTTTTAAAAAATGTCAAAACATCACATTTCAACAATTTCCAAACTTTTTTTTGCAAAATATTTTTGAAATGAGAGCTTTGTCAAAACCAACCCTTTCCCACACAGTATTGTAAAAAAGAAATCCCAAAGGGATACAATAATCACTCTGTGAATCTTAAAGGCTATATCAGAATGCATACTGAAAGAGGCACCTTTCTTGTGCCACCTTAATTCTGGCATTTCCTAACTTCTGAGTGCTTGACTTTGCAATCTTAATATTTTGCTGATGTGACTGTGTGTGTATGTGCGACATGTGTGTAATTTCCTAGGTTTTTGAAAGAGAAGACTGAAATCAGACATTCCATCATGCAGCATTATATTGACACCCATATGGTTCATCATCAGGGTTGGAACCTTTAGATCCAGCACACAGACCTCTGTCACTTCAGCTACTGGACTAACTGATAGCAGGTGTAGGTGGTTTGTTCTCTGTGGACCAAAATTAGAGGGAGACGGGAAACTTTGCCAGTAGGTTTCAAAGATATTTGCTGACAGTAGAGGAATGAGACTCAGGAATCTTAGGGATCCATTACAAGCTGCTGTGGGAGTGTGCTCTGGTGGGTGGAGACTCTTCTGCTCATTCCACCCAAGGCTTCTCATCCCAGTCTGTCTGCCAGCAAATACTAGTCTTTCCTCATCACTCTCCTTGTTCCTAAGCTTTTTGCCTAGCCAGGCCGAATTCTCTCCTCTCCTTCTTCCAATCTGTGTCTCTCCCTCACTGTAGGCTCCAGTCTCTTCTCCTGTCCATGCTCCCTGTCTCCAATAGCTCCCAGTTCCAGTCTCTCTCACTGGCCTCCTCCTCCAATCTTTCTAATTCTACTTTCCCTCTCTGGCTCCTCATCTGAATCTCTTTGCCCAGCCAGCCCTAGTTCTGCCCTTGGTACCCCTGCTCCTCATCAGATCCTTCCCCCTTATGATTACTCCACTCTCTGGTCAAGTGTCCTTATAAACACACTATTTGGTCTCAGTTCCTTTTATTTACTGCTTCTTTCAGCAAGAGGTATTTTGCTAATTTGATATCATAAGCATGCTTGATTGCAAACAGTATCCTGCCTTCATCACTTTATCACTTAAACTAAAAGAAGTCAATATGAATGCAACCCCTTTTCTTCGTAACAGGATTGTCCATGCGATAAATTCTGTTGTAATTTAGAGCATTTTGTCCAAAGCTGTATCACTTATAATCGACTTCCTGTTGTATACATTATAATTATAATATTAAATTCCATCAAGTTCTCCATTTTACTGTTGTATCTTGCACATCATAATATCAGAGTTTGGTATTGATTTAATATGATTTTTTGTCATTCATTCACAGATGAGGGGAGGGAGAAGGAATGGAAGTTTCTGCACAGTCTTGCAAAAGGCTGCAACAACTCTCAGTTACCTGAGACTATTCAAAAATTTAGCCATTAGATCTTGGGTTTTTATTCTCTTATCTCTTTGTTTTTTATTTTTTTCAAATTCTTTGATGTTGGAGCGGTTCTTAAATAGTAGAAGCTCATAATTTTAGGGCCTTAGTTACTGCACAGTTCCAATTATAGTGATCACTAGTAATGACTGCTGTAATTAAAGTCTATGCTACATTACCCTGCTCAAACTATAATATCACAAGGCTGTGTACTGTACTGATTTTATAGGACTTCTACAGTGAACTGCTTTTGTGTGTCATAAAACAGTTGTTTTCCTTCAGGTTCGTATCTCTGATTAGGTTCAATTCCCCCACCCTCCCACTTCTCAGGGACAGCCTATTCATCATCATTTTTGATACCATTAATATTTTATACAGGAACTCTGTCCAACAACTGCCACAATACTTCTTTTGGTAAGAGATTAAATTGTTCATCAATGACTGGCTTTTGGATGCTGTCTTTTTTCCCCCTCTGTCTGACAGGTGTTATGTGTTCAGAAATGCTTAGCTCAGGTTTAGTCATGCTGCTGCTTAACTGAAACAGAAAATATCGTTGGAATAAATTGAAGTCAGATTGTTAAAGTGTCTCATGTCTTTCAAACTTCTCTATCAAGCAGGAATGAAAACACCAAATAGTAAAACATACTGAGATTCCCCGTTTCCCTGCAGAATACTGCTTCTTAGTCTTTCCTAGCAGTTGAGTTTAGCAGATTTCGTAATCTAGCAGGGGAAACTGGATTAATCTTGGCAACATTACTTTTTATATCCAAGAGAATAAATCTGCTCTTCTAGTGGAAGTTAAGCTTCTGAAGTCAGGATGAGCTTTGAACAAGAAAGAGTAGAGGATTATAAGAATGAGTGAAATTCTGAGGGAAGAAAAAAGGCAAGCTTGACAAATAAAACTAAAAGAATGAATGAAGAAAACAAGGAAAGATGATATTTTAAAGGGAAAGGACATTAAATTATACGCAGGGGAACAACCCTACCCTGGCAGGGTGGTGGTGATGATGGTGGTGGGGACAATGTGACCTGTCAGATCTTTCCCATCTTTAATGATGTCTTGGCCTTCCCTGATACTAAAGTTAGGTTTACTGGCCTCTAACTGAAAGATTGCATATGGAGCCTTTAAAAAAAATCAGTGTTACATCAGCTATCCTCCAATCATCTGGTATAGAAGCCAATTTAAGTGATAGGTTACATACCACAATTATTAGTTCTTTGATTTCATATTTCAGTTCCTTCATTTGAATACCATCTGGCCCGGGTGACTTATTACTGTTTAATTTATCGATTTATTTCTAAACTTTCTTCATCTGGGAGAGTTCCTCAATTATGTCATCTAAAAAGAATGGCTCAGATGTGGGAATCTCCCTCACATCCTTTACAGTGAACACTGATGCAAAGAATTCATTTAGTTTCTCCGCAATGGCCTTATTTTCCTTGAGTGCTCCTTTAGTATCTCGATCATCCAGTGGCTCCAGTGATTGTGTAGCAGGGTTCCTGCTTCTGATGTATTGTGCCTAGAAAGAAAAATGCTGTTACTATTTGAGTCTTTAGCTAGTGCTCTTCAAATTCTTTTTTGGCCTTCCTAATTATACTTATACAATTCCTCTTAAGCCTGACAGTATCTCTTTAATATTTCGACAGAATCCTCAATGTATACAATAACTGAGTGCCTACTAAATGTTATGCTAGGTAAACAAAAGCCAGGTTCCCTGCCATGAAAGCCTGATCATAATCATACAAACTATTGGAGAAAATTATTTTTCATGAGTTTATAGAAAACGTTTGTTTGTTCTACCCCTAGATGTTCCATACAAAATGTATGTAATAGTTTTCAGGGGAGAGAAAAATCAAAATTTGAATAATTTGTAGAACTGGTATCCTATTTGTTTGTGTGGCAGTTCCGTTGTGATATTATCAACTTTTGCTGTCTGCTCAGTAAGTAATCAGTTTTACTGCTGAGCTGTTAAAAATCCCCTAGAGAAAATTACAAATTGAGTATTCAGTCTGGATTTGCAGTTCTTCAGGGCGATACGCTCAGCCCTACTTTAACACTCTCTAATAAAAACTACTCTCCAAAATACATCATAAGTGATAGCTCTTCAACATAAATGATTATCTCCCTGCTGTTCCAATGATCAAGAGTCAGGGATACTGTGGCAGGTCTATTAACTCTTAAACTGTCCTATTAAAACTATGGCCTCAACCCTGCATACATGCATGTGGTCAACTTTAAGCCCTCAAGTAATGCTTTTGAAGTCACTAAGGTACATATGTGATGTGATTGTTAATTTAAGGGAATTCTGTATGTAATCAGAGAACAGTGTAAAGAAGGAAGGATGATCTCCTAGCTATAGTATAGTGAGAGTCAGAAGACCCTGGTAAAGATTTCAAAGTGGCTTTGGCCAGTGGTTCTCAACCAGTGGTATGTGTACCCCTGCGGGTACTTAGAGGGGGTATATCAACCTATCTAGATAATTGTTTAGTTTTACAATTGGCTACATAAAAAACACTAGCAAAGTCTTGTTTATACTGCTCTATATACTATACACTGAAATGTAAGTACAATATTTATATTCCAACTGATTTATTTTATAATTATATGGTAAAAATTAGAAAGTAAGCCATTTTTTGGTAATCGTGTGCTGTTACACTTGTGTGTTTTATATATGATTTTGTAAGCAAGTAGTTTTTAAGTGAGGCGAAAATTGAGTGTTCCAAAGACACGTCAGACTTCTGAAAGGGGGACAGTAGTCTGGAAAGGTTGAAAGTCACTGACTTAGAGTATGTCTAGATAGTAAGCAGGATTCTGCGGCAGCAAGCCTCAGAGCTCGGGTCTATGCTCAGACTCACTCTACAGTGCTAAAAATAGTTGTGTGTATGTCCAGGCTCAGGCTGGAGCGTGGACTCTACGTCCTGGGGAAAGGCGTGCATCCCAAGCCAGAGCTCCAGCCCAAGCCTAAATAACTACACAGCCATTTGTAATGCCATAGCCGAGGTCCAGTCTGTAGATCCAAACCCTGAGACTCGCTGCTATGGGATTCTCCTTCCTGTGTAGAAGTATCTGAAGTGACTTAGGAACCTACGTCCCATTGATTTTTCAATGAGACTTACGCTCTTAAGTGCCTAAGTCACTTTTGAAAATGGGGTATTTTAGGCTCCTGAATAATTCAGGCACTTTTGAAAATTTTACTCCTAATTTATTTTTCTGACTGCACCCCAGTCTTTCGGTAGATCAGGCAAGTTAGTTAGACCTAAATTTTCAAGTGTTTTCTGCTTTTGATGTCTCAGTTATTTTGGTTTCCAGCTTAAAATACTTAGGACCTGATTTTCAGAGATGCTGAGCAATCACAACTCACACTGTAGTGATCTGTGCCAGAGTGTCAGCTGTTAGTGCATCCTGTCTTTCGTCACAGCTGAATGGCTTTTAACTGTTCGGCTACTGGCATATGCTGCTGCCTCGGTAGCACTAAAACACTGTCATTTAGGTATTATTTATTTATATGGCCATTATGTGTATAACGCTTATATCTGTAGTGTCTTAAAGGAACATTTCTGGGTTCCATAGTGGTCCACAGGTGGCAGCAGTTGCTGGCAGAAAGACAGTTAAATGAGGAGATATCAACAGTCTGGTGCAGAAGTGGAATTCCATTTTGCCTCACGTACCTGTGTGCTAGACAGCACTGACACAATTAAATGATGTTTGTGGCATTAGATGTTTCTAGGGCCTTTGAATGCACATCTGTGATAGAACAATTTCTCTTTGAGAAACTGTAATGCTTTGTAAGTGGGTGTCATCTCTATTATAATCACTGCAGTCTAAGTATGAAAGAGTCTGTACTCAGAGCATACACAGCTCCTGACAACTTCAGTGTGGGTCACGTATGCAGAGATGGAAGAATTTGACCCAGAAGTGTGTAAGGTGCTGTACAGAACAAATAGAAAATAGGTCTGTTTCCCAAAGAGTTTGCAGTCTAAAGGCATGATCCTGCAAATGCTTGTTACCAGGCACAGTGCTTGCTAATCTGAGCAGTTGTATTGAATTCAAAAGTACTGTTCATGGCAGTAAGCACAATGCCTGATGCTAAGTGCTTGCTGGATTGGGCCAAACAGTTGGAGATGAAATGAGGTATTATAGGGTTTAAGCAGTAGGTTATTTTGTTCCCACTTTGACACCTTGCAGTGTACAAAGCTGTGTACTTATATGGTCCTCATTAATATTGTATCTGAGCACCTAACATTGCAACTACAATGGTGGAAAGGACTGTGTTAAGTAATTGTTGGAAAAAAGATATTAAGAAACTGATCCTGAAAGCCCATTCCACTACATTATGGGGTTGCTGAAGGGCAGTGGATAACCACAATATTCTCCAGTCCATTGAAAACATATTACAAAGGTGTCCATATTGTTATCTATCTGGTGTCCAGTGGGAAGATAAGAAAATTCAGCCATCCTTTGGGGTCCAGAATGACTGGAAGGTACCATTTTTTCTTGTAATAGATCATGTGATGGAGCATACAGCAACCATTAAAAGAGAAGCTGATTTCTTTTCTTCCATGTCTTGATTCAGTAGTCGAGAGGAGCTTCTATTAATTAGTATATTCAGCTTTACTATGGAAAGAGTATGCTGCTAATCCCTAGAAGATTATCACCTTGCTAATGTTCCTGCCAGTCATAGATGCTGACTTTCTAATGTGCCTGGGGGTGCTCCCTCCCTGCCCCGCCCCAGACCCCATCCCCACTCCACCCCTTCCCAAAGAGCCCTCCCCACTCCCACTCTGCCTCTTCCTGCCTGGTTCTGCCCCCTTCCCTGAGCACGCTCTACCCTCCCGCTTTTCCCCCCAGTGCCTCCTGCACACCACAGAACAGCTGACCTGTGGTGGACAGGAGGCGCTGTGATGGAGGGGAAGGCACTGATTGATAGGGCTGCTGGTGGGCAGGAGACTCCGGGGGGTAGGGGAAGCACGGATAGGCACTATTTTTTCCCCATGGAATGTTCAGCCCTGGAGCACCAATGGAGTCAGCATCTGTGCTGTCAGTACTAAGGGTCTGATCCAAAGCCCACTGAAATCAATGGAAATAGACTAAGAAAAGAGTTTTCTTAGTCACAGTTTGTGAAAAATGCTTTAACATAGGAATTGTTGTACCAGGTCAGACCAGTCATCTGTATAATCCGGTGACCCGTCTCTGACAGTGATCAGAACTAGCCGGAGAAATCTCATAATGTACAAATATGGAATAACCTGCCCACAAGTGAAGTTTCTCCCTGACCTCGTGACTTACAAGATGAGGCGGAGGGAACTAGAATTGTTTAGTCTGCAGAAGAGAAGAATGGGGGGATTTGATAACTTCTTTTAACTACCTGAAAGGTGGTTTCAAAGAGAATGGATCTAAACTGTTCTCAGTGGTAGCAGATGACAGAGCAAGGAATAATGGTCTTAAGTTGCAGTGGGGGAGGTTTAGGATATTAGGAAAAACTTTTTCACTAGGAGGGTGGTGAAGCACTGGATTGGGTTGTCTAGTGAGGTGGTGGAATCTCCATCCTTAGAGGTTTTAAGGCTCGACTTGACAAAGCCCTGGATGTGATGATTTAGTTGGGGTTGCTCCTGCTTTGAGCTGGGGGTTGGACTAGATGATCTGCTGAGGTCCCTTCCAACCCTGATATACTATGATTCTATGAATTAATAGTTGGCTTATCCCCTGAATCATGAGGGATTTATCTCAATGTTTTTAGCCTGAAGTCTTATCACATTTTGCAGACTTTAGATATAGTTTTACACAACTGGTAAGTATTGCTCAGAAGAGATTGATGATTAATCTCTCATAGAACATAGGGACAAAATAACTTTTATATCTCATGCAAGACAACACGGGAAACCAGCATTTGAGGCTATTTGCAGTATCCTAACCTGACAATCAGATGGAAACAAATGCCTTCAATTTTCAATTCATCTGCTCATTAACCTTCTTGAGTGGACATGATGCATCCCAAATGTATCAGATTATAAAACTTCTTCCTGGTAATATTTCTAATGTAAAATTATTTTCTTTTTTAGCTGAAACAAAGATCTGCTTCAAATACTACCATGGAGTGAGTGGAGCATTACGTGCTACAACCCCCAGTGTCACGGTGAAAAACAGTTCTGCTCCCGTAAGTTACTTCAGCCTTTTCTGCATCTCTGTTATTCTTTCCAGCTATTATTGTGCAATTTATTACTTTCCTTGCCTGTCCTTTATATTTTGTGTTAATTTTGATTGTGACTTTCTGCTCTTAAATTCTCTGGAATATACTAAGAGGATATCAATCCTGTGATAGTCCCAGAGGAACTGGAATGTCAGCTATGTAACACATCATGGTTTATAATAGTTAGTAACACACACTATGTAACACACACTTGATTTATAAGAGTTAGTAAAATCGAGAATGCAGTATTTCCGCAACCTCTCCTGACTGATTTTATCTGATTTAAAGAAACAACACACACATCATGAAGTTTCTTCTTTCAAATGTAATTATAGATTAAAAAAAAGTCTGTCTTTTTTAAATACCAGAAGCTACTACTGTGTTCTAGATGGGAGATGTCCTTCCAGGTCGCAAAAACATCTGCTTCGTTTTTCTTCCATCACTCTATGTCCCAGAATCGTTTGTGTTCATATCCCAGGATTCTTTCAAGGATTTGAGTCAAAAAGACCAACAAGTTGTAACACATCATTTCTTACATTCTTATCTGTTTGTTGTATGGTATGTGACACAATAATGCTTAATACATTCAAAGCATAATAATGGAATAGAATAGTTTAATACGAAGTAGGAGAAAACAACCAAACAAGTCAGACATTGTTAACCTCAACAGACTTCCCATATTGATGCACCCAAATAAAGAGAAAAAAGCACGAGAAAAATGTAATGTGTAGATTCTCCATTATCTGTGAATTTCAAACATCCATCATTGTCAGCTCAAACTTCAACTCCATCCCCTGTGTCTTCTATGCCTTTGAATTGACTGTAGCTGCAGCGGAAGCTGGAAACTCAAAGAAACCAGCTGTTTGAATTGAAAACACACATACACCTTTCTAATGCAAGTTAACAGACCAGAAAGCTCATTCAGGGCTTGGTTACACTGGCACTTTATAGTGCTATAAAGCCGCCAGGAGCGCTATAACTCGCTACCCATCCAGACTGGCGAGGCACGTAGAGCACTATAAGTCCGCGGTTATAGCGGTCCTGGTAATCCTCCCTTTCCAGAGGATTAACAGTTGTTGCTTTTTGGGTGATACGCTTTAGCTCCAGTGTAAACAGGTAGTAACCATACTGTGCTTTGACTGATCTCTGGAACTGCCCCTAAGCTATTTAAGCCAATTAAGCCTCTCTTCCCTTTGTTTTGAACTCGGCTGGAGGAATGTGGAAGTACATTTTCAGAGCTTAGCTGTAACTTGGCAAATCAACAATGCAAATGTTTACCAAGTGAGTGAGTGAGAAGCCAAAGATTAGTAGGCTCTGCATTTTAAAGACAGTTTGCTGACACACTCTCAGCACTCCAAAAATCCACTCGCTCTCTCCCTCCGCATACACACAACACACTCCACTCCATTCCCCTCATTTGAAAAGCACATTGCAGCCAGCTGAATGCTGGGATAGCTGCCCGTAATGCACCACTCCCCGTGCCGCTGCAAGTGCCGCAAATGTGACCATGCCAGTCTGGTTGTGGCTGTCAGTGTGGACACACTGGAGCGCTTTCCCTGGAGCTGTATCCGAAGGCAGGTATAACCAAAAGTGCTATAAACCTGTAAGTGTAACCATGGCCTCAGTCTGGAAAGGGTTTTTTTAATTTTAAACTAATAGGTTTCTCAGAGTTGTGAAAGAATTACAGCCCTCGCCCTATCTACTTCAAAGACATTGAGGCTGGAGCTGGAAATGCTGATGTCAGCAGAGACTGTGAGGTTAAGGAGCCCAATGATTCCAGATAGATTAGATCAAGAGATCAGTCCAGCTAGCTAGCTCTCTCAGTTTCAGTTAACTGAATTTTTTTTAAAAGAAAATATGGAAAAAGAGAGAAAATGATTTACCCATATAAGGTTTAAGACATACATTCTTTTAAAAAGATATAGTCATGAAATGGCTTTCAGAAATAAAAATTAACCATTCTGTATCTTATCCTCCTGCACTTACTCATCCTGGGTTGGAGTGTAACCGTACATCTGCCCCAACTCCGGGGCAGCGCATAGATGCACCACAGAGGAGCAGACCAGAGAATGGATTGCGACTCGGAAAGTCAAGTTTCCTTCCTTTCTTGCCCCTCACCTAGCTTATTGCCCATTTTATACATAGCTACTCGGGCTGGTACGTAGCATGGGCAGAGCCTAGAATCATTCTGCTCCCTGTCTCTAACCCCTCCCTGTCCATTTGTTCACCAATGAGGTGTATCAGGAGAGTAACTCCTATTGACTACGCCATGCTGGAGTCACAATCTTATTCCCCTGCCTGGCCAAGTAAGGACTGTGACTGTCTAGCCTCAGATGTAGTCTGACTGAAGTCCACCAGACTACTTATACATCCAAGGACAGATGGGCAGGACCCCTCAGCTTGACCAATGAATTATATTCTGCAGACCAGATTGGCCAGTCTGAATCAGTTATTTTGCACTGTTCCAGTGTCACAAGGCAGCCAATAAACCTGGCCACAGTACAAGTGAAGGCTCCAGTCCTCCTACTGCAGCCTGAATGCAGACTGCAGGGCCCTCATGGAACAGTTAATAGGATCACAGTCTAAGACTTGTACTCATGTTCCGTTTTGCTTGTGATTTCCCTCTCTGAAGTCCCTGCTCAGAAATTATTCCCTTTGAAGTCAATGGGAGTCTTACCAACAATGTAAGGGCAAGACCTCAAGTGAAGTGTGAGGAACAATCCTAAGTAGAGAAGATTGTCTACCTGACTCGTAAGATGGGTACTAGAGATAGAGTACTGTGAAATTCTGCCTTCTTTGAAGTCAATGGGAGTTTTGCCATTGATTTCAGTGGAGTCACAATTTCACCGTTAATCTCTAGAGCTCAGAAGGATCCTAGTGTGTCATTGGAGGCTGCTTATTTTAGATTAATAGATGTTTTATATTTGGCACAGCTTTAAAAGAAGATCTCACAAGAGCATATGACATTTGGATACAGGTTTCCTTTTGGATACAGTATTTACAACTAGCATACACTCATGTTGGCTATCCCAAGCAGATTGTCTTAGAGCAGGGGTGGGCAAACTACGGCCCATGGGCCACTTGTGGCCCGTGAGCCCTTTTTATCCGGCCCACAAGCTCCTGCCGGGGGAGCGGGACGCTCTGAGAGTGCCCCGGAGAGTGGAGCTGGCTGCTGGCCGGGCGTGCTGCCTGGGACAGCGGACCCGCGGCCGGCTGGGTGCGCCACCCTGAGAACGGGGCTGGCACACCCCAGACAGCGGGCCCGCTGCTGGCTGGGCGCGTCTCCCTTAGAGCGGGCCGGCGCGCTGCCCGGGTCCCCGTGGCCGCCGGGCGCGCTGCCCAGAGCCGGATGCCACCTGGAGCCCGGGACAGCGGGCCCATGCCCAGCACCGCGTCCCGCACTCCCAGCCCAGGGTGCCGGGCCGACTGCGGAAAGCCGCGGGGCCCTCGCACTCCCGAGCCCCCGAGCCGGGGCCAGGGCCGAGCGCAGCACACTGCAAGGCCCCGCACTTCCAGCCCGGGGGCCGGGTGGAGCGCTGCGAGCTGCGGGGCCCGGTGCCCGGGTCAGAAGGTAAGCAGGTGAGGGGGTGATTAGGTGGGGGTGGTGGTTATGGTGGGGGGGCTTAGGTGGGGGAGTGCTTAGGGTAGGTGGGGGGATGATTGGAGGGGTGAGGGGTCTCCAGAGGGGGCAGTCAGGGAATAGAGAGCAGGGTGACTAGAGGGATGAGGTCCTGGGGGGCAGTTAGAGTGGGGGGCTCTCTGGAGGGGGTGATCAAGGGACAAGAAAGGGGGGGTTGGATGGGTCAGGGGTTCTGAGGGGGAGCAGTCCGGGGGGGGGAAATTGGTGGGGGTCGGATGGGGGTGAGGCCTTCGGCCCTCTGCACAATTTTGAACCGTAGTGTGGCCCTCGGGCCAAAAAGTTTGCCCATCCCTGTCTTAGAGCCTTCCAGGTGGTGCTCAGTACAAATGCTGCTGACAGAGTATTTAACCAAAAGTTAAAAAAAAAAAAAAAAAAAGTCTGATCCCCAAAGAGGAAGTCATTGCTATGCTAGTTGGAAATCATTACTTCATTACTTCACATGTCCATTGACTGTACTTTAGACTTGGTGACTTTTCATATTTTTATAGTGTGTATGTTTTGTTACCTTTGAATTTATCACCTCAAACTCCAACCCAGTTATTATATTTTCTTCTACTGATTCAGATGTCCTGCAGTTCATTTGCCAATTAAAAGTCCTCCCAGGGTGTATCTCCTGCGAGTCACCATGAGTCGTCGAAATATCTACGATCCAAAAGCTATATCCTTCGCCCAGTTTCCACCCAGTGCAAGCTCTACACATGGATTTAGGGCAGCGTAAGACCACACATTAGTTGTTTCAGCTTCGATCTGTATATCTGAAATTTATGCCATGCTCATTATAATAGTACATGTGAGTTACACTCAGTAGAATAGAACAGCTTGGTGATATCTGTAATATTCAGTTTGTGGTTGCTGCTGTTTTTTAGTTATGATGCTGTAGCTGTACATTTGTCTTTACCTCAGGTACCATATTGGAAGAATGGACATTTGTTCTGTCAGTTAATTTTTGCTCTGCTTAGTAATTTAAATAATCTTTTTTTTTTTAAGCTACTCAAGAACAGTTATTTCTAGCAGCAGGAAAGCTGCATCAGGCTTGTGGCAAAGGTTGACAATGTGACAATGATTTAAACTAATTATGGAGCTAGCCCCTTTTGCATTAAAATAAACAGGCACCACAATGAACAGCATAGTACACAAAAAAGGAAATCCTTTAGTTTTCCTTCAGACTTCACGGCCTGAAGACACAGATCAGATGCATCACAATTAAACAAAAAGTGATGTATGGCTGTATAACCTCAGGATGAATCCCCTTACCCTGCCCCCAAACTGGTAGAATTCACTGGGTACATAGACACCTCATGGCATTAATTAAACACACTTAGCATCGGGACAGAGCCATGTAAACTGGAGCTGACTATTGGGAGAGACCTTCTCAATGTTGTGCTAGTACAGAATTGCTGCCTCAGCTGTCTTTCCCACGCCAGGGATTACTGTTTGATAAGTTAACTGCCATTTCATGGTGACTGATCATTATTGAGGATTTCCTGCTGTAAATATTGGCATTATTTGCTGTCATGTTGAGTGTGGGCTGTTGATGAACACTAGATAATGAACCGTCCTGTTTCATTTCTTTGTGTGCTTTGGAAGACTAAGCTCTAAACCAAGTCTTTATGATAAAGTGAGTTTGCATGTATGAAGGGACACGTTTCTCATTCTTTCCCTTGTTTCATACACCATTTAAACACTGATTTGCTTTTCATTCTTCTTACTTCATGTCTTATTGTATAAGATGTGGGTTCCCTTAATAATAAAAATAATTAATAATACTTACCTCTTCTACAGCACTTTTCAAAGCATTTTACAAATGACATCAGTATCATTTTACAGATGGGGAATCTGAGGCAAAGAGACAGGGAAGTGACTTTGGAGCACAGGTTTAAAATTCAAAATGACCTTGCCAAATTGGAAAATTGGACTGAACTGAACAAGAGGAAACTCAATAAAGACAAGTGAAGGAAAAATCAAATGCACCGCTACAAAGTGGGGAATAACTGGCTAGGTGGTAGTACCGCTGAAAAGGATCTGGGGGTTATAACGGATCACAAATAGAATATGAGTCATCAAGATGAAAGAGGTACAAAAAAGGCTGGTATGATTCTGTGGTGTATTAACAGGAGTGTTCTATGAAGACACATGAGATATTTGTCCCACTCTACTCAGCACTGGTGCAGCCCCAGCTGGAGTACTATATCCAGTTCTAGGCACCAGAATTTAGGAAGGATGTGGACAAATTGGAAAGAGTTGAGAGGAGAGCAACAAGAATGAGAAAAGGTTTAGAAGAGTTTACTTTTGAAGAAAGGTTGAAAAAACAGGGCATGTTTAGTCTTGAGAAAAGACGACTCAGATAACAATCTTCCAATATTTTAAGGGATGTGATAAAGAGGATGGGGTCAATTGTTCTTGTCCACTGAAGATCAGACGAGTAATGGGCATAATGTGCAGCAAGGGAGATTGAGGTTAGATATTAAGAAAATCTTTCTAACTCTAATGGTAGTTAAGCTCTGGAACAGGCTTCAAAGGGAGGTTGTGGCATCCCCTTCATTGGAAGCTTTTAAAAACAAGTTACTCAAACACCAGTCAGGAATGGTCTAGGTCCAGTCTCAGTGCAGGGGATTGGACTAGATGACCTTTTGAGGTCCCTTCCAGCCTTACATTTCTATGACTTGTCCAAGGTCAGCAGCAGGCCAGAACTAGAGCTCAAGTCTTCTGAGTTCCAGCCCAGCGCACTACCCACTAGACCATGCTGCCCCCGTACAGTGTCATATTAACCATAGCAGCAGTAAATCAACAGTACGTTTTTTAAAGAATAGCTATGACAGGGATCGGCAATGTTGGCATATAGGACCGCAGGGTAAGCACCCTTAGCAGGCCCCGCCGTTTTGTTTACCTGCTGTTTTGCCGACTGCAACTCCCACTGGCCGCGGTTCGCTGTTCTGGTCCAATGGGAGCTGCAGGAAGCGGCGCGGTGCTGGCTGTCGCTTCCCACAGCCCCCATTGGACCGGGACAGCGAATCGTAGCTAGTGGGAGCCGCAGTCAGCGAAATGGCAGGTAAACAAAGCGGCGGGGCCCACTAAGCGTGTTTACCCTGCGGTCCCATGGGCCAACGTTGCCGATCCCTGAGCTATAATAATAATTAATTAATAATACAGCATCTTTCTGAGCAATAGGTGTGGAAGCGTGGGATATGGAGGCAAGAAAAGGAGATTAACTTTCTAATAGTTATATCACAGCTCAACAGTTAATGTATTTCACACAAGCCTTTTTACATAACTTTATCAGGGCATTACAATTAAGCACACACAAGAATGCAAGTCAAGCATATTTTTAACATATTTTACAAATACAAGGCCAAATTATGCCTCTTACAAGGTTCAGTCATGCTGGGAAAGAGAAGGGCTACCAGCGCAGCTATGCCTGAGGCATTGTGCCTACTTAAGCCACAAGGGATATGAGAGAATTTGACAAGAGGGGCCCTTTTCTATTTATTTAACAAGTATAGCCAGAGTTGTTCTTGCTGCTGCCAGTTTGACTTGCAAGGCAAGGGGTATTAGAGTGCCCCTTACATCCAGCCTTTTTCCTTTGCAGGTGCACTAATGGGGAGGAAGGGCAAAGAGACTGGTGTAATTTACTCAGGTATTAGAAAAGAAAGGGAAATTAAAGGAAAAAAATAATTAGAGCTAAAAATGCCTACTTAGCTGGAAGGGTACATTGCTGCAACAGTCAGATACAAAATGGCACCTATAGGGATGCAAGCCAGCAGGCAGAAAAATATGCTGTGAATAGTTTCTATGAGAGGGTGAACTCCCACTTTAGGAAATTAAAAGGTAAGGCAATTAGTTCTTGAGAAAGGGGCTGAATTTCCATTTTTCTAAGGCTTGGAAAACTGACTGGAAGAAGTTCCCATGGTCTTAAAGCCGCAGTCGGGTGTGTTGAAGTAGTCATGTCTTTTTGTTTTCCTTTGATCTTATCTTTCTTTAATAATAGTTTCAATGCTTT
The DNA here is from genome assembly GCA_007922305.1 of Dermatemys mawii. Classification (NCBI taxonomy): domain Eukaryota; kingdom Metazoa; phylum Chordata; order Testudines; family Dermatemydidae; genus Dermatemys; species Dermatemys mawii. The sequence goes on along the minus strand of ML677371.1, from coordinate 18,736,862 downwards.
TATAGACCTCAGCTGCCATGTGTGTTTACAGTTTGCCTCTACTGCATTGTAATGCCATAGAATGGTACAACATAAAAATGCGTGCCTCTGGAATTAAAGTAGTTACTAAACTGATTGTAGAATGACTTCAGAGGTTTTTTTGTTTTGTTTTGTTTTCAAGTTTCTCTGGCAAAGGTTTTAATACAGAGCTGTCTTGAAGTGGTGGAATGGAAATACGAAAAGTAACCTTTCTCTGCACCAGCAGTAACTTCCTTAGCTACAGTTTAGGAAAATGTAGACACGGTGTTGTCTCTGTGGTTTTTTATTGTTCTAAGTGGAATATGCCTCTAATTTGCAAACAAAGAAGTCACCAAATATTTTGCTACCGAGTAACTTCCTGATCTGCCTGTATGACTTTTTTAGAAAAAAAAAATAGTCCCAAATTTCAAACTTGAATACGTAAGGTTAGGTGCTAAGAAAGGGTAAGCAAGCTCCTAAATACTGTATATATTTAGATGTCTTGCCATCTACATTTGGGCCCAGTAACAATTTGCATTTATATTGCATGACATCGGAGGAACTGTAACAGGGTTCCCACAGGGCCCTCCTGGCTCCTGCTCCCACTTTGCTCAGAAAGTCACTTAGAGTCTTTGGTTGCAGTGCTCAGCTGGTGCTTTATTTTCCAACTAACGTTCCCACCACCTTTTCACCGCAATATACACAATCCCTTTCTGCTCGTCTACCAGCAGGAGAGAGAGGACAAGCGATTCCTCCATGCTTTCTCATAAAGCAGCTTCCCCTCTTCCCAGCTCCCCTTGACTTCTTTCCCCTGGGCCTTTTATCCAGCCCCAGCCTGAAGAGGCAGCAGCTGTTCCTGCTTCGCCAATCAGGGCCAGGAGCCCTACCCAGCTCCAATTTACCTCACTTAATTGGAGCTGCAGTGACAGAGGGTTGACTAGTTTTTCTGCTAGTACCCTGTCACATGAACTCAAAGCATTCTACAAACCTTAGTTAAATTTCAAACCACCTGCAGGAAACAAATCTAATCTGAATTGGGTTTGACTGTGGTTTTTAATTTTTGATGTATTTTAATTTAGGTAAATGCTAAATATCATGCTGTACTCCTAGCACACTAAACCACTTGTGTATTTTTTGTGTCTCTTTGAAGACTGCACATCTGAGAAGATGGAAAGAATAAAGTGCAAAGTGTTTATATGTGTGTAGTAAACAGACACCTTTAATTAAATTGTCTGTTTCATCAGGATGGCATGACATGTTATTTCTCAATCATGATTTCTTTTCAGTGGTGCCCTGAGGCACACTGGTTAGACCAGTCTGCATTTGTGTCAAGAGGCAACTTTATTAATGCAAATGATGCGCTGAATGCCAATGCCTTTTTGGGTCCTGGGATGGATTCTGGATAATATATCAGGGAACAAAAGAATTAGCGTGACACATCAGATGTGTCTCTGGCAAAGTACCAGCTACATGCAGTAAAGAAAAGCCTTATGCCCAGGGAAATAGGACAGTTGGTATGCACAGAGTATTAGTGTACTAAAAATCAGTGGAACATAATTAATTTGAAATGGAAGCTCTGGAAATGGAAGACTTCCCCCAATCCCTTCGAATTGTTGTTCTAACAAAGGTTCCACTTGATTGTGCTTAAGCACCTGAAAACTTCATAATCTAAGTTTTTGTGATGAGGACGACAAACCTCACACTGGAGAAGAAAGGGTTAAGGGCCCAGGTGTCCGTGCCCTGAGACATCTGCAAAGCCTGCACAAGCTGGATGCAGAGTTTAAAAAAGGGAAACAGAGCAGCTCAGAGGGTGTCAGACAATGGAGGAGTACAATTTTGTGCTCTGAGCTCTTGAACAGAGGTGCATTACAGTTTTGTGGGCCTTGGCCAAAGCAAGTGTTCCTGCTGGGGAAATGGAGTTGGATTGCAGGGGCTTCCTCCCACTCCCCACCCAGCACTCCTGCTGGGGAGTGAAGTCAGGGCACAAGGGCTTGCAAGAGCACTTGGCGGGTGGGGCCCCATAATGGGCTGGGGCCCCTGGGCTTGGGCCCTGTTGTCCCAGTGGCTAATCTGCCACTGCTTTTGAAGGTCAGAAATTTTACGTTTGCGTTCAGTTCTTTATTTTATCCTGCTGCAAGAGGGAACACTGGTAGAAAGTGAGGCAGCTGCATATCATCCCAAGGACTGATCTTAGCTTGCCTACCTCTGGGCCCTGGCTCGGAGCCTGGTGAGCAGGATGAGCCAGGGCTCCCTTACCAAACCCCTAAAGAGCGGACAATGACACAAGGCTGTCCCTTGTGGGGGCCTTTGTTAGGGAAGATCCTGAAAGTGTAAAGGTCCAGACCCCAACATCCTGACCCAAGGGAGGATCCCTGATGTGATCCTGGCTCACTTCTGAGGGTTTCCACATCATTAGACTCTTTTTTGTGTATCCCAGAAGGAGAGCACTTCAATGTGCGAAGCCCCTAAACCCCAACCCCAATGGCTGAGTCACTAAAAGGAGAGACCCCACGCAGTGGGTCTACAGTGAGAAAGGGGAACACCCGAGAGGAAGGCAACCTTCCACACCCTGGCCTGGCCATTCAATGACGAGTGTTCCCCTTCACAGGTGTAGATGCTAGAGCTAGGGGTGCTGCAGTACCCCCTGGCTTGAAGTGGTTTCCATCATACAGGGTTTACAATTTGGTTCAATGGCTCTCAGCGCCCCCACTATACAAATTGTTCCAACACCCCTTTTGACAGGGGTGTATTTAGTTCATCATCCTCTGCTATGGAGGTAACTGCAACAGAATGAATGAATAAGTAAGGAGATCATATAGAAAAGGCTTCTCTGTGCTAAATTATTAGATCAAATAATTCTGCAAACATTAACTTATCTGACCCATTCATCTTATGTGAGACTTAACTTGCAGCTGTTCAGGTGAGGCAAGCGCAGCTGACCAGGTCACACAAAAGGCAGGTTTTGGATCACATTTTACCCTCAGACCATTCCCACAACTCCCAGGCATGTTGTACAAGCTTCCTGCCTCCTCCTGGGCATCTGCAGAAGCTGACAGCCAAACTACTGAGCTCTACCCCAACACCCCTCATTGTCCTGAAAGGCCTAAAGATCAGTCATGCCATTCTGGAGCTCCCTTTTGTTGTAATAAGGGCTCTCCACGTACCCTCAGATTCTGTTCAATAAGAATACCGGTAGGTAAACACTGGTGGAGTGGGGGCTGATCCTCAGGTGAAATTAATTGAGCTAATCCAGTTTACACCTGCTGAGGATCTGGAACTCTATTTAGTTCAACATGGCAGTGATTTTAAAGTGATTTAGTTGGCGGTGTCAAAATGCAGCACTGAGTTGAAATAAGCAAGTAGGGGAACAAAAATGTGAGGGGGAAAGTGGGACGATTTCACCAGTGGCACCAAGGAGTTAATTACACAAACCATTTATTTGTTAATGGATTGCACACATGCATAATATTTCTCAGCCACTGTTTTCCAGATGACTCCTGTTATGGTGACATAACAGTCACGCTAACAGTCTGCCTCTCATATTATTGCCTTCTATAGTTTAGCAAATGTTGTAATGATATGTGACTGTGCAACACACTGCACTAGTATAATCATCTTTGCATCAGTATGTACTGTTAACCAGATTCTGATCTGCATTACACCACTGTAAATAAGGCATAAATCTCTTGACTTTCATGGAGTTACTCCTAAGTGACACCAGCCTTACAGATCAGAATCTGCCCCAGCACATTCTTGCATGTTATATCTATGGATGGAATTCTGCCTGTGGTGACACTAGTGCAAAGCAGGAACTTCTTTGAGGTTATACATTGTAACTGAGGGCTAATATTTGACCTGCTAATGGAGGAGAAGGAAGGAAGACCTGCCTTCTCAAATTTGTCAGATCATAAGTGGTAAATAGATTTCATTTAACATTGCTTTATGAAACACGTACTTTCTGCTATGTTCTCCTTATTTTATCAGTTAGTGTGACTGCATATCAATCCTTGTATATGTTGTGTGACAAAGCTCCAAGTTTGTACTCGTGGGTCCTGCGCTTCCTGGCAGATTTAGGGGCCTCAGAAACTCACCTAGGCCCCAGAGTGACCTCCCTTTCTCAGTATAATTGGCAAGAGTCACCACCTAGTGAGTTACCTTCATCACAGGCCAGTATGGAAGATGGAAAAAAGCGGGGAGCCCAGGCCCGCACTCTACTCCAGGCTCCAGCCCAGGGACCCTAATAGTATCAGCTAAGATGGCTGACCTTTTATCCACAAAACACAATACAATTCCCTGGGCTACTTCCCCACAGCAGTCCCCGCTTCTTCAAACTCCACTTCACCCTTACCTCAGGGCCTCCTTCCTTCTGGATGATATGTTGTCCACCACTCAGTCTCACCAACAGCACAACCTCCTTCCAAAGCTCCTGACACCCACAGCCACTTGACTAACTGGGAGGTTTTTATCTGGATTCAGCCAGTCCCTGATTGGCTTCAGGTGTCCCAATTAGGCTAGCTGTTTCTACTCCTTTCTAGAAGGTTCTTAATTGGCCCCAGGTGTCTTGATTGGTCTGGAGTAGCCTTTGTTTGGCTATCCAGGGAACAAGGACCTGCACATCCTGAGACTAATATACCTGCCTTCCAGCACTCTCCTATATCCTTCTGGTCTGACTCCGTCACAGTTGATTTAACTGTCCTTGGGTATGCGAGAAGCCTGTGAGCAGAATGATGAAGAGTGTGTTGTGTCCTAGCCATTTTTTCTTGTGTTTGACTGTCACTTGGTCACAGCATCATTTACACTTGGTTGATCTTGTTCATTAAAACAATTCAACTAGTTTAAATGAAAAATATAGGAATTGCCAGACTGAATCAGACCTAAGGTCAATCTAGTCCAGTTTCCTGTTACCGGGCGTGGCCAGAACCAGATGGTTCAGAAAAAGGTGCAAGAACTCTGCAGTAGGTAATGGTAGTGGGCTGTTGTGGGATAACCTGCCCCTACAAACTGGTCTCACCTAATAGTTTGGGATTGGCTTAAGCCCTGAAGAACAATGTTTAATATCCCTTCCAAAATAGTTGTTGGCATTCATTATAACAACTCTGGATATTTTTTATGTTCTTACAAGTGGCAAGTTCCTTTTTGAATCTTACGTTTTTGGCCTCAATGACTTCCTGTAGCAATGAGTTCCACAGTTTAATTACATATTGCATAAAAAATATTTTCTTTTATCAGTTTTGAATTCCCAATTTTAATTTAATTGAATGTCCCTCTGTTCTTGTGTAATGACACAGGAGAACAGAAGTTCCCAATCTCCATTCTCTGTACCATTCAGTAATTTACACTCGTATCACGTCCCCTATTTGTCTCTTTTCTAAGGTTTTTTTTGGAAATAAAAATAAATTATGTTAGCCAATTCTCCTTTGCTCAAAGAATTCCAAATTACACATTCTATTTAGAATAGGTAAGATCAGTGCAGGAATGTAGTTGCTGCTTGTTACAAACTGCTGGGTAACACAGTAGCATTTAAAGAAATAATCACACTGTTTGCTGTGGTGCTGTCAGATTTTGCTAGCCAAGGGCTTGATCATGATGACATTTAGGAGTTGCCCTGATTAGGGAATGGTGAGGATGACAGTGCAGAGAAAGTATCCAGGCTGCACCGTCTTTTAGGCCACAGGTGGTCAGGGCCTGAATCTCCTCTTAATTCTAACCCCTTTAAAATAGTGCATGTTGCTTGTGGGGGCGCAGAGGGGCACCAGGAACTCTCTCACACACACACAGTGAGGAGTGAAAAAAGCAAGAAGGGTGGGGAAAGCTACCAAACTCTGCTCTTATAACAGGAAGTTCCTGTTATTGTGACCCATGTGCCATTAATATATACGTATTTGTAGGACAGCTTGGGTTTCCCAGTGATTGCTGCTTAGTGCTCTACGCTAATGCATGGAAGAAGTTAAAACCACATTGATGTCAATGGAAAAACTTCTTTTGGCTTCAATTTCAGCCCCAGATTCAATAGCCATTCTTTGTCTCTCATTTCCCAGGCTGGCCCACTGGGGACTTAGCTCTTGGGAGCGGAAGGAAGGAGTTGCTCTTTAATGCTTCTCCTATTGATTAAGAAATGGTTTTGACAATGCTGCAGGGCCTGGGTGGATTGTGGCTATGATATAGGATGCAGTGTATTCCGTAAGGCACTATCTTGTGTTCCTCTAGTCAGTTTCACAGGTTTCCCTGAAAGGTTTGAAACATGCCTTTACATTGAAACTGATACATACAATAAAAAACTTTCACATAGCTGATAAATTGTAATTTACTTAATAACATATACAAGAAGTAAATCTTCATGCACTCTGCAACTAATGCTTTCTCAGCAAAGAAGGACTCATGCCTATATCTGACATTTCTTTTTCCCACTGTCACACTTAATGACTCTTCATTCAAAGCTCTCTTCTGATATCCAGCATGTCAAATGCTTCCTGAGGGGTTCACCTAGGTTACTTCTGGCTTGCTAGAGGAGATTGGGTCACTGTGAAAAGGTGTCTCTTTGAAGTCCTTGGCCCAAATTTATCTTTCATATAACACCCATTGTAGTTACAACCAAAGATGAATTTGCCTCCTTCTGTTTTTATCAAGTACCTTTAGATGGTATTTGGCATTATGAAGACTCATTCCCAATGCTCTTTTCACTGTGGAATTATCCACAGTTCAAATGGGCTGCAGTAGACAACACTCTCAGAATTGCAAAGCAGTGCTCAGGGTTTAGAAGCTTTGGTAAGAAAACAGTTGATACTGATAGGTAAAGCCAACAAATAGTAAGCTTAGCTGCTTCCTTAAAAAAAAACACCATGGGCTTCTTGAAATGGGACAAACAGTGTCTTATCCATCTGGTGTCTCTGTAAAGATATGTCCTCAGTTAAAGCCTCTCCAATGCATCATCAGTGATCTACAACCCATCCTGGACAACAATCCCTCACTTTCACAGGCCTTGGGAGGCAGGCCAGTCCTGGCCTACAGACAACCTGCCAACCTCAAGCATATTCTCACCAGCAACAGCACACCGCGCCATAATAACTCTAACTCAGGAACCAATCCATGCAACAAACCTCGATGCCAACTCTGCCCACACATCTACACCAGCAACACCATCACAGGACCAAACCAGATCAGCCACACCATCACTGGTTCATTCACCTGCACATCTACCAATATAATATATACCATTATGTGCCAGCAATGTCCCTCTGCTATGTACATCGGCCAAACTGGACAGTCTCTACGAAAAAGGATAAATGATCACAAATCAGATATCAGGAATGGCAATATACAAAAACCTGTAGGAGAACACTTCAACCTTGCTGGACACACCATAAAAGATTTAAAGGTCAGCATTTTGCAGCAAAAAAACTTCAAGACCAGACTGCAAAGAGAGACTGCAGAACTGAAATTCATTTGCAAATTTGATACCATCAATCAAGGATTGAACAAAGATTACGAGTGGCTAGCTAACAACAAAAGCAGCTTCTCTTCTCTCGCTATTCACACCTCCAGTTCAGCTGCTAGAGGAATACCTCACCCTCCCTGATTAGAGATAACAAGCTGGTTCAGCCTCATTGGACTAACCCCGTTATCTCTAACCTAGTTCTTGCCTACCTATTTGTACCTGCCCCTGGATACTTCCACTGCATGCATCCAACGAAGTGGGTATTAGCCCACAAAAGCTTATGCTCTAATACTTCAGTTGGTCTTTAAGGTGCCACAGGACTTTTTGTTACTTAAGTAATATGGTGATTCTATATCTACTCTTGAAGACTGCCAAGAAGCTCCAACTAATGCATAGTGCAGTTTCCTGCCTCCATAATGGAGCACTTCTTTGTGATAACATAGCATACGCCCTCCGGTCTCTGCTTTGGTACTTCTGGCCACTTTGGGGTTCAAGGAGAAGAGATGTTGGTGTCATTTTTAGCCTCTGAAAGATCTGTGACCAGTTATCTGAAGATGATTTCTAACCATCACCAGTTCTGGCCAGTAAGTGCTTGTTAGCAGTTCCTGGGTCTGAACTCACCAGGACTGACTGCAAAGTATTCTCACCCAAAGGTCCCTTCTTTTGGAGTGTGACAAGCTGATCACTGTGATGAATTGCCCTCCCACAGAATTTTGAATGGATTTACAGCGGTGTAACAGAGAGCAAAATTTGGCCATGAATATTTAAATCAATATGTGTTCAGTATGACCTGTACTGGTGTCTGAGACCCCAAGAGTTCAGCATCAAACTTTTGTCCTGTACAAATCACCACATGGGCCAATACTTTACCCTTCTGCTGTTCAAACCCTGGGCCTGATTCTACCCTGCCTAACACCTTGGGGAGTTTTTTTCCCCAGTGCAAAGTGGGTGTAAAATAATAGCAAACCAGTGTGCAAACCAGTAAACATTTTGCTTTATACTTGTTTTGTACAGCTGTGCATGTCTACTCCAAGAAAGGCAGTAAAAAAAAAAAATAGACCCTTTTCAGCTTAAAATCCTATCACCGCCTCCAGAATTCTACATATAGCTTCTACTGTCCATAGATGTGACCAGTCACTCCTCTTTTTCTTGGCCCATATTAGAGACAGATGTGTCATATACTTTTACTCTTCCCTCATCCTGCATTTTTATGCCAAGTTACATCTGAATGACTTTAGGGTGCATTTGTTCATATGAGTTAATCTAATCTGCTCCTCACATGATGTAATTTAGAAGGTTAATGACTATCATGCAGCAACTGGAGGTAAAGCCACTGCAGGTGTTTAGCCAAATGGGGTGTTAATTGAAGAAGGAGAATGGGCTTGGTGAATAAGTCACTGGGTTGAGTCTCAGAAAACCTGCTTTCTGTATAGCCTTGAGCAAGTCAGATGGCTAACTTGTCATAGCCCTTAGTTGGCTGCACAGGAGGCATTAGAATCGTAGGATATCAGAGTTGGGAGGGGCCTCAGGAGATCATCTAGTCCAACCTCCTGCTCAAAGCAGGACCAATCCCCCATTAAATCACCCAACAGATTTTTGCCCCATATCCCTAAATGGCCCCCTCAACTCACAACCCTGGGTTTAGCAGGCCAATGCTCAAGCCACCGAGTTATTCCTCCCCCAATCCCTTTCACATCTCTACTCAGCTTTCAACTCTGGCTGTGGGAAAGGGAGACAGCAGAGGAGCCAGGTCTCCTCCCTTCCCTTGCACTTGCCAGCCATGCTACACTGGACAGTTGCACAAAGAAGAGTAAACAGTTCCCTGGATCATCACAATCTAGTCATTCATTTATAGGAAGAAGAGATAATAATTCTTTACTACTGCCTAGTAGTTTTGAGAGGATACATTCATTTATATATGTGAATATATAGGATATACAAGGATATATAATATATAGGATGTACAAGGGGGATTTGTTGGGGCTAAATGGACAGTGTGTGACTTTGAGCACTTTAACTGTTTTATTTTCTTATCTTGTCTTTGTTACACCTGAAGTCACAAGATTCTGTTAGTGATTTCATAATCATCTCTACAGCAAAAAAAAATGTGATATCACCATGGATTGTGACACTGAGTGGCTGATAAATTGCAGAATCTCCTAATAAACCAAAATCCCCTTTTCATGTAATGTCACCAGTAATAATAATTAAAAACCAAGCATACATACATAAACACCAGGGAGAGAAAAATATAGAAAATATATCATCTAGAAGTTGAATCCTTTTCTGTGTAGATTATCTTTCCAGGTATTCCACAACTCCTCAGCAACACTTCAACGTAAATAACTATCTTGGCCTTCAGCGGTAGAGTAGATGACTAGTTTTGGCCAAAACAAGGAAAATATATTGCTACCCACCTGAATAGATCAGAGCATGTGAATGCTCATTTCTGAACATAATGCAATCACTTCGTAAAGTGGCCTGCAAAAAGTGGGAGGTCTGTCATAATTTGGTAGCAGCAACTTTGGTTAGACAGTGCTTAAAATGTGCCTTTCAGTGATCCAGCTTGCTAAAAATAGGGGGTTTTTGTGTTGGTTATTCTGACGGGGGGGTGATGACTCTATGACCCCTTTCAACCTACCTCCCCTCCCACTCTGAGCACAGAATGCAATTGAGAAATAGCCTTCACCCAATGCATTGGTCAAACATGATTAATATACAGAGTGCTTCTCCACGTGTATTATGATCTTATTATTATCAGTAAGACAGCAGACTTAAAAATGACAATGCAAGTGCTCAGCTTAGATTTAAAACAAACAAAGCAACTGGCACAAGATGGAGCACCCTTTCCAGTGTTCTGACCTGTGCTGGGAGACTGTTTCAGAGCAGAGCAGGCCAGAATCAGGGAGGCTGAAAGGTGGCTTAGAGCTTCCGTTGAACCCCTCATTGCCATCTACTCCAAGAGCTCCTTGCCCTAGATGGAGGATCTCGTTTACAAATATAACCACTCTGGTGAACAGTTGTCTGGCATGGTTAGGGCCATTTCTGGTCTAACACCCCTTTTTTCCCTTGGTAGTGAGGATGGAACAATGTAACTATGAAATGGTGACAGGAAACTTTGCTAAAGCCTGTGTTACAAAATGGTGTCAGCAGTGGTAGGTCCCTTTAAAATTCTAAGGAATAATTTTGTAAACACAATTATAAATACATCATTTTAAATATCTGCAACATTTTCTCAAACTATCCTGCAGGCTTCTCTGCTGACCTCTGTGTGGAACACCATTGATTTCACAGAGATCTGTAAAGGCACAAGGATACACATGCATAGAGTAGCTTGTAGTGTCTGGCAAGCACCTTTTTAGTATATACCACAGAAAATGGTCCACAAGAAAGTTTGCTGCATATCCAGAAAACAGTGCAGTTTTTTAGAAACCATTAAGTGATCCACCTAGGAAGTACAACGCCAGTCTCCTGTGTGTTCATGGGTATTCTCAGGGCTTAATCTGTGCCAGGGCTAAGCCCCGACACCTCTGAGCTTGGCAGTTCATAGCTCCAGCACCTCTGGGCTTGGCAGTTCATAGCTCCGGCACCTCTGGGCTTGCTCCATCAGTTATGAAAGTAAAAATTTGCTTGAGCCCCAGCACCCCTTTCATTACAAATTAAGCACTGGGTATTCTTGTGCATTTCTCTGTAATAATATATAGATTTCAGAGTTCAAAGAAGGAAGGAAAGATCAAGGTCCGTGGTTAAAGATTTTTCTTAAGCTGCTGAAGAATGGTTGGAGTCTGTTAAGCGAACTGCAGACACCTAATAAAAAGCTGAACGGTTTATAGCTTGGAGGCAAAAGATGTTGAATGTCATGGGAAACATTACCTTAGTTCTGTTTTAATTTAAAATGGTGCCCATAATTTCCTGCTTTTAGCTGCTAGTTATGCTGAAACCCCATTCCTTCCTCCCAGGGCAGACGGGAAATGTAAAATACTTTCATCTTGGAGACCAAGTTGTGCCTGCCTCTCTGCACAGACAACCATTTAATTCCCTGCTGTCATGAACCAATCAATCAGCTGTCTTCTACAGGACTTTATTGATCATGCTAAGCAGAAATTCTGTCCTGCAATTAGGCTGGCTTTGAGGGTTCACAATTAGGCAGATACCTAATGAAAGAATTAATAAAATTATAATAATCCATTAGGGTTTTGGAAAGAAGAGTTTTTGGAAACAAAGATCTTCCCTCTTCTGAAAACAGAACTTAAATAAAATCTGACATTGGAAGCAGCAGGCTCAGCCTTTCAAGGTTAGTCAGTAAACAATATATTCTTTCTCTGACAGTGGTCTAGTCTTCAAGTCTAGAAAGGTGATGTCTACAACATAGAGCCTGGAAGGGGTTTGGGAATCAAAGCAAGGGAGAATTGTGGGTGAATGTGGTCATGGCCCTTCAGGGGGTTGAACTGATTGTGGAGAACCACAGGAGAAGGATACCTTACCTAATATAGAAGTTGGCTCTGTGGTATTTTGTATCGCCTAATGGAACAGTATTACAGTGCCAGCACAGCAGCTTAGCAAGCCATCAGGATAAGTGGAATATGTCGCTTTTAAGAGATGGATCAATTCCATTGACTGGTAATAGAGAAAGGGTCATCGCTGAATCACTGCTACTAATTAGGGATAGATTTTCAAAATGGTGCAGGGGATTATAGTCATAATACTTTCAATGACTTTGGGAGTCCTGAAGCAAACCCCCCCTATTTGCTTCTTTCAGAATTCACCCCTCAGTTTCCATGTCTCTAGCTTGACAGGTAAGGAAGGAAGAAAACATTTATCCAGTTCAACTGGTTTTTCAATAACATACCTTTTTAAAAAAAAAAAAAAAAAAAAAAACTTGGAGGGGATGAAAGTATCAATCATTTGCAGGAAACCTACTAATAGGAAATTAACTCTTCAGAGTTTGCCACTCAGCTGAAGTTTGAACTCATAAAGATTAAGTCATCTTACTTTCTTTTACCCTGGAAAGACCTCCTCACATCTCACTTATTAGCAGTATGACCTGGTCTCCATATGATATTATTACCCTACTCTGTTAATTTCAAAAGTGAAATTAGCAGGGGCGGAAAGGAAAGAAGGCAGAACAATGGATTAGGGGAGGGAAGTCAGGCAAGGAACTTTCTTGATTCCTATACAGTGTATATACAGCTCTGTTAAAATAACAGTAATGGTCTGACTTTAAACTGATATCAATAAAGAACTTCACAGTGAAGTCTGGCACTCTGCCTTTCTCTCACTCTTCTGTACCTGTGTGTTGTTGGGCTTTCAGAACAGCCAGTGATCGTACATCCCAGATGAACTTTTAGATCCATATAGAAACAGGTGAGCAGAGGACAAAGTGCCATATCCATCTCCTTCCTTTTCTGGGCCCATTTAATTCAGACTCTTAAGCTTAGTTTTATTTATTTCATTTTAAGTCTGTGAGCCAATTTAATGCTCTTGAAAAGTGAAGAACGATAGCACAAGTGTGAACCAAGGATAGTGCAGGCTGCTGTTGGGCAGGTTTCCCTTTTACTCAATGTTGCCAATAATATATCTCAGCCCTCACCTGCCATCACGCATTTTGTTTCCTGTTTTCTTTTGGAGATGTGCAGATTGGGATTGAGTCAAGACTACCAAATGCACTTTTTACTTGTGACCAAAATTAGGATTTGGGTGTGAAAATCCAGTTATTGTAATTATCACTTTTGTAACTAGTCTTTGGCTCTTAAGGCATGGAACTGTTTTATAAAAAGAGTAAGCAGATCATAGATTTACTGCTGTAATTTCTCACTTTCTTTCACTTGTGCTTTATTGAGTTTGGATACTTTGATATGGTCTTAAACACTAGCATACAGCTTGAAACAGAGACTCCTGAAAATATGGATCCAGAAATATTGAGCTATGTGACAATGTCCCAGTTTTTAGCACTAGCTGGCAAACTACTCTGTTGTGCCCTGAGCATAAAGTCAGCAACAGAGCAATTCCTTTCTCTCCTGCCACTGACACACTTCAAGCAAATGCAGTCTTTTTAAATTAAACAGGAGCTGTTCAGGTTCATGAAAAAAACCCACTATTGTCTAAAAGGTATAAATGGGTCTGAGAAGAAAAGAGTTATTCCCACTTTCAAATCAGCAGTGTGCAAGAAACATGCTGAGCCAAAAGGCAAGCCCAATACGGCCCACTTTTTAAAGATTCTGTCTACTAAACAAGCTCAAATGATCATATACTGTAGCTCTTGCTTCATCAGACATCCCCTGTACATTTGTCACTGCAGTATTTCATAACTGCTACTTTTTTCATGGGATTAATGATCATGTTTTATGTAACTCGTAAATGTAAATACAGGTTCCTGTCAGTCAACTGGAGAGTCACTAGAATAACTGAACTACAGAGATTTACATTTCATTTTGTTGAGACTAGAGTTTGCTATTAGAGTTAGAGGCAACATACCTATCCTTATGAGCTGCACTCATTTTTGTTTAATAAGCAGTTACTGTTTACAGATATTCCACAGAGGAAATACTCTCTTTATTAACACAAAACACTTATAAGATTACAGTAATTTCTTGCATAGTTTTCCATTTCTGTGAAAAGGAGCTCCCCTGTGGTTAGTTTCTTACTTTCTTGGTAAAAATTGTTTTTTAATCGATAGTTTCCTAATGAAAGCATGTAATTGATTCTCAGTTGATGATGACAGCAGGAATAACAGTAACGCCAGTTTTCTGTTCAAGAATCATTGGAAACAGCTATCTCACCATTTTCCTTCTTCCAGCAGATTTTTAAAAGCATCACCAGTGAAGATCCAGTCCAGGGTCAAGGAAGTCGGAGACTGATCAGTTTTTCACTCTCAGGTATGTCTTTGCTTGAATGCATAAAGCTATGAGACCAGAGGGTGGGACTGGAGATTTTTAAACCATGAAACAATTGTTTAGACTTAGATTGTTTAGGCTTAGTCTTGAAACTTTGAGGGCCAAAGGTTTAAAGAAGAGAGTCAGAAGTTCACCTGGAAAACATGCATACAGGTGTACCTGCAACTGAAAGCAATTTTACATCTGTAAAATGGGGGTAATAATACTGACTTCCTTTGTAAAGCTGGTTGAGAGCTACAGATAAAAAATACTAGATAAGCGTGAAATATTATTAATAATTGCATGTGCAAAAGGGCAGCAAGGTGTCCAGCTATCCGTTTGTATTTGCAGTTACTTAAACTTACATGCATAATTGTGGCAGCTGCCTATACAGGCCCCAGTTCAGGAAAGCATCCTTTTTCATGATTGCACGTACCCATGTGATTAACTTTATGCTTATCCTTAAGGTATGTTGAAGTCGATGGGATATCAGCACATCCTTAACCTTAAGCACATGCTTCAGTGCTTCCCTTAATTGGACCCACCTGTGTGTAACCATGTGTGTAAACCAGAGCTTGTCCGTGCTGTACTTTGGGCTTACAGAGGCTTCTACTTTTCTAAATTTGCCCTTAGGTATTAGTACGCCTTCACCTTGACTATCATTCCTGTTTCAAAATAATTATTAGTAGAGTGTTGTGGTAGTATCTAAGAATCCCAGTGCTGGACCAGGACTCCATTGTGGTAGGCACCGTACAAATCCAGAACAAAAAGACACTTCTTTCCACAAAAAGCTTGCAATCTAAGTAAAACTATACAAAAAACAATAAGAGGACTCTACATTTTAAAGCAATTAAGTAATGTAAATAGATAAGTAAAAAAAAAGGGAAAAAATACCATAAAACTAACATCCTGGAGCCAAATCCCAGAAACTGCCATACTGGATCAGCCCATCTAGTCCAACTGTAGTAGACAGTATTAGATGGTTCAGAGAAACCTTATAGTGGACAATTATGGAACAACCTTCCCACAGGGAAAGTTTCCTCCTAATCCCATGTAGTTTGTAGTTTATATGTCCCTTATTTTGTAACCCTGTGTTCTGGATATTGAGTTTTAAATGTTTATCCAATCCACGAACATTTGGTCAGGCAAATGTCCATTTAAGTCAGTGAGAGTTTGCCTGAGAAAGTACTGAATAAAAACTGAATCATAATCACTGAGTTCAGCGGAAGTTTGCCTGACCATATGTTCCCAGATAGGATAAACACTTATAACAGATACAAACTCTCATGTTTCAGGGCATTAGCCAACCACTATTTGATATCAGAAAGAAATGGGAATTTGAGTTACTTCAGTGCGAATTTTTCTCAGTATTCACTTATTTAGGGGATCAAAAATTGTTCCTGTGGGAGGTTAGCTCAAACCTTAACTGTTCAACAATAATACCAACAGTTAAGGCTTTTGTGGCTTTTTAATCTTTTATGTGATTATATTAATGTAATTTTTTAAAGTTTTAAAATTTTAAGAGAAATATTAGGGGCCTATTTTATTAGACTTACTTCAATCTATTTTAAAACTCCAACGCAACTCTGTAATTAGCTTTCAAAATAAAAAATAACATGACTTTTACACCTCTCTGAGAGGAATGTCATACTTCAGATTATAAACAGCTGTAAGTGTCTGAGTTCTTTGTCATGTTGGATGCAGAAAGATGAAATTCACTCAGGTTCTCATAATGAAACAGCTCCTTCATTAGAAGGCAGTTCATGGTCTGATGACAACATAACATCTTTGCTGAAGGCACTTTCTGCTGGTTGATGGATAGATCTTACTGTCTCGAGGTTTGTGTGAGATTCCACCTCTATTTTCCCTTTCTTAATTTCATCCCAACACTCCTAGTTATAAGTCTGTGCATCACTTTCAAGAATTTTTCTCAAGCTTTAATCTTTACACATTTTGATACTTGTACACGGTTTAGAGGGTTTTCTATGGCACTAATGACCATAATATATGAGCACCTCACAAACATTAATGAATTTATCCTCATAAACTCCTTGTGAGGTAGGGAAATATTATTACCCCATTTTACAAAGACTAAGGACCAGATACTCAGAGGGTATAAATCAGCACAATTAATTGAAAATCAGTAAAAAATTGTTTAGGGTCCTAAAATACTTGGGATGCTTACGAAAATTATAAGCAGAAGTGGCAAAATTGGCAGACAATACAAAATTATACAAGATAATTAAGTCCAAAGCTGACTGCAAAGTTTTACAAAGGGATCTCACAGAATTGGGTGACTGGCAAAAAATGGCAATTGAAATTCAGTGTTGATTGGAACAAAGTAATGCACACACTGGAACACATAATCCCAACTATACCTACAAAATGATGGGTATAAACTAGCTGTTAACACTCAAGAAAGAGATCTTGGAGTCCATCGTGGACAGTTCTCTGAACACATCCATTCAATATACAACAGCAGTCAAAAAAAGCTAACAGTGTTAGGAACCATTCTGAAAGGGATAGATAATAAGGTGTAAAATATCATAATTCCACTACAGTAACTCCTTGCTTAAAGTCATCCTGGTTAACATTGTTTTGTTGTTACCTTACTGATCAATCAGCGGACATGCTCATTTAAAGTTGTGCAATGCTCCCTTCTAATGTTGTTTGGCAGACACCTGCTTTGTCCACTGCTTGTAGGAAGAGCAGCTTAGTGGAGCTAGCTGGTGGGGGCTAGGAACCAGGGTCAAACAGCAGCTCTCCTGTCAGCTCCCTGCTCCCCTAAGTTCCCTGTGCGGCAGCTGCCCAGCAGGCAACCATTTTCCGGCAGTTCAGCTGTCCCTCCCCCCCACTTCCACATGCTGCTCATGCCCTCTGCCTTGAAGCTGCTCCTGGGAGCCTCCTGCTTGCTGCACAGGGTGTCCCCCACCCCCAGCCCCCTGCTTACCCCTTCTCCATACAAAATAGAGTGAGGACATGGAGGGAGAGAGACAGAGAGAGCTTTGGGCATCAGTTGCTGTCTCAACTTCCTGATCCACTTAAAAATGTACTTAAGAATGGGGTCAACTTACTGAAAGGGGCAATGTTCATCTCTCTCTCTCTCTCCCCCACACTCAGGGTGTGTGCTTCTGTTTCTGTCTGCATGCTGTCTCCCCTCCCTCCGTTTCTGCTGCCTTGTAGTGTGAGGCTCCATTAACAACAATGTGTTAACCCTTGAGGCCTCAGCCAAAAGCTAGTTCATCATTTAGCAGTAAGGTATTTCCTGGGAAATATCCCACTCTCTAACTTCACTACGTAAACCAAGGTTCACAATCATCATCGCTGTGTACAGTATTAAATTGTTTGTTTAAAAGGTATACTGTGTGTGTATATATTTATATAATATATAGATTTTTTTTCTGGTGAAAAACATTTCCCTGGAGCCTATCCCCCCCCCCATTTATATTAATTCTTATAGGGAAATTGGATTCACTTAACATTGGTTCACTTAAAGTCACATTTTTCAGGAAGATAACTACAACATTAAGCGAGGAGTTATTGTATATAAATCCATAGTACACCCACAGCTTGAATGCTGTGTGCCACTCGGGTCTCCCCAGCTCAAACAAAATATATTAGAATTGGAAAATCCACATATGCTACAATTTGAGATTTTCAGAACAGTCTTTGTATGAGATTTGGGTGACTAATTTTAGTGGGAATTAGGTATCCAAATCCCTTTGGCACCTATGAAAAATCTCAGCCTATATTTCCTTTATTCACTGATTTTGTAAGCCCTTCCCCTGAATCAAACTAAGCTGTTAGGATGTATTCTTTATAAACCCAAGCTGTTTACTGCTCAGGAGTCTATTACCTTTCCAGAACTTCTTTCCATAACCTCCAAAACAGGTTTGTGCTTTCAAGCACAGCCCTCGATCCATAGACTTTAAGGCCAGAAGGGACTGTTAAATCATCTAGCCTGACCTTCTGTATAACAAATTCCAGAGAATTTCACTCAGGTACTCTATGCTGAGCCCAATAACTTGTATTTGACTAAAACATGTTTTCCAGAGAGCCACCCAGTCTTGATCTGAAGACCTCAAGAGATGGTAGTTTGTTCCAGTGGTTAATCACCCTCACTGTTAGAATATTCAGACTAATTGTTCAACTTTCTCTTGTATTATTTTCTCGCTGAAAACAATTAAAAAGGAGCTCTGTCTTGCGGCCATTTCTGAATAATTAATTTCTTCTCATTTCATTTATTAATAGACCTGCATTCTCCTTAGTACTGTTTGTGCCTCTTCCCCTATATAAATAAAAAGCTCTTCTAATTCTCTTTTGTGCCCTTGGCTATCATGAATTCATTTCCTTCCTCCTTTTTTTTCCCTGTCTTTAATATTTTCCCTGCAAACCTGCTATAACTGGATTCTTGTTTGCTTACCTCCCCACTTTTCTACTTTTTAAAATCTCAGATCTTTAAATGTCTCTTTGTGCAGTCACTCTGGCCAATTCTTATTTCATGGATTTTTGTTTTTTAAGAGGAACCAGAGTGTTCAGAGATTTTGAGGCCAGATGGGACCATTATGACAGTTCAGTCTGACCTCCTGCATAACACAGGCCATAGAACCTGAGCCAGTAGTTCTTGCATACCCTGTTAGCCCTTATATATAGGATCTTTTAGGATTCCCCTGTCTTATTTTGCACTCTTGGATTTTAATACTTGCTGTCACTTTATCTTACTCATAAGATTTTCTAATTCCTTAATATTTGCTCTCTTGATGTCAACAGTACAGCTGCACCACTGAACCTTTTTCTTACTATGCTGAATTCAAGAACCTCATACCTGCATTCAGAGCTTGTCTATACAACAAGCTAACGTATGGCAAGTTGAGGTGTGAATGTACAGCACAGGCTTGCTGCACACTAACTAGCCAGGTGGACCCTGGGACTGCTCACTAAATGTTTTCTGAACCATCACTTAATAAATATTCAGTGAGAATATTTTCAGAACCATTCTGATTAGAGGGAAATAATATGTGGGGAAGCATAATGGATTCGGATACTATGCTTCTATGGGTTGTGACAAAGCTCCAAGTCTGTACTTGTGGGTCCTGCGCTTCCTGGCAGATTTAGGGGCCTCAGAAACTCATCTAGGCCCCAGAGTGACCTCCCTTTCTCAGTATAATTGGCAAGAGTCACCACCTAGTGAGTTGCCTTCATCACAGGCCAGTATGGAAGATGGAAAAAGGGGGGAGCCCGGGCCCGCCCTCTACTCCGGACTCCAGCCCAGGGACCCTAATAGTATCAGCTAAGATGGCTGACCTTTTAGGCACAAAACACAATACAATTCCCTGGGCAACTTCCCCACAGCAGTCCTCGCTTCTTCAAACTCCACTTCACCCTTACCTCAGGGCCTCCTTCCTTCTGTGTGATATGTTGTCCAACACTCAGTCTCACCAACAGCACAACCTCCTTCCACAGCTCCTGACACCCACACCCACCTGACTAACTGGGAGGTTTTATCGGGTTTCAGCCAGTCCCTGATTGGCTTCAGGTGTCCCAATTAGGCTAGCTGTTTCTACTCCTTTCTAGAAGGTTCTTAATTGACCCCAGGTGTCTTGATTGGTCTGGAGTAGCCTTTGTTTGGCTATCCAGGGAACAAGGACCTGCACATCCTGAGACTAATATACCTGCCTTCCAGCACTCTCCTATATCCTTCTGGTCTGACTCCGTCACAGGGTATGATAGAAAGGCCCACCATAGTGCTAACACACTAGTAGGAACTTGCCTGAATTTTGTTTCCTGACCCTTTAATAGGAAAGTTACACAACCTCTCAGAAATATTGCATGTCCCATTGCAAATAAAATAGGAATCTTTCAGGTATCTACCAGTTCCCAGATAATTTTCTGCAGATATTCCCTGTTGTATTTTTTAATGACTGTAAGAACTTTGTGGTGAGATGTGATAATACTGTTGGGATATCTGTCCCTTCAGCAGCTGATTGTACAACCCTTATTTATGTGAATATTGCATGGAAGTCATGGGGACATGCATGCATAAGGACTATCTATTTTTCAAGGTTTTGATATGGCTCCCATCATTAAGCACTTGAATGAGTGAGGATTGCAGGATCAGGCCCTGACACAGCCATGAAGACTGCTCAGGACTATAAACAGAGAGGATCAGGAAACAAACTTTTCTGCCCACCATACATGTTACATAAGTCTTATATAAGAAACAAAGAAGTGCTCAGATTGCTGTGCTGTCAAATCAAAGATAGGGCCTTGTCCTCAAATTATTAGGGTGCCTTCATTCTATCTTGTGTCAGCCACTGCTCCTCGTACAGACTGAGTTGTATTTACTGTATCATTCTTCCATGCTTCCATAAACCTAGTGTAGGGTTCATATAATAGTAAGGAAAAGAATTCTTCAAAATTGTAGGATTGATTCTCCATTCTGTTCCACTGCTCTTGTGGTAGTGTAAAGCCACAAATTTTAGTGCAGTTATACCACCATAAAACTAGCATGCCAGAGGAAGAACCAGACCCTGTATTTGTTGAGAGAGTTAAAATATAATTAACCTAATAGTCAGTACTTCCACAGTAAGTGAAAAATAACATCACACATACAAAGACAAGGTACAGTTGTTCACCGAGCCTAACCCCAGGCTTACAACCCCTCTGTGACCTTTGCATGCAATGTTGGGGCCACTAGAGCCATCTAAACACAGACCCGATGACACTCCCTCTGACTATTCCAACCTCCCAATATTGACACGAGCTCCTCTTCCCTTCTGTTGAAGGTTCATAAGCTTTCTATGTTTAATGTTGACTTAGGGAAGAATGGAGTCCACAGAACAACTTCTTCTTTTTTCATGTGGCAATAGCAACATTTAAAAGTTGAAATCCATTCGAGGGCTTCAGGCAATGGAGAGTGCAACTTTGCTATATATCCTGGGAATGTAAAGATTGGGCACTGATTCGCAATGTGCTCAATGGTTTGGAGGTCTCTGTATTTGCACTGTGCTGAATCCTTGCTACTCCATTTGTGCATCAAGTGCATACATCTTCCGTGTAATGCCCTAATACTGTTGGTCATCCATTATCTTAGGCAGAGTAAGAAACCAGGTGGTTCAGTGATAGAATAATCTAAAGATATGCCTGGTAAATGCCAGGGTCTGCCGAAGTGTCTTCTGGTTGAAGTTGGATGGCAGATTTGTTTCTCCTTCTGCCCAGAATGATTGGCAGGACTTAAGGTGAGTGTGAGACAGGTGAATAAGGTTATCATGGAGCAGGAACTTTTCTTCAGCGAGAGCTTTCTTGTACTTGCACATCATAGCCACCTTTCACTGTATGGTTGGAGAAGGGATGTTTTTGAGGACTGGAAGCCAAGGCAGCAAAGTGGATTTCAGGGTGCCAGTTACAAGTCTCCTAGTCATATTTTGCTGGATAGCAATGAGGTCTGTGAACATGTTTCTTCCCCAGACAGCTGTGCAGTACTTGTCTGTGGAATAAACTAAACCCACTGTTGCCATTCATAGCATTTGAGCACTGCAACCCCAGCTAAAACCTGCTTGCTTTTGAAAGATATTGTTGTGACTCTTTGTTTTATGTTTGAAAGGTTGGTAGATAAGATCGTGATAAAGAGATGATCGTGGCTGAGTGCCTTGCCACAGAAGTTTATGTTCAGCATCCTCTTAGCTTCAGAATTGCTGAGATGGAAAGCTGATGACACTGTTTTTGATGGATTGGGTTTGAGTTGCCAGCACCGAAAACAGTTTTCCATCTTCTTCTGATCAGGATTGTGGGTGTCTTTCGTTTTGCTGGAGGTTGCAGCCTGTGTCGCAAGTGACAGATGATCAGTATAAATGAGCATCTCAGGCATACCACTGATGGATAAGTTAAAAAGGGATGGTGCAAGTACTGATCCTTGTGGGAGGCCATTGTGCAGCCTCCACTTTTTGCAAACATGACTGATGAGATGGCCACGGAACTTACTTCTTTGAAAGCATTGACTTAGTGAGTTAGAAATGTCTGGCTGGATTGAAGCAGGTTGGATAGCTTCAGCTCTAGGCCCTTGTGCCAGCAATGCCATAGGCTGATGACAAGTTGATAAAAGCTGTAGCCATTTTAATCTTCCATTGAAAGATGGCCTCAATATGTGGACACAGAACTAACTTATGTGCACTAAAATTTAAAAAAAATCATGTTGATATGCCAAATCATGCAACTTTCCCTGGTACATGACATTGAGAAACAAACTATCCCATATAGTGCCTGTCTGAATTGTTCCACTTGTACTTGGACGTGTATCTGGAAGATTATTAATGAAAGCTGATTTGGTTTTTTAAATACTGAGTGCTATGGTCTCCATAGTTTATTCCAGGAGTAGAATTAGGCTGGAGGGTCATTATAGTTACCTGCTCATAAAGAACAATGAGCAGGTAACTATAATATCAATGATCAGGTAACTATAATATCAAGTGCTAGATATTTTCATTCCTATCTGTCAAAAACCCATATCACTGGATAACAACAGAGGCAATTTTTCTCTAAGGGAAAAATGTAGAAAGCAATAAATATTTCTGTTTGAGAGTCTTTTGAGGAGACATCAGAGAAAACAAAATCAGTTTCTCTGATAAGAAAATCATACTTTCTCATCCTGTGGCTTTCATTACAAGCCTTATTCTGTTATTCTGCTCTGGCACTGTCATTAGTATCCCTTTTTCAGTTATGGTTTGGGCTTTCCTGGAATATACTGCTGATAGTGCAGTATTCACTGCAAAGCCAGTTGATCATAATGGAATTGGAAGCCACACTTTATTTGAAAGGTGTCATGTACATAAGAACCTCACATGCAGGAGGAGCAGTCTATACAAGCTTCCAGTTTTTAAACCTTTGTACAACATAAGGTTTGCAGTCTGAACCAAAACATTTTATTTGTGGAATGATTCTGTGAAAAGCATGACAGCACCCACTCTCTCAGAAGTACTTTCTAGCAGGGTGTTTTTTCACTTACCCTGGTTTGTACTGGATTAAGAGTATTTGACAGATGTGAGAATGAGATTCTTAAAATATAGCATGTTTATAATACTCTTGTGCGACGCTTTTTGAAATCTCTGCTGATGAGCTGAGTGTCCCAGGTGCAGAGGAGCACACCGGTTCAGGCTGAGACATTCCTTAGGGATACATTTATTAAAGAGGGAACTCTATATCCTATTAAAGGGGAAAGGAAAGAAGTTGGTAAAGTACAGACAGGGGCTAGTGAGGAACAGTCCAACAAAACAGAGTCACATTTAAATATAACGCATGAGGGCAAGCAATTGAATATTGACAAAATGTACAAGTGCTATATACAAATGCTAGAAGTCTGAATACTAAGATGGGTGAATTAGATAGAGTGCTGGTGTTAAATGGGGATATTAATATAATAGGCATCACGAAAATTTGGTGGAATGAAGATAATCAAATGGACGTGGTAAAACAAGGCAGCAGGTTTAATACAAACAAGATTAAGTACTACTTCACGGAAATAACCTGTGGAACTCATTCTGTGGGATGTTGTGAAGGCCAAAAGTATAACTGGTTCAAAAAAGGACTATATAAGTTCATGGAGGATAGGTCCATCAATGGCTATTAGCCAAGAGGGTCAGGGATGCAACTCCATGCTCAGGACAGCCCTCAACCTCTGACTGTCAGAAGCAGGAGGGGAAGATGGATAGATTTCTCCAGAATTGCCCTGTTCTGTACAATCCCTGAAGCTCCTTGGCCACTGTCTGACACAGGGTACTGGGCTAGATGAACCATTGGTCTGACCCACAATGACAGTTATGTTCTTAAAAGCAACCACAAAAAAATTATTTACTCTTTCACTTGGGACTGTTTTTCATTGGGTCTTATCACAAACTCTCTAGTGAAGCAAAATATTTTTGCCTAGGTCCGTAGAGTTTAGCCTCTACTCTTTGACATAGCTGTACTCTGACATACACTTTGTGTTCATTTGCAAAGCATTCCATTAGGAGTTCCAGTCCATCCAGCATATCCTCTTGTTGACACAACTGCACCATTATTAATGGGTTTTAGTTGTTCTCATCAAACCTGGCTCAGCTGTCTAATCAGGTTTCTGTGAAAATACTAGCACTGTGATGATGAACTTGTGGCAGATGAGGACTTTTAAACAATCCTCCAAGAGAAATATTTTTAAAAATTTAGAAAGATTCTCCAAAGTTGGTTGAATTTATCTTCCCTAATGTTTTTTATCTCTTTAAGGCAGTGACAGAAAGAAAGAAGCAAAACTGCTATTTATTGCTTTAGTTTGAATATGAAATAGTTTTAAATGAAAGGGGATGAAACTCAATACAAATAGCGGTTGAAATAAAGAATCACACACTGAAATCATTAAAAGCAAGTGGTTTCACGTTCCAAAGGAAGGTAGAAATGCATCTGGAAAAAGAGATTCAATGGATACAGGCACTACCTACTAAGGAGTCCTGAACTAATGAGATACAAAACAAACTACAGGTATTTCATGGGCTTCAAAAAGACAAGTCATAATGGGCTATGTGGCCTTCTTCAGGACCTTATGGGTAAATTTGAAAAGAGGGTTCCATCTGCATGACTCACAGTAAAGCCCCTGGGAGTTGTGCAGCCAGAAATCCTGCTCTAAGCTTTGAAATGGTAGGCATGTACTTTCCTAGATTTGCTTAGAAGAAACCCACCAGTACAAAGAAGCGGACTTATTTAAAGTGTAGGAAAAAGCTCCCGTGAAGCAGCAATAGTTTAAAAACCATATGACATCATACAGCCAAAACTTCCAATCCCAGCTGACTAAATTTGGGTGTCTAAAGTCGTATTTAGATGAATGTTAGATTTAGGAACCAAACTTTAGGCACATGTGTTTGAAAATTTGGACTGTATGATATACTATACAAAAATAAAATACATTACATTGTGTAATAAAATAATATTGCAATAAAATTAATATTGAACAATGATGCTTTTATTGTCAAAAAAGATAAAGCGTTGTATTCTAAAATACAGAATTCAAATGAGTTCCAGCTTTCTAGGGCAGAGAGCAGCAAAAATATTTAAAAGGAATATTACAAGGATTATTTACAAGGAATACCTGAATGTATCAAATAGAATTAAGTGAATCTTGACAAACTTAGCTTCTCCTTTTGCCTGTGGAGTATCTTTGAGCTAATCAGACTATTCAACTTTTTGCAGATTTCCAGGCTTTGGGTCTGAAGAAAGGAATGTTCTTCAACCCAGACCCGTACCTGAAGATTTCCATTCAGCCTGGAAAGCACAGCATCTTCCCAGCGCTTCCTCACCATGGACAGGAGAAGAGATCCAAGATCACATGTAATACTGTGAACCCTATCTGGCAAGGAGAGGTAGGCAGCTGAGTATCTCCCATTCTCTAGACTGCTCTACTCTGTTTTAGTGCTTTGTTTATAACATTTTCTTAGAACATGGAAATAAGCCTGATGATATCTCAATCAACAGTACTTTAAAAAAAAATCTAGCTTCTTGTTTGTTACCAAACAGGGTATTGTTTTTTAATGCAAAAGATCTTAAATCAGTCAACTTAATCAAAGTTATTTTAACTACTGTTAGTGTTCAACAGAAGAGTACATACATATAAATTTTCTGTGTAACCTCCTTTTCAGCCTGAGTCAAATAGCTTGCTCTATTGTCTCACTTGGTTCTAAGGTGAACTTACAGTTTGATACAATTATAGGACTGCATACAATTTCATCTTCACTCATTTTCTCTCTTTCACAGACATAAATATTTTACCCATACTTTCCCAGTGTATTTGAATATCTGTTTATTTGTTTTGTACATCAGATTTTTGCTAACTTAAACACCTGCTATTTATTTGTTAAGTGCAATACTTATTCCCTAGTTAACGATTCTTGACCCAATCATTTCTAGCAGGCTAACATTTTTCTTGACATGACTTCGGAAATATCATGGGGAAGTCTGGCCCATAAGCAGTCTATATGCCTGGCCTGTAGGTCAGCATGGTTAAAATTGTGATTTAACTGATTGTTCTTGTTACTTGATAATCTTAAATTTATTAATGCCACAGGCCTAATTTTCTACTAAGATGAATGTTAGATTAATATTTTCTGTACATATTGTGTTTTAAGGCCATAATTTTAAAAAATCATTATTGAACATAGGCATCACCCAGCACTGAAGAATATAATCAGATGTTTTTGAAAACTGCTGTTAGACTGATTGAAGTTCTTGTAGTTATGAAAATAGAGAGAAAACATGTTATGATGTGTTATAGTTACAGCATGTAATCAAAAAAGGATGTGTGTGATTGAAAAATGTTGGTGGTAATGTAAATTAGAGGCCGATTTGGCACATTTGCCCATCACCTGGAAGAAACACTCAGAAGTCAGCTGCACCTGCTTGAATGGATTCAATAGGCACCAGTGAGAACTTAGTGCATTTTACTGTTGCCTGCTGCTTTTAAAATACACCTGAAACAGAAGCATACAGCACCTATGTAGTAAACAAAGGGCATTAAACACAAAGGATCTGACTTACCGGTGTTCTCTATTAGGCCTATGAGTTCCATTTCACAAAAATGGTAAAAAAAGAAAAAAAAGCAAAACCCAAAACAAATACGTGGATCCAAATTAAATATAAACTGGATAATAGTTTTGGGCTCATCTGTGTTGAGCCCTGTGCCAAAGGTGGGGGGGGATGAGATCCAAAGAACAATGACTACACGCTCCTACACAGGAGATGGGCAGCGTTAGGGAGCACAAGGACTATGTGAGTGTAGCCGTGCTACCAGTACTTGGTACCCCAGAGGAGGGTTACAGGGACACGGCCTGAATCCTTCATTCGGTATTAACTGGTACAGCTGGCAACACTTGCAATGGAGGCACATGCTGTCCCTGTGAAAAGAGTGATGAAGTGGCTGTACTGATGGACATTGGGTGGGATTTTTTGAAGCATTCATTACAAACCTAACTCTGCTCTAGGGTGACCAGACAGCAAATGTGAAAAATTGGGACAGGGAGTGGGTGGTTATAGGGGCCTATATAAGAAAAAGACCCAAACATCGGGACTGTCTCTGTAAAATCGGGACATCTGGTCACCCTACTCTGCTCCCACCCAGTTAAGTCAATACAGTTAAATATGATTTACCTTCACTTTTATGCCCCTTTGCATTACCAGAGCAGTATAAAACGGCTTTAGTGTGAATGAGACTCAGGCCTTCTGAGACTGGCTGCTGCTCTGACAGTTTGTCAGTACTCCTTCGTCCTCAAGTCATGCCGGGATGTTGGAGTTTGTTCAGTGACATTCCATTTCAGACAGAGTTTTGAAGTGATGGAGGGTAAACAATGAGATAGCCTAATTGGGGCTTGAACAACAAAAAAAGAGTACAGCGGCTTCAGACTTCTTCACTCAGTCCCGTGGTTCCCTTGAGGGCATGAGAACCTCCGGGCTCACATCTTTAGTACTGTTAGCCTGCATGACTAAGAAATTCTAAGCAATTGTGATGTCTGTCAGCATACTCCATTCCTGCCTTCTCTGCAGCCAATATGAAGACATTTAGCTCCCACAGACCTGTAATACATTCTCTGTTCCCCAGGCACTAATGACCTAAAATCCTCATCCACTTGTCCATGTATTAGCAATGAAAAACCAATGGCACTTTCCAGTAAATAAAAGTTGTTGGGCCTGATTCTCCACTGTCTTTCACTTTGTGTAGGGAAAGCTGGAAATGCTATTAAACCAGAATGACAGCATTTTATACTGACTCAGTGTGCATTTTTCACAGGTATACTTAGCTACATAAGCAGAAAATCAGGCCCACAGTATGTAAAAGTTAGGTGTGGGTTTTTTTCCCATGAAAATGTTTTAGGTCTTGAATTCATTTTAGACGTATTAGTTTTTATAAGATGCTCTGTCATTGTGTAATTGCTTTGTGTAAATAGCAACCAGATGTTCCTTTTTCTTACTTGAATGACAAGTCTAATTTGGGATATTTATGTACCTCTGCTGAAAATTCAGGGTGGGGTTGAGTGAGGGGAAGAGGACTGTTCAGTCATTATAAATGTCTGCAGACTGGGGTCTTAAGTCTGCTCTGTTATGCCTGGCCAAACTAATAACTAACGGAGAGCAGAATTTGGCTCAAATTTTCTAGGTCGGGGTGTTCAAACTACATCCTGCAAGCTAATTTTGTCCAGCCCTGCAAGCTCCCGGCTGGGGAGGCTAGCTCCTCCCCACTTCCCCCGCTGTTCTCCCCCCCCCCACACACACACAGCCTCAGCGCACTGTGCGAGCAGCGCTCTGGGGGGGCCGTGCTCCAGGCCAGACATGCTGCGCGCTCCTTCGGATCAGCGTGGCAGCACACCTGGGTGGCGTGGTAAGAGGGCTGGTACCAGGGGGGTTCGGGGGATGATCAGGGGATGGGGAATGGGGGTTGGATAGGGCGAGGGAGTCCCAACTGATGGGAGTGTGGCTAGGGGTCAGGGGGACAGGGAGCTGAGGGGTTGGATAGGGGTTGGGGTTCTGGGGAGTGATTGGGGCAGAGGGGCTTTCTGGAGGGGGCAGTCAGGGGACAAGGAGAAGATAGGGGGTGGGATCTTGGTGGGGGTGGCTAGGGGCAGGGGTCTCTGGAGGGATTAGTGAAGGGACAAGGAGTGTGGGGGTGGATGGGTTAGGGGTTCTGAGGGGTGCAGTCAGGAGGCAGGAAGTGGGAGGGGAGCCAGATGGGGGGCAGGGCCAGGCTGCTTGGGGAGCACCATCTTCCCTACCTGGCCCACCATATGGTTTTGAACTCCAAAGTGGCCCCTGGGCCAAAAAGTTTGCCCATCCCTGTTCGAGGAGCTATCCACATGCAGACTGTGAGGAAATGATTCATCCACCCCCTTACATTCATGTACCCTGATGTTCGCTGGATATATACTATGTTGTTCCATATATTTAACCAGTGCACTTAGATTTCATACAGTATAGCATCTTCCGTTCTTAGTATATCCCAGAGCACTGTGCTCAGTGATGAATTAAATACTATGCATGTAATTCACCACAAGTATAGGCAACTACAACTCTGTGAATGGGAGAGAGATTGCAACCACTGTGAAATTGGCCTTGGTACTGTGCTGGTATTTCATCATGTGTTCCTGGCTTTAGCCAAGTGGACAGTGTTACTTTTTACCTTTCAGACAATATTCATGAGATCTTCAGCTTTCACCTGAATAGTCACTAGGGAAAGGCAGAAAGGGCCTGGGTTTAATTTCTTTTTGCACCCCTTGTGATGCAGAAATCTTTCTGCTCCCCTTATTCCATTGAAGTCAATGTGAATTTTGCCAAAGATTTCAATGATGCCCTGATTCCACCCAGCATACACAGAGCCTTGTGTACAGTAGCCTCATTATATAGCCCTTGCTAACAAACAGCCAAGCAAAATGGAAAAGATCCTAAATGTATTCAACTGTATGCAAAAATTGTAGTGTATATAGCTGTAATTTTCTGAATCTCTGGTGATAATTGAAGTTTGAAGGCCCAAGACAGCTCAGATTTCCTTCAGGAACTGATTAAAAGTAAGAAGTAAATACATTAGATTGCTTTGATATGTCATTCTGCTACACATACAATTTAACTGCCATTTCTGTTCCCCCAAAAGTTCTTGCTAGTCTCACACTTCAATGCCCATAGGAGTCCCCAAAGTATTTTTAATCTGTGCTATACTAATAAATATGTAGGCCCTACATGGAGGAATGAAAGAGAAATCATAATTAACTGTGGAAGTGGTGTTTGAAATTGATATTTCCATGAGTTCTTTTAAATTGTTAATGGGATTGTCCTGAACTTTGCTATTAATAAAACAAGAGAAGTCTTGCTAGACCATCTTAGCCTCCAAAGATGAAGAATTTTTAAAGAGTCTATCACCCACTAACTCAGAATTTTGTAGAACACATGAATTTAATGTCAGGGGAACTTTTTCTATTTTTCATTGCTACAGCATGCTCATTATAAGCAGATAGCAAGTCTGTGCATGGAGGCTCCATCCAACTTTCAAGGCAGTCAATGGAAAAATTCTCATTGACTTCAGGAGGATTTGGATCAGACCCTACAACAGCAGCACATATTCAGGTATATACTGGGAGTCTCATGCAGCAAAAGAGACAATGTGCTTCAAGATAACAAAGCGCTGTTGGGCTGGCTCAGCTGACTGAAGGGCACTTGTTATTGCTGCTGAATTTGGGAGCAAAATGGCCTCTAGTAGATCCTTAATATAAGTATTATCGCAGTCCACAGTTATGGACCAAAACTCTGCAGCTTACAGTAGTGATGTTGCAATGCTTTGTGTTGCTACTGTTTAATACTGTAGTATTTTTGAAGCAGTTGTGGATGTGCTATGATTGTACTTATTGCTTTTCCCTGATACTTTACACTTGCCTTCATAATGTACATTTTATTATAGTCACAATATATAGCTGCTAACACAATAGTGCTCACTACTATAGGATCCCATATCTATCCACATTGGCTGACAAGCAGCACAGCGTGCATTTTGCCATCTTTCCTCTTAAGGACATTTCTGTGTCCTTAAATAATGGAAATGGTGAATGTTGCGGTGCATTAAAATTGTAATTAACTATACTATTGGAAATGAGAAACCTAGTGATGAAATATTCAGCTAAAAGACTAAATCTGTTCTCACCCATCAAAACTAAATTATCGTCTTTTAAGATTTATTTCTTCTTACATCTTCCCTTTTTATGATAGATATATCGGATAAAATTTCTGTTTAATTATATTGCGTATTCAGCTGCAAATCAGGAGCTTCATTCCTCTTGTCACCTATGTTTTAATTTATCTACTTGTCATCAGCTACACTGACAATCTTTTGTACATAAATTCAGTCTAATCAGGGTTAATGGGTTTATTCTGATTTATTTCAAATTTCCTGTATATTGTTAGAAGCCTGTCTCTATGATTCTCCTCTCTTCTTCCCATGATATTTCTTACCATGTTTATTCAGATATGAGAATAATGTTGGTGAAATATACAAACTACAAGTAAATCATCAAAATCAGCTGACTTAATGTTATAATTATCTCGAACCCCTGGAATGGAATGTACTAGCCCTTTTAAATGGGTGCAGATGTATTCTGCAAAGGCAGCATTTAAAATGTACCATGAATTCTGTACCATATGTGAATGGCATGCACAAAATCCCCATGCAAAATCCCCATGCAATCTATTTGTTTGAATAATTTGTGTATACAGGGTCAGGGAGCAGACATGCAGTAAAATGCAGCTTACAGTCTTCAACCCACAAAATGACACTTGCTACAAGGTGTCTGCAGAGTAGCTTCTCTCACGTGTTTTAAGGAAAGCCAAGGTTAGCATAACCACTGTAAACATAGAATCATAGAGGTTTAGAGCTGGAAGGGACCATGAGAGGTTAGCCAGTTCAGCCCCTCTCACCAGACCAAGACCAAAGTATTTCTAAACCATCCCTGACAGTGTTTGGCTAACCTGCTCTTAAAAACCTCCAATGATGGGGATTCCATAATTGCTCTTGGAAGCTGTGACTGGGCTAGCCAACCCCGCACTAGTGAGGAAGGGGTTAAGCCAGTAGCTCTGGCAGCAGAAGTCCCGCCCCCGAGGTACTGGGCATGCTCCAGGTGCCCTAGCAGCCTGGGGGACCTCTGCAGTGGAGCCAGTAGGAAGTGACCTAGGGAGGGTGGGGGAGTGGTATCTCCTTCCCGGGTGACTCAGTGTGTTTTGGTGGGACCTCCCCGCTGAGTCTATGGCAAATTGCTGAGCCACTGTCAGGGCCCTGGGTTGGGGCCTGGTGGAGGTGGCTGGGCCCCCCTACCTAGGCCACCACACCCCTAGATAGGTGACTACCTGCTTATATAGACTTTAGGGTGCTACCCTGCCTTGCCCTGCCACTGGGGGCGCTCCTCTAGACTTTGGGGTGCTGCCCTGCCACTGGGGGCGCTCCTCTAGACTTTGGGGTGCTGCCCTGCCACTGGGGGCGCTCCTCTAGACTTTGGATACCCTGAAGTAAGGGCAGACCTACCGAGTCTGGCCATTAGGCCGTGTTGCCCCAAAACTTGGGGGTGTGAACCCCGACAGAAGCCTATTCCAGTATGTCACTATTCTTAGAGTTAGAATGTTTCCTCTAATATCTAGCCAAAATCTCCCTTGCTGCAGATTAAGCCTATTACTTGTTCGGCCTTCAGTGAACATGGAGAACAGTAGATCACCATCCTCTTTATGACAGTCTTTAACATATTTGAAGACCATTAACAGGTCCCCTGTGTTCAGTATGTGTATGGATTAGCTGGCACGTACACATGAATCTCCCAGTAGCTGACACACTGTGCTTGATCCTGAATGAAGTTTCAACAGTGTGAATCTATAAAAGCCAGTAAAACCAGTGCAAGTGAGAGGAGAATCAGAACCCTAGTGAGTATTTTAAAGTGTCAGTTCATGTCCTCAGATCCATCCAAAATCTGACTGTCATGTATGATTGAAAAGATCTTCATGGGTACAATAAAAGATCCCCCCTGCTTTTCAAATTACAGGGGAATAAACTACTACTGTACATTTCTTAGCAGCAGAACAGAGGAAGAACTTGAAATCTTAGAAAAATATTTTTCTAAGTAGAGGAGTTTACCTCATTAGCCACAAAATCAAATTGTATTTCCCCATGTTCACTACAAGAAATATGTTAAATATTGAGGTAATGTTAATTTCTTATCTTAAGAAATATGTCCTGGACTGAATAGGCATTAAGATGACATATGGAATACAAAGCACATATCAATAGAGATCCATTAATAAACATGGGAATAGGTTGGATAATGACTATATCTGGCAGAGGCACCGATGTGGAAATATTGCCAACAGCTAAATCCATGCATGGAGATCTGCAGTGGCAAACACAGCTACAGTACAAGTGTTGTACCATGGTGTTCAGAAATACAGCACAATGTTTTTTATTCTAGATACTCATTTTATTGTAGAAAAAATGAAGGCCCATACCTTTTGTACGTCTTACCAAAGAATTCTATGGTCCCATTAAAATATGATTAAAGTTTAGCAAATATGATTCAAATATGGTTAAAGTATTAGCAAAGTTGAAACAATTTTTGTTAGTATGATAAGTGGCCAAATCAGCCCATCAAACACATACATGTTTTATCTGTTGGATCATGTAACATTTTACTGGGTATAATTGTGTGACATAGTTTAGTGTTTTTGCCCTTCTAATTCTTTGCCTTGTATTGGGAAAATCTTCAGTTCTGTCCTGTAGTTTTTGACCCATGCCTTTTGTGGGTGTCCCTGAAGATTGCAGAGGGTTTGGAGCAGGACTTCTGATAAGGGCAGGAGCTCCCCGCCCCTTGGTTTCCTCCATCTTGAGAATACACATATGCTGTAGTGAATGAACCTCTTAGAAATACCTAAAAGAGACTTCCAGAGTAGTTTTATGAGAGATTAGGATTGAGAAAACTGATTCCATTAGATTATCTCAATCACTTGATCGATCAGTCCTTCACCCCTTGTATAGATTGTGCCGATCACAACACATCTTCCATTTTTCTCATATCCTGGCCTTCCTTCTCCATGTCTATTCAAAATAAAATTTTCTCATCTCTTTGAAGGTGGGCCAATTAGTCATTTCGGTTCCCAGGGGTATCACTTAGCGACAGCTGCAGTCCATCGATTGTCAATGAGCCTCGCTATCTGCCCAGCCTACCGCGTTTCACTATGGTTGCTCTCAACAATGATGTACTGCACTCCACTCTGCTGTTTGATCACTTCACTGGGGACTCGGTCAGATTAAAATTCCCAGAATTCTTCTTTCCATCAACCTCTCCATGACAGACAGTTGCTGCTCCACTGTCTTCCTCAGTGCCCATGTTTCACTGCCATACAACATTGCTGGCAGTACTATTGAATTGAAGAGGCTTGTGCCTGTTGCCCTATTGATTTTTTTCTTGGAAACATCCTTGACAGAATTGAATGTGCACCAACCTGCTTTCTTTCTTCACGAGAGTTCACCTTCCTGATCATGGCACATGTTCATGTCTTGGCCCAAATAGACATTGCTCGATTTCTTTTATCTGTTCTCCTTTGATTTTTATTTAGGCTTTTGGCAAGGTGTCAGACCCATACATTTTGTGTTGGTGTGATTAATTTTCAGTCTGACTTGGCTGCTTTTTGTGTTGAGTTCTTGCAACATTTTCTGTAGTTTGATAGCATTTTCAGCGATCAACACAATATCATCTGCAAATCTGAGATGGTTTTACTGCTCTCCATTGATGTTGATTCCACCCTTCCAATTCTTTCTTCACTGGGATGCAAAGGTGAGTGTCAAATAAATGTATATCTGTAATGCAATCAGAATTTGCTTCCTTTAATAGTTTGATATAGTTTGTGTCAGTGCCCTGCTCTGCAAGAGCTTTCAAACACTGCATTGATGTCTACATTGTTGAATGCTTTTTCATAGTTGACTAAGGCAGTACGTAAAGGGAATTTGTATTCCCTTGAGCATTCCAGTAGCTGGTTATAGTGAAAATTTGGCCCATTCTGCTGCAATTTCTTTGAAAGTATGCCTGCTCTCTTAGCTACTGCATATCCAAACTCTGTGAGAGTCGATTTATTAGCTTGTAGACATGAGAGAGCAGACATACTGGATGATAGTTCTTTAGATCCTGTTCTAGTTTTCCATCCCTGTTCTTTAGCACCATTATTGTTCACCTGTACCATGTTAAATTCCCTTCTGCATTTTTTGAGGCTTCTGAGATTTTTAGCCATCTTTAAGAGCCTTTCAATTCGGTACTTATTAAAGTCCTCCCTTTGTTGTCTTCCTTATCAACTTGCAGAGGAGGGAGTACTCAAGTTTGTCACCATCATTTCACTTCATATTCCTCCACTTCTCTAGCAAGTTCTGTGTTTCCTCCAAGATTTTTCTCTTTGCTCTTTTCGGTCTCTTTCTCAGCTAAATTCACACATTGCCTCGACTTATCAGTGAAGTTTTATAAGCCTCATCACAGTTTTCTAGAAGACTCCAGTCTTCCTTGGAAATGTTCACTTTCAAGATTGCCTCTTCGAATATTTTTGGCTGCTGTCTCTAATTTTGCTACCTGGTAGTGCTTTCTTCTCTTCTTTTCAATGAAGTTGAGTGAGTGATGGTCACTACCATGTTAAATAATGGTACAGCTGAGATGTCTTGTACAATGCACCACTTATTGATCAGAATATAGTCAATCTCATTCTTGTTCTTTGCACTGGGAGTGATCCATGTCCACCTCCTCTTGGCGGCCTCCTTAAACCAGGTGTTACCAATAAACATTTCTATCATCTCTGCCAGAGTTGCCAGTCACTCTCCTCATGGATTCTGTTTGCCGATGCCATACCTTTACACTTTTCACCTTCTTTCCCTCTTCCAACTTTGGCATTGAAATCTCCCATAGCAATCATATGTGGATTTTTTATTCTTAACAGCCCCTTGTTGACTGAACGTACAACGGATTGAGGAGTGCACAAGGAGTTGGGGCCCATTTATTCATGTTGTTTTAGACATTTCTTCATCCACCTTCTGGCTATGCCGTCAGTGGCGCATTTACCTTCTCAACTTAGCTAGCACTCAACCTCAAGAAGGTGGACAGCTGTCCTCTCCCTGGATTGGTAGTCTGACACCTTAATAGCATGGTTGAACCTCCTGATGAATACATTCTGCTATCCCCACTGTCAGATAAGCCAGGGTCACTGCTGCACCTCTTTGAGGCATTGAAGTAGGCTTTTTTAGCAGGGTCCCATTAGAAACCATCAGAATCAGATGGATACAAAATTGTTTTAAAGAACAGTATTTTTGTTGGTTTTTAAAATTTCCATGGCTTTTTCTGGGGGAAGATTTCATATTGTTTCCCCAGTGAAGACCCATACAGTGTCCATTTACATATCTTGACTCCAAGAGCCCCAATCACAGTGCTCTTCATGTTGCGGGGGCTTCCATGGGTACGGAAGAGAATGATGCCACTTTGGCTCTGATTTCCTCCCATTGAGGAGTGTGCTCGTGGCCCCTAGAATGGCATTTCTGTTTCTTCTATCCCTCCTGCTCTATCCAGCTGAGGGAAGAGTGAGACAATCCTGTAACACTCAGATGGCAGCTTTCGCCAAACATAGATTCTGCAACAGTAGTCAATTTTTCTAAATACTTGTTTTAAATAGGAATATACTTATAAGCAAGTTACTACTTTAGCTCTCTGGGGGTTAAGCCGTCTCTCCCTTCTGATTCCAAGAACACAGAGGGTCCTTCATGGTGCATACTTAACACCATTCCATCATGGCAGGCTGTGGTGACATCATGCAGAGCACTCTCCTTACAGGCCATGGCATCCTGGTTTGGTTTAACTGGGCCAGCTGCCTCCCGAGCACCCCCTCATGTCTCGGGATCACTCTGCAGGTGACCTGCTTCACTTTTTCTTCTCTCTCCACAAAAAAAACTCCAAACAGGCTTTCATGAGTTTTTTGGACAATAGCCCTCTTTAGGGTCTGGTTAAAAAATTAACACAAAGTCTCCCCCCAGCCTTAAGGTGGGCACATTCTCAAACTCCCTTGGTGTCTCTGGGTCCTTTCTGCCTTACCAGGCTACTCAAAGCTGAAACAGCTCCTCTAGTCTTAGGGTCTTCCCTGCAGCAGCCTTTTTCACTTTCTACAGTCTCTTTACTGCTTCTTTTCTTTGAAGCTTCCAGCTGCTCTTTATAGGAGTATCATCTCCTCCATACTCAGTTGGTTCTGCTAATTAATCCCAAGTGGCTAATTAGTTGGGTGCTGGCCAGCTGCAGGCTTTCCAACCCTGGAAAGGGCAGGCCATCCCATTACACTCTGTAGCTGCTTCCTCTGTGGAAAAGTGGAGGTGGATTTTCAAGTTGGAAGGATGTGGAGACTAGTCTTTAGCTCTGGTGAGACTGCAAACAAAAGTGCTAATTAGTGCTAGTTGCAGTGGTGGTTTTTGTGATATAAATCACTTTTGCAATAGAAACTAGACTGAGACCACCAACTCATTTTACACTAGTCCCAATACAGCCATCAGCTCATAATGACTTTCATTTACTACTGACCTGAGCCAAAGTAAAATAATATACTTTTGAAGAGCCAAACAAGTTTCATAGGTGATTTTGTTCCCTCGGGTCTGGGGTTATTTTTTCTAATTTCGCCCTCCTACTGACTTGTATATTACTTCTTTTCTGTCTCCTGAAGAATCTAAAGAATTATAAAATAATAGAATATCAGGGTTGGAAGGGATGTCAGGAGGTCATCTAGTCCAACCCCTTGCTCAAAGCAGGAGCAACCCCAACTAAATCATCACAGCCGGGCTTTGACAAGCCTGACCTTAAAAGCCTCTAATGAAGGAGATTCCACCACCTCCCTAGGTAACCATTCCAGTGCTTCACCACCCTCCTAGTGAAAGTTTTTCCTAATATCTGACATAAACCTCCACCACTGCAACTTGAGACCATTACTCCTTGTTCTGTCATCTGCTACCACTAAGAACAGTCTAAATCCATCCTCTTCGGAACACCCTTTCAAGTAGTTGAAAGCAGCTATCAAATTCCCCCTCACACACACACATTCTTCTCTTCTGCAGACTAAATAATCCCAGTTCGCTCAGCCTCTCCTCATAAATCATGTGCTCCAGCCCCCTAATTATTTTTGTTGCCCTTCACTGAACTTTTTCCAATTTTTCCACATCCTTCTTGTAGTGTGGGGCTCAAAACTGGACACAGTACTCCAGATGAGGCCTCACCAATGCTGAATCGAGGAGAATGATCACGTCCCTTGATCTGCTGGCAATGCTCCTACTTATACAGTCCAAAATGCCGTTAGCCTTCTTGGCAACAAAGGCACATATATGTTGACTCATATCCAGCTTCTCATCCACTGTAACCGTAAGTCCTCTTCTGCAGACCTGCTACTTAACCACTCGATCCCTAGTCTATCACAGTGCATGGGATTCTTCTGACTAACGTGCAGGACTCTGCACTTGTCCTTGTTGAACCTCATCAGTTTTCTTTTGGCCCAATCCTCTAATTTGTCTAGGTCCCTCTGTATCATATCCCTACCCTCCAGCAAGTCTACCCTCAAGCATGAACTGAACGCACTTTTTAAAAACTGCACCATCTTTGCTAAGCAATCAGAGTTCTGCAGAGATGCAACCTCATTACCAAAATGGAAGTAATTGCACAAGACATCAAAGAACAAATAGATCAACTTGATCTGCAGTTCCAGCTTTTTAATGTGCCCATAGAATTCAGAGTTGTATTTAATATTAATTTTTCAGCAGAAGAAGGGAAAAAGCATAACTCTGCCATGGCAGTCTGCCATATGCCTTGCTGAGGATGCCCATCATCTCAAGTTGCATCAGTCATTTTGCATTAGGTCATACCAGATATGACATGTAAAGCAACACAGCATGACTGACATAACCTGATCCATAATTACCCATAATGTTAACTAGAACAGTGTAGATTTTATTTCCTGCTTGCTGTCCACTCACTCACACACCAGGAGGTGGCTATATTCTCAGGGCCAGCCTTCAGCACAAGTGAGACAAACAATCCTTTTAGGTCCCATGTAGCCTAAGTAACTTTTCTTCTAAGAAACTAAGTAATTTTCTTCATACTTTGTAGAGCAATTTTTACTGGAATCACATGACCAACAAACATCTGACTTTATGAGTTCTTATTGGAGTCCAGATTGCTCTATAGAGTTCAAAGTAAAATTACTATATTCTAGCAGTGATTTTAAAATCTTCTTTGTTCCTTTTCAAATGTCCTCCATTCTTCTGTGTCCAAATCAATAAACAAATCTTTTTCCTGGCTTTTTTAACCTCAAATCTGCAACTGTGTTTCATTGTAGTGTTGAAATCTGTAACTTCCTTTTGAGCTTTGCTTCACTGATGTAGTACTGACATTGTTTCACTAAAATCACAAGCAAAATCCATCTATTCACTTTTGAATTACAGAATAAGGGAGGGAGAATCGTTTCTTGTTTGGCTGATTGGTTTGGTTTCACTTTTTGGAAAGCCTTAACAATTTGATAAAGCTTTATCTCAAAAACTTCATTGTTTAATCATTTCCCATTCACTTTGTGCATTAGTCCTGGTGAAGATATGTAATTCACCTTCCCAATATGTGTCAGAAGCCTCACCAGCAATATGCTAATAAATATCCATTTATCTGATATATTCTACATATACTGTCCACAAACTACTGAGCACCTCATCCTCTGAAACAGGTCAAGACTTCATTCATTCCTCACAGAGGACTGTGGAGACCTGACATGAGCATATGCATTGTTATTTCTTTGTTAAAAATATGCTTCAAGTTAAACATGTGCATGTTTGCAGGGCCTGGGACATAATAAGTAGCTCAA
This sequence comes from Dermatemys mawii, assembly GCA_007922305.1. Taxonomy (NCBI): domain Eukaryota; kingdom Metazoa; phylum Chordata; order Testudines; family Dermatemydidae; genus Dermatemys; species Dermatemys mawii. The sequence continues at coordinate 18,697,133 of ML677371.1, read as the reverse complement.
TTGCTTTTCACATAAATAGGGTTATTGACTGTTAGGTCCTTAAAGATCAGCATGTGCATAAGTGTTTGCAGGCTCTAGATGGAAAGCCTCAGTCCATTGCAGAGTGCAGCAGGATCCCAAGGCAGAAAAAAAAGGTGATGAATTTTAACATAGTGTCCCAATTTTTTGGCCTTTTGGTCTGCAGTGTTCTAATGAGATTCTTTTTACATTATTTACAGCCTCCACTCTATCTGGATGAAGATTTTGTTTAGATACAGTCCAAAGAGCTACATAAAAATTCTAAACATACCAATTCAAAAATAAAAGGAAGTTTTCATAGGTATAAACTCCAGTAGTTTGCTACAAAAATGACGAAATTCCTGCAAGGAGCTGAGTTGGCTGGTGGAAATGATGAAACTTTGCCTTAGGTCAAACTTATGAATATCACCAGAAGAAAACTGTTGAGTTTGCACAAATCTAATTGCTTTGAGTGTTTCTGTGTTCTAACTCTGTTCCTTGTGTATAACCCTAGCACTCCCTATGCAGGTCAATTTCCATAAATCACAACAATATCAACAAGGAAAACAAGACTCAGCTCTTACTTTTAGCAAGTATCTATAAATAGACTACTCAAGACAGATTCAATTCACAACAGACATCCTGGCCAAAGGCCTGTGTTGTTCTTTTTTTAGCTCTGTCCATTTTTACTTGTTTGTAAAAGGCCTTTGACTGAAATGTCCCTACTGGAAACTGAACGTGATTAGAGTAGTCTAAGGGTCTAATCCTGAGGCTGCAGTAGTGACTGCAGAACAGCTGGATATTGCTTCACTCCTTGAGGAGACAAGTATTCCTTCCTCCATGCCCCTCGCCCACCCTAGATCCTCCCTTAGCTGGCAGTCAGGCTGTGATCTGGAATACAGATTTTCCCATTCACTCCAATAGCAAATAGTGACTGTTTTCTTGGTTGATATGACTCGAGGAATGGAGACTGTTTAGCAAAGGGGTCACTAGGAATTTGTGTGGGCAGCAGCCTGTATTGTCCATGGTTATGTGAGCATTTCAAGATATTCTGCTACACTTGTAATAATGATTTACATTGCGATGTGTAGAGTGTAGGTAGGATCCATGAAAGCACTTAAGCACTTTAACACCATACTGGCGGGGGGGGGGGGGGGATTAAGCCCAGTTTTGGCTCTCTGCAGCCACAAAGGATAGAAACTTACTATGAAAGCAAAGATTTTTGTATAACCATGTGACTCCTGGAGCTGAGACTTTAAGAAAGGCACCAAATATTGCAGAACTCACAATAAAAGTTGTGAGTTAGTAACTCTGAAGATGGCAAATGAATTATTCTTGCAGTGAATCCCTTCAGGTTATAGTTAAGGTTAAAAGTGGAATGGTTTGTGGGCACATGTGGGAACAATATTAACCAGCATCTTCCTACAGAAAGAGTCAATTTTTATTTCACATTGGGATCACATAGCTGCCTTTTCTCAGCACTCTTGGAATGAATTATTCATTGCAACATCGTTCTGTGTGCACCCACGGGTACCACAGAATTCATAAACAAGCTCTTTTTTATTCATAGATACGCAGCCTGAGCTGTCATCTTTGCTTCACAAAAAAAAGCAGACTAGTTGCTCTTGTGTGACAGTTTGCAGATACTAGACCAACAAAAAGACGACATGCTTATTACAGCTAGTAGCCGTTACTAGAATTGTATATTGGCTGATAGAAGTTGCCTTTTGAAAGAGATCACAAAACTCCCAGTCCTTTCTGCTTTTCAAAGACATTAAGAGCCAGTTTTGGGGTAATGCTAAACCATCTCATCTTATGGGTTGCAAGAAAGGTTACCAGCTAAGATGAAGGGGTCATCATTTATAGGGTGGCAGTAGTTAAGAATATGGTATAAGTTAGGATTTGGTAGTGGTATATTTCCAGATCCAAATATGTCAATCATGTCTGTCTTTAATTAAATACCTTTTAGGGCCTACATTTTCAAAAGTGATTAGTGATTCCAGATGTCTCAGTTTTTAGGGACCCAACTAGAGACACTTTAAAGAGGCTGATTTTCAGAGGGAGAGTGCACAGCTCTTACTCAGGGCCATCCTTGGGATTTATGGGGCCCTACGCAGTATTATTAATCTGATGTCCCTATGCCCGATTTGCTCTTAGCAACACAAGTGTCAGCTTACAGTACTGGAAAACCTGCCACGTGCACTTTATTAAGAACAGTTCAATTGTGCCACCTTCACCCTTAACCTCTGCAATGTGCTGCCTTCATCCTTAACCCCTGCACTTCTCTCCCACCTGCATCCCCAACCCCAGCCCTGCCACACTGCCCCCCTGCTCAGTACCCTCACCTCCTTATACCCAGCAACCCCCATGCCCAGTGGCCACACTCACCCAGAGATCTCTACCAATGAACCCTGTGCCCAGCGATGTCTCACCCGCAGACCTCCCCTGCTGCCCAGCGCCCCTCTAACAGCCCCCCCCAACTGCCCAGCACCCCATATTCAGCACCAAAACATTAAATCCTGTGCACAATATTTTAAAATTCTGCAAAATTCTGCAAATTTTGTCAATAAATGTAGAGGCTCCAGCATGGCCAGTGGCAAGCATTGGCCACTGGCTGCATGGAGGTGGGAGATCAGCCTGCCCTCTTCCCTCTCCCTTCCCTTCCGTTCCCCTCCCCTCCTAGGCTAGGGACTTGGCAATGAGATACTTCTGTGTGCATGTCAACAGGCCACAGGGAAGCATTTTACATATGGCTGGGATGTCAGCTATGACCCAAAGTCCTTTTGAATGACAAAAATGAAATAGCTGATACCAATGGCTGAGTCCAGCCCTCCTCCAAGCTCTGTGGGCCCACAGGGAGTGCGTAGGGTTGGGGCAAGCCAAGTGGTGGAGTATGGGGAAGCGGATGGGGGTGTGGCTTTTCAGCCCACACCTAGTTTTTTTGCAGTAATACGGCCCTCGCTGCTTTCCAAGTTGTGCAGGCCTGATCTAATCCTAAAAAGTGAAGAGGTGCTTGGGATGTGCCATTAAGAGAAGGAATTAAGGCACCAGTCTTTTTTTCTGCCTTGATTTACACATCTGATTGCCATAGACGGCTGAGTGGGATTGCACTAGGTATAATTCAGCACAGTTTCAGCAATGCTTCAGCAGAGGAGCTGGAGCCATAACCAGCCTAGTCTCATTTGAACAGTGGCTCTTGTTTGGGATTATTTAAGGCCATTTTTAAAGGTCTTTCCCACAGGTGAGGAAGAAGTTGCTGCATTCTTGATGGGACCTTTAAAATCCCACTCAACTCTGCACTGTTTAGAACTCTCCGTTGTTCAAAATGCTACCATCTCGAGAGACAGCCCTGAAGATACTTGGATCCACACAAAAAAAAATCATGTCCCTTTTCCCTAAATAAAAGTTTTTAGCTACTCCAGCCTTGTCACATATGAGTCCAGAGGAGCACACAGCCCCACCCTCCATAGCGCTGCCCGTGTGGCGCACTGAGGCTCCGTGAGAGGGGAGAAGGCAGGGGAGGAGCTTGGAACAGCATCCCCCCACCAGGAGCTCAGGCAGACCAGTCAGGACGGTGCCGTGGGTCAGATGTGGCCCTCCTGAGCTGTGTGCAATTCTGGTGTCCCATGTTTAAGAAAGATGCATTCAAACTGGAACAGGTGCAGAGAAGGGCTATTAGGGTGGTCAAAGAAATGGAGAAACCACCTTATGAAAGGAGACTTAAGGACATTGGCTTATTTAGCCTAACAAAACAAAGATTGAGGGGCAGATATGATTGCTCTGTATTAATACATCAGCGAGGAAGAACAGTTATTTAAGTTAAGGATCAATATTGACACAAGAACAAATGGATATAACTATGCCACCGACAAGTTTAGGCTTGAAATTAGAGGAAGGTTTCTAACTGTCAGAGGAGTGAAATTTTGGAACAGCCTTCCAAGGGGAGCACTGGGGGCAAAAAATCTAACTTGTTTCAAGACTGAGATTAAGTTTATGGAGGAGATGATATGATGAGATTGTATACAGTGGTATGTGGCACATCTGCTACTGCTAGTAGCAAATATCTTTAAAAGCTGGAGACGAGAATCTAGATAGGGAAGTCTCTGCGTTACTACAGAGAATTGTTTCCCAGGTGTCTGGGCTGGTGGGTCTTGGTCACATGCTCAGTGTCTAATTGATTGCCATATTGCAGAGATCGAGAAATAATTTTCTCCCAAATCAGATTAACAGAGACGTTGAGGGGGTTCACCTTCCTCTGCAGCATGGGGCACAGGTTCATTGCTGGTTTGAACTAGAATAAATGGTGGATTCTCTGTAACTTGAAGTCTTTAAATCGTGATTTGAGGATTTCAGTAAGTCAGCCAAAGGTTATGGGCCTATTACAGAAGTGAGTGGATGAGGTTCTATGGTCTTCTTGCTTTAAAGTCTATGAGTCAGAAAAGGCCCTCTGTATGCAGTCATGCCAGGGGGCCTGATTATGATCATCTTAGGTTGTCCCCCAAGATGATCAAAATATTGTTTGATAGATGGGACTTCACTGTATCTTAACTTTTTTTTTGGACCAGTGCCTATCCGTGCAAATAAAGTAAGGTCGCTGGGTTGCTTTCAACACACCTTACCCAACACACATTGGCCCAGATCCTCAGAGGTATTTAAGCTCCTTACTTCATTGCTTACCCTTGCAAAGCTACTGATAATGTGCCTGTACAACGTTAACTTTTCTCCTTGAATAAGAATGGAACTTTCAGGATTGGTTCCACTCCAAAGTCAAAGAAATATATTTTCATGTTTATTCTGATTTACCTCAGATTTGCACAATATCACAAAGGGTTAATGACGAGGGGATCATTTAAATCATTAATGCAGTTTGTACTTTCCATTTAAGAATGATTGATCTTTATTTTGCATGTGTGCACACATGTTCTACTCCTTGGAGATTTTTTTGTACTGAAAGTGTCAACAGTCTAATCATTTGCAACTTTATTAAATGACAAATTGAGGCATTTACTATAATGTCATTCATCTACTGGTTAATTTCCCTGTTCTGAATTCCTTATGAGTGTCATGGAGCAGCCAGTTGCCTTGGGGTTATATCAAGCTGTTACAATAGTAATAATAATAACAAAGACACTATACAATTTTCAATATGCCGGGAATACTTATTCTCTTTTCTAATATATTGCAGAAAATCTGTAGTAATATATCATGTGTAATGTTTATAACAGGGATCGGCAACCTTGGCATGTGGGACCGCAGGGTAAGCACCCTTAGCAGGCCCCACTGGCTTGTTTACTTGCTGTTTCACCGACCACAGCTCCCACTGGCCGCGGTTTGCCGTCCCAGTGCAATGGAAGCTGCGGAAAGTGGTGCAGTGCTGGCTACCGCTTCCCACAGCCCCCATTGGACCGGGTCGGAGAATTGTGGCCAGTGGGAGCCACAATCTGCGAAACGGCAAGTAAACAAACCACTGGAGCCTGCTAAGGATGCTTACCCTGTGGTCCCAGGTGCCAAAGTTGCTGATCCCTGGTTTATAATGTGTATATAATGTTTATAATATATAATGTGTAGTAATATATTGCAGAAAATGTCTTGTAAGTCTGCACAAAAATATGTGTTAGCACTTCTTTTAGTTTTATTTCTCTACTTACTTGCAATTCTTGCCATACACACACTCCAGCTTTGCAGATCAAACATCCTGCCTGCTCACTTGTGAGTAACTTGAAAACCTCATTGTCAGAGGTGCAGGTCCCTTTGACTTCGTTAGGAGTTGTGGGTACTCAGGCCTTAATTCAGTGAAGTACTTAAGTCTACGCTTAACTTCGAGCCTTAATAACCTGGATTACCATTGACAGTGGGAGTGTTATATAATTATTTCAGAAGTGACAAAGAGTCTTGTGGCACCTTAAAGACTAACTAAAGTATTAGAGCATAAGCTTTCGTGGGCTAATACCCACTTCGTCGGATGCAAATAATATAATTATTTCAGGCACCTTAGGACTCATTTAATACACCACTTTGATACTGTGTGGTTAGTGGCCTTTTGGTGAAATCAAGCAACAGTCCCATGTTCATTCAAACTATAGAGGCCTGATCCTGCAAAGTATTGAGCATTTCCTGTGAGTTGCTCCTGCTCAGCCCCTCTGACTCAGGGCTCAGTGTCGGACAGGTTTGGATCCTGGGATCCAAGAGTACATTTTAACAGAAGTCTTGTCTATACAGTAATTGAGTGCCTGGTAAGATGGGGTATGAATCTACAGTACACCACACCGTAAGTGGACCTGGCTCACACTAATTGGACCTTGCTACCGCACACTAACAGTTATACAGTGCACTGCGATCATCTCCCTTTTCAAATAGCAGTATATCAAAGCATACTACGGAACTTTTTGTGCAGAGGCAGCAAGATCTATGTGTATAGTTACTACGTATCAGGCAAGAGTGCTGTATGTAGACTTGCATGCTGGCTTGCCATACACTAAATCACTGCATAGACATGCTCCTGGTATTGGTTTTGTCCTGGTTCTATGAACCTGCTTCCTGTTCTGTTCGTAAACTTGAACTTCACATGCGTAAGCCACTTATTCCATGTTCTTTATTTTTATCATAGCAGTTCAGCTTTGTTTCCCTTCCCACGGATGTTCTGGAAATAGAAGTAAAAGACAAGTTTGCAAAGAGCCGGCCGATCATTAAACGCTTCTTGGGGAAACTTTCCATGCCAGTGCAACGCCTGCTGGAGAGACATGCTATAGGGTAAATCCGTTATCTGTGTGACTTTTGTGTTACTGAAGGATCACACTGCCATTATGAAAAGGAGAGCAAAGTCCATGGCTGAAACAGCATGATATAATCAAATAATCTTGCTCAAATGAAATTACTTATTTGACAAGGATTTGTCTGATTAATGATGCTGGTTTAAGTTAGAATTTACTTCCTTGTTGTAAACGCGGGACTCTCCAGGAAAAGACCTTAAAGAGTGCAACAGTTTTATTTTCTGATGAGTCCCAAACCTCACTTTGTTTTTGTCTCTGTAAATGGTTCCCTGAAGCAAACAAACTCAGTGAAAGACATATCTACAAGTACGGAGACAACAAATACACAATTCCCAGATTTACATGAATACTAGGATAATCTCATTTAGTCGCATTATAAATGTATGTAAAACTACCCAGTGAGCATATGCAGCACCAAATGGAAATTAAAATGTGCTTCTCCAGAAGGTATACAGATATTAGTATTTAATACTCTTCAGTGGCTTACAAACATTGACTAAACTTAAGTTGGGGGCAATGAGCAGATCATCTTTTTTCTAGTTTCACTCTTCTCTGAGAGGGGTTGTGGGACTTTTGGATAAAGTGTGAGTTCGGGAGGGACTGGAAGAAGGAAAGGCTGAAGGCATCATGACTGCCCAGAGATGTGCTCTAGGCATATCAATGACATGGAAACAGGAGTGGGAGGAAGATACGAAGGGGCAATCAGTTGAGTAGCTCTAAGGGCAAAGAAGAAAGCGTAAAAGACAAGAACAGAGAAGCAGGTAAGGGGAGTCAGGCTGTATAGGACTTTGAAGGCAAAGGCAAAGAGCTTGAATATGATACAGAAGAAAAGGGGAGGGAAATTCAGGGATCTGAAGAGAAGTTTGACATGGTCAGATCATCAGGCAGGGAAGACTTGCCACCACACATATCCCCATGACTCTGGGTCACTCACTTCACTGAATCTTTCCACTGTAGTTGGAGACATTGTTTCCCCCTCCTCGTTGTCCCCCTCCCCCAGCCCAGCTACCCAGGTGTTCCTTCCTTCATATGCTCAGACACACCAGCGCTGCTGGTTAGAATAATACAGTGTGGATTGCTTTTCAAAATGTCAGGTGTTTGTAAAAGATACAGCAGCTTTCTCCATTCGCTGTAGATACTGGATGAGTTTCCAGTCTCTGTAACAGTATTTGCTTTCTTACAGGGACAGGGTTGTCAGCTACACTCTGGGACGTAGGCTTCCAACAGATCACGTCAGCGGCCAGCTGCAGTTTCGGTTTGAGATAACTTCTTCTATCCATCCAGGTATTGGCTTCTTCAATAATGCCTTATTTACAGAGAGCTGGAATTTTTTTCTTTTCACCATTCTTTTCATCTACAGAGGCTTGAATTCTTTTAGCTCTAGATTGGGCCTTTTGGCAGGGTCGTGAACAAAGGATGGTACATAAGCAACCCCCTTTGGCAGAGGCACAATCCCTCCACTGCTTTTCCTTTGCTCCTAGAATGTGAAGTTATTTACTACTGGCCTCCACTATTAAAGGACCGTCTCCTCCCCTAGAATGAGTCCAGGAGAGTTAAGGTTCTGTTCATTCCCACATCACCTACTCCAGGGAGGAAGTAGCTGTGCTTATTCCTATCTACCCAGATCAAGGTGTGCTTAGCCCACATAGGGATATAACAGGGAGGTTCTTGCTCATGCTTACTCCCTGTCGCAGGGCATATTCCAAGTCACAGTCTTGCCCATTAATAAGAATTTATTGGCAACCACTCTGTTAAAATGCTTTTTCTGCAGTGTATTCCACATAGCTCACCACTGAGAATACATTACGCCTATATCAGAATAGCATAGGGAGGATTCTTCTAGAGTTCTAACATCAGGACCTTTCTTGACTATCAGCAAAGGCTCACATTAAGCATTATGTCTCCCGCCTGCTTCAAAAAAAAAAAAAAAGCACCATATAGAGTTTCGGATCATGTCATATCCAGCCTCCAGGCACACCAAGCTTTAGCTTACCCAGTACACATGGTTTTAGTTCTTGTGTTTGTGACCATTATCGGTGGAGTGGAGGGGAAGGGAGTAGGTATTTTCCAGATCATAACAAATTTTAAGTGAGAAATGTTGGCAACATCGTAACAGCAAAATAAATAAATAGATAATAATACACAACAAGACAGGGAAAGGTAAACCATGGAATGGAGGAAGGAGCTGTTATCACGGTTTTAGATCTCAGCTTTCCAGCAGGACTTGACCTTTTACCTGCTCTGTTTAATCAATCAATACAAGTATCTTGCTTTTGTGATTAGCTATGTTTTGTTATTTACACAGAGGCTTGTGTGTTTGAGCACCCTATGAAAATATTCGTTAGGAGTAGAGTTGTTTGGAAATTTTCTGATTTTGACATTTTTTCAATGAAAATTTTCAGAAAAAATGTTCTCATTTTTTGACCTGCTCTAGTTATTAGGCAGTACTATAATAGCAGTGCCACCTTGATGCTAGATTTCAGTGTGAGGATCCTATGGTACTACCCAGGGAATCTTTCTGTCCCTCTGTAACAGAGCCCCCGTGAGGCTATGAGTGCTTACTTTGAAAGGAAATAGTTATATTAGTAGGTGGAAAATTTGATCCCTGCTTGTTGCGCAATCCTTTCTCACCTTCGGGGGATATTTGGACCAGTTGGGTGGTGGTGCAAGGCACATTGGTTGCAGCTAAGAATCCCAGGTTTTATGTCAGGTAAGGAGTAACCCCTGGGAGGAGGTGGGGTGGGCAAGAGTAATGACAGAAGACATGTGCGTTGGGGGGGGTTTTCCTTCCTCCCAGCAATGTAGGGTGGAAGTGGAAATGGGGTTCAGTTCCCCTCTTTGGAGAAGTGTTAGATGTGGGTTGGAGTAGCAGTAATGGGATGTGGGGGGCTGGGAGCAAGGATTGAACCCTTTCTATAAAAGAATCTGTCCTGCATCGTAGGAGCTGACTCTGTGGGTGCTCTGGGGCTGGAGCACCCACGGGGAAAAACTGGTGGGTGCTCTGCACCCATGGGCAGCCAAGCTCCCTGCCCCAGTTCTCCTCACCTCTGCCTCCTCTCCAAATGCCCCAGTAACAACTATGTTTTACCCACATAGTTGTTACTGGAGCATTTAGTGCACTGGATGAGACACACCGCATGTTGCGATAGGCACATGTAGGACCCGTGGATTTTGAAAGGTGTGTTGTGGAGGTGTTTATATATCATTGTAGCAGAGGAATAATTCCTTTTCTTGTTGCACACAGATGATGAAGAAGTCTCCATTAGTGCAGATCCTGAGTCAGCCGAACTGCAGGAAAGCCCTGTCAACAGCGCTGCAGAGGAAATCCTTGGTGAGCCTCCCTGCACCGGCACAGTGACCTCAGAAAGTACAGCTCCAGAGCAGCTAAATGGATGCAATGTGAATGGTGTCAATGTTGATAGCCCTGGGGAAGTCAACCAGAACAGCTTAAATGAAGAGCTAGAAGGAAATAGGGAGGTTGATGTAGTGCCAGCAGATGCTATTGAGTCCTTGGAATCCATCCTAGGGGAAGTGCTGCCTTCCCTGAGTGCTATGGACCTCTCTGAACAACTGGCTCTGCTGGCTTGCACGCCTCCCCCGGAGACTGAAGTTAGGGAAAATAATAAAGTCAATTCTGTTACTCAGGGACACGACGACATCTTTACCAGCACAGAAGCACTAGGTATTGATGAGGTGAGTGCAGACTTACAGACTGTCAAGGACCTAGAGAAAATTCAGGATGAGGAAGGGGCTTCAGCCCAGGAGGAGGAAGACAACAAGCTGCAGCTAAGAACAACAGGGAAGAGGAAAAACAGGCCCTGCTCCCTGCCTGTGTCTGAACTGGAGACGGTGATCGCATCAGCGTGTGGTGAGCCAGAGACACCTCGCACACACTACATACGGATCCACAATCTGCTTCACAGCCTGCCCTCAGCACAGATGAGTAGCGATGGGGAGGAGGAGCAGGGAGGCGGCGAGAATGATGAAGAGTCAACAGTCAAGGAAGGGTCGGAGAAGGATGTGGTCAGCGAATCTGAGACGCTAGCGGCAGATCCTCCTCCTGAAAGCGGAACTGAGGAGTATTTCAGCCGGGGGACTGTGCCCCGCAGCACCTCCTCTGAGCGCCTCTCAGACTTAAATGAGCACCTGTTGGATGGGGAACATCCCATGACTGGAAGCGAGAGTGAATCAAGTTCCAGACCCTATGGGGACAATGAGTGTGACACCTCTTGCTACAGCCCATCTTGCTACAGCACGTCCTGCTACAGCACGTCCTGCTACAGTACGTCCTGCTACAGCACCTCATGTTACAGCCCTTCCTGTTATGACAGTAACAATCGCTTTTCCAGCCATACACGTTTCTCCTCTGTTGACAGTGCAAAGATTTCTGAGAGCACGGTCTTTTCCTCACAGGATGATGAGGAAGAGGAAAACAGTGCCTTTGAGTCAGTGCCAGATTCAGTGCAAAGCCCTGAACTGGACAGGGAGGAAGTAGATGTCTCCACCCAGTGGCCAGATGAACTCGTAGCTCATGGTGGGAATCCACAAAGAGCAACAGAAACTCTAGAGTCCCCGGTAGCAGGTCCGAGCAACAGAAGAGAAGGTTAGATTCTGAGACTCAATATGCAGAACAACCTTGATTATCTGGATGTCAGCAGAGGCATCAGATAATCAAAGTTGCAGATAAAAATGGAATTCTCAGTATTATTAATAAATATACAGGAGACGTGACCTGTATCAGGTATTGGGGGGATGGGATAATTGAGACTGTGATGAAAAAAACAAATCAGAGATCAGCATTTCTATCATCAATTTCTGTTAAATGGTATAATAATAAATCGAGAATCTTACATGTCAGGTCAAAGTTAGGATCAGCAGTTCTAACAGTCTGTCCCTTCTTCCAAGGGATTTTTTCAGTTTTACATATCTTGTGTGCTCCCGTGTGTCTTACAAATGACAAGAAGCTCTACGTGTGTTTACGATGGAACATATCCTGAACTAGTGTAAATCAATTGATTTACAGCAACTGAGGATCTGGCCCAATATGTGTGTGTATGTAATATGGATACACATCTGTACACATAGAGAGTATATTATGGAGAAGTCCTGGTATTTTCTAGTTTAGGCTGAGTCAACTTTCTATTATAAACCCAATTTCCTAACCTTCTCCCCCCTACATTCACCAAAATCAACCTCAGATTTCACTTGTGACAGATCATATTTCCTTGGATGCATAACCGAGTTTCCTGGATGCATAACTATCAAATACAGTTCCCATCACCACACATCTCTGTAGGTATATTGTATATAGAGATATATTGTTGTCTGTTTATGTTGTCATCATAGTAGTTTAGTTCTTTTTTCTCATGCACACTTCAGTTCCTTGTGTTCAGTTCCTTCCTTGCGTCACTCGGTTTACTCCAGTGAATTTGGTCACTTGTCTTTTCTTCAGCTTGTGTACTGGTTTTTTGAGATTGAAGAAGTAAAGGTTCAGAGCTTGGCTACAGCCACAGAGTGTGTAGCAAAGGTAAAAGCAGAGGGGTTGTAAAGATAATCCTTGTGTTCCCCAAGCTTGTGCTAGAATGTTCCTCCAGTCTGAGTTACACCAGCTGCTCACCATGGCTACGTGAGGGATCACCGGCCCCAGCCATACCATCCTTCCGCGCAGCCACATCTCCTACTCCAACAGAAATAGGAGAAGTGTATGAGCCACCCAAAGGATCCCCCTACCTAGGCATGGTCCTGGGTATGTCACTTTTGGGCCTCCTTCCAGACATTTATGTACTTCATACCCTTAACTATTTGCTCTGTAGTACAGGATCTAGTCCAAAGAACCAAAATTCCCAGAACGACACAGCAACAGAGATAAGAGAAACACTCAGTAACATGGGCATTCTTTACTGTACATGAGTCTCTTTCCATGTAGGCAGTAGTCATGTGTGTGTGTACATATGGGTACATGTGTGGCTTTTCTCTTTGTTTTGTGGTGTGTGTACATACAGAGAAAGAGAACAGAATTTGTGCCCTAATAAAAATGGATTCAGCAGTGCTCCGGTATTAAGCTTCAGATTTCTGGAAATGTCCCTTCAGTATATTTAAAGGGCGCTGTAGAATGTCATTGTGGCTTTACTTTCACTAGTAAAGAGAGAATACAAAAGAAGGACAGAATGACTGGTTAGTTCACCATCTTCTTCTAATATTGAGTGAGATGTTTCAATGGTTGATCACATTGTTTAATTTATTTGGTGGTTTTAAAAGTACAGTAGATATGGTCGCCTCCATCTGCTGCGAGTGACTAACACCCCATGCTTCACCTGGCTTGGCATAACTAACTTGACTAGGGGGAGTCAATTATGATGAGGTAAGTAAAGAAATGCAGATTGATTCTGGCAAATGAATCTGGCAATTGGTGACAACTGTAGCAGCAGGAAAATTTAAAAATAACAGATGTGTTTGCAGCACTACATAGTAATTTAAAATAATTCTATTTTGTATTCAAAGAGGGGGCACAGGTAACTGTGAGATATGTCTCTACACTTAGTGGCTTTAATGAAGACATTTCAGAGGGTTGTGATAACATCAGAGCACCCAGGTGCATGTGTAACTTTATCTACATTTTGTCCAGGTAATTTTTCTCATGAGTGAATGGTGCATGTTTTTTGGGTTTTTTTTACAAAAAAAGAGTGTTTGTAATAAATTCACATATAAAACTCCCTTCTGTCTTTCCATGTCATATTTATATTCTACATATTGGCAGTTTAAGGGGGGAAATACTTTAGATTACATTTTCTTAATTTATACTTTGATGGCAAGGTATAGTTTGTTTTTATAGAGTGGCAAGATTTAGACATGAAAGGTGGCTAAATCAGTCAACATACACTGAGGTGAGCTTATTTGTACAGTTCTATCCTATTTTTTGTTTTTTAAATACAGCAGTATATTTTCTAGCAATATCACAAACATTAAAAATCACTTTGTTTCTAAGCTTACCTTGGATTTTAACAGTATCTGTTTTTTACACACTGTAAATTATGTATGTTGTCTGGAGTTGAAGGTTTCAATAGGAAAACTCTTGTCACACAGCTTGAAAAAGTGACCAGCAGTGAAATACAGTATGTAATTCCAAATCTGCATGATTTTAAGAAAGGACTGGGGCAAATATTCTTTGAATTCTAGAACCCATGAAGTGCAAAAATATGGGTTCCAAGTGCTCACATTCAATTCTAACATAAGGAATAATGTGGCCTCCCCACCATAAGGCTGTAGTTCCTGAAAGGATTCTAGTGACATAAAAAGTGCTGCGTAATTTATTCACATCACCAGGATGGAAATATGTACAGTCTTCATTTTGGTGTATGTACATAGATACATATTTAATGCAATATGGTGTTCAAAAAATCTTCCTGTGCCCCATCTACAGTATATCTCAGCCTCTTCTTCTCTTTCTGTACTTAAAGTCTCCCCACTCTTTATCTCAGGTTCCTTTTTTCCTTTGTCGTCTTACCTTTTGCTCTCCTTACCCCACCTCTCTCTCTCATGTTTTTGGTCCTTCTCTCACTCTCCCCACCTTCCTCTCAAACTTAACAGTTTGAATTTTGAACTGTTTGCTTTCTAGTTTCCATGACTTTAAAAGTACGGCAGATGCATGCCTTCTGCATTGCAGGCACTGCAAAATCCTGCCACATCACTTCACATATACTCTTGAGGATTTGCTCTAAAGAAGGCTTTTGTAATAGCAAAGAAAGCAGCTCTCAGCATTTAGATGGAGTGAATCCAAGGTTGGAGCTGGGATTTTGTATGGTCCTTCCAAGCTCCTTCAGGAACTCCCAAAAACTTGCACTTGGTAGCATTTATGAAGTACTTCTCAAACATCAGTCCAAATTCTCCTCACTTACATTGGAGTAAATCTAGAGTAAATGAGTCCAGAATCTAGCCCATCATTTCTTATTATGTGCTCAAGCCCAAGATCTGATCCTTGTCTGCATTATTTTAATAATTCTTTGCCATGCAAGTTATTATAAAAACCATGCCTGGACATATAAATAAGCCATAGCAGCTAATATACCAGGTGGATGCCTGCCAGGTTTTTTTGTTTTGTTTTTGTTGGGGTGGTTTTTTTGTTTTTGTGTTTTAGTTTTTAGTCACTTGTTTTACAGTAGTGCATTTTAAACCACTTTTTGCCAAAACAGTGAATGAATATGAATATCTTGAATATCTTGTTCATAGGTGATTGTCCTTTACTCCATAATTCTCAGCCAGTCAGCCAGCTTCCTTCCCTGAGGCCCGACCACCATCAGTATCCAACTATTGATGAGCCTCTTCCACCAAGTAAGCTTTAGTTTTTTAAATATATTGTGGTTTTTTCAACCTTTCCTATTTAACCTAAACAGTGTACAGGTCAGTATGTCTCTAAATAATCTCCTCATCCACTGCACCCACCTTGTTCCAAATCCATGTAACATGCCCTTTTATTTTCTTTATTTGGTCCTTACTTTAGGTTTCACCATGACATCTTGGGCAAGACACACAACTGCTCAGTGCCTCAGTTTCCCCATCTATACAATGGGGATAATAACACTTCAGTGTCTCAGAGGAGTGTTGTGTTTGGAAGGCTCTGTGTATTGTATGGGCAAAGTATTCTTATTGTCTTTAATGTTTGTCCTCTAGCCTAAATCGTTGCATCCCTGCATCATGACATTACAGTTGTATCTACACAGAGTCTCAGAGCCCAGGTCAAGTGTGGTGGGCTTGTGAAGCTCATGCTGTGGGGCTAAAAGTAGCAATGTGAACATTTGGGTTCAGGCTGTAGCCCTGTGAGTCTGAATCAATTGACCTGGCCTCTGAGTCTTACCGCCACAGATATTTTTTTGTTGTGTAGACGTATCCTGTGTGAGCTTCAAAAACAGCTTGAGCTGCTGTCTTTGTCCTTGCAGCCTTGCTTACAATGCCAGGCATACTCAAAATCAGGACTGTCTTTTGAAAATCAAGACAGGTCGCAACTCTTAATCAGAGTGATAAGAGGAGAAGACAGGGACAAGGTAGGTCACATTCTAGTGATGTCACATTTTAGTTGCAGTGCCCCTTCTAACAGTTAAAGTGAGGGTCTCTGCTCTGAGGCAGAATGACTGTACATATGGGCTGCCAGATAGCTTCCTCTATCTGCGTGTTTTTGTGCTTCCATATTAAAGCACTTCTGCACTTTACTGGGGAGGATTTCATAGCTTTTAATTCCTAGAGGTATGCCCAACTTTTTGCATTAGCGTTATTTGTCCAGTAGAGTGCACTCTCTGCCCTACAACACATAGTATATCTATCATCTTTCGAGTTTAGCACATGATTTAACAGGAAAAAATGCTCAGTATCTTAAAAACTAACCAGGCGTAAAAACAAAGCTCTCTATTTTCTTCTCAGCCTGAGTAAAGAACTGAGCTATTTGGCCTAAAAACAATCATTTATCCACCAGGTTGTTAGTATTCACTAAACTGAAAATTCCACTTGATGCTGGCATCAGTTATACAGTAGTGGTAATGATCCAACTGCCTTCAGCCCCATGAAGTCTTATTAGGGGCACTGTGTGGCCTACCCATGAATGATGAATTAGGAACAGTTACTTCTGTAATAAGTACATATTTTTCTTCCTCCTAATCTTATCTCACCACTTTGTGAAGGGCAGAAATTTTTCATCTAGACTACCTAGTAATAGGGCACTGATGGCAGCCATGCAAATAAAACTTAGCCTAATCCATGCACTGACTGGAGACATTCAAGTTCAGGCCTATGGCTTCCTTATTACATTCCACCTCCCTTTTAACACCAGCCTCAAAAGGTAAGTATTTTCAGTGTTGCGCCTAATGAAGGCAATTATGATGGAGTTTAATCTACACCAAGCAAAAGTACAATCATCTGATAGTAGGGTGATATTTATTTAATATTAATGCGCCCATTATTTTGATATCTACACTATATCCTACTTGTAATACATGTAAAGTATATTGTCCCTCAATATATCGCTCTTCAGTGTGCAGTGCCACGTGAATTTTTGCTAAAGAAATTGAATTAAATAATTCCTCAGTTGATATCTATGCAAGTCCCAGTACAGTCTATGAAATTTTTAAAGCCCATGAGAAGTACAAACTAAGCTCTGATCTAAAGATTTTTCTTTTTTTCTGGTGTTGCTTATCATAACTAACTCACTTTTAAATATGAGAGAGAGAGAAATGGAGGAGGGAGCTCCAGCCAGGCCAATGAGGGCCATGCATGGGGAGAAATTTCCACACCTGCCCGAGGCATGCAGTTTGGGGGAGGGACAATGCTCCCTCATGATCCTCCCAACCACTCCCATGGAGAGAAATTATTCATTTTAAATCAGGTTTGCAGTGAACAATGTTTAGAGCTTCTAAAATGAAGAGGCACTAGAGTCTGTCCATAATTATGGTTGAATATAATTTCCCATCATGACAAGCAGAGTATCAACGGAACCTTAACACTCCCATAGCCAAATCCATGTGAAATCTCACATGCCAGAGTTTAGCTCATGGTAGAATATTTTGTGAGGTTTCAGGAAAATCAGTTAAAGGCTTTTGAGAGACATGTAGATTCAAAAAGTGAGGTAGTATTCCCCTTGTAGTCAGTCTTCCTTAATCATAGCCCCAAAACCATTTGACTTCAAAATTTAGTTTATTCTGTTAGTCCTGATGAGGACTTTTTTTTGACTGTGTTTATTTTGAGGTCTGGGATAGAATTATTTAGATTTTAACATGATTTTTCATGTATGTAGTAAAGTCTTCATGGTGAATGTAAGATTGTAAAGCATGCATCAGGTTGATGTATGAGTTTGTATGGTACAATGCCAGTGCTAATGAACATTTGGGTCCTAATTCTAAGCTGCACCACTTAGAAGATGTACCACAGATGTAAAGAGGAGCAAGGTGACTTTGTCCCTCCGGGGCTGTGGGTCTACCAGGGATAAGTGTGGCTCATAGTGTGAGTAAGAGCAGCCTCAGAGGCTGCTGTAATGTACTTATGGGCTGCCATGGATAATTGGAGTGCAGAGCACAGTGCCTCATCTTCTCCTGATTCCAGGCTATCTCCTGGTTCGCCCCTGTTCTGAAGTTATAAGTGGGCTGGTATAGGGCCATAGTGTCCAGAGAAACCCTCTGCTAATGGGCAGTGATCTGGCTGGTGATCTGGCTGGTTTTTGGACCCTTTATGTCACTGAAGCAACATAAAGGAGCTGGAACAGAGCTCAAAATCACGGTCTCTGTCCATCTGTCAGTCTATACATTTATCTGTGCAGCCATCCATTCATCTTACCTCAACTTCTGTGCTGTATGCCATTTGAACTACTTACTCCCCTGTGTGATGGTAGTGCTGTGTGGGAGGGAAATAAATGCACATCAACCAACAGTGAGTTTTGTTTATATGTTGGCAAGGAATAGTCACATCAGCACACACAAATCTCTTGGGCCAGATGTGATAGCACAATGCTCTGACCCATGACCTATAAGACAAACATGCCCAGCAGATATTCTCATACACTCTCCTTGAATTTTCACTATGTCTCCTTTATCCTCATCTGATATTTCCACTGTGACCTCAAGCACTGGACACATCCAGCTGCTGCTAGGTTTGACTAGACATTTTCTGCTCAGAGACTGGATTACCATTGTAGACACATTGTAACATGCTTTCTTCAGGCAGTGTGACATTTAGTTGGGTTTGTGGGTAGCACCTGCCTTAATGCATTCTGTGTTGCTTTTGCTGAGGTGTGAATGTATGTGTGGTTGGCGTTAGCAAGAGTACGGAGTGTGAACTGGTATGTCTCAAGGAGATGTTAACTGTTATCTGGGAATTCAGGATTCCTCAACAGGCCCTGACTGACCAAAGTCCTTCAAGAGTCCCTATAGGCTGGTTTCAGTGGAGGACACATCATTGCCTAGGGTTCACAGATTATACACGGAGTCATGATTTTGTTCAGATTGTTATCTGCATGCTCCAGTCTGGAGTGTTGGGTGCTGGTTAGCCTTTGCCCATACCTCCACTCAGGCACCCACATGGATAAAGAAGGTATTTTAATAACATTAAGATAATGCATGTCACCTTAGCTCTGGCCAGCACTGTTTGTCTCCTGACTGATCAGACACAGTGTTTGGGGGAAGGTAGCTGGTTGCAGAGACTTGGATTCCAGATGCAGTAGGAGGAAACAGCTCTCTGTTGCTCTTGGAGGTATGAGGGAAGGTTCATAAAGAACCCAGAACCCCGGTCCTAGGGTGGAACACAGAGCCATAGAGGAAAAAAAAGTGATCTCTACCACTCTTGGAGTAGAGATGTGCTCCAGGACGGGAATATATATTATTGTATAGTTTTGGTGTCATCAGCTGATGGATCTTTGCGTAAACATATTGTAATTAGCAGATCAAATTTGTGCAACTTCACTCAAGAAACTCTAATGTTTTTTACGTACAATTTGATTAGCTTCTTCACTTCCTAAATTTCCTCTTACTCCTAATACCTTTACCAGTGCTCTTAATGCTTTTAAGCATCAGCGTATTTCATGCAAGCTAGCAAGCAGCCATCAGATGGGTTGAGGCTTTTGGTTATACTCCCGGTCAACTTGAACCTAATTTCAACAAGAGACATGAGGTGAAAGGCTCAGTATCTTGTTACCAATTTCCTCAGCTACCTGGTCCTTATCAGAGTGACAGATTTAAAAAAATTAAAAATATGCATATATTTCTGAGAATATGTCCAACCAGTCTGTGACAAGTTTTAGGTAGAGGGCCTTAAGCTACTCTGTGTTATCCTTCTGAAAGCTTTAAAAAACCCCACCGTGTCAACTTTATTCTGAAACATAACAAAAAAGTGAACATAGGACTTGCCACAACAGATTAAATCATTCGTCCACCAAATCTAGCATACTGGCTACCAGTGGCCAATTCCTTATGGTTTTCCCATCCACAATGAATATAGCCAGTTGTTCAATGCTGTATGTGAGAGTTACATGTGGAAATTTTTATGCTCTAAAGCATGTAATTTGATTATTCACCTCAAGAAGCAGAACTATAAAAGGCATTAATAGTTATAGAATTATCCAGCCCTTTTTAAAAATGCAGTCACTGTGTCTCACTCATTATTGATGGCCTGTGGCAGTGAATTCTACAGGGTGACTGTAGGTTTTGTGTGAAGTAATATTTATGTATGTGTGTCTATTATACATACATATATACAACAAACCTATGGAACTTATTGTCACAGGATGTTGTGATGGCCAAAAGTATATATAGGTTTGAAAAAGAACTGGATGAAGGATATGTCCTTCAAGGGCTATTAGTCTAGCCTAGATGGTCAAGGATGCAACCCATGCTCGGGCAACCCTACACTTCTGACTATCATAAGCTGGGAGTGGAAGACAGGGTGGATCACTCCTTAATTGTTCTGTTCTGTACACTCCCTTGAAGCTCTGGTACTGGTCACTGTTGGAAACAGGATACTGAGCAAGATGGACCATTGGTCTGACCCAATATGCCAACTCTGATGTTTGTGTGTATGTACATACACATATATCCCATGAGCATCTAGGCTTTCTGAAATTTCTCAAACTGATGGCTTCCTCCTTTCCTTTCTCTTTTAATACTAGACTGGGAAGCTCGGATAGACAGCCATGGAAGGGTATTTTATGTGGATCACGTGAATCGAACCACAACATGGCAGCGTCCCACAGCAGCAGCCACTCCAGATGGAATACGTAGATCTGGTTCAATCCAACAAATGGAGCAGCTCAATCGGCGGTGAGTAATTCTGGACTGAAATCCCAAAACAACACCACTAAAAAAATGTTCTAGTTATGAGAAATGGTACGTTATTCCAAAGCAGCATCTGAAATGTTCCTTAAATGACTAAAACTTTCAACATAAATAAGCTATAGGATATATTTGAAGGTACAATGTTGAATAACAATTAGCAGATCAGAACCGACTGCTGGTGAATGATAACCATCTTACTTTAAAAAAGGTGACATTTTTAGCGCTGGCAATTTGGGAGCCCAGAATAAATTGAAACAGTTTTCGGTGCTACTTTCAGGCTGGCTTTATAATTATAAAACACTCTACTTTTTAATTAGTATTTTTGTATGTAGTGCCATAAGCCTGTATGGTACTTTACAACAGGAAGTGATGTTTAAAAATAGCAAAGTGCCTGACCAAACAGATTACAGTCTAGAGACACAAAATGAATATAATTCATTGCACAAAAAGTGACGTGCTCAGTCCTCATCCTCAAAGAAAACCTCTACAACACCTTCAAAAGACAAGCCTGGGAACTTAAATACATAACTCTGCTGGACAATAAAAACCATGGATTTAACAAAGTCCCATCGTAACAACTTCTAATACACCCTACTGCCTCCTAACGCCTCTTTGTCCTACAACCGCTAAAGTTTTAATTGCCCACTTCATTTTAAGTGGTCTCCTACAATATGTGTGAACCCCTTATGCTTAACAGTCTGTCCTATCTGGTATTTCACTTGGACACGCTAGTTTTCTTCTCCATACCTTAAGAAGACGAGGAGCTCTGTGAAGCGCAAATGCTTGTCCCTTCCCTCAACAGAAGTTGGTCCAATCATGGCTTCCCTTCGCTTTTCCTCCCACCACTTATGAGAAGGATCAGTGCAGGCGGGGGAAAGGAAGGAAAGGCAGGATTCTTCAGAGCTTCTGTGTTACCTATGAGAGCAGAGGACAGATGGTCTGGGTGAGAAATGAAGAGAAGTCAAGCAATCAGGCAGCGTTCAGGCTTCAGCCCCACAGCTTTGAGGTGCTTCAGCTTCCAGACTTCCACTGTGCTCCTCCAGCTGCTGCACCTGTACACCTACCCTAATCTTATAGGAGCTATTCAGAGATGAGTTCGGGAAAGCAACAGTTCTAGTTGCTAAAAAGCTACACTTGGTAATTTTTCTCTGCCAGTGCTGCAGGCTGAATATTATGGATGATCATGCAGTTGGAATTATCATGTCCCACTATAGCGCTCTAGTGGTTCCTTCCCAAGTGCGGCCATGTCACTGTTGAGACATGTACATGTACATGTAACATGGACATGTAACTGTTGAGAAACACTTCCTTAAAATGAATCCCGAGAGAGGGAGTCTCCCTCAAAATGAGGAGGCTTTGTCACTGATAGCAATGTCTGTTCAACTACTACTCCTCCACACAAAAAGATTTGTTACAGTTTCCTTTGTTTTCTTGCTTTTCAGATTGAATTGAGGGGGGAAGAGTAAAAGAAATATATAGCTGGGCAATAATCTTCCACTGTTACCTCAGAAAACATTTTCTCGTCCTCTGCCCCTGCTTACTGTAATGATATAGTTTCTTATTTAAATAAGCAAGACTGAAATTGTTATCCTCTGATTATAGGCTTTAAAATGGCATGAAGGTTGGTTTGGGTTTTTCTAGTATTTTAAAAACATCATTTGGGGATCATCAGAGCGGCAGGCTAGGAGACAGAGAGAGTGCTTCAACAGTCCTTCTTTCCATGGCAGGAAAATAAGATGGGAGCTACTCAGTTCCTTTATAGAGAGAAAATGGTCGCAAATGACAGCCATCAGGGAGTTTTCGTAAGGGCTAATCAGCTTTCTAAAAATGTCTATTGTGCAAAACAGATCATAAGCACAAACAGTTCCATAAAGAATTGTTCTCTTCTTCTCTCCAAACCTATCATGCTGGGCACAGAATGGGCATTTGAATAGCATAGTTGGGTTTTGTTTGTAGTGGTAAGAACTTGCAATAGTTTGTTTTAATTACAATTTTTCTCAGAAGGTGCCAAGCTACCATATTAATTTATAAAGAAAAGACAGGCATTTCTAGAAACCCCTTGCAGTGCACTGGATAGATGTTGTCTGCAGCCGTTAAAGGCTTGTAGAAATTATAGTTTTTTGTTATGCTATAACTTAAGTTAATTGATTACCAATTAAGCTGAGCTAATGAATACTATCATAAATTTATTATGGACAGTCACCCTTTATTCCATGAGGCTAAGCTCTCTTGTGTGAGCCACAAACAACCAGGAATAAACTGGTGAGTGTCTAAACTAAAAATGACAATTGTGTTAACTAGCTCAGGTTAATTGGCAATACCCTTAGGCCATATCTACACTTAAAAGCTTACAGCAACAGCTGTACCTCTGTAAAAGCACTTGTGTAACCATGTTATGTCAATGGGAGAGAGCTCTCTTATCGACATAATAAAACCAGCTCAATGAGTGGTGGTAACTATGGTGGTGGGAGTGCGTCTTCCACCGACACAGCGCTGTGCACATAAATGCTTATGCCGGCAAAACTTACGTTTTGAGCGACAAAAGTTTTGCCAATATAAGTGCTAGTGTAGACATGTCCCAGATCAGTGGCTCTCAACCTTTCCAGGCTACTGTACCCCTTTCAGGAGTCTGATTAGTCTTGTATAACCCCAAGTTATACCTCACTTAAAAATGACTTGCTTACAAAACCAGACATAAAAATACAGAAGTGTCACAGCACACCATTACTGGAGAATTGCTTACTTTCTCGTTTTTTACCATATAATAAAATAAATCAATTGGAATATAAATATAGTACTTATATTTCAGTGTATTGTACATAGAGCAGTATAAACAAGTCATTGTATGAAATGTTAGATTGTACTGACTTCACTAGTGTTTTTGAAGTAGCCTATTGTAAAACTAGGCAAACCTAGATGAACTGATCTACCCCTTGAAAGATCTCTGCATACCCCGAGGTACATGTTCCCCTCGTTGAGAACCACTGAAGTAACATCCTTGGTTTACATTGTAGTTTCCCATGTTTTCATGTAGTTTAGTTCCTTTCTTGACACCCATGTTTGGTTTAGCATTTGATTATTAATGATTTTAATAACTGCAATTAAGCCAAAAATACCTTTGCTGATCATCTGAATATGGGTATTTTTTAGCATTTCTATATTCAGGATATATAGTGAGAAAGTGGAGGGGATTTTCATTAGCAACATATTTCTCCTCACTTGATTCCCAGTGGAGACTAAGCACATTATAACTGAGTAATTGTGGAATCCCATGGTTTCTTAGCACAAAAAAGCCATCTGGTAATTCTTTAATCTCTGCTGTAAAAGAGCCCCATTAAGTAAAAATGCTGAATAGACCACCAAGTCTTTAGAAGGCTTCTCTTGTCATGCCAATGTTTGTATATGTGTAGCCATGGATATTTCCTAAACTTCCAGCAAAAGGGATACATATTGGCCATTGCAACAAACTTCACCAATATGTGTATTTCAGAAGTGGGAAACAATTTTAATATTTTATGGCTGGGTGAAATAGGGAAATTATCTCTGTCCTGAAACAGGTTTCAAGATTAGCTCATTCAGAAAATGCAGGTAACTTAGGTTACCAGCTTGTGAGAAGAACTTTTTTCTAGGTGAGGCAACTGTATCCAAGGATGATATAATTAAAATCAGTCTGAACTTTTGCCCAACACTCAAACAAAATGAAATCCAAAACCTTCTGAGATTTGAAAAAAAGTTCAGGCTACTTTTTCACACAAATCTGTTCACCTTCCCATTTCCTAGATTCATCTGGTGGAAGGAGTGGAAATACCAAAATATCACTAGGAAAGCTTGCTATTTTCAGCCCTGCCAAAACCACAAAGTATTGGAAATCTAGTTTTAAAAAGGAATGCCTATGAGTATTCTGTTTCAGTCTATGGGTACTCAGAGATTCCCAATGACTGTAATGGACATTTTGTCTGTACAGGGAATGCAGGATTGGGACATAATGTCTGGATAAGATCCAGACAAACACTCCTATATTTTTTTATTAAATGAGTCTTCCTCCTTTACTACAGCACTTCTCATTTTTCCTCCAGTTACTGATGCAGTTAACAGCCACCGCTGTTCAAATTACATGGCATGGTTAACTATCCACTCTGATCTGGTTAAACCATGCAACATTTGTGTGACTAGACTTGTCTTTACATGAATAATAATAAATGGCACAATAAATAATAATAGTACAGTAAAAACAGCCCCTAGTGTGTTTTTTTTCTAAACCACTATTTCTTTGACAAATCACTTAGAAAAGAGTCTGTGATTTTTAAATGCATTCCCATAACTTTTGCCCTTTCAAAGTTTTTTTACACTTATACGGACATTTTCTGGTATTTATATAACACAATTTTACAGTATCTAGACAAAAGAAAAAAGTAGTCTGTTTCTGGCATACAGCTAGCATTACTGTGTAAAGTTTGCCAGCAGGGGATTTTCTAACATCTAATTAAATTGAAGCTACAGTTACCATATATACAAAACTTTTGACTATATTAACTACTTTTTTCTGCTCTGCTATTGCATAAGGGTGTTGTAAAACTCCTCCAGTATTGGAGTGGAAAGTTTACTCAATTAGCCTACAGTCAAGTGAATAAAAATTTTAAAAGCTCGTTATAAAGTAGAGGGGGGAAAACTAGAGGTAAATTATTGTAGTTAAGAAATCTACTATAATAATTTACTTGTAAGGTGTATGTTTATCTGAAAACAAAAATCCCCTGTTCTCTTACTTTTTTAACCAATTCTAAATATGTTATTTATTGAGCTATTAAAAGCTACATTAAAGGAAAACTTGGGATACTGAGGGAAATGAAAACTACTGTGTTAGTCAAGTATAAATCCATTAAATTTTCACCCATTTTCCATAATTTAGCCTACACTCCAGGAACCTGTGGAGAGTTAATGTGCTACTGGAGATGCTGTCTTTTGAGTGGGGAGTAAAATCAAGGTCAAGACTACTTGTCTTCAGAGATGTCATGGCACTTCGAGAACCTCTTGAGTTCAGGCCAAAATCTAACTTGGCATAAATGCGTATTTAAAAAAAAAAAAACAGAAAAAAGAGAAAAATGGAGGGACACTCTTCATTAGTCTGGAGTCACACCGATGAGAGAAAAAAGAACAGAAACCAGGAAAAAGAGAGACAAAGAATCCTGGATCAAAGATCAGATTTAATTAGGATGAAAAGACAGCAAGTGTGAAAAATCGGGATGGAGGTAGGGAATAACAGTATAACAAAAAGACCCAAAAATCGGGACTGTCCCTATAAAATCAGGACACCTGGTCACCCTAGATATAATCAATGAAGCTACATGAATTTATTCCAGGTGGGGTTCTGGCCCATTATGAATGATGAGAGTTATTGAAAATGAGACAAAAACGTGTTTAAAAATATCAGTGGGGGGCAGAAGCTAGTTAAGATAGATATCTGTTATTTTAAAAAATATTTCTCATTAAATAATTTTTAAAATTTGTCATATTCTTGTCATACATTATCAGAATCCCAGGCTGAGGCCTAGTCATGAATATAAAGGTTAGACGCAATGGAGGTACTCTCACCCCTAGTCTGTCAAATGTTCAATGAATAAGTCACCAGTACGGCTACAGCAGGATTGACTTCCCACATTATTTATCTCTGTTTTACAATACATAGAATTAGTCCTGTATACTTAAACATAATAAACACATAAAAGAGAACATCTTTTATGGGACTCAAACCTGCAGTGTCATGAACACTCTGGCCCTGATCCAGCAAAGTATTTAAGAACCTGCTTAACTTTAAGCCCAAGAGTAGTCTCACTGTAGTCAATCAACATGAAATTGCCATAACAGAGAAAAAGGTTTTAAAAGTTCCACTCCATACCTGCCTCTTCCATTGTCCTCCTACTTTCCCTCTTTGTTCTCACTGGCTCTGTTCCGGTGCTTAATTAGTCATGAAAGAGGTCCTGGCACTCAAGCAATTTTTTTTACATTCATAACTGATGCATCAAGCCCAGAGGTGCCAGGCCTCTGAACTGCCAAGTCTAGAGGTACCGGTGCTCAGCCCTGGCAAACCCTGGCACAAATTAAACATTGCTTTGTCCCCTGCAGCTCTTTCCCTTCAGCTTTCCATTTAGCTTATCATTATCAAATTCAATCCATACACACACACACGAGCATGGAACTAATATCACATGTCCTGCCCTTATGTTGTTCCCTCTGCTTGTGTGTCACCCCATTTTTCTCTACCTTGTGTCTGTTTTATCTATTAGATTGTCAGCACTTCGGGACAGAGATTGTCCATTATTCTGTGTTTATACAGTGCCTAGCACAATGAGCTTGGTCTCGGCTGGTCTCTATGTACTACCACAATAAACGAGATGAATAATAATGATTAGTAAAAAAAAAAAAAAAAAAAAGAATGGTTATGGAGCCAAGGCTGTGAAGTGTTGAACACATTGAACATACTCCTATTGCAATTCTTGGGAGTTGAGGACATTCGGCACCTCAGAGGATCAGGACCTATGTGATATATTGTGTTAACCTATGACAAATTGGGACTTGATTCTTCCCTGCCTTTCACCTTGTATAGTCACTAATCCTTATGGAATGTGGGTGATTTTCACAGGTTCAAGAGGGGGAAGACTCATGCTCATTGGTGCTTTAAAAGTGCAGGTTTTAGCAGTATTTTAATTGTTCAAAAGTGTTGATTTTTCCAACTCTCTCACTAAGAAAGAGATCAAAAGGCATTTTTATGAGCAGCAAATGCTTTGTATCATTATCCCACTAAAACATTTAGCTAAAGCATCTTTTTTCTTTCACGTAAAATATGCAGGTATCAGAATATTCAGCGGACTATTGCAACAGAGAGACCAGAGGATGATGCTGTTGTGAACAACAGAGCCGAGAGGCTCTCCATTGGAGGAGGAAGTGACTCTGAGGCAGACTCTTCCCAGCCAAACTCAGGTATGGGAGAGGAAACTATTACTAGCACGTGGCACTAGATGGCATTCCATTCTGGGAAACAAGCTGGACTCACCACGATGCTCTGATGAAGACTCAGGTTTCAGTACTATATGCCAGAAATGGTTAAGTGAAAGGAAAGAGAGTATAAAGCATGACTAGACCCTGAGAAGGAAATAAGCAAGTGTTCGGGGCTCTTTTAATGAGTCCCTACATAGACAAAGTGTTTTTACAATAGATCGGGTTTGAATGTCTGGGTATTATACATGAAAATGGAGAAAGTGCCTATTTTCTCAGGCTTGCAGTTACACTAGCTTTTTGTGATAGTGTGATTGTGACACAATGAGGGTTCACCCAGATCAGCCAGGGGTTGTGTCCTTGCCTGTCCTGTAATTTTGGAGGCATCTGTGCCGTGCAGGTTTGATTCACGCCCCAACACAAGCAGTCTGCTCACATCACAATTTCTCACCCTGACTCCCACCAGCATGGTTACTCCTTGCAGGATGTCACCAACACCCCCTTGTCTCCCCAGATTTAAACCATTTGCCCTGCAGTGTCCAATTCCTCTCACTGGACCTTCACAGACATTATTGCATTTGCTGCCTTTAAACAGACAGATCACACACCAGCTTGCTAGTTTGGCTGAGGACCCATACTTCATATTAATGCACTGCACTGATATGGTTCTGTAATAAGATAAGAATAAATGTATTAACAAAGAAGATAGATTTAGATGATCTCATATTACAAACAAAACATGCCTTCTAGTGACTAAAACTTATTTCTAACAAGTTACAGTCTTGGTCTAGACAAGGTGGGGAAGATAATATTTCTTATTGTACCAACTTCTGATGGTGAGAGAGACAAGCTTTTGAGCCACACAGAACGCTCAAAAGCTTGTCTCCCTCATCAACAGAAGTTGGTACAATAAAAGATACTATCTCACCCACCTTGTCTCTTGAATATCCTGGGACTGACATGGCTACAACTGCACTGCATACAAGTGCAGGTTTCTTACCTATAGTGACTTCTCGGAGACTTCAACCCCGCCCACGAGTAAACTTTCTCAGATTACAATAGCTCTGATCCCTTGTGTCCATCCAGTGATAGCTTATCGCTTCTGCTTATATCTTCCCAAAGTTCATTGACTCAGTTTCGAGAGGCAGAAAGGTTTCCTGGGGATGCAGCCTCCATGGAGATTAAGTGGCTATCTTCCCCCCCTCCCCACCCCCGCCCCTGCATTTGCTCAGCTAATGGGTTTGTTTACCTTTCATGTAAATATCCTTTTCATTGTGTTTGGTCACACCTTGCTTTATTTACACTGGAGTCACAGTCAAGACAGAGAAACAACATTCCTTTGTCTAGAACAGGCTGGGTTTAGGCACTGTCTGCCCCTTCCATTTTAGGAACACATGTCAAGCACACATCTATAACTCTTTATACATCACCCATACAGACAACACATAATAATATTAAAGGCCAGCATGTTATCATTTTCCATATGACACCTTACATGATACCTTTTAGATACAGATTATGATAACAGCAAGCTGAGGCAATGAATATGTCAGATGTGGTGAGAGTTATTGTACGGTGTGCCCACTTCCAGTTGGCAGCGAGGGGCTTCGTGGGTCACAGTAATTTTGACATTATGAGCCAGATTTGAAAAGGCCAGCCCTCCCTTCTGCGTGCATAGCTTGTGCCCATAGAATTTTCCTCCACATTTTTGCACCTGCAATTGAATTACAAGTGCAAAGCTGAGTGCTTGCATTGCTCAATGTTTGATTGCAGGTGCAAGTCACCTGGGGAGAAACACAAGCACTTGGACTTGCGCCTGCATTTCACTTGGTGGAAACAAAAAATGGATGTGTAGTTAGTTAGTTAAACTTGTGCCTGTTACATGGACAGTTAATACTTAGCCATTCTGAAAATTCACACCTCTAGCAGGGTTACCATTTAATTACATCTGTTATTACATCTATCACCTCTTTTCCTCCTCCTCCAGTGTTGGCATGCCATTACTGGTTAGTCTTTATTAGCAGGAAATAGCCTGCATGGCCTGTGGTTCAATTCCTTTTACATCTCCTGGAAAAGGAAAGCCTATTCAGAGGGAATATTTAATCTATGCTTTTTTAAAAAATACCTGTGTTAAATATTTAGTTTTGTCTATTATTAGCCTGAATCTTTATTTCTTTTTCCTTTAAAATCA
Organism: Dermatemys mawii; assembly: GCA_007922305.1. Lineage (NCBI taxonomy): Eukaryota > Metazoa > Chordata > Testudines > Dermatemydidae > Dermatemys > Dermatemys mawii. The sequence goes on along the minus strand of ML677371.1, from coordinate 18,667,383 downwards.
CTATAAGTCATAACTAAACGTACTTCACCTGATATATACCCACTTTTGCACTCATTTGTGTTGCAATTTTTATGATTCAGTTTCACTGAACTTCTATATGGAGAATCATACCTGATCTCACCTGCTAATAGTTAATTGAGATGGAAATGGTAAATGATTTGTGTTTTATTAGTACTTATGTTACTTGTAATATTAAGTTGTATACATATTTACAGTAGACATTCAGTATTACTATTATATATATAATTTAATATATTATATATATATATACAGTATTACTATATATATACAGTATTTCTATATATATACGGTATTACTATGGTTTAAGATTAGCAGCCGTGTTAGTCTGTATCCGTAAATAAGACAAGGAAGACTTGTGGCACCTTAGAGACCTAACCAGTTTATTTCAGCATAAGCTTCCATGGGCTATAGCCCACTTCATCGGATACATAGAATGGAACAGAAGTAACATGTATTTATATACACAGAAAGAAAGAAAAAAGTTGTACATTACCATACCAATTCTAAGAGGCTGTTTAATTTGGATGGGCCTTTATCAGCAGGAGGAAAAAATCTTTTGTAGTGGATCTGTCTGACAGGTGATAAGAATCTTTGAAGAGAACTTAACAGGGAAATGCATTCAATTAGTATACTAAAAGGTTTTTTGCTTCTGCTGATAATGGCCCATCCAAATTAAACAGCCTCTTAGAATTGGTATGCTAATATGCAACTTTTTTTTTCTTTCTGTGTATATAAATACATCTTACTTCTGTTCCATTCTATGCATCCGATGAAGTGGGCTATAGCCCACGTAAGCTTATGCTGAAATAAACTGGTTAGTCTCTAAGGTGCCTCAAGTCTTCCTTGTCTTATTTAGTATTACTATGGTTACTTACATAATAAAATATTAAATTAATAATAATGCTGCCAGGAATCATCCACATAAATGGTGGTTGGATTTGATTTAATATACCTTTTATTTCCTTTTTTTTAATAAAAAAGAACTATCAACTGTGGTATGTGCTTTTTTAATGTGTCTTTGCTAAATATATTGTATGGCTGTGGAGAGAGGAAAAGTCAGTTTCTTTCTCAAGAAGAAGCAGATATAAATTAACAACAATGAAATGACTGAACTGTGATACAAACCTCACTAGAATAAAAAAATATGTAACATTTGGTACCAACTTCTTAATTTACAGGGAAACCCACAGGGATATGTGAATGGTCACAAACAAAGGTGCACTGTCATACCCTCAGGTGAAATAAATTGGTTTATCTCCATCGAAGTCAGGAGAGCTGTATCACAAGTCTTTTTTCAGAGTATTTTTTCACAGTCTTAAGTGGACAGAATGATAAAGTGTAATTATAGATAGAAGTGACTGTCAACATTATATTATGTAGTTCTGTATTCATTCTCTTGATGACTTCCACATCAGATTTGTTCAGACTGTAAATCAAAAACTGATTTTGGTTTAAAAAGTATCAGTGCTGCAAACTGAGCCTAGAGCCCAAAACCTAATGTGTGTCCTTCCCACTCTGAATTAATGGACAGTCAGAAAGATACCACAATCAGAACTTAGCTGACAATATTGGACCATATCTTTAGCTGGCGTAAGCTAGTGGGGTTACATTGATTTAAATGAAGCTATGCAGGTTTATACCAGTTAAGGATGTGGCCCAGAATTAATAACATACAATGTAGAAAATCATCCAGCTCTCACTCGTGTAGGTGTATTTGCCCTGCAGTGCTAACCACAGGGAAAACTTTTGTTATTCACGTGAGTAGATATGACACAAAGACACAAAGAAAGTGGATGCCATTTTTACATAGTCACTTGGATGACCACAGCCTCACTTTAAGATTAAAAAGAAGTTGGGCAATATGGTGGACTGGTGGGGTGGGTTTTGCTGGTACTGTCAGGGAAGATAAGAATGATACTATTTGTGCTGCATTTTCTGTTATGTGTACTAGTCAATTGTTTTGCTTTTATTTTCAGAAATTAGGAGAGAAGGGTCCCTTTCTCCAGTGAATTCTCAAAAAATCACCTTGCTGCTACAGTCTCCAGCTGTAAAGTTCATCACGAACCCTGAGTTCTTCACCGTGCTACACGCAAACTATGTAAGCACCGGTATTTAACCATCTCTCACTCCTGCCTTCTGGGTCAAAAGAAAGAGCTCTGAGCCTCTTGTAAGAGTGCACAGTGGGTATGTCTACACTGCAATGTAAGCCCAGGGTTCAAACTCAGGCTCCAGCCAGACCCCTCTTCCATTTATATACAAATAGTGCTAACCCAGACCCAAGGGATTGCAGGGTTAAGCCTGAGTCCAGCCAAGACCCAGGGTTCAAGCCCTATTGCTTTGCAGTGTAGATGCAGCCCCATTGGACTCATTTTCTGGGAATCCACCAAAAGTATTCCACAATCCCATGGGCCAACTTTCTTTGTCCTCTGGACAGTCAGGTTTGATGAACAGTCAAGTTTTCCTACATGAACAAAGGGATAGAGTGGCCATACTTTCAGAGAAGTATGGAATATGGGTGGTTGGACTCAGGCCCACATAATGCAGTGAAGATCCTGGAACCCCATGTTGGGAACCAGGGTTCAACAATTCCTAACTTGGGGTTATAAATGAATGTAGACACTCAAGCCCTAGGTTAACAAACCCAAGGTCTGCTAAGTGGAGTTCTACTAAGCCTGGGGTTACATTGCACTCTAGACATACCCAGTGAATTCTTAATTCCCTGGCTCAGAACTCAATTGTCCTTTATGGGAACTGGACAAGGTTGGATGTAGCATGCTCATACTACCCCGTAGGGAACTCTTGAGGGGATTCTGCCTCAGAGAGGAATTCCCTTGTATTTCACAGGCCTGCCCCACAATACTTGTTCCCTCTCAGAAGATGCAGCGTACTTCCCATGTGTCTGGCCAGTTCTACCTGCCTCCTCCCAACCCATTTTGCATCCTTCTGGTAAAGGTGTCCAGAAACCTCTGTTGGATTCCTCTTCTTGTAGCCTTGCACTGCAGCTGGAAGGCTTCTTGCGTCCTCTGCAATTTGTACACTCAAGCAGCTGGGCACAGCCTAGCACTCAGTGAGCAATTACAAACTAAGGATGATGCAGCTCTCTTGGATAAAATAAGAGCTGAACTGAACCTATCTCAAACTCAAACCAAGCTTCTCGAAGGTTCAGAAAAGTGTAGATAACTTTTCTTTCCCATTGTTGGAATGGGACTTCACTTCCTGCTTGCAACTGGGAATGAAAACTGACATGCAGTGAAAAAGGTTTAATTTCAGGCCAACTAGGAGTAAGCAGTCTGCAAAGTCTCCCTGGGGGAATCTGTTCTCTAGAGATTTGGATAATATTTGGATAAACATCATAACGTCACTTCTGAACTTTTTGAGACTAATCCATTACTAGTGCTGATAGGTCTTCTCTCAAAAGGAACTTAAAGATTTTATAAGCTGTCTTGAAACATGTCTTAGTTGATACAAGGGACAGCTCACAAGAAGCTGAATCCCAACTTCCTTTGTCACAACAGTGACTAAGGCCAAGGAATGCCTACATTTCATTTACAAAGCTGTCTTTGATATTGGAGCCAGAACAGCCTATCAACACATCTGTCAAGGCAGTCATACAAATTCCATTTGTGCAAAAATAGTGTACCACATAACTTTAGGCTGAAGGTCATTAAAACATTTTAACCACAAACTCCAATTAAAATTTAGAAGTGTTAATTATGCCAGTGAAATTTGAGTTGGAAAATATTATCCAGCAGTTAAAGCTCAAATGGAAACACTCTTGTTTAACAGATATTTTATGTCTCTGAAGGGATAAAACTATGTGAAATTCTGGGTTTCCCTAGTGTTGCTAAGTGATACTGAAATGGTCAATTGTAGCACATCATGATATAACTTCTGCTGTTCAGTATGCTAGGACCTCAGATATTTGCATTCAGAAAACTTTCTTAGTTGTAACATCTTCTGGGCAGAGATTGTATCTACATCTATGTTTTGGGCTTTAAGATACTGCTGTAATATAAATATTAGATAATAAAAATAGCATTTAAGAATGCATTTAAATGCACGGAAGGAAAGAAATTCAAAGTTACTGGGTCAGAATCTGTCCTTGTTTACATCTGCATACATCTAGTAACAATACTGGAGCCAGTGAGGGCCTTCAGCGAGTCAGTGTGGCCCCAAAAGAGGGTGGCATAAACAGGGCGTGGCATGGCTAAAGCAGCCTGAGAATGTACTAAAGCAGCACATTCCTTCAGTAACTTCCACTGGAGCCCCCAGCAGAAATTAATGCTGCCCTCCCTGATGAAGCCCCTAAAAGAGGGCAAGTTGTGGTAACATTGCTTGCTGTCCCTTGGGGAGCATCCTCCCTAGAGAGAAGAGTTGCAGGGTAAAACAGAGTTGTCAGTACATGAGTAATTTACATGTCCCTATGCCATCTCAGATTAACGTGACCCATTTGGGGCCCTGATCCTGCAGTGAGATATGTACAGACAAGCCAAGCTGCAGGATCAGGGCCTGTGTATGTTTCTTTGAGATACAAATAATCAATACTCAACAGGTCTGCTTGAATGGTGACACAAATTCATTTTTATGAATGTTTTCACATCTGTATGGTATCATAAGAAAATAAAAATGTTCTGATCCATTATGGTCAAAGATCCATCTAGTCCAGTTTTCTGTCTTCCAACAGTGGCCAATGCCAGGTGCCTCAAAGGGAATAAACAGAACAGGTCATCATCAAGTGACCCATCCCCCGTCGCACATTCCCAGCTTCTGGCAAACAGAGGTTAGGGACGCCATCCCTGCTCATCGTGGCTAATAGACATTGATGGACCTATCCTCCATGAACTTATCTAGTTCTTTTTTGAATCCTGTTATAGTCTACATTCACACAAACAGTACATCTCTCTGAATGTGTGAACAGTGAAATAAACACAACTGCATGTATTTCCAATGCGTGATACCCCAGAAATACACACACTTGCACTTGTATATCTGGCAGTTTGGTACTGTTCACTACTGTACATAGAGTTATGGAATTTTCAAATGTCCAGGTGGCAATTGGTTATTTCTACTTCTTTACTTGGAACCTAATCCAAAGCCCATTGAAATCAATGGAAAGATTGCTGTTGATTTCAGTGGGATTTGTATCAGGCCTTAAGGTTGTATGTCATATCTGCTAGCCAAACTCATTTTTGAGATGCTGGAACTGATTTCCTTATCCTGTGTTTTTCATGACTAGAGTGCCTATCGAGTCTTCACCAACAGCACCTGCTTGAAGCACATGATTCTAAAGATCCGCAGAGATGCTCGGAATTTTGAGCGCTATCAGCACAACAGAGACTTGGTAAATTTTATCAACATGTTTGCTGACACCCGACTGGAACTTCCACGGGGCTGGGAGATCAAAACAGATCAACAGGGCAAGGTGAGAGTGCCAGCACAATTAATCACCGAGTGAATTTCCATGTCCTGCTGATCTCACACTGAGGCTAGATGATCGTGAAGGGTTTCTTGTGAACTTAAAATTTGTGACTGTTGGGTTTGTGTGTCAGTGAGCACACAGAATTATTCCCGACAATAAAAACCTTTGTCTTAGGTTTAACCCTTGGAAATGTCATTCTCTATGCTCTCTGTCATCACACAAGGAGACTAAGAAGTGTGGTCTGATTCAGGCTTGCATCCAGTATTGTATAATGCTATACCAGGCATTGTTAATCTTGCACCAACCCCCCATCCTGCAGTAATCAAACACTATTCGGATTTATAATATTTGACTTAATAATGCTGACTAGGAACATTCTGTCTGAATACCTCTGCCTCATACTTTGGGAGAGTTCATATTTGGAGTCACGTCTCACCAGCATGGGCCTGATTCTGCTCCTACTTTCAGCAGTTTTGCAGCACTGTGACTCCACTGATTTCAGACGAGTTATATCTGATTTGTGCCAGTGTAACTGAGAGGAGAAAGGGACCCTGTGACTTCAGCCTCAATAATGGGACTAACCAAAACATAGTCCAAACACCCACAAATAAGGTTGCATGTTGTATGAAGGCAGAACTTTCCCCTAGTTTTCCAGGTTCAAAGCTAAGGAGTTACCAAAATAAGGCTTGATTTTGAGGGGCTGAGTTGAAGCTCATTAGAAGTTGCGAGCACTCAGCCCTTCTTGTCACCAGGCCCCTAGTGTCTGGCTGTTGGTTGTCCATTTAAAAAGAAATAATGCTGAAATCTAACAGTCACGTCCAGTGTGATACTGAGCACCATCAACACCCACTGACTTTGCTGGTAATTAAGGGTGCCAGCACCTGGTGGGAGGCACTCAGCGCCTTGTAGAATTAGGCCCATAGAGCGTAATCAGTATGCTCACAATGAGAGTTGTGCATTGCACCTAAAAACGAGGGACCAGCTTCAAAAGGGAACTGGCTGGTTTTAAATCAATTCTCAATCAATTTCAAGGAATTTGGCAAATTAGTATGATAGAAATGAGTTACTGTAGGGATACAAGGTATATAGTGGCCTGATAACTCATTAAGTTGTAAACTGTGAATGATTCATGATTGCAAAATGTGGCACATACGATACGCACTATTCCCTGCTCAGTTTGTATGCTGCTTTCTCAGCCCTCAACTCTTTCATCATGTTAGCTTCCTGCTTATGAATATACAGTATTCTTTTTATTACAGTCCTTCTTTGTTGACCACAACAGCCGTGCTACCACTTTCATCGATCCCAGGATCCCACTTCAAAATGGCCGTCTCCCTAATCATCTGACTCACAGGCAGCATCTCCAGCGACTTCGCAGCTACAGTGCTGGAGAGGTAACTATAGCATTAAGACCCCTTCCTAAATATATGGTATATCTGCTAGGAAAGTGGTTCTGAACTGGGGACCGCAGACATCTTCCAGGGGGTACATCAGTTCATCTAGATCTTTATCTAGTTTTTCAACAGGGTACATAAAAAGCACTAGTGAAGTCAGTACAAACTAAAATTTCATACAGACGATGACTTGTTTATACTGCTCTGTATATTACACACTGAAATGTGAATATAATATTTTGTATTCCAATTGATTCATTTCATAATGATTTGGTAAAAATGAGAAAGTAAACAATTTTTCAAGTGTGCTGTGACACTTCTGTATTTTTATGTCTGATTTTATAAGCAAGTAGTTTTTAAGTGAGGTGAAACTTGGGGTACACATGACAAATCAGCCTCCTGAAAGGAGTTCAGGAGTCTGAAAAGCTTGAGAGCCAAAGTGCTAGGGCAAATGATGGTTCTTATTTTTAGCTTTTGACGAGTAGATGCATCTTAAAAGCATTTGGAATTTCACCCCAGTAATCCTATTTGGCCAAAAGAAATCTCAGCCCTGATTTATTGTTCTCCTCCCAGCTCCTTAATCTTACTCTTCCTGAACCCTCAGTTCTCCTTTTTTCCTCACAAGTCTTCATACTGTCAGCCCTGTATGTGCCACTTCCTTTCACTGACTCTGCTGACCCACTCATTCATGCATTTGTCACTTCAAGCCTTGAACACTGAAACTCCTTTACCATGGCCTCCCAAAGTCATTGGTATCCAAATTCCAGTCTGTTCAGAATGCTACAGCACACCTATATAGTCAACCATTATACCCAGTATACTTCATCCGCGAGCTGAAAACCTCCTTTGCCTCTGAATATGCTACGGACTCACTCACCATGTGTTCAAAGCCCTTCGTGGCCATGTGTCAGGATTGCCTCCCCACTCTGAACTCTAGGGTACAGATGTGGGGGACCTGCATGAAAAAAGAAATACCGCTCCCCCCAAGCTTATTTTACTTGCTTGGGTTAAAATGTTTTTCCCCAGAACACAACTTCTTCTGTGTCTGGACTGGTATACGCTGCCACCACCAAACTAAGGCTAGGGTAGTTTGGGACCCTTCTTTCCCTTTCCACTAAACCCCCAAACTTCTTCCTTCCCTGGGAAGCTTGAGAGGAAAAAAAAAACAAATCTCGCCTGATCCTGTGAGACGTGCCCGATCCAAAGCCAGGATCTTACACAATGGAAAACAAGCAGTCAGATTCTTAAAAGAAAGGAATAAATCCCTTATAACCATCAATAGAACAGCATCTACAGTAATCAATAAAGAGTTACAGACAACCCCCTCCCCGAATTTCTCCTCCTGCTGAAGCTTACAGTATTAGAGAAACACAGAGAAAAATTTCTACCAACTGAAGAGTTTTCCAAGTGATAAAAAGAAGGTAAACTTACTCACTACCTTACTTGATAAAAAAACTGATAGTTATAGTAAAAGATAAAGGTGTGGTTCATCCCATAGCCGAGTTGAACAGAGAAGAGACCCAGAGAGAAACTGAAACTTAAAATCCTTTGTCTCCTGAGGAATTTCTCATTGGTCAATTGTCCACCTCTCAGGTTATCTTTAGCTTAACCCCTTACAGGTAAACAGTAATTCTAGGCTACTTCATACTTATGACACCAGGCTTCCAACTACCTCCATGATATCATCTCTTCCTATACTCTCAGCTGCTCATTTTGCTCTGCTAATTATGGTTTCTTTCCATTCCCCTACCCACCTATCAGCCTTTCTCAGAGAATGAGCCTGTGCTTCCACTGACTCAGCTCCTGTATACAGCTCAGTCTGTTCACTTCCCTCTGGCATGTATTGGGCCTGATCCTCCACTGGGATAAATTGGAATAGTTCCATCACCAGGAGACAGTGTGGACCATTCATGACAGCTATTCACCACTCTTCATCTATTGCTCTCTGATAATCAGATACCTTATTGTAACATGCAGCGCTGTAACTTTGGTGTGTTCTGAGGTACCTGTAGGACATCCACAAAATAAAGTGGCACTTGACTGTGCAAGAGGAAGACTTGGGGGAAAAGAGAAGTACAATAAAGGCAAAGAATGCTTGAGTTCGCATGATGCTGCCCTAGCGTGGACAGGCCATTTGATAAATACTATAGCAAGAAAGAAATATGCCTGCTATTTTGGATAGCGAAACAGAATGTAGGCATGAGAGGAATAACAGGACCATTCTATCTGATACCTGTCTTTTGCACACTTTAAAATATCCATTATATCTGAAGGGTTTTAATAGATTGTTTTGTGGCTTTTTATCTTTCAAAAGACATTGGCTTCATATTTCTTTCTTGCTACAGTATTTATCAAATGGCCTGTCAATAGCAGGCTGTAGACATTAGACCCTCTCTAGTGCAAATCAACCAAATTAATAAAACAATGGAAATAGATTTTGAAGGAAGACACAGCATTTGAGGTTCTGGCCCAGACTTTAATAAAATCAATGCATCTAAGACAATTATGGCCTGCCAGTTCAAGCAGCTCACTGTGACACTAGTATCTGATAAGATATTCTCCTTAACATGTGTAGTAATGTATGCTGAGGTGTGTTTCCATGCTGCTAGATTACAGATGATAGGCTTTATGATACTGAAATCATTTCAAGTTCTCTTTTCTCTGTTACATGGAGATAACATTCCCCACTGCACAGTGTGGAGGGGATGACAGGAGCATAAATCCCACTCCAGGCCCAAATTATCATGGAGGCAGGGGATGCTAAAGCACCAGCATTTCTTTCCCACCTGCAGCACTGCACGTCGTAGAGGCTTTTTAGGGTTGCGGGCATGAAGGGGGAACAAGTTGGGAGTAGGTCACAGCCAAGGCAAGAGCTGTTGTATTCATCATCCTCTCCCAGAAAACCAGCAGGAAAATTCCTAGAGGAGTTAATGTTGATCCTGTCGATGTTAACTCCAGCAGAATCATGCTGTGCCATCCAGCCCCCTTGGAGAGACTATTTTGGACTAGAGGGTGGGTTTGGAGGCAATAACAGCACTGGGGTATCGGTACTGGTACAGGGGAGAGAGCATTGGAGTTTAGTCTGGATTTTCTCATCATGGGTGAATAAGGCAACATGGTTTTTTTTCAAATGTTCACATAACTTTGTTAATGAATTTGCTTCTGTCATGCCTAGTACCCTGACTAGCGATCAATTTCTGGCACTATGATAGCGCTGAATTTTGCTGTTTGCAATGTTGTTGTAGCTGTGTTGGTGCCAAGACATTAGAGAGACAAGATGAGTTAGATAATATCTTTTATTGGACCAACTTATTTTGATAAAAACACAAACGTTTGAGCACAACAGAGCTGAAGAAAACCTAATCTGAAGAAGTCTGTTACTCGAGAGCTTGCCTCTTTCCCCAGCAGAAGATGGTCCAGTAAAAGATATTCCCTCACCCACTTCCATCTATAATTGAGTTTTGCTGCCATGAGTAGTTCACAAAAAGCAAATCTGATGATTGTGCACACAATAATTTATGCTGGTGGAAGCATTCGCACTGAAAGTGCTTCCACATTCATCCGGCCAGGGAACAGAAACAATGGCATGTAACTTACTTGCCAAACCTAACAAACACATGCTGCTCATATATCAAGGACTGGCCGAGAACTGTCCACTATAAATCCATAAAGTAATTTAAGAAAAATAGATAGAGAAAAAAATCCCAGATGAAACAGTCTAATACTGTTAAATAATGAGAATGCTGCTGAATGATTCATACATTTGAGGAAATTGCAAACTATTCCTAGGATCTGATGCCCAGTGGAAAGACTCCCATTGACTTTTGTGGGTTTTGGATCAGGCTCTTAATGTCCACCCTTTAAAGAGCAGAAGACTCTAGCACCAAAACAAATTTACCAAGAGCAAATGGTTTCATACCACTATAGCTATTTTTAATATGAATGGGTTATGTTTTTGTCCTATAATTCATGCCCATAGGGAAATCCCAGAGACTCACTTAGGTTTGAGAGAGAGAGAGGAACAACATGTCAAAACACACTTCCCACTGGCCGCTTGCCAGCTGCTTGAAGTTCCACTGGCTCCTCTGCTGAGCAGCAAGAAGAGCCCTCTAAACAGCAGGAGAGACACAAAGTGGAGATTTTAAAGATCTGTCAGCATCAATTAAATAAATCAACTGTTTCTCATCCTCCTCCTCCTCAACTTAATGAAGAGCAATTATGGTCTTTGCACTGAGAGTAAAGGATAGGGATATAATTAATGCCAGTTCAGCATGGCTTTATGGAAAATAAGTCTTGTCAAACAGTTCTGATTTCGTTCTTCAGTGTGATTAGACATTTGATAAATGTAACTGCATAGAAGAAATATACTTAGAATTTTGTAAGACATTTCACTTCGTACCACACAACATTCTGATTAAAATATTAGCACTATATAATATCAATAAAGCACGTATAACATGGATTAAGAACTCGTTAAAAATGACAGAACTCAAAAAGTAGTTGTCCATGGGGAATCGTCATTGAATGGGGGGAAGGATGGGCCTCCTTGGGGATCAGTACTAGGCCCACGTCTGTTCAACATTTTCATCAGTGATGTGGAAATAAATATAAAATCACTGCTGATCAAACATGTGGATAACACAAAGATTGACGGAGTGGTATATAATGATGAGGACTGAGTAGTCCTACAGAATGATCAGGATCACTAGCAAGCTGGGCGCATTCAAGCAAAATGCATTTTAACGCAGTCCAATGGAAAGTTATACATCTAGGAACAAGGAGTACAGGCCATACATACAGAATAGGGAACTGTATCTAAAAAAACAGTGACTTTGAAAAAGGATTTAGGGTGATAGTGAAAAAGCAACTGAACATGAGCTCCCACTGTGATGCTTCGGCAAAGAGGGCTACATTGATCCTTAGATGTAAAAGCAGGGGAGTAGTGAGTGGGGAGGTGAGGTCACTTCTGTATTTGGCACTGCTGAGACAGATACTGGTGTACAGTTCAGGTGTCCACATTTTTAAAGGATTTTGAAAAAATGGAAATTGTGCAGAAGAATGCCACAAAAATTATTTGTGAGTAAAAAGCTCAAGAAGCCTGTAAAGTTCAGTATAGTTGCCCTTGCATAGGAATCAAAACCTCACATTTTAACATCTCAAATGTACTTCTAAGTTAAACCTCCCTTATGAGATTGGAACATACAAATATGACTTCCCGATTAAGTCAGCTTTCTTCACTTTCACATGTAAAAAGAATTCTCTGGAAAAAGTAGAGATAATACTTATGCAGCTTTTATTGATGGGTCACTATTGTTTCTAAGCTCTTCCATACAAAGCTGTACCACAACTGCCAGCAGACAGACCTTTCCAAAATGCACTTTCCTCCGTAATCCATGCCTTATATTTCATATAAAAACATAATGTGAATAATCTGGAACACTCCCATTCTTATTCCATGCCACAAAATTGGTTGATTCAAAAATTGTTCACTCATATTCCTGTTTTTCTGTTGCAATGAAGTATCTTCCTAAATGAAAGACCCTTACAAAGGCTTTTGATGTCCATTTTTAAACTTCTTGATCTTCAGTAGCACTGTGTAGTTTATCCTGTAAAATTTCTACAATTTTGGGTGCAAGGGCATCCATTTCCCTCTTGCTGCTGAGCAAAAAGGTCAAGGCTAATCCCAACTATCCTTTAAAAAACTTAATAGGCCAGATACTCAGCTAGTGTAAATTGGAGTTATTCTATTGAAGTCAACAGTTTAAGACTAGGGGACAATCTATGCCTAAAATCCTGCTACACCTCAAGAAATCAAAACAGATCATTAGGAATGATGAAGTATCACCATTCTCTCCAGTTGGCTTTCCTTCTGGAATGGCCATTGCCATTGAAAGGACAGGGCATACTAAAGCTTATAAACTTACCTTAAAAACAAGAAGTATGAATTTGGTGGAGAGGCGCTGGAGGGAATAGGTGGATTTTGCATGCTTACCGCCTCAAACAGCAATGGACAGATGGCAGAACTCAAAAGGGAAGCAGACGCATATTTCTAGGAATGACTACAATAAATAAAAAATGCAGAGTAAAAAGAAGACAGAAAAGAAGCTGCTTTGCTGGATTTGGGCACTGGAGGCACTCAACTATATGGTTGTAATCTACAAGGGAAACACAAGGCTGTTAACTCAGTGTATAAATCTGTCAAATTGTTCAGCACTAGATGAGTCAGGATGCTAAATCATTAGCACTGTCACTTTTTAAAACACTGGAAAATAATCTGATAATCAGAGTTAATTGATTCAATTAGAAAATCAGGGCAGACGAGACTATTGTAATTAAATGATGAATTGGAGCTATTAATTGTCCTAGATATGGCTAGTACAGAAAGAGGGAGAATAGAGAAGAGGAAAGAAAACTAGACAATTTGGAATTTTTTTGCTACCTAGTCATAGCTACAGATCAAATGGGACCACTTGTGAGAATAAAATTCCATAATGTGTAAGTGTAATGTCAAGGCCCAAGGCAAAGCTCAACCAGCGATGGCTAAGTGATAACAATGGGAGAAGAAGAGGAGTACAGTTTAAAAAATTGGATGATTTATTCTATAAGGGTGAATGTGCATCTGGTTAGCTCTGATTCTTAATTTTATTTGTCTTGTAATACTTGTTTTCTTTACAGTGTTTTGTTTCCTTTTAAGTCATTTTTTCCCATTCCTCCCCACTCACACGTACATCCCCTTCATCACTTTCTGGTCTGGGAGAACAGGATCAGCTACATGGGCTGAAGCAAAGCAGTAGAAAGCTAACAGGAGGAAGTGAATTTTGAGAGGGGATATCGAGATGAGGACTGGCTCAGTATGGCTGTTACAGGCTCAGGCTGGTGAGGAAACAACATGGTGGTGAGGCAAGAGAAGGAGACAAAGGGCCTACGAAGAGGATTTAGCACAGCATGAGCACAAAAGAGGGAAACTGTCTTTTAAATGCATGAAAATAACCTTAGCAAACCTTGTGAGCTCTGCAAGGTCTTGAGGAATGGGGCAATGAAGGCAGAAAGAGTACACTGCATCTCCCTGTGTCTTCAGAACAACTGTAGGGTTAGATGAAGTTGTTTATGATGAGAGGTAGCTATTCTTACAGCCAAACTTTTCATTACCCCCATGTAGCTTTCTAAAATTGTTGACCCAATAAATGTTTCAAATAGCAACAGTCCCCACATGATTAGTTGTTGCTTAATGTAATTACACCCTAGATGACTTCCGGAGAGATAAATAGTAAACTTGGCTTTAAAAACAAGATGCACACACCAGTACGTTAAACACTTCAGGCCTAATCCTCTTCTCGCTGATCCTGGGGTAAGTTGAGAGTAACTCCACTGAAATCAGTAGCACTGATATATGTAAAACTGGTGTAATTGAGATCAAAAGCAGTCAGTTTCTTATGGAGAAAAAAATGTACAATATGCTGTAGCAGCAGTTTTGTGTTTTCCATTACAATACATGTAATTAGTATCTTGAATTAGTGCCAAGGTTTTTTTCTTGTTTAACATGCATATTGTCTAGTCAGTGCCTCACAATCTATGTTTTATACGTTACAAATGTGACTTGTCAGTCACATTTAGCCGCTCTGTTTTCATTTATAGCTACTTGGAAGACCTGATATTTGACAGTAATACTGAAATCTGATTGGCATTGTCCAGAGCTTGGACTCAAAGCTAAGAATTTAAATACTGGAATAAGGGCAATTTCTTTCTGAAGTTATTGCCAAGCACTACAATTTGTTGAATAAGAAATAAGCAACTATCACCTCAGCATTTTGGGAACTGGTGTTGTCATCCATCTTTGGCCTGATTCTGATTTCTCTCACACTGATTTGTTATCAATGTACTTGCATTAGCTTCAGTATAGAGTTACTGTGTATTAACACACATGTAAGTGAGAGACAATTCAGGCTCCATTCTATTTTCTCTCTTTTATTATTATTTTTATGGCAGAAGTTTACACCTTTGTTCAGGAATAAGTCCTATCTCCTCTAAGAAAATTGCCCATTTCTGACAGTATTTGTCAGCAATCTGTCAATACTTATGTTATCCTCACTACATGAGCACCTCCCCCAAACCTTAATGTATTTATCCTCACAACATCCCCATGAGGTAGACAAGTATTATTATTCCTATTTTACAGATGGGGAACTGAGATGCAGAGAGACTGAGGTTTTGTCTATGTAGCAACCCTCAAAAATTAATCCAAATTAGCTAACTGTGTGAATTTAAAGTGAGTTAGTTAAATTACATTAAATCCCCATGTTAGTATTTTCATTCTGAATTAAAGTAACCTTAATTTGGTTCATATTGGAAGTGAATTAAAATAAGCTAAATTAAGGCCACTTAAATTCTGAATAAGGGTGTCCATACAGGGCTTTAGTGAAGTTTAAATTTACACCTTTAATTAATTTGGATTAATTTTCGTGAGTGTCCTTGTGTAAACAAACCCTAAGAACCAGATTTACAAAAGAACCTAAGCAGGTTAGGCACCTCACTCCCATTGAAGTCAGTGGGAGTTCAGTGCCTAACTTGTCTAGGTGCTTTCTTTTAAATCCCACTAGGCATCCACCTGCATCTTTAGAACCTAAATACCTTCATATACTTGGCCAAGGTCATGCATGAAGTCTGTGGCAGAGCAGGGAATGGCTCCTTCTCCCCTCACACCTTTCAAACTGGTGTCAGAAACTGTTTGGCTCCCAGTATGGACAAACCAAAACGATTTTTAACACCACTGCAGAAAATATGATTGAAACTTTGTCAAATATGGCCTCAGTCATGCTTTTGATTGCAGTGTTTGTTATCAGCTTGTCTGTGCTGGCAGCTTTTTTCAACAGTTGGAAAAAATCCAGGGCAAAGCATAGCTGACAATCACTGTCAACAGTGGGTCATTTTCCTGATGTAGACAAGGCCCAAACTAGGGACAGTGTTGGACACGTATTGCTTCTGTTTGGATAAACAGAAGCCATGCATACACGTGCCTCTTACATATATTCATGCAAGTTACTCACATTCACTTCTGGGAGAATATTACCCCTTTCTGTTTTGATATATCTTTTCCTCATATTAGTAGAACAATAATTTCCACTCCAGTATGCCAAATGAATATTTTAGGGTCAAATTAAAGAAAAGTATCCTTAATTTTTTTATTAAAAAATTGCACAAACCCCTGCATTACATGCATATGCAAATGTAATAATTGAATGCAAAGGCCTTAAAAAATTTGACTTGCATAGTGAGGCTGATTAGGGATGTGACTTTTCATTATGGGCTTGGCTACACTTACATTTTATAGTACTTTAACTTGCTGGCTCGGGGGGTGTGTGAAAAATCACCCCCCTGAGTGCAGCAAGACTGAGTGCTTTAAAGCACTAGTGTAGACAGGCTCTGAGCACTGGGAGCCGGGCGCTGAGCGCTGGGAGCCAGGCTCCAAGCACTCTGGGCTAATCCCCTCATGGAGGTGGATTACCTGCGACAGCGCTTTGAAGTTTCAAGTGTAGCCATGCCCTAATACTGTTACGCTTTTATACGGCACTTGTAGTTTATATTGCTTTGTCAGACTGGAATAAGTTATACGCCTCTATAAGCACATTTATACCAGTATAACTGCATCTACACTGGGGACGGGAGAAATTACTGCTCTAACTGTGCAGGCATAGCTAAAGAGGCAAAATTGCATAGTGTAGACAAGAACATAGTGTGCGTCCATTTGCAAACCCAGAATTATATGACTCTTTGAAGCTGAACAAAAACTTGACCATCAGAGTACAAAGCCATTTCTTTTTCATGAAAACTTGAGCATAAATTATTTCTATGGTATTAATTTACATGTTATTGATTCCATGTGTAATTTCTCTAGACTGGGACTATGCAGCCTGTATCACAGCTTTATAATAAGATGTTGAAAACTCTGACCAATAACAGTAAAAAAAAAAAAGAATTGTTCCCTAAACTGAATCAGTCAATCTCATGACTCTGGATTCAAGTCACAGAAGTAAAAAGATACAATAAAAGATTTTATTGACTAATACGTGGCTAACTGTCGAGTTACAATGTTTCTTTCTTTCTTTGTTTCTTTCATTCTAGGCATCGGAAGTCTCCCGAAATAGAGGTGTTTCTTTGTTGAGCAGACCAGGAAACAGCCTAGTAACAGCTATTCGAAACCAGCAGCATCACGAGGCATTACCTCTGGGTGAGTGGGGCCTATTTTCTCTTTCTAGTAGGGCTCCTCGGGAACTGGCTTTGGACCGTTCAACAATCATATCCCTTATCTAGCTCTCTACCAACTCTTCCTTAATGAGGAGCCAGAGGATATTATATCGATGGTGATCACATTGTATTACTGTGTGCTTTATTCTGTATGCTCTATTATCAAGATTTGACAAGTAATTTTCAGTAGCACAGTTGTCATCATCTCCAAAAGTGTCACTTGTTGCTAGAGTAAAGAAAAGCCTCGGTGGTCTTTGTCTATTCCAGCTTACAATGACAAGATTGTTGCATTTCTACGCCAACCAAACATCTTTGAGATGCTGCAGGAACGTCAGCCAAGCTTGGCCAGGAACCATGCACTCAGGTATTGATCTGTTCCAAGCTACTATAAACAGTCTCTTTAATCCTATCCCTTGCAGGCTTTGGAACCAGCAGATAGGGTGTTCCATGGGGCCTAGAAAGAAAGAAATCCTCTCTCTCCAGGCACCAGAGTGGTCATTATACCACTTCATGGCCATTGCTGCAGCCAGGAAGTAGCAATTCATAATGCTGATGCTTCTGCACCACGTGTTCTGTAAGGGCACTGGCTGTAGATCTGTACAGCAGTGGATCCACTGGCCTCACTCCCACTTTTCCTCTGGTCTTACCTGGCCCTACCATTCAAACTCTGCTACAGGGACATCCAAGGAGCTATCTTGGAGTGTGGATTCCTTTGCATGGACTTTTCGTATTCAATTCTAACCAACAGCGGAGGAGACGGAGGGAGCAGGATTGACCCCATAATGCTTTAAAATCAACTGTCAAAAGCTCTGCGTTTCGTCATTCACAATAATATAGAGCAATGAGAATAAAAGGTTAGTGGGGAAGTCCATGGGACCTAGGCTCCAAAGTCACTTAGGTGCTTTCAAAATTTCGCCTTTTCTATGCACAGTATAAATGTGTAGACCCTGGTCCTTTACTATGGATGAGGAGTGTACAGTACAGCTCAGCATTACCGCAATCTTCAACCTGCTATTACTATGATTGTCCCCATCATAAACTACCAACATATCGGACAGCAGCTGCCAGTGGCCCCCAGGAACCCAGAACAGCACCCAGGGATCAATGGGACACAGGGAACTCCAGTCACTCCCCCTTTACATGAATCACATCTCCAAAGTCAGTATGGGATCCTCTAAGGGTATGTCTAGACTGCAGTTAAAAACCCATGGCTGGCCCATGGCAGTTGACTTGGGCTTGCAGGGCTCAGGCTGTGGGGCTTTTTCTCTCAGTGTAGACTTCTTGGCTTGGGCTGCAGCCTGAGGTCTGGGATCCTCTGATCTCTCAGCTTCCTAAAGCCTGCAGGAGCCCCCAGCCCTGAGGTGAACCTGTTACCCCAAACAATGGATTTGGGGATGTCCTATACTAATCTGTTGGCCCCATAGTCTGTTCTTCACAAGGTATGAATATCCATGGTTGTTAAGGAAACACTAAAGGATACGGATAAAACCTTCCAATAAAGTGATCAACACAGGCAGTATATCTTCTAAAAAAATTGTCTTTTTATTTAAACTAAAAATCCCTAATACAGTGTAATTTAAAAATTCTAAATAAGACACAATCCCTTATTGCAAATTAAAAGAGTATTCAATAGCAGTTTAAATGATTGTAAGAGAAGCGCTTTGCTACAAATGGCCAATTTGTAACAAATCTCTGACTGCAGTTTTTAAATTATACTTTAAGTTTTACATAAGTAAAATACAATTAAAACACACACACACACACACTTCAAGCGTACACATATTTAAATACTATGCTAGACTACACTAAAAATTATATTTAAAAACTGGCAGGCTTACTTACTTACAACAAGGGAGAAAGAACCAAGCCACGTTAGGGAAAGAATAGTTAAAATAATATTTAAATAAGTTAGATGTAGTCAAGCCAGCAGGGCAGGATGAAGTTCCCGCTAGGGTTCTTAAGGAAGTAACTGAAGTACTCTTGGAGCTGTCAGCAATTGTCTTTGAGATAGCATGGAGAACGGGGTTACTCCTGGATGGGGACTCTAAGAGAGGAAGCACAGTTGTGCATGAGGAGCCATAATTTGTACTTTAACAATCATTGAATGTATTTGTAATTTTGTGGGTACTTTATTCATTAAAAACACAAAATAATTTCAAAACGTTTTCATGTTCATGTCCATCACATGTCATTCCTTGTGCTTTTCCAGAGAAACAGGAGTGTGTTTTCTTTACCCTCTAATTTCCTTCTTTTCCTTGTTCTCTTTTTATAGTTCACCTGTTGACCGCCTTGTTTCATGTTCTACATTTCAGATATATTTTCTCTAGAAGATGAGTCAAATTCTTGTTAACATGATGTAAAAAAATGAAGAGGTGCCTGACTTACAGTGGTCACCATGGAAGATTCAGCATTTGCTAATGAAGTCCATATAGTTATAGCAACAAAGAGTCTGACGAAGTGGGTATTCACCCACAAAAGCTTATGCTCCAATACGTCTGTTAGTCTATAAGGAGTCAGAGGACTCTTTGTCACTATTGCAGATCCAGACTAATGTGGCTACCCCTCTGATACAGGACATATAGTTATTTTCACAGGTACCCAAGTATAGGGAAGAACTGTGTCAATGTGGGCACACATTGACAACCCAATGTCCACTATATTTATGGCTCAGTGGCAAAAATTCTATAGATCAGCTGTCTCTGCTTACAATTACCATCTTATTCTTCAGAGGACTTGGGTGAAATCCTGGCTTCATTGAAGATAATGGCAAAATTCCCATTGATTTCAATGGCACCAGAATGTCACCCATTCACTCTAATAGTAGTGCCATGGCTAGAGAAGCCCTATATTTTACAGAAACATAGGAACATTATTTACTAAATTGCACTTCCGTCTTCACTTCTTTTCTATGAGGACTTAATAATGTGTTTAAAATTATTTCCAAAGTAATTATACCATTTGATGTCATCAAGGTATTTCAACTTTCCTTTCGTCTTATATAAAAGAGGAGAAATGAAAAAGAAAAAAGAAACAGAGTGATAATCTTCTGGAGCTAGATCCTCATTTGGTGTAAATCAGCTTCTATCCATTGGCTTTAATGGAGTGATGCAAATTTTTACTAGTTGAGAACTGGCCCAAGGATTCAATAAATGCCACACTTTTACTAGCATAACAAACACAGAACTTTCAAGTTTTTCCAGTGAGATTTCTCTCTCTGACTTTTGCTGGCGTTGCTGACTGATCATTTACCTATGAAGATCAGACAAAGAGTTCTTTGGGTGAAAAGGATTAGAGCTGCCTCCAGAAGGAATGAAATGCTAATAGACTGAGGGAGAGAAGGAAAAATGCCTCCAGTATTTAAGATGTACTTTTTTGTAATTGAGAATTTTTATCATCGCTTTCAAATTATTCTAGACGTTTTTCACTTCTGTAATTTGAGTTCTTATCCCTTAGAGAACAGGAAATCCTTTTGTCTCTTTTTCAGCAGAGAACAAAATTGACTAATGATGGGGACTAGACAGCTTTGCAGATATGTAATGAGATTTGTAACAGGATATTGAGCCTTTCACCTCTAGGTCACTGCTTTGTTTCCACCTTAGGTCAGTAGTTACCCAAAGCTACTATCTGATGGCTGTTCATCAACTTTTGTGGAATGGGCTTGGTGATCGTAGACAAATTCCCAGCAGACAAGTGTTCATTTTGTACATGGCTTGATCCTACAGGACACCTAGCATTCTGGCCCCAATGCAGCAAAGCATTCAAACACATGTCTAACTGTAGGCACGAGTCATCCCATTTGATTTAATATTGGAATGAATGATGTCCCACTGGACATGCTTAAAGACTGCTTGATCTAGTTGCTTGAAGGAATGCTTTGCACATTGCAGGACTGAGCCGCAAACAGCCACCCCTCTTGGCACTAATTTACACCCAAGTTTGTATTCCCAGTAGAGATCCTGGGGATTAAATGGTCATGAGGAAAGATTTACTCTTTTTCTCCTTGAAGTAGTCCTTTTATATCTGCACTGAGGCATAAGAATGGCCATACTGAGTCAGACTAAAGGTCCATCTAGCCCAGTATCCTGTTTTCCAACAGTGCCCAATGCCAGGTGCCCCAGAGAGAATGAATAGAAAAGGTAATCATCAAGTGATCCATTCCTTGTCGGCCATTCCCAGCTTCTGGCAAACAGAGGCTAGGGTCACCATCCCTGCCCATCATGGGTAATAGCTATTGATGGACCTATCCTGCATGAATTTATCTAGTTCTTTTTTGAACCCTGTTATAGTCTTTCCCTTTACAACATCCTCTGGCAAGGAGTTCCACAAGTTGACTTCATTCTGTGAAGAAATACTTCCTTTTGTTTGTTTTAAACCTGCTGCCTATTAATTTCATTTGGTGACCCCTAGTTGTCGTGTTATGAGGAGGAATATATAAAAACTTCCGTATTTACTTTCTCTACACCAGTCATGATTATATAGACCTCTATCATGTCCCCCATTAGTCATCTCTTTTCCAATCTGAAAAGTCCTAGTCTTATTAATCTGTCCTCATATAGCAACCACTCCATACCCCTAATCAGTTTTGTTGCCTTTTTCTGAACCTTTTTCATTTCCAATATATCTTTTTTGAGATGGGACGACCACATCTGTACACAGTATTCAAGATGTGGGCATACCATAGATTTATATAGAGGGAATATGATATTTTCCATCTTATTATTCATCCCTTTCGTAATGATTCTCAACATTATGTTCACTGTTTTGATTACTGCTGCACATTGAGTGGATGTTTTCAGAGAACTATCCATAATGACTCCAAGATCTCTTTCTTGAGTGATAACAGCTAATTTAGACCCCTTCGTTCTATATGTGTAGTTGGGATTATGTTTTCCAGTGTGTATTACTTTATCAACATTGAATTTCATCTGCCGTTTTGTTGCCCAGTCACCCAGTTTTGTGAGATCCTTTTGTTGCTTTTCACAGTCTTGCGACTTAACTATTCTGAGTAGTTTTGTATCATCTGCAATTTTGCCACTTCACTGCTTACCCTTTTTCCAGAGGCACATTGTTTAGGCCCATTTGATGATGGTTACAATACTGCTGCCATGCTCATTGCGTCTGATTCTGATCTTACATATAGCAGTTTTACTTTGATTGACTTCCGTAAAATTTTTTGTTAGTCATAACAATGTCAGTAAGATCAGAGCCAGGCTCATTCTGTTTCTAGAAAGGACTTCATTCCCCACGACTGTCAATAAAGCAACTTAGTGAACAGTAAATTCATATGTAGAAATAATTTTAATTTTGAAATAAATAATTGTCCTACAAGTTTTATCATAGAAATCAGAAAGGCATGAATAAGACCAACCTGGAACTGCAACATGTAAAGGAGAGGGCATTACATACAACTCTGTTAAGAAAACGTTGTATTTTAGGTATAGACTCCACAGAGGCAAACTTTCATCTGTCAGTTATGTCAACTGCAGTGTTACACGTAAGTTCTAGGAATAGGAAAATCATTTTGCTCTCAAAAATGTGACTCCTGCTTTGGGGACAGACTGCTAATGTGATTTAAAGAATGTTGTTTTATAGGTTTGGTTGTTCAGACCTGAAAAATGTATCAAGCAATAGGGATATTTATGTGCTATCTTTGTGAAAAGAGCAAAAAGAAACAGAGAAGCAGTGAGGAAAAAATAATCCATCCCTATCTTATGGTTTGACAATGATATGATTTCTTTCCCCACTCTTGTCATTAATTTTCCAGGGAGAAGATCCATTACATTCGGACAGAGGGTACACATGGGCTTGAAAAATTGTCCTGTGATGCAGATTTAGTAATTCTACTGAGGTAATCAGTTTGAGCAAAAACAGAATTTTGTCATTTATGGTGCACAAGAGGCTGGCTAGCTGTCTTCACCCTATGTTTTTGACATATTTTAGGTGATTGACAGAATTTGTTAAATCTAGGCTCATCTCTGCTAGGGCCCTATCCTAATTACACAGCGGTTCATTTTAGAGTGACCAGACAGCAAGTGTGAAAAATTGGGACTGAGGTGTGGAGTGGTAGGAACCAATATAAGAAAAAGATCCAAAAATCGGAGCAGTCCCTGTAAAATTCGGACATCTGGTCACCCAAATTCATTTGTCCTGATAGCCAGTTAGTTTTCGTAATAATTCAGCCACAATGTATGTGTCAAATCATGCTTTATAGAAACTAGTCCCCACTTGCGCAATTTACCCTCTGATTGCACTGAACGGTAAGGTTTTGGCTTTAAGGATCAGATTAGAAATGACATTTTAAATTTTCCTGTAGCATTTTGAAATGGAGAGATGTAGTTTACACCTTTCTGAATAACAATGAGATGCAGATTACAGGAATGTCAGTTATGCCACTGGGCATGCTATCCACGAGGCTATCTCACATTAAGGAAGCACTGAAACAACCAACCAGCATGAACAACCATTACTATGTAAAGGAGGCAACACCTTAGTAATGTTGGCAGGGTCTTAGCATCTTTTGGAGCTCCAATGAAATTAGCACTTTAGAGACTAGAATAATTTGATTCATGTGGCTCAACACAGTGAAGAATTACATTTCTCTGTTGCCCTGTGTTTACACTAAAATACAGACCACCCAAGTTGATTTTGATTGGAGTTACACCGTCCACTCTATCTAATGCAAGAAGTATACGACTACCTGTACCTTGATGCAGATGGTCAGAGAGCCATGCAGTGGCTATAGCAAAATATATGACCAAGACAAATCGTAGACAAAAGGAAAACAATTTGTGTATCAATATGTATCATCTTGCTTTGGACTACTGGATGTTGCTGCTTCAAACCTTAGCTCATCCATCCGATATAGCACTGTTTTGGCATGAAAAAGCCTAATGGAACTCACTTTGTTATTCTAAAATGAAGACCTTGCTTCTTGAGGCCCTGCCTGGTTGGGAAGATCACTGTTTTATGCATATGTAGGTATAGATTATGATGTTGTAAGTAATGATCAAATGAAGGGTTGCCCAAACAGATCCTTATAACAAAATTCCACTGTTCAGAATTCTTGTGCTTCTTCCTCTGTAATGAGCATAAACAGAGCCCGTTTCTATCATTTTTTCTTGCAGCCTCTTTGAAGAGGATATTATGTCCTACATACCCCTGCAGGCTGCCTTCCACCCTGGCTACAGCTTCTCTCCTCGCTGTTCGCCCTGCTCCTCACCTCAGAACTCTCCAGGTGAATGGAGGGAAAGCAACAGAAGCTCTTGTGTTTGTTGTATTTCTCCATCTGATAATCACAGAGGGGTGGGTCTCAGCTGCTCCAAATTGTTGTATCTCATTGACTGCAAAGGAGCTGTGACAGTTTACACCAGTTAAGAATTGGCCCCAGGCAATGTTTCTGCTGGAGCGTTTGGTTAATACACAGAATGCTGTCACTTTAATTTATCTCAAGGGACACTGATGCTAGCAGCATAGTGGGGATAAGAGATTTCCAAGGAGAGGAAAATATGGTCCAAATCGTTAGGGGAGTTTAGACTGAGAAGGTGATTGTGTGTTTTGAGTCTAATCTATTGACATGTAAGTACATTCTTGAATGTGGATATTAGATGACAAAAGCAAAGTGCAAATCACATATGTATGACAAAGCTTTCAGAAGTCCAGTAAACAGCTGTAGGCCAAACTTACTATCCAGCCAGACAGTGTTTCCAAGACTGCTTCTTCTCCCAAGATTCATTGATTTTAAGGCCAGGAAGGACCATCAGATCATCTAGTCTGACTGTCTGTATGTCACAGGCCAGATAATTTCACCCCGTTACCCTATATTGAGCCCAATAACTTATGTCTGACTAAGCATGTTTTCCAGAATGGTATCCATTCATAGAAGATTGTTTCCAAGTGCTGTGTATCTCTGAAATATTGTCTATGCTAAGGAAAGAGCTGGCTCCCTTTAGCTAGAACACCCAACACTAACTCAGAAGGAGACTGATTTTGTCTGCACCTCCACCATGCAACTGGGTTAAATCAGTGTAGGCTATTTTCAAAGCCACCTGAGCTATTTGAATACTCAGTTCCTATTGAGTTAATGGGAATTGGGTGCCAAATGCCCTGAGGACTTTGCAAATAGCTGTCTTAATATTTTTGTGGAGAAACACTGACTTCTTGTCTTCACAGGGGAGATCCTTGAAAAATGTCCTGTTGTTACCACTGGATTCATTGATTTCAAGCAGGGATAAACTTAATGCCAGTTGTAGCTTTTAATGTCCTCAGCAGAGATTTGCACCTGTACTGACTACTAATATAATAGGGGCAGATCTCCGGTTTTCATAAGATTTAAACATTTGACCAATGTCCTCACTCATCGGTGTGTTGAGAGACATGCTGTGGCTTTTAACCTTTTTTGTGGAAAGATGGTAATCTGACAAATATGACTGATTTGATTGAATGTACTATTTATTCATGTGTACTACGGTTGCAGCAACCCAAAATAACCAGTAATTACTTTTCTTGTATGGTGTAAAAAATATTCTGACAGAACAAGAGAAGTTTCACTAAGGGTTCTCCTTGAATGCTGTATAAATGTGCCTTTCTGTTTTGTCATCTGAGTCAAATAGTAATGTCCTTCTGTTGCTACAAATGAGTCTTCACATTTGTGCTTCAACTAAATGTAAACCTGTTTCCTTCTTCTGGAGGCTTTTCTGCCAAATTTCTTGAAAAAGCACTTGTTTTCATTGTCTCCTCTAACGAAACAGGGAAATGAGATTTCATGGATCCCATTCTCTAACACTGATTGCTGTGATGCTCATTTACACAACAGAACTAATCAGCTGTTTTCAAATTCAGACTTCAAAACAAAACAGGTCCCAAATTGCCAAAAATCTACTGTTAATGTGAAAATGTAAGACTTCTTGCTGACAGAAATCCCCTCTTGTGTCACAAAGGTTTTTGTGTTTATAGCTGAACGTCTTTAATATACAGGAGATTAACCCAGAAAAACACAATTCCCAGCCAGCGTGGCCCCCCTAGAAGTGCTAAATAGAAGTGCTGCTTTGGATTCAAAAGTTTAATCCTGCCAGATAATGAGATCTCCTGGAAGATGGTGAGGAGAGAGATTTCCAAGAGTACATAGACCCCTAACTCCCATTGACTTTCCATGCAAGCCAATGAGAGTTGAAGGCTCAGGAAGCATAAAGAGACCACAACCACCATCCTGCTAAGATGATGCAGCTGTCCAGAAGCGTTGGGAACCACAGAATTATAGTAACTGATGGCTGCATTAATGTCAAGTAAAACATGAAAATAATGAGCACTCTGAAATTCTATATATACCAATAAAAGTTCATATAATATTTTCTAGCAGGTTGTGACTGAAAACACCAGGTGTATGAATAAGACCCTCTTCTAAAGATTTTTAAACGCTATGACTTTGCTCTTTTCCCTTCTAGGATTACAGCGAGCTAGCGCAAGAGCACCTTCTCCATATAGGAGAGACTTTGAAGCCAAGTTACGCAATTTCTATCGAAAACTTGAAGCCAAAGGATATGGGCAAGGTCCAGGTAAAATTAAGTGAGTATTATGTCAAATGATTAAAATAATGTAACACAATGCAACTTAGTCTTTTCATTGTAGTAATGAATCAGGAAATTGATCTGATATATGTGAAGATACATCATTATCATGGGTCAGGAATGAAACATCTGTGTATCTATGTATTTTATCTAGGAAAAGGACACACACACCCATAAACAAGAAAATAGGCCAACAAGAGGGTTTTATCTGAGGAGGGGGGGCTTTATTTCTCATGGATCCATTTGTTCCTACACTCCTCCAGTCCTATTTTAAGGAGATGTTGGTACTTCTAGTTATACCATGTGTGCTACACAGTAATGGTAGAGAAATAACATGTTAGACAATTGTGAATGATATTGGACCCATACACTATTACAATTCTGAAGTAACTCCAAATTCTTCAGATTTACTCTGAGTTGACATGTCAGTGTAACTCAGGATGGAAAGTTGGCTCTGATTGTTGTAAACACTGTGGGCTTGAGTACCTAGTGCTCAGCATGTCTGAAAATCAGGCTCTGTCAATTGTTTTCTTTTCCCCCTTGCACCTAAATATTAGTTAGACTAACTCTCTTCTCATTTTGTTAATATATTTTTGGAATCTGACCCTGTAATTCTCTGTCACTCAGTAGTGGAGTTCACATTCTAAACAGCCTGGTAGCTGGCTTGCCTCTCTGCACCATTTTCCATGGATAGTTACAGTAATTGGCTAAAGCACTGTATGCTTCTAAGGTATTTCCTGGGCATCTGGTTGAATTCATGCATCAGGCTGGCTTCATACCAAACCACATGTGTTGTGGAAAAAATATCTGAAAACCAGTCAATTTATTCTAGGCAAATGTCATCAGCAAACTATTCTTGCACTGTCTGAGGAGTTCTAGCCATTGGTTATCCTCTTCAGAGTCCTGCCAAGGCAGACATGAAGAACATTCCAAAAGGACTAAAGTATCATTACATTTCAACTATATATGAAAAATTAGAACTTCTTGTATAGAGGATATTTTTTACAATGGGCCAAACTCGTAAGTAATCTTTGAAACACTGGGCTATTCATTAAAAATGTTTTGGAGAGTATATGAGGCCATTTAGTGAATATAGGTAAGGACTGATTCTCCCCTTGCTTATACCAGTGTATCTTAAGGAATAATGCCATGGAAGTCCACTGATGTGAATCCAGTGTTAGATCAAAATCAACCCCAGGAGTGGTGTGACACCATGAAGGTAGAAAGGCCAGAGGCCCATCTGCAGCACTAATTTCTGTAGGAGATGTGATGGAATGCCTTTGGGGTACACCAAGATTTTGAACCTAAGTATCACTTAGAAGAGAAATCTACCTTTCACTCACAGAGCAAATCGTAACTAAACCAATAAACAAGAACCAATAAAAGACCAAAACTAACCTTTGCGCGAGCAGTGTAACTCCACAGACATCATAGAATTGTGTCCTCTTATTCCAGGGCTTAGTCTGGCCTTTAATAGCTCCTGTTTACCTTTATGTATATGTGATAATAGCATTTCTCACTCCCCTCCTCAAGAGTTTCAGGCAGTGGTGGTTAACAAGATCTTTATTACTATGTTCTTTTGCAGGTTAATTATACGGCGTGATCACTTGCTGGAAGGCACCTTCAATCAGGTGATGGCTTATTCACGCAAGGAGCTTCAGCGGAACAAACTCTATATCACGTTTGTTGGAGAGGAAGGGTAGGGAAACTATTAAATATTGTGAATTGTGAGAGAACCATTGTATTGCAAAGCAAGTGTAGCATTGGGAAAAGGCTGAATCTCTCTTGTTGTGCATTAAGTTTTACTCATTATTTCTGGAGAGATCAACTGGTTAATATAAAATTAAAAACAACCCAAACCTTTGTACTACTTAGTACTTCTCCATGCTGAGCACTTCTATAATTCCTGAGTTCTTCTGAAACAATAATTGATTCAGACTCACCATCCTGGTGCCATGGCTATTATCACCATTGAACAGTGGGGGAACTAAGGCACTGGCCCAAGGTCATATACAAGTAAATATCAGGTTGTTAATCCTTCTGGTTGTTCATCCCTCTCTTTAACCAGCAATTTTCACTGCCTCTTTAAAATGAACCTTTGTTATGGTTGAAAAAATGCTTTCCTCACTCACTTTAGCTGAAGTGAGAAGCATAAATACTATTAGAAGAGCCATTGTTACTGTTAGTTGGAAGCAGAAAGTACTGGAAATCTCTCAAGGCATCCTTTTGTTATGAGACTTCCTGGCTGAACTTGCAAGCCCAAGAAGTTCTGGTAGTTCAGATGAGATTACAGTAAACAGCTAAGTTTTTGTTTTCTTATCCAAACAAACCTTGCGAAAGTCACCTATTGCCACTCCTCACATCAACAGTTATGCTCTACATGAGGTTTCATCTGCAAACTTTAATTAAAGCAAGACATTTTGAATATCTCCAGTGTTTCAAATAATGAAGGCTTGGAATCCTGTTTTAATTGTGTTGTGCATACAATCTCTTAATAGAAACACAGAAAAGACATAGGGACAAAAAGGGAGATACAGTTTCAGCTCCAAAGATGTTGGAGCAGCTGGCAAAATGCAAAGCAATCACTGCCAATTGAACTTGCTAAGGTAGCAAACCACGTAAACGGTTCTGTAGAGTTTAGTTTATCTGGAGACATGCTAGATAAAGTGAAAACAGAGTAAATCACCAGTCACAAAGGGGGGAACTTTCAGTGCGGTTAATATTATGGTCTTTATTAACCCCTTAATTTGTGAACATCTATGGAGTCAGTGTCATCTAAAAGTTAGAGAAATTCTGTTATAGCAAGGTCTGTCCCTGACTCTGCCACCACCTTACAGTGTGACCAAGAGTAAATCATTAGCCTTTCCTTTGTCTCAGTTTCCTCATCTGGAGAATGGTTCTAATATGTTAACAATGGCCCATGTAATGAACTTTAGTAGGTCCTTTCCCCTAATTCCCAATAACTTCTCCCATGATTGGCATAGTCTCCTGCAAATCATAAACATGGAATTCATTTACATCTGAGGCCAAATTCACCCATGGTTTATTCTGTTTAATGCCTGTGAAGATCCTGCTGGAGGCACCCTAATATGGAAAGTGAGGAGTTGAGCAGATTTAATGGTGCAAAGTACCCTCAACAACCTATGTGCCTGGCAATGTGGGGTATACAGGGTGAGCCAGCACAACACAGAATTTGGGCTGACTGTGAAGGGAATGTGCTGAATTAATATATCTCCCAGAAGCCTTCAGTGCAGGATTCCTTTGAGGGATTTCAGAGAAGCAGGCAGGTTTAATTTATACCGCCTTGCACCAGCCATAGTGAATCTAACCCCATATCTTTATGTTAACTAAGGCAGATTTTTATCCAGAGTAACTCCACTGATTTCAGTGGAGTTACGCCAGAGATTAATTTGGTCCAGTCTCCTTTACTTTCGTAGCTTTAATCTGACTGCATACTTAAGAGCCAGAGCTGCTAGGAGTTAAAGGGCCATATCAAAATGTAGCATTGAAAGTGGGCAAGACTGCCTTATGCCTCCTTCCAACGTGAATGAGTCAGACATAAAGCCACTTGCAAGTATGCTACTATAATTCAGCCTTATTATAGAGTAGTCTGATCCAGCTGCAGAATTTTCCACCTCCTTTGAATTTATTAAATATAAAAAGTAATGCCTGTCTCAGAAACCATTTTGGCATTAAGTGATTTATGGCTGCAAGTGGGTTCTTTCTTATTGCCGTTTGGAGGTTTATGTTAGACTAACTATAAAAGCTGCCTAACATTATTGCAGGACAGTCTGTTTTTAATAAATCCATCTTGTTTGGGATTAATGCATTCATGAAGCATTTTTTAAATAGCTGAGAGAATTGAAAATGGTCTGATTTAGAAAGAAAGAAAGAAAGAAAGAAAGAAAGAAATGCAGAGTGGCCCTTTAAAGAGAGAGGTCATAAACCTAGACAGCAAGGCTTAGTTTAAATGTAAATGCCCCTCTCCAGGATACCAAATAAACTTGAAACCACCAGAAAACTAAAAAAGCATGTTTAACAAGTGAAAGTCACCATACCAATTTACTGGCGAGAGAGAGTTGTGTTAGGACCCAGTCTTGTTCATCCTTGACTTGAGGACCACAGCCATGCACTGTAAGAAAGTACCCAAGGTTTTATATCTTGGGACTGGAATGTGATTCAGATTACATACTCCTGCAGGGAGTAAGAACCCTCTTTTCTCCCCTGTGTGAGCTACCAGACCATGAATCTAGGTGTTCAGAATTAAGCAGCTGCTGCCTATCAGCTTATATCCCCCAACAGAACAAGGAAATGTGAGAAGACTTGCCACACTTGCTGCCCAGCTGAGAAAAGGGATGTTGTGAAGTAGCAAATTATTACCACATGGAACAAAGGGGACATAGGACAAAGCTGTATTCAGGGTTGGGTCTGTCATGATACCTTCCAGGAATGCTACTTGGGGAATGATGCAGCTTAAGCATCA
Source organism: Dermatemys mawii (assembly GCA_007922305.1). Classification (NCBI taxonomy): domain Eukaryota; kingdom Metazoa; phylum Chordata; order Testudines; family Dermatemydidae; genus Dermatemys; species Dermatemys mawii. The sequence goes on along the minus strand of ML677371.1, from coordinate 18,636,261 downwards.
TGACTTGCTGAGGTCTCTTACTAAAATTAAAATGTAGTCCTTGGAGAGGAGAATTAGCATCAGCAACCATGTTAGAAATTATTGTCTGCAAGTAAAATATTAGCCAGTGCAGCTGCACAGCATGAAATGCACACAGCTAGGAATGAGACTCAGTTTATCTGAATTTCCTTTCCAGCTTGGACTACAGTGGTCCGTCCAGAGAGTTCTTCTTCCTTCTGTCTCAGGAGCTCTTCAATCCTTACTACGGCCTGTTTGAGTATTCAGCCAATGACACTTACACTGTACAGATCAGCCCCATGTCTGCGTTTGTGGAAAACCACCTTGAATGGTAAGGTCTGCCTTACAAATGTTAAGCAGAATGAAACAGTCCAGTTGGATTCACATGATGACGGGCACAAGTGTTACAAATGGTATCAGTTTACATCAGGTTACATGTAAATCCCATTCCTACCATTGTCAGGGGAAAGTGAGATTCTTTGGAAATGGGGCAAGAGAAGAAAGCAAGAAAGAGGAAATGTCTGTGTGTAGATAAAATAATAGGGTATGAAAGAGAAGGAGTTATCAGGCTTTTTACTGAAATGCATTATCTTATCACTGCATGCTCTGATGCTAACCCATCGTTTGTGCCCAGTGTAAGAAGATTCAAGGAGATTTCTTTTATCCTGCTATCCTTGCACTCCTGTTCAGAGGTCAGGTACAATTGCTCTTCTTCAAGTCACTTGAATGCAAGAACTCAGCAAGCCCAGAGAGGGCTGAGAGTGGCATGATTGTGGCTCTGCCCACTCAAATCCAACTCGCCCCCTGGCTTTGTGTCCAGACACTGAAGCCTCCTATTGCTTCCTATCAAAGAGTAATATTTGTGCTGTGTCTGCACTCCAGGCAGCACTGTGCCTGCCTGTGGCACATCTCCAGGTGCTCCTGCTGAGGTGAAGTATCCGGCCCACGCTGAACAGCACACTTTAGCCCTAAACAGTGCTGTAGCCTCTGAAATAACTCAGTTTTTGTGTGATGGGACCAGTAAGAATGGGCTTTCCTCACCTACAGCATACATGTTGAGAATCAGTTTGCTGCTTCACATTTGTTTTTACGGTGTGTCTTCAAATAGGATTCTGATCTCAGTTTACTGTCTGCCTCTGCATCTCTCTGTCTTTTGGGAGTTGTTTTCCTTTTGATAATTTCAGAGGTGGTGCATTGAACTGTGGGCAGCCAATTTCGAGCTTTATTTGTTCCCTTTGAACAGAAGCACTTGTTGGGATTTCATTTTGTTAGCAAAACACTGACATATCAGTTATTCCTATTGATGTTTTTCTTTATCGAGGGAATCTCAGTAACTCACATCAGAAGGGTTATTTTTAGTAGCGTAGGATACATACCTTATTCAAGTGGTGAGTTCCATATGTCCTTCTGTTCTTGTAAACACTTCCTCCATCCGGTGACTATAGGGCAGGCAGTAGGAAGTCTCCTGCCAGTAAACAGTTCCATTTTACGTATATATATGAGAATCCCTCCCTACCTTCATTCTCAATGACTGTTCAGTTCAGATATTTCAGTGCTTCCTATGGCTGACCTAGTTTCTAATGGCAGAAACGCTAAGTCTTCCATCTGCTTTTTAAGCACAGCTAATGAGCTCCAGAGTTCAGCGGCTGTGGCTATGAAACAGATGCATTTTGTTTTCTATGTACTGCCCCTTTTCCATTTCTAAAAATTTTTTCTGTGAGAAGAGTTTAGCAGCCGTTATGTCCTCAAGTGTGATGCAATACAGCCTGTTGGAGAGGAGACACGTACTGTGGTCTCTCCTACTTTTCTTCTCTCTCATTTTGTGTTCTCTTAATATAAAATGGAGTTAATGTAGACTGAAAATAGTTGGTTGCTCTTTGTTTATTGAAAATACAGAGACAGACCTGTCCAGCCATCATTGGCCACAAGGATGAATTAATCATGCAAAGGGAGGGCCTTCTGAAAGGAATTGTGAACCAAAATATGGGAAGTTTGCAAGAGCCAAGTGAAAAATAAACAATAGGGTGGCTGTTCAGTGGCAGCACTTGAACCTTCATAGATATAATTAGCTGAGACCAAAAATCTCATAATCAGTCTGATCAGTTTCACAGCTGGCTTTTAGTGTCCAGATAGATTTTCTTTTGCTATGCATACTGAATAATTGCTATTAATATAAAGACAGTATTTTACTTCACATATACACATGCAACTCCAGTTGACTATACTGGTAGTTCTATGCATCCATCTGAGGCAGAATTTGGACCCAGCATTTTAAAGTCCAAAGAATGGAATTAATCCATTAAGGGTATATAGACTAATATATCTGATGATAGGTTATAAACCTGTGTGTGGTTGTTTGTGTGTGAGGAGTGGGACTTTTTTAAAATTTCTCAGCATTGTTCTAATTTGACTCCCATTGAAGTCAATGGTAAAACTCTTATTACTAAAATGTATCTATCTAAGGCCGGGGTTCTCAAACTTCTTTGGTTCGAGACCCCTTTTCGCTGTGCCGCGTCCGCTGCCTCCCCCTGGGTATGTCCACTAAAAAGCCGCCAAATTGAACTCTTCCGGTTTCTCACCGTTTCTCTGTGTGTCTGCCGAAATGCCCCGAAAGCAGAATTGTTCCACTCGGCAGCTTTTTGGCAGACACATTCCCACTTCCAGAGCGTCCGCCAAAATGTTGCTGAATGCAACAGGAGCTCGCAACCTCCCCTGGAATCACCCCGTGACCCCTAGGGCGGTTGCGACCCCCAATTTGAGAACCGCTGATCTAAGAGTTTCTTATGAGCCTCCTTTACCATAGTATCTTAGCACTGGGAACAATAATATTCTTCTAGCTCCCAAATTTGTTGTGAAATACCTAATTCACTGATATATGTAAAGTGGTTTGAGAGCCTCAGCTTTAAGTCACTGGATAAGTGTAAAATATTAACTTTAGAGTTCTTTTAAACTTTAAAGTTTGTGTAATTTTTGTGACTGACCTCAATCACAGATTATTTCAGGTCTGGAGTTCCCTTGAGCCTTGTACCTTATTTATGGCAGACTTTCAGTAGTACAAACAGCTTATCATTTACATGGAATCTGCCCTTGGGTTCCTTTTTCTTTTAGGAAATATTGCAAGACCCATAAAGAGGTCCATAGTGCAAAAGCTGTTGGAATTTTCTCTTGCAGTATGCTTAAATGAATGCTGATGAGTTTGGGATAAAACATACATAAGAAAATATTAACTGTTGTCCATGCTGGGGGAATTGAGAAATCCACATTTTCCCTCCCAGCCAAAATGTTTTAGTTCTCCCCCTGGTAATGGCTTATTTTATGCCTTGTTCCTTGTGCAAACAACATTCCAAATCCAGAATGAGCACATCAAAGCACAGAGTAGTCATGTGTATGCCAAGTTAAAATAGAGACACAGACTGGAAAATATTTCTCATTTACGAAGAAACTGAGATTTAACATTTTTCCTACAAGCTTCCACTGACTAAGACTTTTTTCCAGGTCTCGTGTAAATGTTGTATGCACAAAACTAAGTGATATCACACATACTCATGTTTAAAAATTACAGCAATGGAAAGAAAAGATATCTGAAAGGAATCTAATTAAATCTCTCTAAAGTGAAGAAGTGTAGTGAAAAATTTTTGGCTGTATGTAGTAAATTGTACCTTGGATCCATAACCGTATTGATTCTTCTTAATCCATGCAATAATAAATCATTATGTCTTATCTAGTCAGCCTGTCTAGCTACCTGTCTGAATATTTATAAAGCAACCGATCACCATAGTATTTAGGTTTCAGAGTAACAGCCATGTTAGTCTGTATCTGCAAAAAAACCCCAGGAGTATTTGCTAGTCTTTAAGGTGCCACAAGTACCCCTTTTCTTTTCATTGTACTTAGGTGATATATAGCAGCTGCACTTGTACAGGCTGCAGAAGGTGAAGGCTTTCCCTGTCTGCTGAAAATAACATGACACACGTGCTGAAGAAGTCCCTCTTTCCCCCAAATAAATTAACCAAGTCCAGTGGCATGTGTTTTCTACTATTTTGGTAGAAAGAAAATGATTGTAGGCAATAACCCAGAAAGATCCCCTCTGTGTTCTTGCCCAGCTCTGTGGGACAATTGAAGTAGAGAGAGCCAGTGAATCCATCCCAGGTTTTCTAACTGACCCAGTGCATGCTGGGAGAAAGGACAATTGGGAATGTTAAAAAGTTCTCTGCTGACCTGCAACAAAGTTGGCTATAATATTCAGTAAATCCTCTAGTTCTCTATCATAGTGCTGCATTCTTAGCATATTAATAAAAGGTTCCCAGTAGCCTGTGACAGCAGCTTCTTACTTACTTCCCTGTTACCATTCCTTCAAAAGAATTTTGAACTGGCTTTCAGTTTTGCAGTAGCACTAACTCATTGTGGTCCATGGTCAGTCATTTATTCGTGAGTATACAGAGATGCTTTTGCTCTGGTTTTCCTGGCTTTCTTGTGCTTGTAACATTCTAGATGATGAAGCCCATATGGGAATGGACCAAAGGTTAAAAGAGTGTAGAGAGACCCAAGACACTGATATTTAACAATAGTCATCTAAACCGTCACTGGGAAGGCTCTGCAAAAACACAACCTTTGTGGTAGGATCAAAATTTCCTTTATCCTAGGGCTGGGAAAACGTATTTGGCTTATTTCTAACCCACTCAAACATTGTAAATTTGGAAGTTTAACTTAAGCGCCAAAAATTATTAGGTTTGCTTTCCATGTGGTGAAAAGTGGAGGAAGAGAACTTTCTCTCTGTTGCCATACCTCAAGATAACTCTTCTCAGACAGAAATTTCTGCTTATTCTCTTTTCTTGTTTGATTTTGTGTATCTCATGGCAGTGGAAAACAGAAAACATCCCAGCTGTGCTTGAATGGCTTGAAGAAGATTCAGTGTGCTTTCAGCAAGCAACTGATTTGTAAAGTGGGAAATAAGACGTGTGCATGTGCACAAACACACGCCTATAAATACACCTTGGAATCATTTCTAGACATAATGGTATAAAATAGTTAATGCCTCTCCTTGTGTTCCCTTGTGGGCCTGATTCTGACGCTCTTATTCAGGCGGGATTTTCCTTACTCTCTGGGTAGACTCATGAAATCAGTGGGGATTTTTAAGGAGGGAGGTTCTAGTCATTATTAGTCAGGGTTGCAGAACTAAACTGCAGTTTTGTAATCAGATCTGTGCAGATGGACAAAGATGCCTTTCACCAGACCCACACAATGGCATGTCATTCTTGATTGCTCAAGTGATTACCCAAACCAGACTGCTAGTTTAGCTATAATTCAGTCATAATATAATTGAAGTTCTGCTTATTGGCATGGAACAATTTATCATTTCCTTAATTTTAAGAGTTGCCATTTACTCCCCATCTCTGCTGTCAGAACTCAGTCTGAGAGTCAGAACAAGGACCTCCTTATCTTTTCAGCGGCATCTGAATCAGACAGTGAGGATGTTCGCCACACATGGTCAGATGGAAATCCTGTTTCTCTCTCTGTGTCTGTCTGTTTACAGATGGCTAATACACCCTTAACTGTAGTAACAAGGAAGATCCTAAAGACTGGGCCTGATTCTTCTCTCACAGCAATCTCACCCCAGTGTAACACTATTGACCAACCTCCTATCACCTTACTGAGAAAACTCCAGCAGGCCTAGAATACTGCGATAAATGAATGTATTGCACCCAGCTTTCAGCAGCAGGGTCAACTTCATCTGTCTCTAGGTCACTTAAAGTATGTCAACATATATGGCAATGTGTAGAGTACAGACACTGCCCAGCTAGCTCGAGTATTAATAGCAGTGTATATGGTGAGGTAGTGCTTAGGCGTGTAGAATACTTACATGCAAGAATCTTAGGGTATGTACCCTACATGGCTCTCTGTACAACCGAGCAGTGCCTCCCGCACCTACACAGCTGTTTTAAGCAGTGTAATGTCATGCTGCCTTCCCACTGCCAGAGCCTTTCTCTGCTTCGGTGAAAGGCTCTGGCCATGGGGAAAGACTGGCAGAGGGGAGGCAGTAGGGAAAGACGCAGGCAGCTCTCTACTGAAGTGACTTTCCCTGCTGCCTGCCCCTCAGCCAGAGTCTGTCACTGCCACGTATAGCTACACATCACAGTGTGGACACAGTCTACTTTTCAATATGGCAGGTAGCTACACGTACATTACATTCTGCCACAGATGTAGCCAAAATCTTAGTTAATCTTTTATCCCACTCGTCTCCATAATCCATTTCACATCTTATGCTTTAGGTTCACTGGCAGTTTGTAAATATAAATCAGAAACAGCAATTAAAGGAACAAAAGATTACACAATCTCTACCCAGAGGACCATAACATTTATATGTACAGACAAAAATCAGACACAAAGTGTCATCAGGAGACCCAGAGGATAATGCTAATTTAAAATATCTTTGTTTTCAGAATGGGTTAATGAGAGCATTTTTATTGACATGATTAGGCATTTGTGGACTTCACAATTACTAGATCACTTATGTACCTGGATACTGGTACTGCGATGCCATGGCTACTTTATAAATATTTAGAATGTGCTAAAAATACCCTAAGACTGAGCTGATCTCTCAGTTCCTTTGCTTTTTTCATTAAATAAAGGCTTGTGATGGGGTGTGCACACCCCAGACTTGAGAGCAATGGCTTAAGGAACAGCTTTGGGGATAGCTCAGGAGGAGCCAGGCAGTGGAAGGGAGCAGACGGATGCTCTGAGCAGAAAGTATTGCCCAGGTGCTCATTGCCTGAGACCTGACAATGTGGACCTAAGCAAATCTCAAGCCTAAGCCGGTGACTGAGTGTGCAGGTCAGAGACGTGACTGAAGATTCTGTGATTTACACTGTGAAGTTAAAGGAAACTTGGATAAGAAGTGGTCTGCGGGAGACTCAGATAGGAAGTGGTCTGCGTAGCGCTCCAAGGAACAGAGTGTAGCTGCCCCACCATTGGGCCCTGAACCAGATCCCAATGGAGAGTACGGGCCCAAGCTCACCTACCCATTCCAAAAGGACCTTATAACAACAGGAGCCTTCACTCCAACTGGAAAAAAACTTCCACTATTCAACAGCCCAGACCCCAAAGTCTCTGTGCTAAAGAGGAGGATTGAAAACCCTTGGAGTGGAAGCACTGAAGGACAGGATTGTGTTTTCAATGGTCAGACGACCAGCCAATCCCCGCATGATCACTAGGTGTTGGTGTTGGTGGGTGTTCACCTTCGACGAGGCTGAAGACACTGTGTAGTGGAAGCATTTTGAAGAATCTGAGTGCTGTGAACAATCTCTGTGCAGAGATTTAAGATGGACCACATGGAAGTGGTTATGGTTTTAAACACAGAGGGCTAAGCCTTAAGCAGCTGTAAATTTTCCTAGTTGCATTGGCTTCAATGAAAATAGGCCAATTTATACCAGCTGAGAGTCTGGTCCAATGTCCCTTCCTTTTCTTTTTTTGAATTTGTCCATGGATGTCTCCTTTTGTATGAGCACTAAGAGTCAGGCTCTGAGCAAGTCTCCCACACATCTGTACCAGTTCACATCCCTCTTAACTTGCCACACCCCTACTATTCCAGCCCTGGATTTCTACCAATCAGATAGTGCCAAGCTGTGTTATTTCTGTTTGTTTGGGGGTTTGTTATATGCAGGGCTAAGGAGCAGTGCTCCAACTCTGCTCCAGCTCCAGGCAAAATCCTGCAGCTCCCCTGCTCTGCGCTCCAGCTCTGGGCTCCACTCCATGGTTACATGGACTAACAAATGATTAGGCTGAGACCCGCAAATTCATTGCTACAAGTGTCCTACTGGCCCGAGGACACAATTTTATATATCCAGTAAGAACTGAGAACCTCAACACTCTCCACCCTCCTTCTCCCAACACCCCACTTCCCCCATACCACTCCTAGCCCAGGGATGTGAGAAGGTTTTGGTTTTTATTACACTGTTTGACAAGCATGATACAAATTGTCTTAAGATACAAAGGGTATAAAAAAGGGCCTATGACGGTTTGTGGCTAGGAGTCTGAGAGATTCTATTCCAGCCTTGCCCCTGACTAACTTGGGCAAGTCTTGTGGGTCTATGTTTTCCAATGTGATGAATAATTTTGGGTGACCAATTGGAGACAGCTTGAAGAGGCCTGATTTTCATAAAGTGCTGAGTCTGCACCCTCAGAAAATTGGGCCTCTTTAAAATATCTCAAGGAAGATACCCAAAACCATTAATCACATTTGAAAATTTAAACTGTAGCGTCACTGTGCCTCAGTTTCCAGCTACACAATAGGAATATCAATACTTAGCATATATCAAATGGGTTTCAAGTTGATTAATGTTTTAAAGTGCTTTGAAATTCTCAGATGAAAGACACTATAGAAATCCACAGTATTTTAGGTTACATTGCCTTATACATTTTAATAATTAATTAATTATAAGTTTTAAAGCATTATCGTAAATCTACTAGACAAGATTACTAGACAACATATACTATTAAAATAAATATGCAGCCACAGTCATCTTAAAGGACAATTCCACTATGTGAGAAGTCTGTGTTACTGAAGTGCCTTGTTGCGTCCGTATTATGATCTCTTCTGTGTCCTAATGTATTTAAATAAACTCTGCTTTTCCTTTTAAAGTTGAGACATGACTGAATTACACGTAGTACTGTGGAGCAGCTTGTTAATTATATATTAAGGGTCAGAAGAAACTGATATACAGAGAAGGATTAAACGCGAATTATAAAGCAAAGAAGGCAAAAAAAAGTTCTTCTTACTGAGCCTTTGACAGCCTCAAAGACTTTTTGAAGTTTCTGCTTCATATTTACATTGGTTTTGATTTCCTCATTTACTAGAAGAATTTTCTAAATTCTTTGGAGGACATGAATTGGTGATATTGCTAGACACTGAAACATGAGATGTGGCTGTCCTAGCTCCCAGCTCCCAAACTACATTGCCTAATTTTACGTACAAGCATGTCACGTCTTGGGCGAGGTTTCCATTCCGTGGTTACCGCGTAAAGCGGAAACCGTGTATAGCCAGAACCCATTCACTTCAATGGCAGGTGAAATCGCGCCCCCTACAGGAAGTTTTTTAACCCCCCCCCCTTTTTTGCCGACTGCGTAAAGCTGAAATCGCGTATGTTAAATACGCCTAAGACACGACATGCCTGTATATAATAGGCAGGGGGAGGGATAATTTCCCCAAAAGATTATGATGGTTTTTTGATTTAAGGTCAAGACAACCTTTTGCAGCATTGTAGATGAAATTCACTGACTGATGAAAGAGGTCATAAAATCCCCTATGGTGCATTGCAGTTGATGGAGCAGCACGATGGAGGATTCCATGCTGGCTCCATGTATATTGGAATAAAAGGAAGCATTGAGGTGGGCACTGCATCCTTACTTACATCCACTTGCCAAAACCAATAGAAGGTGGATGCAGAAGAAGGGTTCTCCACCCCTGCTCTCCCATTCCAATCCAGGGTCTGGAATAGTGGAGCTGACCTGCAAATTGTGGGGGTGTAGTCCATCCTTTTGACCCTCTCATTGTTCTGCACATTTTATTTGGGCTTTGTGTGGGGAGGGGAGTGTAAATTTCACCTTGTGTGAATAAAAGACTGAGCTTAATAAAAGAAAGGTGGGGAAATACATTTCCAACATATAGTAGTTCAGCATATTTAGACTGAAACAGCCTCATGTGCTTGTATTTAATGCAGAACAGGCCAGAGAGGCCAAATTGGTACTCATAAATGTATCAAGAAAAATACATAATGAAATACTGGAGTCGTAATGTTTAGGGTTCATAATAATAACCCAGGGACCCAGTCTTTCAAGGTGCTGAGAGTTGATCAGTGATGTCAGTGGAAATTGAGGGTGGTCAGAGATTTGCAGAATCAGGAAAAAAAATACTGCAGCAAAAACATGCTGTATCTCTAATAGTGTATCTGAATCTTGTCATTTAGAATTCTGAAGTCTGTAATACTTTGAGTATGCATGATTCTGTGCTGACGTGGATTTTATTTTGCTTATGTTTTTAGCATTGGAAAAACTATCCATCCATACATTCATAAAACAGGATATCTTCTGGATAAATGCATATTTGTCATCAAACTTAAGTTTTATACATTTACATCAGTGAAGTTATTCTTAATTTACAGTGGGACAAGAGAAAGAAGATTATGGTCCTTGTATAGTAAAATACTCCTAAATAAGAGTATAATAATGTTTACCTGTTTCTGTTAAACAAGGGGCTTTACTGTCACTCCTTGACATCCCACGCAAACATGTCCAGAACAAACATGTCATTGGTTGTGTCAGTTACTGTGGCTTCAGTGTTAGATATAGATGCCTGTGACTCATTAGCAATCGAAGGAAAATGTGCAATCGTTGGCTCGTGTTCTTACAGTCTTCTTGCCTAGTAGATGACTGAATCTAATGATTTTTCTGAGTGACTTTGACTGGTCTGTTTCAACACATGCTGAAACAACAAAAAACAAACATAAATCATTCTGTATATAAAATGTCAACAGTTTGCAGATTTCCAACCCCCCGATGTTCACAAAAGTTTATGTTGAGAATGCTCTGAACAAAAATGCTCCTTTGCAGGCTTCAAAAATGTGGGGGAAGGGGAGAAGATAAACAAAAAAAAAACCCATATGTCATAATGAGTCAGTCCAAAATGGTGCATATCATAAACCTAGGTTGATTCAGGCAACTGCATACTCTATTATAGGAAGCAAGAAAGTAAAAATGTCAAATATAGTAAATTAGTTCTGAAATTTTTACTTATTCAGAGAGTTGGTTGCAACTCAATCTTCATCTTTTCTGCAGTTAGCAGCAGGAATTGTACTAGATGTCCTTGATTCCCTGCTGCTAGCCCAGAGGAGTGCAACTGAGTCCAAAAAAGGGCCTGATTTCTGAGGAACATCAGGCATAGAGCTGAGCGAATAGTTGATTTTTTTGATAACTAATAAAAAATCCCCGAATTTGTTCAGGTTGAACAAAAAGTAGAATTTTGATTCAAATTGACATTTTCAAAATGGAATGTCGATTCAAAACAAAATGTTAAAAGGACTTATTTAATTTTGACACTTCCAAAAAAAAAATTAAGCTGAAACTATTCACCAATTTTGATCTGAATTTGTGAATAGTTTCTGGCCCCCAAAAATGCACTTTTCACTGGATTTACTATTCACCAGAAAAATGTTTCCCAGCTCTAGTCAGATGGTAGTTGGCTGCCTTCTGTCTCAGGGTTCTATTGCGGGAGGGTAGCTGTAATTTGTGGTGAAGGTTTTATAGGAGCTCTGGCATTGGCTTCCTGGGAAACGTACTGGACTAGTAGGTCTACCAAGGCATCCTACTATGCATTCACCCCAAACAACATCCACACTGGGGACTGCACTGTCATTATTAAAGTATCTTGCCCCCTTCATTAAACTGTTCTTTCCTTTGAAAAGACTGGATTTGAAATAGCTTTCCTTATGGAGATGTGATTTTGCTTCATTTGACAGGACTCTTGCAGCCTGTCTTACTGCAGGAATTAGAATCCTCCATAAAGCCACTGAAATTCTGCTGACTCAGTGTGGCAGATTCACCTTATTAACTCATCCATGATATAAGGGAGCAGATCTTTTGAGAGACGGTACCAAGGTGCTAGGACAGAGGCAGTTCTTGGGGGATATAGTAGGGACAACTAAGCTGAAGAGGAAGCATAGGTAGAGGTTTGCATTATTTCATGGTTTTTGTCCAAGCTAAGCCCCAGGAACAGCATAAGTTTGGACACTAACTTAGTGTTCATGAAATCCATTGAAAATTTACTAGGTACTCATTTCACATTTCCATTGTGCTGGAAAAACAGCTTTTTCATGTAAGATTTCTCTGTAGTATTGGATTGATGATATTTAAAGAAAAAACAGAAAATAGACAGAAAAAAATCCCTACTCCTGCCCAGTTCTGCCCCCTCCTTCGAGTGTTCCGCATCCCCACTCCTACCCCTTCCTCCCAGCGCCTCCTGCACGCCGTGAAACAGCTGATCGTGGTGTGCAGGAGGCGCTGGGAGGGAGGGGGAAGTTAGTTGCCAGTGGATGCTAAGCACCCGTTAATTTACTTTTTCCATGGGTGCGCCAGCCCCGGAGCACCCATGAAGTCGGTGCCTAATCCTTGAATGGTCTCTTACAGTATGTGCCATCTTACGCTAAACAATCTGTTCACCTTGAATTTTGCTGTGACTCTGAGTTCCTTTTCCAGACCTGACAAAGAGCTGTGTGTTGCTCAAAAGCTTATCTCTCTCACCAACTAAATTGGTCCAATAAAAGATATTACCTCACCCACTTTGTTTAATTTCAGCTCTTTACTGTTGTGTAAAATGTTTGCACATCTCAAAATAACCATCTTTGAGGCTCATGGCAATATGTTAACAGTCCTGATGTATCATACCTATTTTCTCATGCTGTCCAATTTGAACAAGTGAAGAAATGTTGGTGTCTTTTAAGGGAACGTTACAACTTTGCATATAAAATACAACTAAGTTTCATAGATTTTTCTCAGGATAATAGGAAGAGAGAATATTATCAAAGAGGGACTCATGAAATACTCTCTGTCATCTTTAGAACTTGAACAAAACACATTGTGTCTTTATGGTATGCATCATCCTGACAGACATAGTATTTATGTGCATTGACTCCAATATAATTGGACAGAACTTGCAGGGATAAACTCCTGAGCGATGTAACTGTTCAAAATTCAGCAGTTTCAGGTTCTAGGAACTTGAGCGAACAATTCCTTCCATTTCCACACCTCTTGAGTTTCTAAGTTTTAGGTTTGAATTAACCCAAGAACTAAAAGTGAAATTTAGCAGACTGACTTATCCATGGTTTTGACATGAAGCAGTTAATCAGTGTAAGAGTAAATAGGCTCCCTCAAAAGCTTAGTAAATCTTAGTATATCTGGAATGAGTTTTGAGTTTGTGAGAAAACATGAAATGATGTGCATTACAGTTCTGGGGTATACCATGAAATATTAAAATAAATCAATGGTTATAAGAAATTGGGTTACACAAACCTATACTAATGAGAGGGGGTATACTGTATGCCTCATCATTAGCTTCACTTTTGGATTATCAGGAAGACAAAAAAATGGTTCATAGCACACCTAAGAAGGGACCCAGGAAAATTATCAAGTGGAATATGTAGTACTCCAATGTGGCTAGGTTTCAGGGAGACTATGAAGAGGGGCTCACAGTTAGTGTGATCACCAGGTAATACCCCAAATATCACAGAGAGAGCCAAGTCTACACCTATCAAACTGAGGCCAGATCTACATTGGCGGGAGAGTGGGGGGTCGACCTAAGATATGCAACTTTAACTACACAAATAGCATAGCCAAAGTCAAGGTATCTTAGGTCGATTTACCTCAGCGTCCTCATGGCAGAGAGTCAACCGCTGCCGCTCCCCCATTGACTCCACTTCCACCTCTTGCAGTGGTGGAGTTCTGGAGTGAATGGAGAGAGCACTTGGAAATCAATTTATCATGTCTACACTGGACACGATAAATCAATCCCCGATAGATCATTCACTATCCGCCGATGCAGCAAGTATTGTAGACTTGACCTGAGACTGTAAGAACTCGCCCTCAAAAAGAGGAGTGGACTTGAAGGATGCCTGAGGGCCTGTGATAGCCTTGGTATTCCCCTCATTAGAATTCCCCCTTAGGCCTTATTTAGGAATGAATTTTTACTATCTTTCCAGAACCAGTACTTTGTACCTAGGGTATCTGCACCCTTTTCTTTTTCTTCTGGCCCTCAAAGGCTACTCCTTTATTATGAGATGTGTGTGTGAATATTGAGAACCCACCAAGGTCTAGAGCCAAAAGGGCATAGTGCGTGGAGTGCCTACAGTGTTTGCCTCAAGCGCTGGGGCACACAGCACAATAGCAAATATCTGGACATTTTAGTGTACCATGACACCCCCAGGGATACCATGTGGGAAAGCCGGGGTGATTTTACTGCTAAACTGCAAAATTAGAAGAAACAAGGAATTTAATAAATGAATATAAAAAAATTGTAAGCATGCTACATATGTGTAACCTTCCTGCCAACAGAAATTTCTGATGATCGTACAGCAGTTCTGTCACCACAAGTTGAACTTAAATATGTGTGCCAGGCTAAACTATAAGTTTGATCAACTGCCAGGGTTTTTTAAAGATGATGAGATTCACTAACTGATTTGATTTGCTGCCCACTTACAATTGTATTCAAAAATATGGCCATAAGATATAATTACTGCAATAAGCCACAATAGCATGTGCATTAGTGCCTATCGGTGCATCTAATGTACTGTAAAACACCCATGAAATTAGGGTGACCATATGTCCCGTTTTGGCCCAGACAGTCCCTTTTTTAAGCCCTGTCCTGACCGTCCCAACTTTTTTTTGGCAAAAGTGAGCATTGTCCTGCTTGCTCTTGCCAACAGGCTCAGGCTAGCCCCATGTGGAGTCCCGTTTTCCCTTTGGGAAACATGGTCACCCTACATGAAATGCAACAGTCACTTACTAATCCAAACCTTGCTGTGTTTTAGGGATGAGATTACAAGGCTCACTGATTTTATCTTTCTTTTCTGTTGTTTTTTTTTAACTTTAAAAATAATTGTGGGGCTTCTTATGTAATGCGTCCTTCTGCTCTAAAAATAAGTCCTTGCAAAGTCCAAGGATGGCAAATGCTTCTTAATTTTTTTCTAACAAATTTCCTTCTTTTTTAAAAAAAATAAATAAAACTCCTTAAGATATTTGATCTCCTTGTATCTACTCCTATTTCCCAGAAACCCAGTTGCCCTACCTAGGAGCACTTTACTACCCTATAAGCACATAACAGAGTGTACATACATATTTAAAAAGTAATTACCAAACAAAACACTCCAGTGCACATATGATTCTCCCTCGGGGAGGAGATAAGAGAGAAAAGAACAACATGTGACAAGTGTCATTCATGTTGCTTAATACACAACTTGGGGGTGGTTAGTCTCTATGGTGATGAGAATAATGTAAGAACTTTTAAAGAATAGACATTTTGATCTCATTTTCTAGTATAAAACTTAAATAAAGAATGTTGGGCCAGACCCAGTTTAGTTTTTCCAGTAGAAAGTGACTGGTGGCCTCCAAACCACAGCTCAAAGAGCAGCTTGGCATTCTGTGGGGAAGGAACAGTTTGAAACTGTCCTTTTTTCCCCTCCAGGCCCTCCTTCTCCAGTCCCTCTGCACAGTCTCACCAACCTGCAAAATTCAGAAACCCATTAGTCAGGGCCCCAAAATCACAAGATTGGTTTATAAATTATGAGATATATAAATATAATACCTTTCAGTTCTTTTTATTTCCTTTCTGCTGTATGAACCATCTGGGTACAGTTGGGTCACTTTTCTCCACATCCTTGATGCTAACAACTTTTAAAAAAACGAATGAAAGCTGAGATTTTTCACCTAATCACTTGTCTCCAGGAGCTGGGGCTTCAACTAAAACACTAAATATTACAAGACTCATGATAAAATTGCAAGAGTGGCAACACTACTGTATATCTTTATTTCCAGCATTCCATTTGCACCAGATATTTTTGCCCTGTTGCTGCAAAAATAATACCTATCTAGCTGACTACGTTTGCTGAGTATTCTGCTCACACAGTACAGTTGTCTAAACTTCACTGCATATGACCTGTAGCTCTCATGACTTCTGCTTTTGTGCAGCCCTCTTAATTCAAGTTTTTAGATAAAGCCTAAAGTTAATCTGTGCAAATTAACAGTCGAACAGTGTTCGACACATAACAAATTTGCTTTACGAATGAAAACAGGTTCTTCAGCAGCAGTATAAAAGGATAAGATCATTTGGAATGCAGCATGAGCTATGTTATAGTCAGCTCCAATTTAAGCACTACTGTGACATTCTCAGTAGGTGTAGGAATTTGTAGGAAACTCCTGCAAACTGGTCAAAGAGTAGCATTATTAGAAGTGAGAAGGCAGTTGTGCACAATGTCCTTTTTGAGTGGACGAAGGGTGTCAATAGACAATCAAACCAGAGCAGCTCTCCTACTTATTCTCTCCCTTCTCCCACCATTTCCTGTTCAATAACTACCCTACCCTCTTTCTCCCCCATTTGCCTACTCTCCTATGGGTATGTTACTCATATTCAATCATTGCCTTGCAGGACGGGAGAAAACGGGTGTTGAAAGAAAAAGGTAGAATTGGTCCTCACATAACCACGCCACTCTCCCCCCACTCACCCAACCTGCCTCTCTTGCTAAAACAAATCCTTACCTCTAATAAGCAATTTACACTTGCTCAGAACAATAAACATGTCATCTTAAGGAAGGTAGTTTGCCCTCCAGTCAGGCTTTACCTCAACACTGTTTATTCTGTAAATAAGCCTTGTTTTCGCCATTGGGGATATCTCACCTAACATACCCTAAATCTTTCAGCCTGGAGCCAGCACCATGTTCCAACAATTTCTTAGCAGAATCAGAGTCTCAAATGAGGTAGTGCTTCCCTTGACATTTTACCTCCAGTTTCACATAGCATTATAAAATTGTCCTCCTCTGTGCTCACCTAAAAGGATATAGAGTGAGCCTTCTGGCAACAGAGTATTTTATGCTTATTGTATTTTAGGGTGACCAGATAGCAAATGTTAAAAACTGGGACAGGAGGTGGGGGGTAATAGGAGCCTATATAAGAAAAAGACCCAAAAATCAGGACTGTCCCTATAAAATCGGGACATCTGGTCACCCTAATTGCATTTTGACCTTTCACTTTCAAAAATTATGATGGAGAAAGTAAAAAACCAGTGGCATCAGGACAAATGGACCCAACTCTCAATCTGATGAATTACAGTCAACACTTCAGACATTTTTTCCACCTTTAGTTGTCTGGCGTCCACTGTGCTTTCACTGTGTCAGCTCCCCTCTTTAATTGCTTTTTGCTGGAAACATTGCACTGGACCACAAGTGAAGTGAAACAGATTCTAAACATTCCCAACAGCTGCCTATTGTTGCTGGTATGGAAACAGCTGTAAGGGTCATATAATCACACTTCTGTTAATAGTTTAGCTATATACCATATGTGCCTACTTTTGGTAGCAGGGGACACACAGGCGGCTCCTGTGGAGATGTAAATGCTAACTGGGACCACTGTCATTCTGTGCTCCATTTGACAGACTAAGCACTTGTTCTATCCCATGAGAGTTGACTGAACAGATATGCATTGCTGCTTTTATTACAGCCAGGCATATGTATCATTCATGTGCAAAAGGGATCTGTGTGCTTTTCCCTGGAGTGGAAGAAACAGTTTCTAGCTTTTGATATGTTTTTTTTTCGGTGCTATAAAATTTTACTAGGATGTCAATCAATTCAAAGCACCTTAGAGTATTCACATTTAAGTTTTATTTTTTTCTTTTGGACTGATAAACAGCTTCTTTTTTACAATAAAAATCTCCTATTTTGAAATCAATCATACATTTTCCCCTCCAAAACCTAGGTTCTAAAGCTGGAATGGGTGGAAGGTTACCTATTAAAGAGTAGAGATGCAGCAGATTATCATCATACACAGTAACACAAGACATACACAAAAAGTAACTAACTCAGATTTTTATAACTTGGTTGTTCTGACAGACATGAACTTCATCGCCAGTTTGTGGGGATAGTTATTAAAATTAGTCTTTCACATCTAGGTCACTGATTAAAGTCTGACCCAGGTTAGTAGTGAACAAACATTTTACTACATTTTTATGACTTGGGGGTCTTAAGAGTACCTTACAAAGGTGGATAAACTTTACGATCCCCATTTTACAGGTAGGAAACTGGCACAAAGAAGGGAAATGATTTGGCCAAGGTCACAGCAAATCAATTACTAAAACGCAAGTTTCCTGTCTCCCAGACAATAATGCCCAGTAGAATTCAGCAAGATATACACACTGATGTTTGTCTATGTCCTCTGGTCCGTCTAAGACCACTAGCATTTTCACAGTACAGCAGAGTTCCCAGATTAAAAAGCAAACTATTTACCGTACAGTAAAATAGTATTATTTTTTCATAAGGGCATGTGTGCTTTACCCCAGCAGCAGTGTCATTTCCATTTATTGTCGAATTCCATTTCATTTTATTTATAATTTAGTTGGCTGAAAGAGCTGTGTTTCACTGCCACATTATTGCATCTATTTAAACTAGATCTGGGAATCCTGAACAATTCGTAGAAAACTGGGATATAGACTGTCTCAGGGGCTCAAATCATAATACTAGTCTTGATCTACACTTAAAAGTTATATTGGTTTAGCTCAGGGGTCGGCAACCTTTCAGAAGTGGAGTGCCAAGTCTTCATTTATTCACTTTAATTTAAGGTTTCACATGCTTACTGGCATTTTAACATTTTTAGAAGGTCTTTGTATAAGTCCATAATATATAACTAAACTATTATTGTATGTAAAGTAAATAAGGTTTTTAAAATGTTTAAAAAGCTTCATTTAAAATTAAATTAAAACGCAGAGCCCACGCCCCCCCCCCCCAACTAGTGACAGACCTGGGCACTGTCAGTGCCACTGAAAATCAGCCTGCATGCCGCTTTCAGCACGCGTGCCATAGGTTACCTACCCCTGATTTAGCTACATGGTTAGGGGTGCAGAAAACCCCCCCACTCCTGATCGACGTAGCTATGCCTGACAAACCCCCCAGGGCAGACGCAGTGATGTCAATGGAAGAATGCTTCTCTTGCTAACATCGTTCAGGGACGTAGTGTTGGTATACTGACAGACCAACTTCTATTGGCTGCATCTACACTAGGGGGTTATCCAACTGAGTCACAGCAGATTTTCTACTGATAACAGTGGGAGTCTTATTTAAAGATCAAGGGAAGAATGTGGCCCTTATATAATAGCTAAACATTTTGTTAGTGAAGGGATTCAGGGCTCTTTAAGGACCACTACTATTTTTGGGTTGTTTGCCATTTGCACTTGTAATTGCCTGATTTATGCACAGAATTGCAGTAATTTTGTGCATTAATTATTTGGAAAGCTGGCTCTTAAAGTACCATTATTATGCCTAAAAGTTCACACTTTACTAAGATGAATGGGACTGTTAACATCTTTAAAAGCTGTTTTAGCCTGTGTGCAGACTCAGGAAGACAGATCTCTGTTGGTTTTGCATCAGACACTCAGTTCATGTTTGGAAAGTTTTCACTGCAACCATAGGGGCTAAAAACACAACTGTTTCTCAATAAAAGTTTGCTTTCTATGGCAGGGGCGCCTTAATCTGTTATGATGGGTTGTATGACAGAGTTAACTCATCATGATGCTGTCTCCTGCTGGCTGTCTGGGGATTAGTTCCACATATTAGTGTACCCTCTTCAGATGGTGCCTCAGTACCGTCGCTCCTGCTCTAGGACACACATCTCTCCAACGACATCCTCTTCAGCAATACAGCCCTTTGGCCATGCCACACACACTGTGCTCCCCATCCCAGGGGACCTGCAGTCTACTGTCCAGTCACTCCCTTAGTGGCAACTGCAGCAAATAGTCTGGCCACTTGCCCTTGCCTCAGGGCCTCAGCCTGCAAACCCCAGCAGCCAGCCAGGAGCTGTCTCTCACTCTCCCGGTCCCTGCTCGCAGCACTGTTCTGTCCACGGCGCTGGCAGTTCTCTCAGCCCTCCAGAGACACAGTCCTTCCTTCTTGGGCTCCCAGCAGAGAACTGCCTTCCTCTGCCCTGCAGCTCCCTTTTTACATGGACCTGCTTGGCCCTGATTGGCTGCTCCCTTCAGCCCTTCTCTGATTGGTTGCCTCCTGCACAGGCACCGTAGGATTTTATTAACCCCTTAGAGCCCAGAGTGGGGCAGGCACCCCATCAGAGTGGGCGTATAAACATTTTAAGCAGGCCAAATTCAGAACAAAGTCCTGATATTTGACACACCTGATCTATAGTATAATGTCCTGCTAAAGATCACAAGAGCCAAACATGGCAAGGGGCTGTTGGTTTAGGATTTGAGGGCAGCTTATATGCAGTGTGCCAACTGCCAAAGCCACCAAGTAGTATGGGTACTGCAGTAGATAAATCACAAGAAGCCTCTTAATCTCTCAGTCACATAGTTTAAGGTGCATAATAGGCAGTTGTCAGGAGGAGGCCAGAAAGATGAATAAGATAAAGTCATCGAGAGAAGCAGAAATGTATATATATTTATATATATATATATATATATACACACTGGTATGTTCTGAGTTACACATTGTTTACTGCATGTTATTTCTATCTTAGGTTCAGGTTCAGTGGTCGTATCCTTGGCCTTGCTCTCATTCATCAGTATCTTCTTGATGCTTTCTTCACGAGGCCGTTCTATAAAGCACTACTGAGACTGTAAGTATATGAGTGCAATCGACAGAGACTTGGGCCTCGATCCTGCCATGATCTCTCCAGAAGCAAACCCTTGTGGAGCTCATTTCAGGACTGGGACCTTAGTTTTCAAGTTCTTCCACTGTCTGTTTTTAGGGTAGATGGGAGGGAGATTTAATAATTTCCCTTTTTCCCCCAAGAATGTGCTCTTCTTTAATATTAACAGTGTTGATTAAAGTGTTAAAAAGCATTGAAGTTAAGCACCCATTTTTGAAAATATTGGTCCATGTTCCTAAATTTTTATATTAGGTAAAAGCAGTCCAAACCATTTAAATGGGATATGGGTCACTGAAAAGCATATTTAATTGGACAGCCACAGAGAAACAATTCTTTTCTCTAAACAAAATGAGTTATTTTGCATGTCACTGGAAAAAACATAATTGCCCAAGCTCCATTTTTTGGATTTTTTTCAGCCGAAGTATTTTTTAATTATGTTTACAAATGTTAATATGGATGTAAAGCATTACTGGTTTCTTGTGGGTTTTGCTCAGCCTGTCTTACACAATGATGCCCAGTAATGTATTACTTTTAATGCTCATTGAAATGTTTTGATATTTTAATGGATGGTCTGTTGCTCTTTAGTCAATTTCATGCAATAAGAAAAGCCACATAAAATATACTGAGATTCAGTTGACTCAACTGATATATATTGACAGATGATAACTCAGAAGAATGTTTATCTGAAATGGTTGGTTAAAATATGATTTGAGGACTTCAGTAACTCAGCCAGAGGTTAGGGATCTATTACAGGAGTGGTGGGTGAGGTTCTGTGGCTGCAATGTGACGGAAGTCAGACGAGATTATCATGATGGTCCCTTCTGACTTTAAAGTCTATGAGGATTAATCTGAATTTGCAATGAAGTCTCTTTTAATAAGCTTCTAAAATGCGCATCATTCTCTTTTACTGATCTTTAATGTTCTGTAGTAGTCGGTTCTTTAACAAAAGGTGTATGTAAACAGTGAAAAGGGCATCAGATTTTGTAAGAGCTTTGTCATAAGAAAACACTCTCCAGGTTCTGAGTAGAAAACCATCATCCTGGTACGCATAAGGTTATATCTTCCTTGTCGTTTCTCTGTCTTGTTGTACAATTAGGCCGTGTGATTTAAGTGACTTGGAGTATCTGGATGAGGAGTTTCATCAGAGCTTGCAGTGGATGAAGGATAACAACATCACTGATATCCTGGATCTCACTTTCACAGTCAATGAGGAGGTATTTGGACAGGTGAGTATGGCTAGGTTCGATGCCATTTTCATCTCTTGCCTTTTGGTTTTTATAAGCTGTCTGTTTCAATGTACACAGTTATTCTCAGAGTCTATAATACCAGCCATGGTACCGAGTACAATATCATGCCGGGCTTCCCTCCAGGCCTCATCAGCCATACATTGATGAACAGAAGGAATTCTCTAAACTAGAATATAGCGCTTCTTTCTAGGGTGTAATTCAGACAGATTTGTTATTCAATGAATGTGGACAAAGGATGTAATGTACATATTGATGTGACTGAAAGGGTGTGGAGGGGGGAATAACTAATAGGTGGTATGGCAACCCTCCTGACTACTTTGCCTTGCACCTTCCTATTAGTTGCTATTCTCCTATCCTCACCTTCTTCTGCACACTGAGCATGTAAATTACCCTTCGTTATGGACCCTCAGTAATTATGCTTCTTCCACTTACACCTGATTGCTCTGTTTTTGTCTTTGCTTGTTTGTTTGTTTAACCAATTTAGGCATGAGGCCAAATTCAGCTTTGAGTTACACCGATATAATTCAGAATAGCTCTGTTGATTTCAGTGGAGTTACTTTACATTTACACTGTTGTAAATGAGAGCATAATCTGTGTATTTTACACTGCCGTATATGACCCCACTGAATTTGGCCAAATGAGATAGTGGTAGGACATCAAAGAAGAGATGTAAGAAGAACAGTTGGAACTGGTAGGCTGGACAAAAGGAAGAGATGAGGATAGAGAGTCAGTCAGATTTGGAAATCATCAGTATGGAGACAGTAGGTAACACTGTGAGTGTGGGTGAAGTTGCCTAGAAAAAAGAAAGAGAGGACAGAGCCCCAAGAGAAACCAATGGGGAGTTAGAGGCAGGATTAAGAGCCACCAAAAGAGATGCTGAAGGCTATAGAAGTGCCAAAGCCAAGGGAAAGAAGAAAGTTCAGGATGAAGGTTTAACTAGTAATCTCAAAGGCAGCAGAGAGATCAAAGTAAAATATTGTCCATGTGACTTTGCAGGAAAACAGCAAGGGCATAAGCCAGGCTGGAGGAGATCAAGAATAGAGCTGAAGCAGAGAAAGTCTGATATCAGGAAAAAACAGTATGGTCAGCAATAAGGATCTTGGAAGCGGAAGCAGAAGAGTCTGCAGAAGAGTATTTTCATGACTGAGATTGAACGCTGGTGTGTCTGTAGACTAGTGGAAAGAAACTAGAGGATAGAGATTGATGACAAGGGAAAGAGGGGGAGTGAGGAAGGACAAGAGGTAAAAACGGAATCCAGGGGACAGGCTAAGGGATTACAAGTATTGGGTCCTCTTTTCAGAAAAGATAAGATTGTTCTACACAGCCTAGCCCTCACTGTTTTCTTGGCTATGAGCAAAATTTTGCATGACATCCAAATGATGATGCAGTGGTTGCTCTGGGAGAAATGGAAGTTTAAAACTAATGCATAAAGAGGTAGGCAGACAAACAAAGTTATGCAGATACACTGCACAGACAGATGAGTTAAATTTGTATTTACACTAGAAGACAATTAAGGAAAGTGAAAACATCAATGGGAGTTGCGCTCATGCATCTGAGGGTACCAGCTGACCCATTACCTAGAATTATGCTCTTTGCAAAGAGAAGATGCATATTATTAAGTGGGACTTTGTTGCATGCTACAAATGAGATGGGTTTTAAAAGAAAAGATCAAGATATCTGATAGTATTAAAACAGATGAACAGCTTACGGCCAGATTCTGATACCCTTACTCATGATGACTAGTACCTTACTTCACAAGCAGACCCATTGTTGGATGCCACATTTAGAAACTTTTTTCATGGAGACAAAAGGTGTCCACCAGTCACCTAGTATTTTTTGCATCCAATCTAAGACCCTGTCCAGTGCTGTCTTTCCGAAGTTTTCAACAAGTTACTCTTGTCATATGTCAAAGACTCTGATTACAGAATTAATTTTGTCAAATCCTTTCAGGACCTGCCTCAAGTAGGACCTGCCAATACACTGAATGTGTGGAATTTGTCTCTAGCCATCATTTGTATCGCAGCCTTGGCGTCTTTGATATACACAGTTGGGTTTTTTTGCATATGTCTACACAGCAAAAAAACACCCACTGCTGGTCTGTGCCAACCAAGTCAGCTCACGGGACTCAGACTGCGGGGTTGTTTCATTGCTGTGTAGAATTCAGGCTTGGACTAGAGCCCAGGCTCTAGGACCATGTGGATGAGCCAGCCATGGGTTTTTCTTTGCTGTTTAAAATCACAGAATCATAAAATATCAGGGTTGGAAGGGACCTCAGGAGGTCATCTAGTCCAACCCCCTGCTCAACACAGGACCAATCCCCCCAACATAGACATACCCCTAGTTGCATTCTCTTTACTGATGGATTCTTTCAGCTTGAGCTTCCAGCTGATGCCCTAATTCAGCTTTGTCTGTTAATCTCATTGTTCCATCAGCATGAAGGAAGAACATAGGCACAAGTCCTCTTCAGTGACAAAGAACAGTTGCAATTGAAACATCATCTCTTCATTTTGCTAAGGGCAGGACTCTGTGGAAAACAATTGATGTTTTGATCACTGCTGTGATTGTCCCTCCATTGTCAAACTTAAATTTGGTCTTCTTGGCCATGTCTGCAAATGTTTTGATGACAGAGTTCTTGACTAGGCTGCAACATGTCATCATCTTGTCTTTGAAGTGCTACTTCCCTTAAACTGGTTCCTCCCAAATGTTCCTATTTTATTAAGTTTTTTATCTTTCTTCTGTGGTTTTCTCAAGCAAACAATGCAACAGGACTACAGAGGACATGGTTGCTCTGGTGGCTATAGACAGAAGCAGATGAATATGATGTGCTCTGATCAGATTCAGAATCTGTTTTCTTCTCTGGGTTCAGTATAACTCTGACATGTGCGACATTCAATTTGCTTGTGTATTTCTGAAAGCAACCCCTGTAACAGAGTATTGGTGGCACATCATTTAAACTAGAAAACTCATTCAGTAGCCACCAATACAATTAATCTCTCCTGATTTCTGCTGCCAGCATCACAGAATTTTGTTCAGCACTAGTTGCTTTGACAGTTTTGCATTCTTTTGATTTTCTTGACAAATAACACATTTTTCAAAGTTTGTGAAGAGTCTTTTTCTCTTTGATGTAAGGGGCTTGTGTCCTCAATGTCTTCATATACTGTAATTTCTCTGTAGTGGTAAAATTATTATATTGTTAGCATTACTACCACTACTATCACGATTTTTCATTTTATACACATATACAGATTTATGCTAAATTAGATATAAATTAGATCTACATGTTAGTATCAAAATTACCATTTTGGAGCACTTTGATTGAAGCCCAGTATGAAGATGTGTATTGTCAACTCTAACACTAATACTGACCTATGTGTGTCACTGATTAAAATGCTAATTTCTAGAATATTTGAAAGAGTAGTACTGCATACATAGGCAATTACAAATTAACTGCCTATATATGCAGACTACATTGTATGTACTATATTGTATGTACAAATGGAGAAGCATTACGTTAGGAATTCACATACATTTATATCTACCCACTATGCAGTACAAACTATGGACACGCAATGTACTGCTGCAAGTGCACAACCTTCAATATGAGACTCTTCTGGTCAGTAAATTTCATTTGAAAATACATAAAACTATTATAATCACTTGTGACATACTTTGACAGTTAAGAATGTGCATTGTCAAAAGATTTCATGTTAGTATATTGCAACACATGCTAAACAGCTTCATCATTTCTGTTAAAAAAAAATACCTGTCCATGCAAAACCAATACAAACCTTTTAATAGATTATCATTTGGACATATATTGGTGTTTGACCAATAAACACCACACTAAGATGTTGAAATTAACTTAAACAATAAAAACTGTAGTTGTAGTCATGTTGCAGTGTTTCTGGAACTGTGCAAAAAAATGACACTCTCATTTTGGGTACCATTGTTTCACCTTGCCTACAGCCATATGGCATCACTTGACAGCTGCTTATCATATTTCATCTAAATGAACATAAAATAAGCTTTGAAAGGATGTGTGTGATGTGGGGGGAGTGTAGGTTGTGTACATTAAACTCCAAAAATATGTCCCTTTTTGGAAAATTGCCACATGCCTGAAAGGGACTAGATCAGAGTGCATTAATGAAGTGCTAATGTGCGGCAGCAAGGTCCACATGGACAATTTGTCTGCAGCAGGCTACTACAAGGTAGATTCACACGCCAGTTTGCCACAAATTAAATGTTCATGCAAATAAACCCTTAATTGTTCTTAATTTTTTTAATCTGTTGGATTGAATTTGAAATTAGTTTAATTACAAAGTAGATAATTTTTTGCCACAGCTGCCAAAGATCATATGCTCACTGCGTAGGTTCCTAAGCCTGATTCCTTCTAATCACTTCTTGTCTGTCTCAAACCTCAGCAATCAAACCAACTAAAATTAACCCTTAAAATACTATGAAATTCTATAGACATTGATATACACTTCCACTTAGCTTTACTCTCAGTAACAGTGGTTGCCTAAGGGAGCATGTCACATGAGAGTAAAACTTTTGAACCGAAAAAGGTAAGTTTTTGAATCAACAGTTAACAATTAATTCCATTTCTTCTGTGAGACAATCTGACTTCCCAGGCCCTGGGGCAAATTCTGTGTCCTGGCCTGTTCCCTTTGCACTGGTTAGGAAGTTTGCAGCAGACATAGAGCTGGCACAGCTGGCTCTTAAGTCACCCTCCCTGCAGCTCTTGGTGAGAAAGGCAGGATGAACGAGTGGGATGAAAGCGAACTATGTTTTGGCTATGATCGGTTGGTCAGTGGTTTCTGGGGGACCACTGCAAGCTGGCACAAGAAGTTGGAGCATTCTCAAGGCTGCTATAGCCTGTGCTGGAAAGAGGGGCTGTGCAGAGAAAATCATGACACTTGATGTGTTCCACTTCACAAAGTGTGATGTCAGTGAATCAAAGAATCTGAATCATTATCTGTATATGCCATTTGGAATGTGTTTTCCCCCCTGCTAATTACTTTAAGTTTTCTGATGGGAAAAGGAGAGAGACCAACATAAGGTGAGCAGGAATGCAGAAATGTTGCTTGCACTGCACCATTTTACAAAGCTTGCCTTGAATTTTGAAATACGTGGTGATCTCTGCATTGCCACCCCGATATGTATTTCTATTTGATAGGTGACAGAAAGAGAGCTGAAATCTGGGGGCTCAAATACGCAGGTGACAGAAAAGAACAAGAAGGAGTACATTGAGAGAATGGTAAAGTGGCGTGTGGAACGAGGTGTGGTTCAGCAAACAGAGGCTCTAGTCCGTGGCTTCTATGAAGTAAGTAACAAAGTTGCTCACACCCTGCACCACTCATGATCTGAATGTGACGAGCATGAGGGCAGCCTACTGACAATACCACATCAGCGCATTGTGATGTGGCTAGGAAGTAGGGTGACCAGGTGTCCTGATTTTGCAGGGACAGTCCCGATTTTTTGGTCTTTTTCTCATATAGGCTCCTATTACCCCCTTACCTCCTGTCCTGATTTTTCACACTTGCTGTCTAGTTACCCTACTGTGAAGATAAGTTTTGAAATAAATGGAATTCTCAAAACCTTAGCAGGCAGGGGTAGTTGCATCAGGAGATGATGTGTTTAATGTTAGTGATTAAGGGATAAGGTAGCTGAATGTGAACTTGATCCTGCATAGTCAAGAGTGATGAGTGGAAGAAGCAGCACAAGTAAACCTGACGTATACTAATGAGATTACTGCTATCCAGTCACAACAATATTCCTATCTCTTCGCAAAAGTAAAGCAGAGAAAGTTGCACATAGCTAAGCACCATGCTGGTGAGATGAGGACAGCACTTAAGCCCTTGTGTCCTCAGATAATTGTACATACTGTGACTTTTTCACCATGCACATTTGCAAGTAAGAGAGGGGGAACTCAGGGTAGGCTTATTACTATCAGTGCAGAAGACCATACCTAGCACTTGATCTCATTTACACACACATGAGGCTTCTACTTGCCAACCTTGTGCACCCTGCTGTGTACCATACAAGGACTTTCAGGATCAAATCCTCTATCTGTTCAGACTACAGTATATATTCAGTTCCCAGAGTCTTGCCTTTCCTACTATTCGTGTCTGCCAATCAGAGGCACAGAGAACTGGATGATCACAAGCAAGGAAATAAAAGAAATTGCTAAGACACCATCCTAGGTAGCTGTACTCTGCAGAAGTCTCCTTTCATTCAAATAGAATAAGAATTTCTGGCGTGTTTGGATAGGATGTGTCCTGTTAAACCACATTTCACTTTCCTTGTGTATGCTGTCCTGGGCACTTTCCTTCTGTATGCTGTCCTGGACAGAGGCTGAGTTTGTTGACTAATGAACTAAAACAATATTAACTGTTGGTATTGGCTTTGGTAACTATGAAAAAATGTCAGTCTATAAAGCATAGTGAGCCTGATTCTTCTCTCACTTACCCTGTGTAAATCCAAATTTAATGAGTAAAACTAGTGCAGACAAGAGAAGAATCAGGCTCAGTACTCAGAATAGTAAAATGATTTTTCTTCTGTGTCTATTTCAGTTTTTCGGTTTGTGCCATTTTTCAGTCAATATTAAGCAGAGGCCATTGTTGACTATAAGACTCCTCAGGCCAGATTTCCAAAGGTATTTAGACTTCTAAAGATGCAAATCAGTTTGGGATTTTCAAAAGGCTGCATGCAGTTTAGATGCTTGACTCCCATTGTTTCCTATGGAAGTTAGGTTCCTAGGCTGCCCAGGTGCATTTGAAAATGCCCATAGGCATGTAGCTGCATCATTAGATACGTTTGAAAATCTGACCCCTAGCCACTAGTGGCTGTTATAAGCAATAAAGGCTTTTTAAAAGTTGCGGTATAAACTTGTATATACTGACACAGACTTATAATGTAGTGAAGTATGGGTTCCAATTTTTCTTTTGTTGGGGGTTGGAGTGTGAGGAAGTACAGAATGAACACATGATTGAGGAGAAGAACTTTCCAGAGATAGGGAGACATACTGTATCCTTAAAGAACTCATCAACAGGGCAGTTTGATATCTAGCATTCTATACTATAAACTGTGGCGAGCCCTAATATATTAAATGCTGGATCTCAAGGTTGTGTTAATGGACGCTGCTCCATTGATGTCATTGTGTCAATTTATGTCAGCTGAGGATCTGGCTCCAAGAGTTGTACTGTGGCAGAATTCATGAAAGTGTTCAACCGCCACAAGAACTGACAAAGGCTGAAAAGCTGTATATTTATCTCTGTATTCTGTGTTCATGTGAGTACTGTACAGTTTGTGAACGATTTTTTTTAATACCATGAAGAAGATTAAACCTCAGTATAATCATACATGAAGTACTAAGGCTGCTATCTTGGAACCATATTCTGACACAGACTAAAAGTAATATAGAAAAATAGACCCTACATTTTGCAAATCTAATATGCAGTTGATCGTTCATATCACTTTTCAGAAGAGATGTGGTAGGAAGAAGTCCTCTGCACAAACTGTTTCTTTTTCCTTCTGCTGTTTCATTCTCATTAAATCTCCTCACAGGTCAGCATTGTTTACAATTAAAATTCTCAACAAACTCACAAAAGAAGAGCAACTGATTTATCAGCAAGTGATTGGAATCTGACTGCTGACATGCACTCTTAGTCACAGTGGGCATCTAATCGTCGGAGCCGTGACTAGGTTTTTCTGAGATAACGTATCTGCTGTTCAAGAATGGTTTGTGTTTCAGGTTGTAGACTCCAGACTCGTCTCCATTTTTGATGCCAGAGAGCTAGAGCTGGTGATTGCAGGCACTGCAGAAATAGACCTCAATGACTGGCGTAATAACACAGAATATCGTGGAGGTAAACTATCTACTCATACTTAGTAGGACCTTAATTATTATCAGGCCACATCCTGAGAGGTGTACTCAGTGTTTGCTCTATTTTTCCTAAGGGACACTCCCACTGAATTCAGATGGTTTCTCTCAAGAAGGACTCAGGGAGAACTAAATAAGGACCTCATGATTTGGCCAATAGACACGTTAATACTAGAACAGGTCTTGCAGTTTCTACTCGGATCTTACTTAGGCAAAATTCCTTTGACTCAATGGGGGTTTTGACTGAGTAGAGACTGAAGAAATTAGACTATATTTTATTTATATTGAAGAATATGAGTAAAATCCTGGCCTTATTGAGACAATGGCAAAATTCCTATTAACTTCAATAGAGCTAAATTCTGCTCCAGTTGCACTCCAACAAAATGCAGCACTAAGTTAAAGCCCTCAAGTCAAAGTGTTTCTCTCCTTCATTCAACACCAATACTAAACCCACAGCCCTGACTAGCTGGACTTATTTTGTTTTGAACAAAGAGCATAGTGTGTGCAGGTATTATTGAGTAATGGGCAGATGGGTTTCCCCCCGCGTCCCAGTTCCTCAGCTCTGCCACAAAAAAGAAAACTCAGTGGAGTTGATCTGTCCTCCCCCATAAACACAAGACCCAAATTTTGGCTGCTGGCTGACCACCAACTATCCTTACCTACGACCGATTGAGCGTGGGTTCATTCTGGCTTTAACTAGCATGATCTCAAGCCCAGAGCTCCTATGGTGGAAAGTCTGCCAGAGAAGGGCTTGCAGCAGCCATTCCCCTCCAGATGTTGAAGACCAATACAACCCCAAAATGGACTGGTATTGGCCATGAAAAGGGTATGACCCCATAAAGCAATTCATACCTAGGATGCAAGGAACTAGGCAGCACCTTCCTATGCTAGCTTCACTATCTGGACCATTGATTTAATTTCTTTACCATTCTTATTCAATTGTTTTAAAGAAACACCATTGAATGTTATCTGCTGTAGATGTAACAATTTATCCAGTTCTACAGCCTTGGCTGTATTTGGGAATCGGAAATGTAGCTTTTCCATCAAGCTGTCAGGAGTCATATAGAATATCAACATTAATCATTTATATTTAATATGGATAACCACAGTATTTGCCAAAATATTTTGGGAAAGGGCTGTATATATGAGTTATAAATGTGAGCTTGGCTGTACATGGGAATTTTGTAGTTTCAAATGAGTTAGCTGTGTTAAATTATCCAGAGGTGAGAAGACAAGAGGGCTAAGACATAGCTCATCAATCATTAGATCAGTCCTTTGGCTGAGGTTTTGTAGAAAGAGAAGCTATCAACTCACATTTCTTTTTGTGGAAATGTATTGAAATGGTACATCTTCAGATCCAGTTCCCACTTAACTTGTATGTTTCTAATCTCTCTCTGGCAGGTTACCATGATGGGCATATTGTAATACGGTGGTTCTGGGCAGCAGTGGAGAGATTTAACAATGAGCAGAGGCTACGGTTCCTGCAGTTTGTCACTGGAACATCTAGTGTGCCATATGAGGGATTTGCAGCCCTTCGAGGGAGCAATGGTCTGCGGCGCTTCTGTATAGAGAAATGGGGGAAAATAACATCCCTTCCGAGGTATGTCTGTATTATGAATAAAATCTTAAGTGCTGTGGAGAAGACGAGCACAGCACTTCAGTTCAGTGTTTCTGGCAGTTAATGACAGTGAATACAAGAGCAACAAAGGACAAGTCTCAATTCATCACGACACAGCCACTGAACCTACAACTGCACTCAGTGAAGGTGATTTCTTTTGGTATCCTTTATATTTAGAGATGGGTCGAAACCAGACCTTCACATTTGGACTCCTTTAAATAGTAGGGAGTGGTCAGGATGCTAATTCCTCGGATCTGAACCAAATCTTTTTTGTGAGATTGCAAATTGTGTCTGTGATTCAGCCAGATACCCATTTCCTAACCCAAGACTCATAGGGGTTCAGATCTGAACACCTCCACTGTATCTCGTTTGTTGTATTTTGAGATCCCACTATTCAACATGTCATAGATTCATAACGTTTAAGGGAATAGGGGACCACCAGATCCTCTAGTGTGAGCTCCTGTATATCAGAGGCCACCAATCACCCAGCACCTGCACATTAAACCTGCCTATTAATGTGTATGGGACCATTAGGAAGCTTAGTGAGGACATGGGCTGTAGCCAGTGTGATGATACCACACAGCTTTATATATCCATTCTAATTGGCTCAGTAGGTGCAGCTGAATGATTTACCCAATTCGTAACAGACTGAAGTTTCTTCAGGAACTTGCTGAGGCTCAGCCCAGAGAAGGCTGGAATAACGCATGTAGGCTGTGGAAGATTTTGGGAGAAAGGCGGAGGCAATTGTCTTGGTTCAGGGAAAGTGCCTGGTATTTATGACAAAGATTCACTGCCTGGGCATCTTGTTGGATTCCACAGCTGCACCAGTGGCCAAGAATGTTTGTGTCCAAGCATAATAATAACAATAATACCTAGCTCTTATATAGCACTTTTCATCAGTAGATCTCAAAATGCTTCACAAAGCATGTGGGGGAGGCAATAACATTATCCCCATTTTACAGATAGGGAGACTGAGGCATGGAGAGGTGACATGACTTGCCCAAGAGACCAACAGCAGGGCCAGGAATAGATCCTGGATCTTCTGAATCCTAGTCAGTGTTCTGTCTTCCATCTAAGTTATGACTTCTTTTCTAGCCATGTGGATGTCACTATGTCTAGCCATGCTTTTGTCTTCTTGAGATTGTACTACTGCAGTGCTCTCTCTATAGGCTACATCTTAACACCATTAAGAGATTTCAGCAAAGGAAGTGCCCTATTTGCTTAACAGTCCTCATTCAGGGAAGACTTCTCACCTGTGCTTTAAGATTTTCATTGGCTTCCAGTCATTTCCAGGAGGATATTTCAAAATGTTGTTCTTGCCCTATAAAGGCTTCAATGGCTTGGGATCTGGGTACAGTAGAGACCACCTCCAGTTAAGAACAGCTGAGGTGCTCCAGCATTTCCAGTTTCGGGAAACTAGGGAAATTAGCCTTAGTTTCATCTGCACCAGGAATTAGCCCTAGTTTCATTCACCAGTGATCAGACAGCCATGTAAGCTGTATTGGTGCAAACCCCATTTCAAGCAGCAGTAAACTGCACTGTTGCCAACTGCAGTTTACCATATCTGCACTAGAGGTTTGCTCCAGTGCAACTGTTCTGATGGGCGGGATGGCTGGAATCAGGGGAAATCCACAGGGCAGACTGGCCTGGGAGGTGCTGCTGACCAGGCATCTTCAAGGAGAATCCTTTGATTCTATCACATGCTTCCTACTTTGGTTTGACAGAGATCAAGTCTAATGACTTTCCTGGCAGTCTGCAAGTCCCATTTGTTTTCCCAAGTTTCTGAGAGGTCCATAACCACCTTTATAGATGGACTATAGAGATGGTTATGGACAGTCCTGATTGTGGACATGAAGAATCACAAAAAAATACAAGCTCCAAGTTGCGCAGCATTTCTGTAAAAATCCATCTACATTAGACTTCTCTGTGTGAAGATGAGCGGGTTTTATAGTGTATATAAGAAATGCCAGGCTGACCTGTCAAGGGCTAATAAGGTAATTTGCCTCTTTCTGCTCTGCTTAACTTTCTGTGTTAACCTAGGCATTATTTATGACCTAGATTCAGTTAGCCTCAAGATATTCAAGTTAACTGCCTTAAGTTTGTCCACTGATTACTCAAGGTCTCACTCTCCCCTGAAGAAGCCTTCTCTCCAGGTTAGAGCTGCAGAACCCTCTAGGACTCGCTGAGCTCTGTGATCCATAAAAGTAAAGCAACCTTTTCTGATGGGGGAAAAACCCAGGTTGTTTACCATGAATTACCACCTTTATTATTTAATAATTGTAGAGTGCTGTTGAGTGCATATAACTCACTACAAATCCTCCTCCCCCACAAACAATTCCCCACTTCTACATTTGCACTTATTCCACTCCCCCATTTTCCAATGAATGGGGAAAATAGATGTCCCTTTCCATGTGCCCTAGAAGTAATAAGATTAGGCATCTGTGCCACTCTAGCAGTTTAAGTGTAGACACAGCCTAACATCTTGGACAGAATTGTATTCAGAGTGCCTAGCCACTCCCATCACCATGGGTACACTTCTACTTTTAGCGCAGCACTCAATTAGAGCTAGTATGGATTTAGGATCCTAACTTTTGCTTGAGTTTTTTTCATGAACACTACAAGATTCTTAGGCCCCAGTCCACCAAAAACTATGACTGTTTCTTATGCCATAGAAATCTGCAAAAGGTTGCATAAACTTCCAAGCAGTTGGCTTCTTCAGCTGGGCCTGGCACAGAGATGGATGTGGGGTTGCTGGGCTTTAATGGATAGGTCTGGTCTGAACATTTCCAGATATTTTACAAAGCGTCAAGAAAAATTTTAAATATTTTGTAAGAATCCAGGGCTCCCTCCTTGGTCTCTTCTTCCTTCTTCAGGTAGCTGTTTTAGATGTGTGACTCTCCCATACACCTTGTCCTTATGCTTTAGTGATGCAGTGTGCAATTGCTCCCATATTGTTTACCAATGAACACAGATGTAGTAATGCCTAACACCTGCCACAACATGCAGCACGACCAGCAAAGACACATGGCGTGAATTTCTGAGATGAAATGATACTTGTAATAGTACTACTATTAATACATAGCGCTCATGGTAGGGCTTTCTGGAAATAGCAGTGTAACCATAGCGACAGGAGGGGCCATCCACTCAAATATTTACCAAAGACTGGTCTACACTGAAAACTTACATCAGCATAGCTACTTCTCTCAGGGATGTGAAAAATCCTGCCTCTCTCCCAGGAGACATAGTTATTCAGACCTGCCCCCTAATGTAGGCAGCACTAGACTGGCAGAAGAATTCTTCCATTAATTTAGTTACTGCCTGTTGGGGAGGTGGATCGACTACAGGGATGGGAAAACCCCTCCTGTTGCTGTAGTGAGTGCTTACAGAGATGTGAAGCTGCAGCATTGCGTCTGTGCCACTCTAGCAGTTTAAGTGTAGACACAGCCTAACATCTTGGACAGGATTGTATTCAGAGTGCCTAGCCCCTCACATCACCAGGGGTACACTTCTACTTTTAGCACGGCACTCAATTAGAGCTAGCATGAATATGTATTCTCAAGCTGGAAATTACACCTCCAACTCCAAGTATAGACATATCAACAGTAATCATGACTTTAGAGTGGTTTGGAAGATTTGGACTCTGGGAGCTTTATTCTAACCTAACTTAGGCTGGTGTGAATCAGCGAATAAATTCACTGAAGTCAGTAGAGTAACACTGATATAAGGAATATAAGACCCAACCAGTGGATTATTTCCATTATGCATAGGAAATGAGACATAGGTTATTTTATTCTAGTCTACATTTATGTATCATGTGTACACATTAGAATAAAGGCAGCCAAAGCAGAAAACAGATCCAAGATATTGCTCTACTCCCAGACCACAAGAATGTGACTCTGCAGCACTAGCCAACCAGAGTGTGTCTAACTCCTACAGGACTCTGTCAATGTAAAACTATGGTTTGTTTTTCCTCCAGACTGCTGTAGCAAATCAAATGAGATACCACAAACTAGGTAACAGAGTCAGGCACTTAATGTTATTTATGCTGGTTTCTGTTCTTCAGGCCCCAGGTTTACTCTCCCTGTTTAATATGAAAGACTTCCCTTTGAAATGCAGCAGTTATACACTGACTCCCAGTGCTTGGTTTTTATTGTTTCCCATGGGGGAAAGACTGTTCTGCTGTTTGAGTTTACAACTGGATGAAGATCTCAGAAAACTTCTTCCCATCTATCGCCTTGCTGAAGCAGGGAAAGTTCTTATCTTGTGTCATGCATATTTTTGGCTCTCAGCCAACTCCCTCAGTCTCCCAAAAATTTGACCTTAATTCCCCGCCATACTTTAATGAATACAAAAAAAAAAAAAGAAACCCTTCTTATATTAAACCATGTCACTGTGTCTAAAACTAAGGAAACAACTTCACCTGAAAAGTATGCGCAAAGAGAGGGGAAAACATTCTGCTGCAACTGCCTGAGAAAACAATGCCCTCTGCTAAAAGCTTGATCCTGAGAAGTGCTGAACACCTATACCTCCCATTGGGACACATCCTGAAATCCTTACTCTGTTTCTCCTACACTGTCAGGCAAAACGCTCATTGACTTGAAGGAGAGTTCTGCCTAAGTAAAAATCAAATAAGGACCTCAGGATTTGGCCCAGAGATTTCAATAAGAATTGCAAATAATTTGTACCTGAGAAGATCAGACCTTTACTTTCTCAATCAATATAGAGAATTAACTCACTTTCCCCTGAAAGTGATTTTAGTTCTACAAAGTAATTTTTAAGTACCAACATATTGTCTGCAGCTAGCATATGCAAATTATCAGTTAATATTTGATCTTACATAAATGATCTCTCTAGGTCCTAAGATATATATTAGGCACCTATCATCATAATATCCAAAACTGCCATATAAAAATTAAGGTACTGGATGTACAAATAATAGGATATTAACTCATCATTTCCCCCTTTCCTAGTGGGGTATGTGTTAGTTTTGCTTGTTTTGTTATTTTTTTAATCTTTGGTCCTTCTTCTCATCCTCTCTTTCCTTTTTGAGTCCCTTTGCCTCTCCTAATCGCCCTATTACAGTTCAGTCTAAGGGAGATGATTATGGGATATAATATAATGCTCCTCTTGAAAGTATAGTTCCTGTATTGTTATTCTTTATATTCTCATTGTGCATATGTTTGGCAAAATGTCATGCTGACAATAAAATGTTACTAGGACAGGCAAATATGAGAGGCACAAACTAATTCAGATATGTGACCCTTGGAAAACTGGCCCCTGAAAAACTGTAAAGGAAGCATAAACAGTTTTTGTTGAAGACAAGAGAAACATACCCTTAGAGCCCCAGGTCACTTAATAAGCAAAAAATTCCCAAGAGGAACCATTGAGTGTTTCCCTTCACAAACAAAGAGGAACGAAAGTAAATATTTGAATGGAAGATCTGAGAGATTTGAGGATTGTGGTTGGGAGTTAGTATAAGGTGAGAGGAACAAGTGGACCATTTCTGTGTCTCTGGCACTGTTCTGTCAGAAAGCAAGCTTTATTACAGTTTGACAAGGGAGGATTGTCTGTGCATTTGCTGCCTTTGGACTGTCAGCATTATAAGGATTAAGGGAAGTGAAAAAAGAAGAATGCCAAGAGCTTAAAAGCTTACATGTAACTTTTAGAGAGGACATTTAAAAGGAGAAAAGTAGCAGTGGAGATACTACGAGAGATTTAGAGATTCAGACCCCCACAAACTGCCAGGAGTTATAACTACAGATTGCAAAGAAGAAAGAAATGTAAGTTATCAGTTGATGGTTTTTCTTCCTTCAAGACAAGAGTATTATAAGTAGGTCATGGTTTAGATTACTTTATCTTATGTTTTCTTCTAAAAGCATAGTGGTCGCTTTTGTAAAGGTGTAAATACTGTGCTCTTTTGAGTTTGGGTCCTCATACTTGCTGAACATGCTCTCATAAATGTCAAGAGCCTAACAGGGCTAGCTAGAGGCTTAACTGGAGGAAGAAAGCCTGTTCACAAAATGTAATTATTGTTTCTTCCCTTGCTCATGTAGCATTTCCACTCCAATACACACAAGGGGCCGAATACTGCAAAATGCTGAGCCTCTCCTGCCATGTTCTGAGTACAGTGACATCAGGGGCCATAGAGGCTGCTAAGCACATCTTAGGAGGTGCTCGGCCCCTTGCAGGATTGGGCACAAAGTTAAGGGACTGTGGCATTACAGAAAATGTCCCTGCCTCTTAGTTGACCTATGTGCTTAGGAATCACATAGCATATAATATAAACAACCCCAGTGCTGAGTTGAGTGCCTTTTGGTTCAGCTGGAAAAGGAAAGGGTTTCAACTTTCAGCTGCAAGAATCAAAAACCAATCCCTTCTCAGCAATACTGAGAAGGTAAAGGAAAGGCTTATCTTCCTCCTGTCCATCCCCTTCCCCAAACCAAAAATCAGAACTTGTCACTGCATTACATAAGCAGACATTTGACAGCTTGTGCCCAGCACATCAAGCCTCTCCCCAGACTTTGGCCCTTGCAACAAAGAATAGGAAATGACAGCTGCCCATCTTACAATACTGCAGAAGGCACATGAAAAATGTATTCTTAACTACACTGGTGTAAAACTTTGCTGATTCCATAGACTTCACTGGAGTTACTCCAGATTTATATTAATTTAACAAAACAGAATTTGACCCCATATTTTGTCCTTTGGCAATGTATGGTATCTGCATGGTAGTTGGCCTGAGAGTTATTTAGTTTACCTTTTTTAATTGGTTGTTTGGGGTTATTTTTGTGTGACAGATACTTTTGAGTTAGAGGGTACAAATGTTTTGTTTGAATAAATGTCCAAGCATCTCCAGACATTTTGAGGTTCCCTTCCCTCTTTTCCCTCCAATAGTTCCTTCCCAAGCATATGACTCTGTAACAATCTGCTATATCCTGCTGTTTACCTGCAGCCGTCCTCCACATAAGCCTTTGTCCTGTACAAACCCATAATCCGATATTTGCTTGTATGTGCAACGAAGGGCCACTTGTATGGCTCTGAGGACATACAGTATGTTAGGTCCTTGCCTTCCATTCAAACTGTAAAGGAATAATACCAAGAAGATTCTTCTCTGCCCCTAAATGCTCTTTGTATGAAACTCAAAAGGTTAATAATGGCTCAGTTTTGAGGGACTTAGTTTAGGAGAACTGGTAATAGAAAAATGAGTAGGTCTGCTCTGAATCTGGCCCAGATGAACTGAAGACAGCCTGAAAGTCATTAACATCAGAAGCTTGTTCACTGGCTTGATTTGAAATGAGTTTGATTATCTCAGTCCAGTTTCTAGTGGACAGGTGTCCACATCACAGTAAACATCATTGCAGGTAGCATTAATCAGCACTTTAGTTGCTAGTCTCAGCAGAGTCTGGTGACTGAGTGGACTAAGGGAACTCAACTACCTTCTAGCTCCTGAAGAGGGTTGGCACACATTGGTAGGGCTTAGTGGGGATGGCTGAGGAACACAAATAATGGTGGAAGGCTACTCACCTCTAATACGTACACCACACAGTGCACTAACTTGTGAGATGTATTATAATAATGACTCTATCAAGGTTCATTTATTTCTTCTAACTCCTTTATGTTCCCAGTTCATTTCCAAAGGAAATTGCTTTTATTGCAAACTCTCTCAGAGAATAACCAGTTTACAATGTTTTATTCAGAAAAACTACTAAAAGCTCTCCTAATTGAAATGCTCCAGTGCAATGGAGACTATGCCTCTGGCTGTTTCAATTTCCTGATAGCTTTTAATGATTCACTGTGGGTGCTTGATAAATCTCCCCTTTCCGTTCTGCAAGTCTCATTTCAACTAATCTGCCTTCAGCCTGTTTTTTTTGATTTGCCTAACAAATGAACAACAGAGGTTAAGAGAGAGTCTACTTTAGGGAGGGCTCTTCTGCTTCAGTTCGTAGAAAATAACATACATTAAAGGATGAGATCTGAGAGCCAGAAGTAAAACAAGGTAATAGATTCCAAAAATACCAGGAAACAGATTCTCATAAATCACCATAGCTCCACTGGCTTCATTGCAGTTCTGCCATTTTACAGTAGCTGAAGATCTGGCCTGATGTGGATATGAAATACCAGACACGAATAACACCCATTATTAAATATTAATTCTTCATGTATGTAGATATAGAATGTAATCCACGGGGTCCTCATCGCTGCCTAGGGCTCCAAGATGTTACAATAATACAAATAAAAATAATATTTAAAACCCATCCTTATAACTAGTGAGTTACAGAAACAGGATTCTGCTTTCTAGAGACCTTGCTCTTTTCGGCACCCAAAGCAGTTGGTTTTTTAGTGTTTCCTCTTTTCCCTCTGAATCTACAGTTGTCAGGCCTGTCTTATTACTCCACTCACAGGGCCAAATTTACCAATGCATTCCAACTGTTTTATGCCTGTCCTATAGTTCAGAGCTTAACCAACCACTTATACAGGATGTATAGCTGCTTTGCATTTCTGGAACAGCACAAAACAACCAAAGAGGTGCCAGTGAATATTACTCTGTGTGAAGTCTGAGGACTTAATTCCACAGTGACCCCCATATTTGCACAGGGGATTCACCCACATGGAGCTCATTGCAGGATCTGGGCCTTATTCAGGATCTGGCTTGTCATACAGATGCTTTCTGTTAATGCTTAGTTTGTTGTTCAAATTGATGCATGTATATTTTTAAAATATCATCTGGCTCCTTAGATTTTAGGGGCTTTTATTTTAACACTTAGGCTTTATTTAATTAAAGCTTGTTAACCATTTAGAGGACATAAGGGAACTTGCGTCAGAATAAGCAGTGTTTCCTCATTAATATATGTGTTAAAAGTAAATAAAACTTACAACACTGCATTTTTCCATTTTCAGGGCACACACATGTTTCAACCGCTTGGATCTTCCACCCTACCCCTCATATTCTATGCTGTATGAAAAGCTGTTGACAGCTGTTGAAGAAACTAGCACGTTTGGACTTGAATGAGGGAATTCAGGCACTTCTGGTATTTTCCTGGCTGATGATGTCACCTTCCTTCCCCACCGTCATATGATCTTGGTTTTCCATGTTTTTATTTTTGAAAACAAAAATCAGGATTGACAAAGCTGTGCATGAAGAACTGCCTCCCTCTAAGATTTAACCTTCATGCTTTCATCCTGTTTCCAATGGACTGCTAGCCTGTATGCAATAGAAAAACAACTGTCTCAAGGTTTCTGTATATCTCCACATACCTCCATTAATAATAATGAAAATATGAATGCAGGTTATGTTACACTTGACCAAATGTTGATAAATGTTTACTTCCACCTACATTGATTAAAAAATAAATAACCTCATCACCCATTCCAAGCTTCTAATGCCTGTGTCTTCTAAACAAATCCACAGTTCATCAGTCCTGGGAGGTGGTCAAGCGTTTCTTTCATCCATCCTTGTTTTTCCTGTACATATCATCCATCATAGAGATACCTATGAGTAAAACTGAAATTTTTATACCTGGACTCAAGATCCACATCAACCGGAACTGGCCTAGACATATGGTGCACATAAGACATTAAAAAAAAACACACCTGTAATACAATGCAAAGTGTTCCAGTGATTGCTATGGATGGTTACTTGCCAATACTGAAAAGAACTTGCACTTCAGACATTTTGGGATGGGCATCTCTATTGTAATGTTTACTACAAAAGAAGCACAAATTTGTGCACACTCAAGAAGGATGTCTCATTACGTAGCATAAAAGACAAGGATCTCTTACCTAAATATCGTACATGAAAAAGAAAAGGGGACTAAGAAGAAATGTTCTGCTCTTGTTAATATATTTGGGTTCTGTTACTGATTCTTTGTTATCTGATGTTTAAAATATGCCCTTACAAATGAAAAGTATAGACAATCCGGTCCC
Organism: Dermatemys mawii; assembly: GCA_007922305.1. Classification (NCBI taxonomy): domain Eukaryota; kingdom Metazoa; phylum Chordata; order Testudines; family Dermatemydidae; genus Dermatemys; species Dermatemys mawii. The sequence goes on along the minus strand of ML677371.1, from coordinate 18,595,193 downwards.
TTATATCAGAAGCCATTTATTTCTTGTCAGGCAGGGCTAACTTCTGGTTGTTGTTTTTTTCCCTTTGTTGTCAAATGCAAACCTCCTAACCTCAGAAATGGTTGTGCACAGAGGTGTTTAGACAAATTTCTATTAAATGTGAAGCTGCAGTGAGATTGTATCTCTCTTTTGCTTAAACCTTTGTAGCAATTCTTCTTGGAGTGAGCCCAATGACCCGCATGGCCTCATTAGGCACCACCAAATTAAAGATCCAGTTCTTTTCTGGTGCCTAATCGAGACCTCAAATTCTTTAATTTGGTGGGCTTCACTTTCCAGCTCCAACGCCAGGAAAAGCAAGGCACACAGCAGCATGCTTGTGTTTGATGGGTATTGCTGAGGCTATTACAATCAAACCCAGAACACTAGTTGTCTCCAACTTTTAACCTTTGCTGCCCTTGTTTTCCAAAACTAATTGTGGATTGAAAGTGTTTGTCTTAACTGGGAAAATGTGAAGTGAGCACGACAGTGCCAGAGAATACCCATAACAAAAACTAAGTGAAATATACAGTGTAATTCTATCTTGATATGAGCAATAGCTCACGTGAAATAGATGGCAGTCAGATACCACATCCATCTGTGTCTCTGTTCCTATGCTCATTTTGTTGTTATATTTCAGAATGCTGTCAAGTTTTAGACTAATTCAACAGCCAACACGTTCTGTTCTTATAAACCTACCCTTCAAAGAACAGTCAGGCCCAGCCTTTCCATGTGTTTTTACTGACATATTTAGCTATTAATACGTGAATGTCTATATGATTGTTTTCTAATATTTTTGAATGATTTTCTTCTTGATTTTAAAGTTAGTGCATGTCTTAATAGTGGCAGATAAAGACATGCTTCTAAACAAAAATATGATATTTTTGTTTGATCAGAATATGAATTTTTACAGTGCTCCATTAATTCTACTTCACTAATATTTGATGGCCATTTAATAGTATTTTTATTATGTGCTTCTTTTAAGTATTTATTTTAGAATACACATTGTTATTTATTTATTACATTATTTATTCATTTATTTATGTATTTGTATTACGGTAGCCACTAGGGACCCCAACTATGAAACTGGGCACCATTGTCCTAGGTGCTGCCCACTCATGTAAAGCACAGTTTCGGTCCCGAAGAGCTCTCATGGATATAGTCATATACTGTGGGTGTTAGCTCTGACCGTAATTATGTAACCTGCTTCTTTATGTATTTGTTACATCAGGGTGAATTCTATGAGAGTGCATTGTGCCAGGATTGCCACAAAAGCTCTGGCTCTGATGCTGCAGTGTACTCAGCAACCTCAACCCCATTCAGCAGGAGCATCTCATAGTTTGGGTCCCAAAGGCCAATTTTTTGTGCAAGATTCCTGTTTCATCCCTGATTGCATCACTACAAAATAACATGCATTATATTTAATGCTAGGTGTCTTCAACAATACAAGAAAATAAGCAAAGACAAGTATCCATCTGGTTGGTCCCAAGCTGGCCAAAGAAAACTGTACATCAAGAGCTGCCTCACTAATATTAAAAAAAAAAAAAAGAAGTGAGGGAAATCCCAGCCTTTAGATAACTGTATAGTTAGAATTTTTTAAAGTATTTCAAAGCTGTATTTTATCAAAAAATAAACTATTTTTGTAGCATAAGGAAAGATATTTGTATTTTCACAGACAGCATCTAGCCCCAGACTGAAACAAGAAAGACTCACTCCTGTATTCCTTCTTCAGATCAGGTTTGACATGGGCATATGCTAGAGGTTAGAATAGGTAGTACGCATCTTCATACTTGACAATGATCATGTCAAGCAACTTGGTGTTCTGGATAAAGAAAATATATGGCCTGGCCAGCCTATTTTCCATCAAAATCTCTGGCAAAAGCACTCCTGCAAGTGCACAGCATAGAAATAGTTCAAAAAAGCTGTTTTCTCAGATGATTCTGATGGCATCAGAATGGAAACACCCTGCATATTATTGGATCAAAAATAATAGTAGGGGAAACCAAATGACTTTTTCTTCATGTCCTCATAATCCTTCTACACACGCTTTTGCTAGACTTGTCACCAGAACATTGAAACGGGGAAAAGAAAACACCATATTTTATCTTTTTTTTCTCTCCCTAGAAACTTCATCTGATCCTATCTTTTTAATTCTCTTCCCCTGATAAAGTCCTTCTCAAATAATTTTCACACATTGACATCTCTGGGATATCATTTCTTATGATGGTTTGCAGAGTTAACATCTGACAACAGGAAAACTCAATTCATTCTGTCTTACCCATATATTGATCCTTTTTTTTTTTTTTTCAAAAACACACACACAAACTGTTTCCCCATGTTCTTCAGTTCAAATTTCACTACTTATCTTATGAATGAGAGAATACTGCTCACTCCACAGGTCAGCAAATTCAGCATAAAAATTTGGATCATTCATGAGAGCCATTTTTGTCTCAGCCCTTCTCCAGGAAGGAATAAAAGGTTTTCCACAAGGAAGACTATTGTGAAGCAGATTAAAGATGCACAGATCAATTCAATTCTCTTCACCCCAATTCCTTTCTTAAAATGTTGTGTTCTATCATTAGGCTAAAATATGATATCAGTATCGATAGACAGATTTTAGTCTGCGAGAAGGAAAGAATATAAAAATAGATAAATGTGGTAAATGACAGTCTTTTAAGTTCTGGGGTCCAAAGGCACCACAAAACTGAAAGCAAATAGGCCAGGCTATATTTAGTTTGCATTGAAACCATGAGTTTTGTAAAGTTATGATGATAAAATATAAATGTTCCCCAGTTTACTCAAGCGCATATGAAATTTCAATGAACTGTGGTCGAATTGTGAATTTTGCAACCTAACCTGAAACCCAGCCTGTTTTGTTTTTTTCAGGTTTCATCGTAACAAATGTTTGACAGAGCCCAAGTTGGCAATAATTGGAGACTGAAATCATCACACCAGGTTGGGTAGGGAGTAGAGAAAAGGATATAATTTGGAGGAGGAGTCAGCTAAGACATTTGAGTTTTTTAAAAAAAGTTTTACTTATTTTCATATGTATATATACTCGCATACCTAGATATAACCTGGAGGGTTAAATTCATCGTTGGTGTAATTCCTGCTGATGTGGATGGGGTTCCAGCAGGATGAACTTGGCTTTAGAATTTTTTGATTAATTTATGTTGAAATCATGAATGTTTACTCTGTTTTCATAGAAACATGAACAGGGCTTCCCAGTGAAGATTAAACACTTTCACTCACATGCAGACCAACAAACCTTTCTACAACAGATGTGGTGCTTATTTTATTATTATTATTATTATTATTATTATTATTATTGCTGTACCTCAGAGTTTGTTATTAAAAATGACTGCAATATACTACAAATCTGGGATAGGCTTTCCAGCTATCACAAGGTCCAAAAAATTGGATTGTTACTTTCTCCCTAGTGAGTCATGTAGTCCCGTTGTTCTAGTAGACAAACAGATACCTGTAGATAGTAGGTACTAGGTATAGTAAATGTTGTACCATTAGCCAAATTCCCTGCAGCTTCCAATTTATCTACAAGAAATGTCTGTTATGGTTTTGTTAAAGACTTCATACAAGTCAATGGCAGTAACAGTCCTCATTATTGGACTGATTTTGCTTATATTGACAGAAAAATGTCACATGATACTCAGGCTGTGCTTTCCATTCAATCATATCACTATACAGGAATGTCAATAAAATCACTTTGTTATGGCGTCATGTGTATTGTTTATTAAAAATAGTTTATTTTGTGCAAGATGCATTTTACTATAATGGGGTAAATTCATACCTAGTGGAGCTCCATTGACTTGAGGAGTTGTGTTTGCACACATCAGCGTTGGATCTGGCCTGATGTCTACATTGCACAGTCTCTCAGGGCTTATGTCTTATCTCAGATCCCCACATGTATAGTACCAAAAAGTGGAAATACAGAAATGACTGGATGGGTTTGGCAGCAGCTTCAATGGCCTAGACAGGTGCACTTGAGTGTATGCAGACAGGGCCCCATATTCCAAGAGCACCATCCTAGGGCCAGCCCAGCCTGATAGTACAAAAGTTTGTTTTATTTTTTAGAAAGTATGCTGACAAATATGATGACAAAATGTGACTACAGTATTTTAGATAGCACTGTGTGATCGGTGGGTAAATGTTGATTTCTTAACGATTGCTGGGCCTGTGGTAAATGATGACATCAACTAGACAGAGAATGCCCTGGAGCTCCTGCCATACTTTTACACTAAGGTCTCTACACTGCTCTGGCTTCAATGTAAATGAAAATCAGGCCCATAGTATTCTGTGACAGCTTGTTTAGGTTAAATACAACAGAAGTCTTTGGAGAACACATCAAGACTGCAAATAGCCTTCAGTGCTTTTTGTAAATTATTGATGTTTTAGAGTTTCACATGATAACAGCTTATAGGAGGGATTAGACTGAAGGAATTTTATCTAAAGTTTTATAGCTTTAAGCCACAAAACACTAGAGCTGTGTGAGAAAATTCTTAGTGCCAACAAAAAAAACCACTCTTCTGTTTCTGTGAAAAGCAAGCACTTTGTGGATACACCTTGACCTTTTATCCTTTTTATTACATGAAAACAAATGACTGCTTTTCCAGGCTCTTGTATGAATTGTTTGATGTCCTGCACAGTGACCCTGCTAATAAAACGAGGTAGGGGTAATGAAAAAAAAAATTAATTGTACACTGGATTGGAGCACACTAGTTCAGTCTATTTCAGGAATGGGCTGCAGCTCATAGTTTGAGAATTGCTGGTATAAATTATTTTAATATTTTTAACATATTTAATTTTGCTTCAAACCACTCTTGGGAATACTGGACCAAGTCTTAAGGATGAGCTCCTTCTCATTTTTCAGTCTTCAAAGCCTTATATTTACCACCAATCTTTAGCTACGGCAGTATAAATGATCATGCTTCCTAAAACGATAACAGCTTTTCAGGAATGCAGCAGTGGCAGCACTAGAATCTTCTGTGAGATTTTGGGTACAAGCTGTGATTTCATTTTGGTATATCTTACCTGTTATTGACAACTTGTAACTTGTTAGTGTGTTTATATTTCTAGAACACTGCTGAGGACAAGCACTGAAAAATGTACAACTGGTGATGTAAGCCTCATAACGGGTGATGAAATCAGTTCATGTCTAAGACCATAGGATTTGCCTTACTTGATCAGACCAGTGCTCTCTTGAATCCAACATCCTGCGTCTGGCTGTCATCTATATCTGATGTTGCAGAGGAATGTGATATCCTCCTATAGTTCCCAAACGGTGTAATCTTGTATATGGGGGAGAAAATTCCTTGCTAAGTCCTTCAGCCATCAACCTAGCTATGAAGAATAAGATTTGATTACTTTTTGGACACTGAGTTAGGTGACTATAAATTCAAAGAGAAGTGCTCTAGAGGCTTGAAATAAATAAAGTTATATAAATGGAAAGCATTTTTCCATCCAGTTTTATACTATAATGGGATATTCCAAGTGCTTCCTCTGAATTAAGATGGTATACTGAGGTTTATATGTGACAAAGAGTCCTGTGGCACCTTAAAGACTAACTAAAGTTTTAGAGCATAAGCTTTCGTGGGCTAGTACCCACTTCATCGGATGCATGCAGACTTCTGCAATTCCAGACTAACATGGCTACTCCTCTGATTCTTGAGGTTTATATGTGGCCCTATTCAACCATGCTCAGATTTTTAGTAACGAATATTTAGTGCAAACAACTAATTAAAATAATTGTAGCATTTATCTGAAGCACTCAGAGTCTGGGTGACAACTGCTGCAAAATAGCAATCCATGTCCATGTGTAGGAAGATCCCAGGAAAGGATGTTCATAGATCTTCCTACAGAGAGCTTAGTCACCTTAGTTCCACAAATTATTCAGTTCAAACACTGTGTCAAATGAATGGCAGTTTAGATAAAAGCTTCCATCCAGGTCAAATAGTAGCTCAGGAAGCTGGCAATAATTATACAAATATGTGCCTAATGCTGCACCTTAATGGATCTGTGCATCTTTGTTTAATCTGCAAAGTGAATGTGAAGACTGAAGAAATTGCTACAGTTGTAGCTGATAAGAAACCTATTTTCCCTGCTGTCCTCAGACTACTGAATCATCTCAATTTCAAAACAAAACAAAACAAAACAAAAAAAAAACATTATGTGAAACTGATTTTCATATGTGGTGAGCACCCACTGTTCCACCTGAATTTAATGGGAACTTTGGGACTCTGAAAGTAAGGCCTTGCATGTTGATAAGATGAATTCAAGAATACATGGCTGAGGTACCTCAGGTTAGGATAACTGTAGTACAGGGGTAGGCAACCTATGGCACGCGTACCGAAGGCAGCACGTGAGTTGATTTTCAGTGGCACTTACACTGCCTGGGTCCTGGCCGCCAGTCCAGAAGGCTCTGCATTTTAATTCAATTTTAAATGAAGCTTCTTAAACATTTTTAAAACCTTATTTACTTGACAAAAAACAATAGTTTAGTTCTATGTTAAAGACTTATAGAAAGAGACCTGCTAAAAAAGTTAAAGTGTATTACTGGCACGCGAAACCTAAAATTAGAGTGAATAAATGAAGACTCAGCACACCCTTTCTGAAAGGTTGCTGACCTCTGCTATAGTATATCAGTTTAGAAGAAATAAAACAAAACATTTCTGCATACAGCATGTAGTCAGACTAGAATTTACAGTTGCAGAAAAACATATGGTGTTACATACTGTACTATCACTAGATTAAAGAATGAATTTTATTAACATTTGTATAACATGCTGAGTTATTTTGCTAGAATAAAGGATACTCAAATATGTTTCCGGTATAAACTGATCATCACAATGGTCAGGGAAGGAATTATTTCTTTCACACACTGTTCAGCTGACTATGTTCAATACTGGGAAGAGGAGGATACCCTCCTCTGAAGAATTCGTCTACCAGACAGGTAGAACCAGTGGTCTAATCCAGTTAGGAAATTCTATGTTCCTATACAACATTGCCTGATCCACTTCTTAAGGGCAGAACTGAAAACAGGCTTTCACTTTGGTGCATGCAGACATAAATCTAAAAGGACATTCTCCTAAACAAGCCCCAGAGGCATTATCCTCCACTCCACTTCATTCTCTGTTGCTTGCAGGCCAAGTACATCTCATAAAAAAGAATGAATTCCTAGAACATCCTATGCTGAAAGGGAAAAAAAATTGAACCATAAGTTACTAATGATAGCAGAAATGAATGTCTGTCATACTATCTGAGTGTAATTGAGCATAACAAGAGCTCTCCTCTAAATTATAGGTGGCTAAAGACTAACAAAGAGGCAAAAAAGAAAAAAGAGGAATCACACACAAACTTTATCACTGCGCAGTAACTGTAATGAATCTAAATATATCTGTTAGCTAGCTTCTAAATGGATGAAGCTATGTTCATGCAGGCCAAAATTCACCCTTCCAAGGATGGCCAGCACAAGGTGTATGCTACACCATTTACATCCCACATAAGCCCTATTTTTTAATACCTAAGTGAGACTAAAATGGTGTAAAGGACTTATGCTGGCCCTCTGTACAAAGGTGAATTTCACTTATGCTACAGTACAGTTATATACCCCATAGTAGTACATCATGGTTGAACCATCTACAATATATGCCAGTTGCTAGAGCTATTGCTAGAGTAGTGAAGTTGAAGGCAAATTGACTTAGTCAATCCACAAACAGAATGGTTCCTCTGTTCACTGGCTTTCTATTCAGCAGGTAATTTTGATTAATGATGCAACAAATCCATCTTTCTGTTAGTTTAAATTTTAAAAACATTGAACTTCTGACAGCTTTTGTTAGGCCTTTCCTACCATATTGTGAAGAAAGCGATAAATTAAAGAATGGCAGGAAATGGAATTTAAACATTAGGAGGGATTGTATAGGTTTATGTAAGAAATCTGAGGTTTTCTGAATGTTTATCCAAACTGGAAGAACCAATCTGAATCAAACTATGAAAAACTATACATAGGAATGTAAGTTTTGTAATGTCTGTAAGTATATGTAGATGCTGGAACTCTGGGTGTGGGGGTGCTGCAGCATCCCCTGGCTTGACGGGAGTTTCCATTATATGCAGGGTTTATAGTTTGGTTCAATGGCTTTCAAAAACCCCACTATAAAAACTGCTCCAGCACCCCTGTGACCACCTGTGTAAAACAGCCATACACAGAAAAAAGACACACCTGTGTTTTGTACTATATAGAACAGAAGTCCTTAAAGAACCCTCTGCATTTGTGAGAGGACCAATATTGACCCTACTCCTCTGGCAAGATTACAATTGAGGTAATTGTATTTTGTTTACCTATATTTCCCTGGCGGTTCCATTTAGAAAACACATGTGTTTACTTCCTGTTCTGAACTGTTTTGTGGTGTTCTGTGAACTACTGGACAACTGCTGTTTTGGGCTGGTTTTTCACTCCAAATATGGCTTCATTTCAATGACTGATGAATTGATAATTGTGTGTAGAATGTAACTGTTTGAGTTTGTAAAATATTTGGGCTCTTTCAGGATGAAAGACAAAATATAAATAACAGATCTACTGATACTGATGGAAAATAATGCTGGGATGTATATGTAAACACAGTTGGCTAACTAGTATTGATTGTTCTAAAAATACCACATATAATTTAATAACAGATATTTGGAAGTAAAGAATATCAGTGATCTGAATATTAAAGAGTATGGTAGGGACATATTCAATATAATTTCTACTTGCTGCATCAATAGTGAATAAAGGGTGTCAAAATGGCTCACACTAGATCCTGTTGGCAAAGAACATGTTGGACAAGGAATGCAGAATGGAATATACAATTTACTGTTCTTTAGAAAAGGAGCAATATGGACCCTGTCTGCCCTATGCAGTTCACCTTGGCCAAATGTGCTATAATGTGCCCTATTTAACTCTACCATTGAAGAGATGATGCTTTCATATTCTGGAGTAAAATGCAATCACTTGTCTCCAGAAATTAGGTGGAATGAACATATTACACTGGTACTTTCCTGCTCAGCACTGGCTACCTATTAGCTTTTGAGTGCAATTGAAGGGGTTAATTGTGATCTTTAGGACCTTAAATGATCTAGGACCCTGTTTTCTAGGAAACTACAACCTGCCTGAGGAGAAAATAAGTAAAGAGGGAACATATGGCAAGAATTAACCATTCATTTCTAGACATACATGTTTTTGAGGCAGAAACATTCTGGGGAAATAACACCACATTGTAAGGATCTTAGTTAAAACCCCTAATGTGCACTTTCAACCTTAACTTCCTAACTAATAGTTAACTCCTAGTTTTATTGCTTAATAATAATAGTCTGCCCCAATTACCATTTATACAAAATTCTGTGTAAGATATGCACTGAAAATGTCAGTCTCTAACCCAGCTCTGATTTCTGTTGCTCTTCAATTATTCTATATGTTGTTTTTGTAATTTATTTTTAAAATATTTCATTTTGCAACTCTGACTAGGCATTTGCAAAACTGCTCAGTCATCAATTTGCTCATTCACCCTTGAATCATCATTGATAAATGACTAGGTGGGTTAGGATCCTTTCCTATATGTGGGGCCATTACAGCACCTCATTAATCTTTTTTGCTGAAGGCTCTGGATATTTGCAGGCTGTGCATTTAAAAGAGAAAAATGCTTTAGTAATCTCTATTTTAAATGATAGTGTCACAGAAGGTTTTTCTTCAAAATGTACGTAAAGCAAAACTGTAGTGCTTAGGAGTTATTAGGTAGGATAAAAATGACAATTGCTCTAACTTCTTCCAGTCATACTCCATTTCTTACCCATTAGACAACCACAATTCCCTCCATGAGAAAACTCCAATTTCCATAGAAGTAGACAGTGAACTGGAACTGCCCTACCAATTTAGAACACATTTAGGAGCACTGAAATTCCCTTACCGGATCAGTCCAGTAGTCCTTCTAGTCCAGTGTCTTACAATATACAATAAACAAAAGCTTCGCAGGAAAGTGAAAGAAACCCATAATGAATGATTATGGAATAACCTGGTCATAGCAAAATTATTTGCCTAACCCCTGAAATCAGTTGTTGGCTAATGGCTGCAAGAAGGTTCATAACCCCTATATTTTTTATTCTATTTAATGTAACTATATATGCTCTCATTATCCATATCAATATCTAATCCTTTAAAAAAAAAGCCTGTTAAACTCTTCATTTCAATGATCTAACATATCAAATTATTCATGCATTGTATAGCGAGGAAAAAGTATTTAATATTAATATTTCTTGTAATGTATTGCCTTTCAGTATAATTGGATGTACCCTTATCTTTATACTGTGAGACTAAGTAGAAGCACTCAAATTGTCTATACTAGTCAGTTTGATATATCTGTATCACATCTTTCTAAACAGTCCTAATGTTTTCAGTCACTCAGTGTATGGAAGTCTTTCCATCATTCTAATTTATTTATTTTTTTTAATCTCTGATCTCTTCCTGTTTTTGCTGGAGCGGATGGGCGATGGCTTGTCTATTATGCATTTGCACAGTTTAAGTAATATCTGTAGGTGCTACTGTAACAAAATTAATATTTAGTAGCAGTAATGTGATATTTCTGCCTTAATCCAAGCAGATTGGCCACAGTGTGTGCTAGAATCCACGTATGCATGGGCTGTATTTGGCCCATTGACCACAGTTTGACTCTCGCTTATAGCAAGCATTATGTTGCTGCATTACAGTTCTTAATGATATAATGCAAAGAGAAATGGGATGGTTTATTTATTTTCAACAAAGTGCTGGAGTGATATTTTGGGCCATGACACAACCCCTGTTTTTTACACACACACACACACACACACTTGTAGCTCACTGTACATGAGTGCACATTCCATAGGTATACACACACACAGCCCTCTTGATTTTATCCCGAGTCTTGCAATATTTGCTTAAAGGTACTTTGCTTAAAGCCTCAGCTCCTGGAGTCAGGTGATTTTTAGGCTTCATGTTTTCAAGCCTTTCTCAGCAACCATGGAGGCTGAAGTAGCAAAAGGCATTAGACAATAAGAAGCTGGATTTTATTGTAGTGTTTGAGCTTGTGATGTTTTAATCAGTTGAGGATTTGGGGATGTGGCCATGAGGGGAGGGAGAGGACGCCAGGACTTTTGTACAGGCGCAGTTCGCCCACACTGTCACCGCATCTCCTTAGTGCAGGTGCTGCTGTGCCGCCAGGGAGGCAGCTTGTGCAGGAACTGGAGGAGACTGCTTGGGGAAAACGCCGCTTTCTCTGTGGTCCCCTCAGTGAACGGGATGGGCCCAGCAGGTGCGGGCGGGATCCCAGGGCGAGCTGCCAGCCTCGGCTCAGGCAGGCGGCTGGGCGCGCGCACGCGCACACACACAACCCACCCGGAGCCGAGGCGGCGCGTGCAGGGCCCGGCAGGTGGCGCCGCCAACCGCCACTTCGGCCCGGCCGCTTGTTTATTTGTTTTTTTGGCGTCGCGGCAGCCACGCCCCCTCTGGCAAAGGTGAGGCCGTGAGGGGCGGGGTTTATCCCGGCCCCGCCCCCTTCCGTTCGGAGCGGCGCGCGTGGCCCGGCGAGCCGCCTCCAGAGCTGCGCGCTCGGCTCTGCGGCTCGGGTGCTGCTGGCTCGCGCCCCGACTGTTACCCGCGAGGACCAGGGCTGCGCTCGTCCCGTCCCCTCCCCGCCATGAGCCCCGAGGAGAAGCCCCCGCCGAGCCGCTCCCGCGGGAGCCGGGCGCCGCCGCCGTCGCCTCTGTGTGGCCGGGGCCGCCGGCGGGGCGGCTTCCTGAGCGAGATCCGCACCGCGATCCGCACCGAGCCCTTCCAGGAGCGCTACAGCCTCAGCCCGGGCAGGGAGCTCGGCAGGTGAGTGACGGGCCGGCCGCCAGACCGGCGCCCAAACCCCCTTCCCAGGGACCCGCGGGGGGGGGGGCGGCCCGGCGCGCGGAGCCCCCAGACCCGGTCTGTCAGGCTGCTTCTCTCCCCCTTCCCCCCCCCCCCAATATACCCTCCGAGGAAGGGGTGAGACGGTCCCGGGGGCTGGGCTCAGGTGCTGGTCGGTGACACACACACACACCCCGGCTCCGACCTGCCCGCGCCGGACGCTCTGTGCCGCGCTCGCCCTGGGGCTGTGAGCGGGCTCAGTCCGCGGCGGAGCTGGGTCCCTCCTGGTCGGTGTCACTGGCCTGGGCGCAGGGGGGAAGACGCTCCACGCAGCCGCTCACTCTGGTCAGTGTAGACAAGGGCAAGTCGTGTTGGGCGCTGCCAGAGCCCGGGAGCCGCGCTGCTGCCGGCCCTGCCAGTTTTTCCCCCCACAAAAGCCAGTGCTGTTTACAGGAAGCAAATGGTTAGAGCAGGGGGCTTTTCTCCCCAGCGTGGGATTTTACCACTTCTCAAAAAGAAAATAAATTATGAAAAGTTACCGTCTGGAAAGTGACCCTTGAACGGTTCCATATTTGTGGCTCAGCTCTTTTTATATCAAGCTTTGTCTATGTACACAAACATTTTGCGTTTTGAACTTGGAGACACTGTCATTAAAAATAACACTGGTGTCTGACAATTTTACCACATCAGGGTTTTGATCCAATATGATCACTGTCACTGAAGGAGATTAGAGAGAAAAGTTACTTTCTCTCTTTTTTTTTTTTTGGCTTGCATTTGACAGCACTCTGTGTTGTCAATGACACATTTGTTCCTGTAAAGAATCAGTAATCCTTTTGTTTTCTTGGGCCTTTCACACAGCAATAGGGAAGAGAAACACTTCCTTTGCAGAGGGAGGAGGGGGGGAAATAGATATGATTGTGACACATGAACAAGTATAGTTGCTGTTAACTACTTTTAAAAAACTCTGAAATTGTCTAGACTTCAAGTTAATTTTGGCATTTTAACAAATCTAATTCATCAGAAGGAGATCAGCAATCTTAAATATCTGTATAGGGAGAAGATTTCTGTATAGATCTCTTTAATGTAGCAACAAAAATTATAACAACATCCAGCAACTGGAGGCTGACACTAAGTAAATTTGGGCTAGAGGTAAGGCATAAATTTTAAGCAACAGTAATTAACCATTGGAGTAGTTTAACAAGGAATGTGCTAGACTGTCCATCACAAAATCTTAAAATCTTTCCAAAAAGCATGCTCTAGTTCAAGCATGAGATAAGGGCTTGTGATGCAGGAGTTACTAGGTGATGCTCTTTAAACTGTGTTATACAGGAAGGTCAGAATAGATGATGATCCATTCTGGCATTAAAAAAAAATATTAATTTAAGATTAATGGGGCTTCATACCTTTTGCCCTGTTAATGGGGAGTAGGGAAAGTACTGCAATAAACTTTGTATGGTATAATTAGGACAAGCAAATCTCAACAAGATGCCTTTTTACATAGTCATTTACTGATTAAAGCTGTACCTTAAGACATTTTTTCCCATGACTGTTGTGACGCTATACCTGAGATTTTCATTAACTGATCAAGTTAAAATGAATAATGCCTTTGTGGCTTTATTGTTCTGCAATAGTCTGCAGAAATTTTGGATCATTCTGTCCCCTTTTCAACTCCACAAAAGTCTTTGAGATCCCTTTTCCTCATAATATAAAGAGATCATATTCTTGAGTTTGTAGATTTAATTTCTTAGCAGTAACTTTTTCAGACAATAATATACTTATTAAATTTCTAGGCAAACTTTTAAAATTCTTAAATTTATTGATGTTTTCATTAACTGACCTGTAACTTGCTATGCACCAGATCAAAGCTCATAATCTGCGAATGTCAGAAGCTGTTCTGGTCAAGCGGTGTCCACCTGACACTGTTGCTGGTTTCTCATCAGAAAGGCAGTTTGTTTTAGTTATTGCAGTTGCCTTCAGAATAGGTTTTCCCTGATAAAAGATGGAAGACATATGGGACTCTATTGATTCCCTTAGTTCACTTTTTCTTTTGAATAAAATGTTCATATTGAGTCTGTTATGGACTGAGAATAACACTGAGAAGCACTGAGCAGGTAGAACAGCATAATATGGAAACTTGGTTTCACACTCCGGACATTTCAAATGTAGAGATGTGACTTCATGTGCAGACTGACAAATGCCTTCATGATAGTACCCAGCTATATAATGAACTTAACCTACTTTAATGTTGAGAGTCTCCGTTCTTTGATCTGCGATGCTGGATGCTTGTATGTTTGTTGTCGTCTACCTCCCTGCCACTCCCCCCAGCAATAAGAACTTACAACTACAACACATGCTGTATGTTTGCCACTTTTTTGTCTTATGCCTCAGTTACCTGAGACCTTCTTCATACAAATATAAAAGGTGTGGAACAGACTCTGGGGATGTGATGGATAGAGATAGAAGCGGGGAGAGAAGTTGTTGGCAATTGGACCCATCACTTGAAAAGAAATTCTATGTTTTTAGCAAGGAGATTGATTAAAATCTTCTCTCTTGCCTGTAACAACAGAAAAAGTGTGGAGTGAGAGGAAATGAACTCCAGACAAATAGCATTTGTGATGAATTAATTCTATAGCTAATGTTATGCAGTTCCGTTCCTTTCTGACAATCCCTTTTTAAGCTTTCTAAAAGATGAATATGCTCATAGAAGTCACTATTAATACTGCACCCCCAGTAGTGACAGGAGGTTTTGCAGATCACTTTGAGAAAAGATTACTTAACGTAATGTCAGATTCTCTGCAGCTCCCTAGCAGAACCCATGACAACCCAAAATGTGGGTAAACATATGATGTAAAGCGTTCTTGCTTCATTTGCAATTACTAAGACTTTTTTGTTTCCTTTCTGTAAGCCAGGATATGTGCCAATTTAAATAATGCTAATGATGGTGGTAGAGTGAAGAAGTGACCTTGAGCCTTTCAGTTGTGTTATTTCAGAGAAAATTTTCAGTTTGAAGTAGGATTTTTACTACGAAGTTTGTGCAATTAAACATGAACTGTAGACTAAAAATTAGTTTGCTTTTAAACATGTTCTTTGTCACGCTGGAGCATGGATGTCAGATTCTTTTAACTTAATCAATGATTTATTTCTTACCGAATATTCTCCCCCACCCCAATCTGTTCCTATCTAACATTAGTTATCACAGTTACTCCCCTCTTAATCACATGGTGCCCTGAGCTATCACTTTCTCTTGGTTTATCCCCTTGTTACTGTATTTTCAACAGAAAATTCACTAGCTTTTCAAGAGTTCTCTGTTAAGACTTCAAAGTAGGACTTTGAAGAAAGAGCAAATGAGGAGAATCCAACTTGGAGCTTGTCAGAACACTTGATAATATAACACCATGCTTATTTTTTAAGAACCTATCCTGATATATTTCTCTAAAAGTACAAATTTATAGATTGCCCAGCACAATTTTGCTGGATCTTTGCTCTGGAGTTGCTTCAAGCATGAATCTTACTAGTTGCATAGTAACTAGTTTTTAAGCATTATATTTGTAAACAGTCTAAATGTCTATGCAACCTGACCCTTTTAATTAAGTGATGCGTCGTGCCCCTATCTTGCTCAACTGTGCTGTACATTTATAGCACACTATGTGTCTTATTTAACTACTTTGTGAATAGATATTGTATTTCCATAGTGACAAATGTTTTGGTGAATCTAGCAAAACCAGTATTTATATTAGGCTTCCTCTTTGCTTCCAAAACGGCTTTTGTATGCATCTCAGAGCAGCTTCTTGTGCTTGATGAAATCAATATCTTGTTTTTAGAGAGAGATGAAGTATGACAAACTACTTGGGTCAAGATTTTTAGAGTGTGCTAAATTGAGTGGCATTGACTTTGTGAAGAGTCAGAGGGATAGCCGTGTTAGTCTGGAATTGCAGAAGTGACAAAGAGTCCTGTGGCACCTTAAAGACTAACTAAAGTATTAGAGCATAAGCTTTCGTGGGCTAATACCCACTTCGTCGGATGTATGCAGTGGAAGTACCAGGGGCAGGTATAAATAGGTAGGCAAGAACTAGGTTAAAGATAACAGGGTGGGTCCAGTGAGGCTGAACCAGCTGTTATCTCTAATCAGGGAGGGTGAGGTATTCCTCTAGCAGTTGAATTCGAGGTGTGAACAGTGAGAGAAGAGAAACTGCTCTTGTAGTTAGCTAGCCATTCAAAATCTCTATTCAGTCCCAAATTGATTGTGTCAAATTTGCAAATGAATTGCAACTCTGCAGTTTCTCTTTGCAGTCTGGTCTTAAAGTTTTTTTGCTGCAAAATACTGACCTTTCATGGTGTGTGCAGGGAGATTGAAGTGTTCTCGTACAGGTTTTTGTATATTGCCATTCCTGATATCTGATTTGTGTCCATTTATCCTTTCTCGTAGGGACTGTCCAGTTTGGCCGATGTACATAGCAGAGGGGCATTGCTGGCACGTAATGGCATATATGACACTGGTAGATGAGCAGGTGAATGAACCAGTGATGGTATGGCTGATCTGGTTAGGTCCTGTGATGGTATTGCTGGTGTAGATGTGTGGGCAGAGTTGGCATCGAGGTTTGTTGCATGGATTGGTTCCTGAGTTAGGAGTTATGGTATGGTGTGCTGTTGCTGGTGAGAATATGCTTGAGGTTGGCCGGTTGTCTGTGGGCCAGGACTGGCCTGTCTCCCAAGGCCTGTGAAAGAGAGGGATTGTTGTCCAGGATGGGTTGTAGATCACTGATGATGCGTTGGAGAGGTTTTAACTGAGGACTGTAGGTGATGACTAGTGGTGTTCTGTTGTTTTCTTTCTTGGGCTTGTCTTGCAGCAGCAGGCTTCTGGGTACACGTCTGGCTCTGTTGATCTGTGTCCTTATTTCCTTGTGCGGGTATTGTAGTTTTGAGAAAGCTTGATGAAGATCTTGTAGGTGTTGGTCTCTGTCTGAGGGGTTGGAGCAAATACGATTGTACCTCAGTGCTTGGCTGTAGACAATGGATTGTGTGGTGTGTCCGGGATGGAAGCTGGCGGCATGAAGGTAGGCGTAGCTGTCGGTAGGTTTTCGGTATAGGGTGGTGTTGATGTGGCCATCATTAATTTGCACCGTGGTGTCTAGGAAGTGGACCTCTCATGTAGACTGGTCCAGGCTGAGGTGGATGGTGGAGTGGAAGCTGTTGAAATCATGGTGGAATTTTTCCAGAGTTTCCTTCCCATGGGTCCGGATGATGATGATGTCATCATTGTAGCGTAGATAGAGAAGGGGCGTGAGTGAACGAGAGTTGAGGAAGCGTTGTTCCAGGTCAGCCATAAAGATGTTGGCATACTGTGGGGCCATGCGGGTGCCCATAGCGGTGCCACTGGTCTGGAGGTATATATTGTCACCAAATTTGAAATAATTGTGTGTGAGGATAAAGTCACAGAGCTTAGCAACCACTTGTGCTGTGGCATCATCAGGGATACTATTCCTGACAGCTTGTATTCCATCTTTGTGTGGGATGTTTGTGTAGAGAGCCTCTACATCCATGGTGGCTAGGATGGTGTTTTCTGGAAGATCACCAATGCATTGTAGTTTTCTCAGGAAGTCGGTGGTGTCACGGAGATAGCTGGGAGTGCTGGTGGCGTAGGGTCTGAGTAAAGAGTCCAGATATCCAGATAGTCATTCAGTGAGAGTGCCAATGCCTGAGATGATGGGGCGTCCAGGATTTCCAGGTTTGTGGATCTTGGGTAATAGAATACCCCTGGTCGGGGCTCTAAGGGTATGTTAATTTGTTCCTGTGTTACTGTAGGGAGTGTCCTGAGTAAATGGTGCAGTTTCTTAGTATATTCCTCAGTGGGATCTGAGGGAAGTGGCCTGTAGAAATTGGTGTTGGAGAGTTGTCTGGTAACCTCCTTTTGGTAGTCAAAAGGAGGCTACCAGACAACTCTGACTTTGGTAGTCAAAAGGAGGCTACCAGACAACTCTGACTTTCATTGACTTTGTGGTAATTTGAGGGAAATTATACACTGAGATTATACAAATTGTGACTTCAGCAGTCAGTATTTAGATCATGAAGATTAAAACTTTTTACAGGATATTAAAATGACATGCTAGTAAAGGATCAACTCCAAACCCAATGGAAGTCTTCCTATTGATTTTTGGCTCTGACACAAATACCATTAGGCCATGCTAGGTTCGTTCCTACAAAGAACTGATCTTTAGCTGCTGTAAAGAAGCAGCATCAGCACAGGTTATAACTACTTACAGTTGAAAGTTAGTTTGCTGCAATGCTTCATATTGTAAACGTGGCATTCAAATTTGTCAAGTTTACATGTCTTCATTTTCAGGCAATTGAGGCTTTTCTAGTGGTTTTCTAAGCAGAGTTGCTGTCATTCGTAATCAGAATTTAAACTTAAGAGCACTTTTTACTTAACTGGCTATATGTTTAACATGTTATGACATTAGCTTTTTAAAAAGAACTGTTGTGCATATATTACTTAGCTCTTCAGAGAGTGCAGCCTTCTGATCCTCTCCATATGATTCCCATGGTACCCTTCCTTGCCTGTCCTTTGGTTTTTGTTCTTCCTTTTCTTCCCCTACCCCTTCCAAGCATGTTTTTGAGTCCATCTCAGGGTGCTTAGCACATTGGGCAGTTTTTATTCTAGGCCCTGAGTGGCCAGTTCCAAAGGTGCTGTTTGACAGTGATCTTTTAAAAATAGATTTTGGTTTCAATCTATTAAAATAGTCTTAGCATTTTTGGGGATTTTTTTGCAATGAAATACAAAAATGTTATTTTGTAGTTGAGATTTTGTTTCTTACACAATCAAATTTATTAATGGTTCTGTCAAGTAGCTTTTGCATTTCCTATAATCCTATAACCATAATCTTGACATATGTATTAAATATGACCTCTCCATGGATCACCACCTTGTAGTGGTGGAAAGGCTTGCACGTCTCAATGACCCCGACAGCGATACTGCCTGGAGTCATGTACTCTTTCAGGGCTACCCATGGCAGATCGGTCAAGGGTGAGGTTCCAGACAAAGTGTGATCCAAGAAGTCCCTAACAGCAGAGCAGATGGAGGATAACTGCACAATAGAGGTGAAACTGTTGTGTAATGTTACAGTGGCTATGAAGGTGGATGAAGGCTGCAGGAAATAGAGGATTTCCAATTGTCATGGTGTCCATGCCAAAGGGTAGTGTTAATTCTGTCTTTTAGGAATTAATTCCATGGGTTACGTCCATCTTATGGCAAAGTTTTCTCTCGTGCTTTCAGTTCTCCTCCTGTTCATAGACGATTTGATAGGGATCATGGTCATGTGAAGAGATGCAATTTCTCGAGGAACTAGGGTCAGGTCTGTGAGAAGCTACAGATATTAAGAATGAGACTTTTTGAACTGGATTTTGTATTCATTGGAGCTAGTGTAATGAATGGAATCCGGAGGTGCTGTGATCATTGTGTCTGTTGCTGAACAGATGGGTTCTTTTTCTTACCAGTTGAAGCTTAGGCTGTTTGCCTTTATTTATAGGTAGAATTTGCAATAATCTAATTTGGAAGTCATGAAAACATAATTATTTTGACCAGATTTGTTTGATAGGCTAGGGCACAGTGTTCTGGCCAGCTGCAAGAGAACATGGGTGTCTTTCACAATCATGGATAGCCAAGCCTATCCCAATGCTATTCACTGACTCTGCAATCTTCAGGCAGATGCATTTGACTAAGGAACATGTCTCAAGACCTTGCCTTCTCCAAACACCTTCTCTTTTCTCTCGTTTGGGTTTCATTTCAGCCAGCTGCTCCTCATCCAGGTATCTGGACAATTGGCAAATAGTAATGTTGATATCTGAGGCAAGGGAAGAGGTCAGCAATACACAAACAATATCCAGCTCTACACCTCAGCCCATATGTCTAACCAGCAACTTCAGACAAGTATTGAATAAGATAGGGGACAGGGTTGATCCTTGCAAGACTTAATAGGAGAGGACTTTGGACAAGGAGAAACAATGGTCTGGCTCATCCTTCTGTGTTTAGTCTTGGAGAAAAGACTAAGTTTCAATGATACCTTGGGCAAACAAGTTCCATAAGTTAATCATGTTTTTTGTGGGAAAGTATTTTCTTTTTAAAAAAATACTTTCTTAAAAAATTTGCTACCTTTATCATGTCCCCTGGCTCTTTATATGAGAGGGTAATTGGTCTGTTTAATTGCCTTGTTAACATTCATTATTTTATGTATCTCTGTCATCGCTTTTTAATTTGTTTCCTCTCTAAATTAAACAGACACAGTCTTTTCAATCTCTATCCATGCCTCTAATCTTCACCACCTCTTTTTGGATATAATTTATTTCTTCTGTATCTCTTACAGAATTTACACCCTTACCTGGAGTATTATGCCAACACTGACTTATCTAATTGCATTAGTAAATACAAGAGTGCTCAATGCACAGGTGTAGTCAAAAAAGCAGACATTTTAATTGGAATATCCAGAATAACACAATGGTCTTGTTCCATAGAAGTTAGAGTTAATTTTAAAAATCACCAATGTGTAGGAATAGTTCCTTATTTTGTGCACTCACTTTCATTCATCAACAGTATAGGTGCTGCCTATTCATCTAGGTCTCTCTCTACCTGAACCCTCTCGCCTCCTCCCCCACAGAGTGCCTAGTTATTCCCAAGATCCGGGGATTCTAAAACTTGTGTGTCTTGCCCTCAGGCCTTTTTGGCCAGCAATGACCACTTCAAGTTCCTGGACAGTAGAGTCACATCTTACACAGGGGTTAGGTTCCAAGGTCCCCGTATAGGATCAAAATTGTGTGTAGTCAAGTATAGCCTGTCGCTGGCCCCACTCAGTCTGCTGCTGGTCTAGGGTTCCCTTTGCCAGCTCATGCTAGCCAGGATCCCAGCCGCCGGCCCCGCTCATCCCGCTAATGGCCTGGGGTTCAGTTCGCTGAGCCAGCAGTGGGCTGAGCGGGGCCAGCGGCCGGGACCCCAGACTGGTGGGTTGAGCCGCTCGGGCTGGCGGCGGGCTGAGCAGCTCAGCCCGCTGCTGGCCCCGCTCAGTACTTTCATCATTCCATGGGCATTCCATCTCAATCAACCTATCCATCTACCTATGTTTATACTAAGCCACGTGGGTCTACAGAGGAATCTATTCTCCACACACTAGATGTTTAGAGCACTAGCATTCTAGATAGCATTCTAGATAGAACAAAACCTTTCTGTAAGTCACAGAGACTCTTCATTTTCATCACTGAATGATTGAAAGGTGCTGCATTTCTAAACAAAGGAGATTAAAATGGATTTCAAATTGCATCCATTTATTCAAATTGCATCCATTTAACAAAATATAGAACCCACGACAGGGATCAATGCCCATTCTATTTAACATTCCAATCAGAGAACTATGCCAAGCTGCCACTTGGGCTTTCGTACACACATTCACAAACCACTAGGCAATAATTCAAAGTACAGAGACTGATACGATACTTGGCCTTACTGTATTAGCCTCAACTGTACTGTACGGCCAACTCTGAAACCCATCCTTCCATAATGGGATACTGCTCTACAGTCACCTGAAGTGAAGCACCCATAGGACAGCACTCAAAGAAAAGAGAGGGTTATTCATTTGGTGCAGTAACTGAGGCTCTTCAATATGTGTGTCCCTGTGGATCCTCCACTACCCCTCTCCCCCACATTTCGAAGTTCGCAGAAGAGACTCTATGGTAGAGAAGGAACCAGGGAGGTCAGAATTCATGAAGCACTAGAGTACTAACGGTACTGCAATACAGCTATTGCACACGCACATCCTGACCAGGCACTGCTACCAAAAGTCTTCAGTCAGTGGTGCCGGGACTCACTGATACCTGACGTCGAGCACCCACAGGGGGACACATCTCAAAGAACCTCAGTTATTGCACACCCTATATATAATTTGTTGGTGCCTGCTGCCAGCAATGGTTGAGGTCTGGACAAGCATAATCCATTCCTGCTGATAGAGAGGAGAAAGAAGATAGATTCCCTAGGAAAAAATGTGGTCTCTTCTTCCACTGTTGGTATCAGGGTGATAAATTATTATGCATATGACTCACTATCAGTTCCACTTATGGGAAAAGTTGCTATTGTTTGTACAGGATTTGCATTCATTTGTTTCCAACCACAAAATATAGAACCCACGACAGGGATCAGTGCCCATTCTTACATAACATTCCAATTTATTCCAATAATAAAAGAATGTTGGCAAATGTGATCCAAATGGAGGGTTAAAATGTGGCTAAGTATGCTGTCAGGGACATGTTGGCCTCTTCTGCTAGAATGTTGACTTCTGCAGTTACTTAGAGGAGACATGCTTGGTTTAGCTCCTCTTTTCTGGCTCTGGATACTAGAATTAAGGTGGAAGATCTACCCTTTGATAGAAATGATCTAGTCAGTGAAAAGACACAAATTACTGGAAAAGCTCAAGGAGGCAAGATCAGTCTTTAGGCTTCATTCCTTCTACTGGAAGACTTTCTAATCTTTCTTCCCATTATCAGAGACAGTGTTTTATATATAGTCTTCCTTAATTTATTTCTTGTCAAATCAAAGTGACTTTCCAGGGCCAACAGAAGAAGTCTTTCAAATCAAGGCCTAAATCTCAACAATCTGCTTCCTCTCTATCATCTTCACTGAACACTAAGCCTCAGATTTGATGCGAGAATTGAGAACCAGTCAGCAAAGATCCTTCTCTTCCTTTGTTTGGAGATAGACTAGTCCATTTTTATCAGCAAATGGAGGTTTATGATGTCCTTGAAATTACAGAAAAGGGCTATTATATTCAGTATGAGAAACTGCGCACTTTCAGTTTCCCCTACCCTTCCCTTTTCAAGGAACCCTCTCACAACACTAGTTTAATTTCAGAAGTGCAGAAATTGCTTCTGATGAGGCTGTCAGGGAGGTGTCCAAACACCTTGAGTCGTCAGGGATTTTATTCTAGATACTTTGTAGTACAGGGGGTGGGGAGAGGAAGGAGTTACTCCAATTTTAGATTTAAGGAACCTGAATAAATGTTTAGAAGCTTTGGTTCTGTACATTAATTGTGGCCTTCATAATCCGTTCACTTTAACTGTGGATTAGTTTGTGACTCTTAATCATAAAGCTACATATTCTCATATTTCTATCAGACAATCATCAAAAATACCTTTGTTTCGTGGTGGCAGGACACCATTTCCAGTACAAGGTGCTCCCATTTGTACAAATTGCATCTCTGTGGTAGTGGCTCAGCTGAGAAAGCAGGGTATTTTTGTTTACTTGTATCTGTATGATTGACTGTTGAAGGCTGCTGTTCACAAAAATCTATTAAGCCACATCACTTATGCAATCACCCTTTTTTCAAGTTAAATCTGTTCAACTTAACATTTTATTCTTAGGTGCCATATTGGCCTTTTTACTATGGGACAGATTTTTTTAAACCAGTGCAGTATATTTTAAACTTTCAGATATGTCAGAACTCAAAGTAACTTTCTTCCTGAGTCTCATGGCAGCTACTACTTGAGCATCTCTGAATTAGGCCAGTGCATCATTGGATGTCTCAGGTCAATGAGCTAAATCTGGACAATAGTCAACTGTTAGTCTACATTTCTTGAAACGTTCCCTACTCACTGATGTGGTAGCCAGTCAGAAGAAATGTCCTTAGAGACTTCCAGTTCATTCCCTCTTCGCCATCGGTGAGGGTAACTTCAGATGTGTCGAACAATGGTTGGGGGAATGGGCACATTTGCGTCATCATACAGTTTGAGATCACTGGGTTTCTCAGAGGGGCTTGCACGTAAACATGTTGGAGTTAAGACAAACTTTGTCTGGCCCTCACGTTGTTCCTCCCTTACGTACATGGGAAGGTTGTTCAAGTAGTGACGTAAAACACAATGGCTGTGTTTTACATCAACGAATGGGGTTGCTCACTCTGCTCAGCTACATGCAGAAACAATCAGTTTATGGGACTGGTGCATTGTGTGTGACAGGTCTGCCTTTAGCAGGGGAAGACTATGTAATTGCAGATCTTCTCCGCAGCAGGTCTTCTCAAATGCACAAATGATCCTTGAAGGATCACTTGACTCAGAGTGTTTGTTGGTTTCCAGTTGAGGTTGACCAGATATGGACCTGTTTTGCTACAAGATTCAACAAAGTGGCACCTCTCCTGCTCGAGAGCAAGGAGAGATAGTCAATCCATCTTCAATTCTTTCCTTCTGCACTCAGGAAGGGACCTTCTGTGTGCTTCCTGCCCACCCCTTTTCATTGATCCAGAAATGGTGACGATGATTCATCAGGACAGGGCAAAGTTAATTCTGATTGCCCCTGGCTTGGCCACATTACCAGAGGTTTACAAATCTTCTTTAGCTCTCCCCTAGGTCTTCATATGTAATCTTCCTTCTCAGCAACAGAGCAGGATTCTTCATCCAGATCTGCAGTCCCTTCTCCTGACCACTTGGAGTAATCAGACTTTGACTCTCAGTTCTTGAAGACATGCTCATCAGTGCAGAATAATGTAGTGCTTCATTCTAGAAAACTGTCTATCAGAAAGTGTGTGTGTTGTTTGAAATGGTCCAGATTCATGGTTTGCAAACTGGGAACATCTGATTCTTCAGTCTCTGCTTCCATGTCATGAGTTTTAGAATATTTAATGTACTTAAACGGAGGAGTTAGCTGCCAAATGAACTTTAAAAAATGAGTTTGCTATCTCAGCTTACCATGTCTGGTTGATAGTAGGTCATTTTATGTAGATAATAAGGTTAAAAAGTGTATGAAGATGTATAGTGTATGAAGGCTTGGGAGAAACAATAACAAAAAAGTATATGTATCCCCCTTTGAGGAAACCTTTCCTCCCTTGGGATCTTAATTTGGGCTTATCTACACTTGTGAAACCAGCTTTTGAATCTTTGGCTGAGTGTCCTTTGCATTATTTATCTCTTAAAATGGCATTCATTATTGCCG
This sequence comes from Dermatemys mawii, assembly GCA_007922305.1. NCBI lineage: Eukaryota > Metazoa > Chordata > Testudines > Dermatemydidae > Dermatemys > Dermatemys mawii. The sequence continues at coordinate 18,570,309 of ML677371.1, read as the reverse complement.
TCCCATCAGCCAGAAAGATGAATGAAATAAATCTCTTGATTGTTCCACCATTAATTGCCTTTTCATAAATATAAGCTGGGTTTGTAGACCCAATCCCAGGTTTTTGCGAAAAGTAGCTTCTGAATTTCACATCAGTCACACCATTTATTTGCAGGTGTTTTTTTTCCAGAGCTGCATACTAATGAGGGGGAATCTGTTTTACGTACTTTGGGTGCCAGGAAAGCTCTTACATAGGACTAAAAGTTTTGGAAAATCAGCATAAGATACAAATAATTTAGACAAGAATTCTATGGGGCATGTTGTCTTTCCCAAGACTATTTCTAGATTGATTAAACAACATTGTCTGAATATTACATGGTTGCAAAAATTCCTGTACCTACAGTTATTTGATCTTATTGCACTAGAGGTGTGACATCTTTTGCTTGCCTTGAGTGAGTTCCTGTTGCTGAGATTTGCAGGGCTGCAACCTGGATACACACAGCCTTGTTAAACATTATGCACTTGATTAGCCTTCAGGATAGGGATGGGCAAAATACACCCTGCAGGCCAAATCCAGCCTGTCTAATATTTTTGTCTGGCCTCCTCTGCCCCCTCACGATCACAGAGTCTGGGCCACTAAAAGTCCTGCAGTGCAGTGGGGCACTCAGGCAGGCTGCCTGCCTGCTGTGGCACCACACTGCTTCCTGAAGCAATCAGCTACTGCTAGCATGTCTCTGCCCGCTCCGCGCACTGACCCCGTCCCCAGCACCATCCTCACAGTTCCCATTGGCTGGAAACCCATTGGCGCTCCCATTGTGGAGCACAGGCAGCGCACAGAGACCTGCTTCCCCCAAAGGGTGTGCAGAAGCTGCTTCCAGGAGCAGCATGGGGCCACGGCATGCCCGCAGCCTGCTTGAGCTCTGCTACACTGCGGGCTGGGAGCTGCCAGTGGTAAGCTCTTCCAAGCCAGAGCCTGCACCTCACATCCTACCACAGTCCAACCCCCTACTCCAGGTCAGAACCCCCTCCTCCACCCAAACTCCCTCCCAGATCATGCACCCCCTCCTGCATTACAAGCCCAGAGTTCCTTCCTGCATGCAAACTCCTTCCCAGATCCCGCACCTACTCCATTAATTTAGTAGAAATGGGTGGCCTGTGATGACTTACCAATATTCGTGGAGTGATCCTCCTGTGAAAACTAGTGCACACCCTGCTTCAGGGGCTGATGCTAGATTTGATACAGTGGTTTTTCAGTTTCTGTTCAGGCTCTGGTTACTCCATACTATTTTCAGCACTACTTCTCAAACTACTCATAAGTGGGAATACGCAGAACTACTCGAAGAAAATAAGGTCAGTTCAGTGCTCTTTGAGATGGGTCTGTGTACTCTGTCCCTCCCTCCCCACACACCTCTCTGTCTTTTTTTTTTTTGTTCTGTATTTCTTAGTGGTGGAAGGAGATGAGATGGTAGAGGGCACTGTGCCTCCTTTATAGCCGTGCTTCAGAATATTCAGGGATGCTGAGGTGTGGGAGAATAAGAGCACAAGCACTTTAACAGATGCTGCTTGGAGACGGTTCTTCCGTTAGGCATCTTTGTGCGGCATACTACCCATAAGTGGAATATGCAGAGCCATCTTGAAGAACTCTGGTTACAAATAAATAACCTTCATTTTCTGAAACTGGTGGATATTTTTTTCTACTGAAGGGCTTAGTTTTTGTGAATATGATATGGTACAGTGAATAAACTTAAAATATATTCCAGTTGGAGATGTTACGGGTTCCAGCAGTATCCTTGATTTAATTGTAAGGAATATCATTGATACAGGGTAAAACCTCTACATTTGGAACATATTCTAAATATTCCCACTATAGTTTCTTTTGAGTTTTCTAAAATATTAAAATTTGACTAGCGATTTTAATACTTAAATTAAGGATCATCCATCTGATTTAATATTTGCTTTAATTCCAGAGGGAAGTTTGCAGTGGTGAAGAAGTGTGTCAAGAAAGATACAGAAAAGGAGTTTGCAGCAAAATTCATGCGAAAAAGAAGAAAGGGCCAAGATTGTCGAATGGAAATAATCCATGAAATAGCTGTCCTTGAGTTGGCGCAGTGCAATCTTTGGGTCATTAATTTACATGAAGTTTATGAGACTGCAACAGAGATGATCTTAGTTCTGGAATAGTAAGTACTAATCTCATATTCTAGGATCTTACACTTTTTTCCCATTATTGTGTGTGTGTGTGAGAGAGACAGACAGACATGCATATTCACACGCTAAGTAATTTCCTGAATTATTTGCTGAAAATAAAAAAATAAAATCGAAATGGCTAGTTAATAGTTTTAAGTTATGGTTTCTCCCAAGCCTCTTTGTGCCCTTAGATGTTCATTAAATGACTAGAAGAGGGTAATGGTGGTGCTGTCAGTTCAGAAACCATTTAAGTTGTCTGTTATTAGTATAAATCATTGTCTGCCTTGGCAAAAAGCCTGGGTGTTCAAATTTCTCAGATTCTCATTCATAGGCTAAAATGTGAATTATGTGAAATTGTGATCAGGACCTTATGCTTACCCATCCCCATACATCTGAGCCGCTCAGTGGAAGAGAGGCTGTAGAAGATTAATGGGAATTTGTTTTTAAAATAAATAGTTAATTAACTACAGTAGAACTTCAGAGTTACGAACCACAGTTATGAACTGACCAGTTAACCACATACTCATTTGCAACCAGAAATCAGGCACCAGCAGAGACGAAAAGAAAGCAAATACAGTATAGTACTGTGTTAAACGTAAGCTACTAAAAAAAAAAGGTAAAGCAGCATTTTTCTACTGCATAGTAAAGTGTCAAACCTGTATTAAGTCAATGTTCAACTGTAAACTTATGAAAGACCAACCATGCTTTGTTCAGCGTTACAAACAGCCTCCATTCCCAAAGTGTTCGTAATTCTGAAGTTCTGCTGTAGAACCTTGTTATAATAGGTATTTTCTTTAAAAAAAACAAAAAAAAAAAAAAAAAAAATTTAAATTTTTTTTATATATTCTTTACTTGCATTACAGTATGCAGATTGTCTCTGGATTGTAATTGATTGAGCTATAGAAAACTGGAATGGTGTCCATTGCCAGTGATATTTAAACAAAATAGCTAGTTTCAAAATTTGAATCCAACAGGGATGTGATGTACACTTAGACACCAAATCCAGAAGTAAACAATTGTGTTTTTTTTTTTTTGTGATGCATGTAATACAGAACTGCTGGTGTTTTTTATAGGAAGAGTTAATACTTCATTACACATACAAAGCACATTCAGGATTCTAAACTACAAAAACACACTTCCACTGACTTCAGCAACTATATATGGACACTTTTTTCTAATGTCAGCATGTTCCAGTGACATGTTAAAACAAAACTGGTCTGAGTGTTAGTAAACTTCTGACCTTCGGGATTAATAAACATACCATTTGGACTGCAAACTTTTTAGGTCAGGGTACTGTCTCTATACATGCTTGCACAGCATGCAGAAACATGTGGAACCCCGATCTTAATTGAGGTGGTTGGACACTACAGGGGTCCCCAGTATACATCAGATTTGCGTTTTTGAAAAGGATGGCAGATACTGAACACTGGATACTGGGGTATTTTTCACCATAAGAAATAATGGCCTGCCACACCTCTTCCCATGCCACCTCTACTCCACCTCTTCCTGACCAGTACTGCCCCCTCCTTGAGTGTGCCCTGTCCCTGCTTCTCCTCCTCCTCCCCCCTCCCAGTGCCTTCTGCACACTGGGGAACAGCTGTTTCACAGTGTGCAGGAGGCACTGGAAGGGACGGGGAGGAGTTGATTGGCGGCTACTGGTAGACGGGAGGCACTGTTAGGCGCTGGCTGCTAGTGGGTGCTAAGCAAAAACCATGCAAAAGGTGAAGTGACAGATATGCGTTTCGGGACTGATGTGAATCAGAACATTTCCCCTCTTGATGAGTGACAGATACACAAAACGACAGATAAAGGGGAGATGTGTACTGGGAACCCATGGTACAGCAATAAATACAAACAAATCCACAGTGTGTATATAAATGTGTGTGTGTGTGTGTGTGTGTATCGATAGATATATCGATCGATAGATCGATAGATTGATCGATCGATATAAAAATAAAAAAAGTGTTTGTGTGTATGTAGAATAAATCCTTGTATTAAGTGGTGATTGAAATTGTTTTCTGCGGGAAGAATGTTTAGGAAATAGTCTCAAAAACAGTGCGACCTCTGTCATCTACTAATGCTTTTGCAATGTCTTTGAAGGATGGGAGAGGGAGACTTTGTCCAAAGCTATAAATCCTTCCTTCCTAAGTGGTTTCAACAGCATTTTTTAACGCAAATAACAAGTTAGTTATTTTCATCAAGATATTTTTAATGCACCTGTTGACACAGTGCGTAGGTGCCCGTTTATGCCTAACATGATTTAAATAGGACATAATTAATTTGTTTAATCCAGAAAAAAATAGATTTGAGGTGGTATAAATGTCTAGTCCACTTGCTTTATGGTGGTGGCCAAAGTGAAACCCATTGCCCCACAGTATTTCAACTTTCACAAGGATCCCGATAAAGTACCGAGTACAGCTAGTTGTGAACATGTAGCATGAAATCTAATATTGTTTCAAGTTTAAAAGTAATCGGGTCCACCAGAGTGGAAATAATAGTATATATAATTCTCATATTTTGGTCTGAGATCTTCTATCAGTGAGTACAAAGTAAACTGACACTCCCTCCTCTGTGGGTCATTTTTTATTTGGAAAGCAAGCCTTTTCTGGCAGTTTGACTTCCATCCGATCTAGTTTTCTAGTACAAAAGTTGAACTGAAGCAAATTGTGTTCGCTTTGGCCCCAAATTTCTACTCATGTCTTCCTTGTCTGTCACTCCTGCCAATTCATCATATCCGTTCATACATTGATATGTGACTACTCTTATAACTATTTTAAGGGGTCCTTCAATCTTCTGAAACAAAGAGCTCTGTGTAAGCTCAAAAATTTGTCCCTTTCACCAACAGAAGTTGGTCCAATAAAATATTATCTCACCCACCTTGTCTCCCTAATATCCTGAGACCAACACAGCTGCAATAGCGTTGCATACAAACAGATAGTGACAGCTAGGCTTAACTGCAGCCATTAAGCTCCAGTCAGGAGCTTCAGATTAATCACTTTGTAGCTTACACATCAGAACACTTTGGCTACACTGTACCAGAAACAGTAATGTTATTCCAATTGTATGTTACTATGTCAGTATGGAAATGAAATTTATCTAATTAAAATACTCTGAATTATATGGCTCCTCTGGGTATATTCCCGCTGCTTCACATTGCTGTCTCTGAACAACTGATTTTCTAGAAAATAATATATAGAAAATACTTTTTGCTATACTAGGTTGAGCTGGCCGGCTGTATTTAGACCAGAGGTGGGCAAACTATGGCCCACAGGCCACTTCTGTCCCATGGGACTGTCCTGATCAGTCCTTGAGCTCCTGGCTGGGGAGGCTAGTCACCGGCCCCTTTCCCGCAGCCATCCTGCCGCGCAGGCAGTGCTCTGGGCAGCAGGGCTGCATGCTCCTGCGGGGCAGTATGGTGGTGTAGTTGGCTCCAGCCAGGCGGTGCGACTGCCAGACATGCCTCTCTGAGCGACTTGGGGTAAGGGGGCCGGAGGGTTGGATAAGGGGCAGGAGGTCCCAGGGGCAGTCAGAGGACTGGGAGCAGGGATCAGTGGGATGGGGAGGAGGTTCTTGGGGGAGTGGGGTCAGGGAAAAGGGGGGAATGGATAGGCGTGGGAGTTCCAGGGGGGCCTGTCAGGTAGCAGGGGTGTGGATAGGAGTCAGGGATAGGGAGCAGGGGGTTGGGTGGGGTCTGGAGGGGGGTGGACAAGGAGTGGGGGGTTGGATGAGTCAGGGATTCTTTATGGGGGGGAAGCCAGGTGTCAGGAAATGGGAGGGGTGAATAGGGGGTGGGGGGCAGGCTGTTTGAGGGGGCACAACCTTTTCTACCCGGCTAAAATGACCAGATAGCAAGTGTGAAAAATCGGGAGGGAGTGGGGGATAAGAAGTGCCTTTATAAGAAAAAGCCCCCAAAATCAGGACTTTCCCTGTAAAATTGCGACATCTGGTAACCCTGTACCTGGCCCTCCATACAGTTTTGCACCCCGATGTGACCCTCAGGCCAAAAAGTTTGCCCACCCTGATTTAAACTAAGTTTCCCAGACCAAGAACAGTCAATAAGTGCCTTATGTAGTATGAAGTACATTCTTAGCATTCATGAAGAATAAAATGAATTCATGAGACTTTACCTTTTTGCAGTGCCATACACATGAAGACTGTTCTTTGATATAAACCTGTGCATGATGTTATGAATTCATTAAAGTTTAAAGACAAAATTTGCATTGTTTTAAGAAGCTGATAGTTACATGACTGTGAAAGATGACATTTTTCTATAACATTTTTCTCTTAAACAAACCTGTGAATTCTGGCCTCAAATGCTGTCTTAAGTTTTTAACACTATTTTTAAAGAAGTCAAAAATAAATAAAATATCCCTTGTATATGAAGTACAAGGTTTTTAAACTTTAAAAGGAAATCCACTTTTCTACAAAGTATTTTGTAGAGCTATTTAAAATTTGACACTGTAGATCCCTTTTTGCTCTTTCTTGTACTTGCAAGGACTCCAGTAGAAATATAAAATAAGTATGACACTCATGCAGCATGGTATTTAGCTGCCGCCTTATGTAATTTGTGGGAGGGAAATAAAGTCAGTACTTTTTTCATTTAAAAACAAGGCATACTGCCATAGAACTAAAAACTTCCTGTGTGCAAAAAATAACGTAGTACAATAAATGTGTACTACCGTCTATAGACAGTGATCTTTTTATTTCCAGTACAGGGAACAAAGTAACAGTTGCCTCTGATATTGGGGTTCCCAAATGTGGTGTACCTGCCTCTGAGAGTATGCAAGGCAACTCTGGGGGTACGTAGGAGAAATTGTGCAACAGTGGATTTTGCTTATTTATTTACTTATTACATTTTCCTAATAGGCTACTCAGATGACGCTTTAAAATTCTGTGGGAATTTGTTATATAAAATAGGGTAGTTAATTTACTTCAAGATGTACCAATGAGAACACAGATATGGAGAGATGCTGCCGGACAGAGCCCTCACCTTCAGTCACCATACAGCGTGGGTTCAGGTGTCCAGCAACTGTCCAGTCTAACTGAGCTTAGAACTTAGGGGGGGGTTTTTTGGTTGTATATGTCACACTATAAATAGTGAAATATGGACAGATGGCAAGTAGTGTTAAGAACACACAAAGTATCAGTAATGAGACGTGTAGGGGTACGTGAGCAGCTGGTGGATTTGGAGTGGGGTACGCAATACGAAATGTTTGAGAACCTCTGCCCTAATACAATAGAATCATAAAGTTCTTCTGCATCCCTAGTAGAAAGTCCAAGGTGAAGAGAAACTATAACATATCCTCACTGGTACTATAAGTTAACCAGTAGCTGATGCTGCCTCCTTTATCTAATTTGAAAACTGCATGAAGTGACAGTTAAGTTTGAGGTTGGATACATTCCATCCACTCAAAACTTTGAAGAATGGAAATAAGTTAATGGGGAAAAAGTTGTATGTTCTCTTCTACCTTCAGATGGTCTACAGCAATATTGACAACAAACTTGAAAACTACTCCATAAGGCTTTCACTTCTACTTCCAGCAGATAACACTAGAATAGAGAAATGTAGAAGCTTGCAGCTGCTCTAGCCCTGCTGCTGTTCCTGTAGTAGGGGATGACCTTTCCTGCCCCAGCTCCAGGGGGCTCAACCAATCCCAGCTGCTGCTCTGGTGGGCCCAAGGACTGCTCCCCCAGAAGTGGTCACGGAGGTCCTGGAAAGTCAAAGAATCTGTGACCTCAATGACAGAATTGTATCCTTAATCATGATAATCTAGTCTAACCACTTGCACATCGCAGGGCACAGAACCTCACCCTCCTGTAGTAGGCCTTTATCCTCTGGTTGAGATACTGAAGACCTCTATTCTTGACTCAAAGACTTAGTTACACCATTTACTCTAGTTCAAACCAGCAAGTGAGCCATGACCCATGCTGCAGAGAAAGGTGTATCCACTCTCACTTGATTTTCCTCTGACTCAACATTAGAAATAGATATGGAGATTACATGAGCATCTCCCAGCCATCTTTCCCAGATTCCTAGTTTAAAGGTCTTTTAATCAGTTATGCCAATTTTCATCTCAGAAGTCTACTTCTGTCCCTACTCAGATGGAGTCCACCCCATGTGTACAGTCCTCTGTCTGTGAATGCCTCCTAGTGATCAAATATCCTAATGCCCTCCTTACAGCACCATTGCCTGAGTAGTCTGTTTATTACCATAATCTTGTCTGACCTTTTCTCTCCTCTAGGGACAGAGAGAAAGCCATTGAAGATTACCTGACCCTCCATTTCTTTAAGCATCTTCCCCAGCCTGGCATCATCTTCCCTGATGCATCCCAGTGAGAATCTAGCAGTATCACTTATTTCAACATGAAGGACAATAAGTGGATTCTTTCCTACTCCCATTAAGATCCTCTCCAGCCTCAGGTCCAAATTCCATATCTTGTCTTCTGGAAGACAGCACACCCTTCAGTTCTCTTTGTCAGCTCTGCTGATAGCCTTGTTGCCCTTATTAATAGAGAGTCCCAGTCATGTAGACCTGTCTCTTTCTGGTGTTGATGTAATTCCCCAGCCCTCTCCCTTCTGTTCTTTCTGGCTGCAAATCATTTTGTCATCTGTTTTCACTTGCAATCTTCTTAGTCATCCTCTATCATTCTGGGGCTCCAAATTCTGGCTGCCTCCATTGACTCTTCCTCTCTTCTTGAAGAACTAGTCACTCTTCTCTTTTTCCTTGCTTCCCATTTTCTGTCAGTGCTTGCCTGTCTCCTTCATGTTGCACCTCAGCAAACTTGTTCCTCAGCTCTGTTTCTCCTTCACTAGCCAGGCTTTACTTCTGCCTTATTGTCACAGTCACATGCTTCCATTGGCCACTTTCCTCATCCAGTAGTTTACCCTCACAGTTGACTTCTTTAAATAATTTAATTAATAAAATTACTTATTTAATCAAGATTGAAAATCTGTAATGGCAGATGTTAGGGAATAGAGGAAAACAAGACATATGCTTTGATTTTTTTGGAGTTACTTGGTGAGTTCTGTGCAATGACCTGCGATTTAGACCTATGCCATCTTAGCTGTTAATATCTTGTTGACTTTGGATCAGTTAGTCATTTTGGAATGTTGCCTTCCAAAAGGGAAGCTGTAACACCAGGTCAAGAGCTCTCTTTTAGGGTGATGCCAGACTGGATGGGAAACAGGAGCTTGAGGTTGTACCAGTAAACTTTACTGTCTGATCTGGGCTATGGGGAGGAATGGAGTTCTAGACCCACAATCCTGCAGCTGAAGATACTTGGCCATATCTGTGCTGTTTTCTGTTTTGGCTGGGGCTTTTCTCCCCTGAAAAAAAAGAATTGATTTTGAAGATTTTTGCAAGAGCAAGATTTAAGAGGGAAGCTCTGCTAGATAGGGATGATCTCATTCCAGTTGATTAGTTAATGGGACTACATCCAAAATTTAAACAAATATGTGAATCCCATTTATCTGTATTGTTGAATAGAAAGGTACAGAAATCATCTTTTGGAACAAACTCTCTACTCTTTTTTTGACGGGGGGGGAGGGAACTACTGAAAAACTGTGGTGGGAGAATTCTGGCAATACCTGGAGTCCTCAGACTTTCTTGCTCTGTTTCACCCTAGCTTTTAGGACTGAGTATTTATATGGAAACTGCTGGCCTCATTCTGGTGGTAGATGAACATTAGATCTAGCTTCCTTTTTATACTCTTGAACCCAGTGAGTGTTTGGATGCAGGCAGAGATAGATGGAGTTGCGTTAGAATGACACACTTTTTCTTCTATGAGAGGTCACCTAAATTGTAGTTATCTGCAAGGCTCTGATGGACAGAGTTCTTTTGTTGTCTCTCTTCCTGTTAATTGAGTGTCTGAGCCCACTAACGCAAAATGAGATGGTTTGCGTTGTGATGCTGTCAGTATGCAGAAATAGATGGAAAACAATTTCTTTGGACCTGGATACTGTGATCATTCAGATTTTTGCCTCTGCTGACATAGCTGGTTGAAGCTCTGACTGGATAAAATATGTGTTGGTGGGCTGTGGGAAGTAACAGAAGTGATGCATCACTTCTCTGTTGGCAGAACAAGATCTAATGGATGGAAGCTGAAGCAAGACAGTTTCAAATTGAAAATAAGATGCAAATTTTTGCAGGTCAACATACTTAGAGATGCAGTACATTCTTGAAAGTTCTTAAATGAAGATTGGATATCTTTCTGAAAGATACTCCAGTTTAACCACAGATTATTGAGACTGATCAGGAATTACTGGGTGAAATTCTATCCTTTGTTATGCGTGAAGTAGAGATAACATAACTTTTGGCTCTTAAATTTGAGTCAGTGATTGTCTATTTAAACTAAGCTTTTTTGCAATCTTGAGGTCTTGTTGTATTCTTGTCTGATTCTGGATACCCCGAATGCTTTCTTTCCTTGTGCCATCTCATCAGATGCAGACTTCCCCCAATTATACATTTTTCTGTCATCTCCAGACTACTGCAGTGTGCTGTATGAGGTTACACCTCTGTAACACTCAGTAAATTTAGATAGTCTAGAATACAGTTGCCTGCTTACTTCTAAGGGTCTGTCTCAAGCATGTATTGCTCAACAAATCTACAGCATTCCACCATACTTCACACTGCCTTTGTGGACCCTCCTACTCTGCACCAAAAATTCCCAAGTGCCCTATGGCTGTTTCAGACTTTTAGTGAGCGGCAGCCGGGTCCACGTGGACATTCAGTGGGTGGCATGCTGAAGCACTGTAGATTTACGCCCAAGCTTGTTGCCCTGTGAGTGTTCTTGTAGAAACATATGCTAAGTGATGTGAGGATCATGGAGCACAGATTCATGCGTTCTAGAAACTACATGGGTTTCCAGTTACCTTTCAAGTTAAATTAAAGGTGGCTTTTGGTCTTTTAAAGCTTCTTCTGGATCATTTGCATCTTTGAGACTATTTCTTTTTTCGTAATCTCACCCAGTATTTAAGATCAGTATTTAAGGGTGAGATACTTGCCTTGATGTTCCCTAGATTTGTACACTTGAGGCCAAGCATTTCTCAGTGGATTGCCAGTAATCTTGCATTGCCTTTACTCTCTGTGCAACAAAACCAGAGTTGTTTAACTTTCCAAATACATTGAGGCATATTTTATTAATTCAGTCTTTTTTTTTTTCTAATGGGATGGATTAAACAAAGGATCTCCATATATTGTGAGTTAGGAAATGAGTTTAGTCCCTTTTTTTACATTATTGTATTTTTTATTAAATTCTGATATAGTGCACTGTTAAAATGCGATGGAAGGGGAGAAACTAAGCACGTTCTTTGGCTAAGTTTAAAGGCAAAAATGTTTTTGATTTGTAGCCACAATCAGTAATATTTCACAATTTTTAGTTCTTCATTTCTCACTGCTAAAGTGAATACATATTTACATCTTAGTAATGATTAGCGATAAGATTTCATTTGAAATATCAGAAAAAGTACCACACGGTACTGTACTTGCTTTCGTAAACAAGGCAGAATAGTAGAGGTGAGTGACTCCAGCTGCTTTTGTTTTGAAGGCATTTAGGCTCTTGAAGAGTAAATGTTGCTAAACATTTCTGTATGATGATTGGATATGTGGTACCGTTCTTAATTATTTTTACCAACATTGAGTGGACTTAATATTGCAAAATAAGGTGTAAATCCATCAGTGCTGCTTTAAATAATACTGTGATCTTGTTAATGCTGCTTCACTCTACTGCTTTGAAACAATGACTTATGCCATTTTGTTCCAATACAGCCTTTTTACATAGGAGAATAACTACCTATCTAAATAAACCAACTTGTGGGGTTACACCATGTCTATAGTTTAGATATGCATAGTTAGGAACTGAGTAAGCTTTATCCCTGTAGGGGTCTTGCTTTAAATAGTGCTTTAAAATCTGAGGGTAAAATCCTTTTACTTAATGAAATCGAAATCTCCTTGTTCTCCCCCCACCCCCCAAAAAAACCTCCTTACTCTCTTCCACAATATATCCTGTAACGTTTATTTAACAAATAAAATAAATGTTGTTTGTTAAAAACAGTGAAAAGATTATAATGTTAATTTGAAACAAAGTAAAAAGACACTTGTCTCCTCCTCCACCATCAAAAATAGTATATACAAGATGTCCCCATTTGCTTCCATAGCTCAGCAATGTCTATATAAGTCGTCGTCTGTGTTTAGACCATTTGACTTTTGAAGTATACGGGCATATACTTTCTGAGAAACATGCATGGCTTTCTGAGCTGTGTGGCTACTTAAACTGTAGAAAAAGAAAAGGAAAATCTTATTTGATTTAAGAATGGGTAAATGTTAATACTGGACTCATGAAACTTTATTTAGGAGATATATATCTATAATGAATTCAGTATACCTGTGCAAATTGTATGATGTTATAGATTAGCTATGATAATAATCAGACATTGTTATAAATTTATTTTAAGCATACTATTGTTTTTGCTTCCAAAAAACTGAACTGCAGTTCAGGAAATGCATAAAACAATGTACTATAGTGCAGTTGGCACAACTTGGCATGAATAGTCAGTACACTTTTGTTGGAGTTCATTATGACATTGTGCTTCTAATGACTTGTGACTGAGTTAGCTCATGGCTAGCAGACTGTTTTTGCTTAAGGGCATCAATTATGCTCACTGTGCCATAATAATACACAAAACAATCTTGTAAAAATTTCTCTTCTTGTGTTTCTGTAAAGGGTCACTAGTTATTTTATTCAACAACACATCACAGTGTATTTAAATTCTATCCAAATATGTCACCACTATATTCAGAGTGAATTGCCTGGAAGACATTGTCCTCTTTCTGTCCTCTAAAGAGCAAAAATTAGTATTCAAGAAAAGCTCTGTGTGAATTTTGAAAACATTTCTGCTTCATATTTTCAACTGCTCTTTTATAAGACTTGTGAAATTATATAGCATGTCCAAAATATGAGAGAAAATCCCAGCACATTAGGTTTCCATCAGATACTAAAGGCCAGATTTGAACAGGTATTTAGAGACCTAAAGATGCAAATAGGTACCTAGTGCGATTTTTCAATAGCACGTAGGTGCCTAACTTCCATTGTGTTAAACTTTTAAAAAGTATTAGGAAGCAGGAGGGCTCAGTGTTCAAAAATGTATCCAAAACACAACTTTTAGCTGGAGTCTTGAACTGCATCTTTACATGAAAATAGTAATTTAAAATAAATTTGCAACCTCACTTATGTGCCTAGCTGAACCTCTGAGGTACTGATTTGATTTGCACAAAGAAAATAATCAAAGAAAATTTGACCAAATAACCAAAGAGAATTTGTAGCAATTGAAAACTTACTTCCCTTGATATTGGCATGCTCCTCAGTGACTATTCATGGATCAAGTCCATTCGGTGAGGATTTGCAGCAAATATGAGATCTTTCCCAAACATCACAGCAGATGGAGCCGACTTTTCTACTGCAGTATGCTTGCTCTGCTGCAAGACAGCCAAGTAACTTGACCTTTCTTGCTTTATTCCCCAGTACATTTTTCTGTCTTTTGATTTGTTTCAATAATAGAGTTTCTGGGTTTTGTAACTTTTCCCAACCTTTGAATTTCTTTAACCTATAATCCCACTAAAATTCAGCCACCGCATAATTTATTCTATCAGATCTTTCTAGTGATGTTACAAGTACAGATATTATGAAAAATGTGTAATAGTACTGGAACTTTGACTCAGGATGTTTGTAGTTCTTTGGTACATAAGGTCCTCAAAACCTAAGGAAAGCCTAGAATCCAAAGGCAGCTCTCAGGAAGTGGTATTATGCTCTTCATTCCCCTCATACATCTCTTCTGCAAATAATAAAGAATTGGGAAGGTGCAAGAGTGTAGATTACCAATCATGCCATTTGTATTCGCACTGATGCAGCTAATCGTTGAGTCCTCTGGTGCCCTTGGTACAATCAATCTTCATCTCAGAAGTCTGAGGTAGAAGGCATTTTTCATGTTTCTTAGGGCTGGTCTACAGTAGGGTTGGTTGTTGACCTAAGATACGCAGCTTCAGCTACTTGAATAATGTAGCTGAAGTCAGCACATTTTAGGCTGACTTACCTGTCCTCCTGATGGCGGCAGCGGTCGACAGTGGACTCCCCCGTCAACTCCAGCTTGCGCCTCTCGGTGAGCTGGAGTTCCGGAGTTGATGGGAGTGCCTTTGGCGATCGATTTTATCACGTCTTGTCTAGACACGATAAATCAATCGCCAAAAAATCTATCACTACCCGCCGATCCGGTGGGTAGTGAAGACATACCCTTAGAAGTCTTAACATGTAAGTACTCAACGGTTGAGAAACTGGTGGACATACAGTGTATTTTAATATTCCAGCATCTTGTGCCTTTCTTCATAATTCAGCCCATCACTACGGCAGACCCAGAGATGTGCCATCAAGACTTTCCTTTCCAGGGAAGGTATTAAGACTGATCAGTTCTTTATGTGTAAAGGCCCAATCCATCTCCCACTGAAGTAACAGAAGTCTCTGTATTGCTTTCAAAAGGAAGTTGGCCTAGGCCCTTAATCTTCTGCAAAGCAAAGTAGTAAATTTCTAAAGAGTGGTCTTACGGATGGTGCTGATGGAAGGAAAGGAAATGATGCACTTCAAAGGGTGTCTATGCTTCATGCTGGAGGTGGGGGTGTGATTCCTAGCTTGAGAAGACATATTCAAGAGCTAGCCCTCATAAAGCTAGCATGCCAAAAATAGAATGTAGCTGCAGGAACACAAGCAGCCAGAAAGGCTAGCTGCTTTGCATCCACATCTAGCATCTCTGATACACACTCGAAGTCTGCTCCCTTTTGCTATTTGTACTGCTACAACAGTATTCTATTTTTTAGTGTGCTAGTTTGACAAGAGCTAGCTCTTGAGTATATCTTCTCAAACTGGGAATCGCACCCCCAGCTCAAAGTGTAGACATACCCTATAAGGAGCCTGATGCATCACTGGATTTTCGCTTTACATTAATATGTTGGGAGCTCAGACTTTGAATATACAAAGATGAGAAAATCTAGGTGTTTTTATGAAGTTCTCATATTCTAAGATTTCCATAACTTGGTACCTATAAAAAAGGTATAATCTAATAAAACAGCTCATGGGTGTAAGTGCTATAATTGCTCTACATTTCAGTGCATAGATCTTTTTGTTTGGAAATACTCTCTTAATACAGGAGGATTTTCATGTTGGTGTAACTGCAATAAGGGGATCTTTCTCCTGGTGACTCAGTTCCTGAACCTTTTTATTTTCTGAATGTAAAAGACTACTATAGTAGGTGGCTAGCCATTTTTGATGACCATATCTTTCCTACTACTTCACTTTCTTTTCTCCAGTTTAGCTGACAATGCCAGCAAACTGTATACTTACCACTATATGTAGGGCCCTACGAAATTCACGGTCCATTTTGGTCAATTTCACAGTCATAGGATTTTAAAAATATTAAATTTAATAATTACGGCCATTTCAATCTGAAAATTCCTGGTGGTGTAATTGTAAGGATCTGGACCCAAAAAGGAGTTTGGGGAGGGGGGATGCGCGTTATTGCTACCCTTACTTCTTTGCTGCTGCTGGCAATGGCTCTGCCTTCAGAGCTAGGCTCCCGTGGCTAGCAGCTACTGCCCTCCAGCTGCCCAGTTCTGAAGAGAGCACTGCCACTAGCAACAGTGCAGAACTAAGGGTGACATGGTATGATATTGCTGCTGATGGAGTGCTGCTTTCAGAGCTGGATGCCCAGCCAATGGCTGCCGCTCTCCAGCTGACCAGCTCTGAAGGAAGTGAAGTAAGGGTGGCAATTCCACTACACTCTCTAAAATAATCTTGCAACCCTTCTGCAACTCTCTTTTGGGTCAGGACACCCAATTGGAGAAATGCTAGTTTTCCCCTGTGAAATCTGTACAGTATACGGTAAAAGCACACACAGACCAGATTTCATGGAGTGTTGTTCATGGCCGTGAATTTGGTAGGGCCCTAACTATATATCTTATAATTTTGTGAGAAACCTATAAACAGACAAAACAGAATGCCAAGAATGGTCTGCCTAAATCATGATTTAACAGGATTTGCTTAAGCCTGTCATCTGCTACTTGGTGATACAAGAACTAACGTAAAGCTCTGTATGAGAGTAAGTCCTAGTATGCAGTTAAAGATTTTTAAAATCCTTTTTTTTGGTTTGTTTTATGTCTGATAAGACTTCTTGATCAGGAAATTTAATGGCTTTAAAGGTTCACTGTAAACTAACAAGACCCTTTTTTATTTTTAGTTCATTGACCTAATGAGTTGTATAAATTATGTATGTCTTTAATTCACATTGCATAATCAGATGTACATATTAATCTCTTAAAAATAATTCTCTATAAAGAACAAATTTACTTTTTAATATTATAACATATGGCATTTAATGTAGTCAGATATTTTTTGAATTTGTAGTCTTATTTTGAAGTATAAATCTTGTACTAATACCATTCCTGATCGCTCAGTCCAGTTGTGAATAAAGATTTTTACAGGAAAAAACGTAGAAAATGTTAATGGAGTAGAAGAACAGTATTGTAAAACAGTAATTCCTTCTTCTTGATTTTCATTGCTATTACACTGAGAAGACTAGAATTATATGGTATTAGGAATTTGTAAACACTTGACATTTTTACTGATAAAAATACATATCAGTATGTAATGATCAGGGAAAATTTGAGCCTATGTACAAAGTTCATTACTCACTCTTGCTATCTTTAAATGCTCAGACACTATGGTGAGCATGCTGTTGAGAAATGATACCATGATACTGAGAGAATTTGCTTGCCAAAATTGCTTGCTTTAGGGTTAGGCAAAAAGAGCTTTGTAAGGCTGATGTGTAAAAGTCACTCATTCTAAAGAACAGTAAATACTACAATATTTAGAACAGAATGACGATTTGGACACAGTCATTTCTTTTGAAATTAAAATAGATTTTTTTTCTCCCATAGTGCTGCTGGAGGTGAAATCTTTGACCAGTGTGTGGCTGAAAGGGAAGAAGCTTTCAAAGAAAAAGATGTTAAGCGGCTTATGAAGCAGATTTTAGAAGGAGTTTCATTTTTACACAGAAATAATGTGGTACATCTTGACTTGAAGGTAAGTGTGTATACTTTTCTCATAGAGTATGTTCACGCTGCAATAAAACACCTATGGCTGGCCCGGGTCAGCTATTTTGGGCTTGCATGAGGGTCCCAGAGCCCAAATGTCTACATTGCAGTTCTATAGCCATGCAGTCTGGGCCCTATGAGCCCAAGTCAGGTGACACAGGCCTTTGATTGCGATGTGACATACCCGTAGTTACTTGTTAATATATGCTGATTCAGTGCTATAATGCTTTACTAATGCTAAGTTATAAATAAAAACAATGTGCTTCCCAATGTGCTTTTGGGGCTACAACAGATATTGGCAATTTTGGCTTACATGATAACTTTCTGAAAGTTACAAGTGGCTATGAAATATGGACCTAAAATTGCTAATATATGTTACCCAACTAAAGAGATGAAGTTTCTGATTTACTGTTGCTAAAAACAAAGTTAAGCTTCATGCAGTGTTCCCTCACTACAGTGGAATTTAAGTATCTTTTTGTGCTATAGTAACACTGGGTGACAGTTTGTGCTTTGTGAAGTATGGGAAATATGGAAAAGGTTAAAAAATAGTTAAAAATTAATTGAATATAGCATGCTGTAACTGCACTTAAAATAAATTTACCAGTCCAGTATTAAGTGCTTACAAAGGGCTGTTAAGCAGTTGTACTTGGGTGCATATGGACTGATGCATTGCATTATGATACTGCATTTGACAATTTTGTATTTTAAAGAAACTTCAAAAGCTACTTATGGCAACATCTGCCAATTGTTGCCATTCATTAAGCAAAGATTGTATTATAAACTGTAGTAACTGGTGGCTAAGACTGACTTCAGGTTGAATAGTTCAACCATGTGATAAAACCTTGACTGAGATTAGGTTTCTTTGGTCAGGAAACTCATTTTTGGTTCCCATGGCAATTAGAAGCTGGTACCTTTTCTGCATAGATAGTATCATTTTGCATTACTAAATACCAGGGGTGGGCAAACTATGACCCGCGGGCCACATCCGACCTGTGGGACCGTCCAGCCCAGCCCCTGAGCTCCCGTCCCCTCCCCTGCTGTTCTTCCTCCCCCACAGCTGCGTGCTCCTACAGGGCAGCCCAGCAGTACGTCTAGCTCCATCCAGGCTGCTGCTTTAAGTGGCATGATAAGGGGGCGGGAAGCAGGGAAGTTGGATAAGGGACAGGGGGAGGTTGGATGCAGGGAGGTCCTGGGGGGGCAGTCAGGGTACTGGAGGTTGAATAGGGCATGCGAGTCCTGAGATCTGTCAGGGAGCAGGGGTGTGGATAGGGATCAGGGCAGTTGGGACAGGGAGCAGGGGGGCTTAGGAGATAGGGTGTGGGGGGGGGGGTTAGGGGCAGAGGGCATCTCTGGAGGGGGCAGTCAGGGGACAAGGAGCAGGGGGGGTTGGATGTGTTTGGGATTCTGAGGGGGGCAGTCAGTGGGTGGGAAGTGGGAGGGGGTCAGAGGTGGGGTGGGGCCAGGCGGTTTGGGGAGGTACCGCCTTCCCTACCCGGCCCTCCATACAATTTTGCAACCCCGATGTGGCCCCCCTTGTTATATACAGTTTGTGCTACCTGTTCATAAGACTGTTCCACCACCTCCCTAAAAAATCCATTACAGAGCTTCACCACCCTCCTAGTGAAACAGGGACTGAGGTGAGGCTGACTGGTCTGTAGTTCCTCGGATTCTCCTTCCCTTTTCTAAAGATGGGCACTATATTTGCCTTTTTCCAATCATCTGCGACCTCTCCTGATCACCACAAGTTTTCAAAGATAATCAGACAACTCCCTCAGCACCCTTGGATGCATTAGATACACAAGTCCATGGGGCTGTATGTCCAGCTTTTCTAAATAGCTCTTAACCTGTTCTTTTACCACTGAGGGCTACTCACTTCCTCCCCATACTGTGTTCCCAGTGCAACAGTCTGGGAGCTGACCTTGTCTGTGAAGATCGAGACAAAAAAACATTGAGTACTTCAGCTTTTTCCACGTCATCTGTCACTAGGTTGCCTCCCCCATTCAGTAAAAGTCCCACACTTTCCCTGACTACCTTCTTGTTGCTAACAAACCTATAGAAACCCTTCTTGTTACACTTCACATCTCTCGCTAGCTGCAATCCAATTGTGCTTTGGCTTTCCTGATTACATCCCTGCATGCTTGAGCAATATTTTTATATTCCCCCCTAATCATGTGTCCAAGTTTCCACTTCTTGTAAGTTTCCTTTTTGAGTTTAAGCTCACCGAAGATTTCTCTAAGCCAAGCTGGTCGCCTGCCATATTTGCTATTCTTTCTGTACATCCAGATGATTTGTTACTGTGCCGTCAATAAGGCTTTAAAATACAGCCAGCTTTCCTGGACTCCTTTCCCCCTCATATTAGCCTCCCAGGAGATCCTGCCCATCCATTCCCTGAGGGAGTCAGTCTGCTTTTCCCAAGTCCAGGGTCTGTATTCTGCTGCTTGCCTTTCTTCCTTTTGTCAGGATCCTGAACTGGACCATCTCATGGTCACTGCTGCCTAGATTGCCACCCACTTCTACTTCCCCTACCAATTCTTCACTGTTTGTGAGCAGCAGATCAAGAGGAGAATGGCCCCTAGTTGGTTCCTCCAGCACTTTCACCAGGAAGTTGTCCCTAACACTTTCCAAAAATCCACTTTCCTGGATTTTCTGTGCACTGCTGTGTTGCTCTCCCAGCAGATGTCAGAGTGATTGAAGTCCCTGATGAGAACCAGAGCCTGTGATCTGGAAACTTCTGTTAGTTGTCCGAAGAAAGCCTTGTCTATCTCATCCTCCTAACATTTTTCCACCATGATCATACCACCATACAGAACTGGCCTGAAGATTTTGGAGAGGGTTAATGTGCAGATTCTAGACCCACCAGCGGTTGGTTGGTTGGCTGATGCTTGCTTCACTCTTTCTCCCCACAACCTTCCCAATTCCAGAAATATAGGAACCTGTGACTGTGTGGATTTTGTAGGATCCAAAGATCAACTACCTGTGGACTGTGAATAATGTGTGATCTTTTGGAAATATCAGTGACAAACATAAAGAGAAAAACCTATGAAAATGAGTATTCCTGACATACTTAGGTCATCAAAATCCTGAATCTCAAAAGTCTTGGTCTTCATGGTCCCCTAAGACTGACTCTGGTAGTACTCGTAATATTTTACCGAGGAACTTTTTTAATGATTTAAAAACATAATTTTGAAGGAATTCATTACTACAGGAGAAATACTAGTTTATCCAAGGTTAGCATTTGACTTACACGTTTATTCTTAAAGTAAAGAGTCCGAGTGTCTGAAAAATAAGTGTTTTGTTTAAAACTCTGTTCTTGTAGATAGTAACAACTTGAAATGTTCTAAAATAAAATGTTTTTTAATTCTAATGTCAAAAGGAGAATTGAGGTCAGTGACAATCGATGAAATTGCTATGTCTCAAAACAGACTGTCCAAAATAACTAACATGCTTTTTTATATCTTTAGAGTTAAAGACATTGAAATAAAAAATGGCATTTTATGCCAATGTCTTCTAATAAATTAAAGCTCCACAGTAACAAAAGCAAATACATGATGGCAAAACTATTGATGGAGTCTCCATATACAGATGGTGTTAAACTGTAGATACTAGTGTATTTTCATAAGTATCCTAGTCTGAGAATGGCAGATGTTTGATTTCTCAGCCATACAGATGCATCCTACTGTTGAAATCTTTTTTTTTTCCAGTGTAAGTCCTTGATTAATGGAGTCTTTATTTTAAAAAAAACAAAAAAGGCAGTAAATTTTTTTTTTATGTACTAGAAAATGCATCATCTTTTTGTGCTCGAAACAACACTGCACTCCTACAATATTATAGTCAAGTATAAGTTTGAGTGCTTAAAAAGCCTGGTCAGTTGTTTGATTCTTTTTGTTTTTCAGCCCCAGAATATTCTGCTAACTAGTGAATCTCCTTTGGGGGACATTAAGATAGTTGATTTTGGCCTTTCCAGAATACTGAAAAGCAGTGAAGAGCTAAGAGAAATTATGGGAACTCCTGAATATGTGGGTAAGTACTGCAGAACTTCAGAGTTGCAAACACCAGAGTTACAAACTTACCAGACAGTCACACACCTCATTTGGAACTGGAAGTACACAATCAAGCAGCAGCAGAGACAGGACAAAAAAACCCAAATACAGTAGAGTAACTGTGTTAAATGTAAAATACTTAAAAAAAAAAAAAAAAAAAAAAAAAGCAAACTTTCTATGCTTCTTTCATTTAAATTAAGATAGTTAAAAGCAGCATTTCTCTTCTGCATAGTAAAGCTTCAAAGCTCTATTAAGTCAATGTTCAGTGTAAACTTTTGAAAGAACAACCATAATGTTTTCTTCAGAGTTACAAATGAACTCCATTCCTAAGCTGTTCATAGTTCTGAGCTGCTTCTTTGGATTTGGATATTGTGTGGAAGTAATATTTACAAAAATGTCTAAAATTGAAGGTTTTTCCTATCACAATCATATAAATTACTCTGTAACAATACAAAAGATGGATGCCTTTACTATTTATATGGATCCAAATGCTAGAAGATAAAATGTTTCTGTATGGCATCATTAGACATTAAGAAAAGTCCAGTATAAATACAGGACCATAAGAAAAATATTAAAACATTAAATTATAGCTTTAAAATGAAATCACTGGAGCCACTAACATCCTTGCCCTTATAGTTTTTAAATGCTAACTTGAACATATTTGGAAATAACTTATGTTCTGTGAGTGAAAGATACTTTTGTCTACTTTGTATGCAATCTATAATATGAGTAGGTCCTGAGTTTTCTGCAGTGCTGTGGAAATGGGGGAACAATTGAAATCTGGCAGTAGAACGACTATCCTTCTGGGGAAATGGCTTTTCTGCCATGTTCAATAGTGGGATCCGCACTACTATCGGTAGCACGCTCATTAATGCTCTATTAACTGATCCTGGGCCTAAGTGGTGGAACCACAATGTGGACTTTTAGAGCTGATCACTCACCACACAGCTGAGTGCTTGCCAAACTGATATGATAGGAGATAGCTTTGTAAAAGTCTTCCCTTTCCACAGGAGTGGAGCTAGCAAGGACCACTCACATTCTGAATCATTTTAGTTGCTAGTAGGAAAGATTAGCCAATCTTAAGTATGCAGAATAAAAAAAAAGTAAAAATCAAATTATAGTAATCTGTTATAGATATTTACATTTAATTTGGTCCAGATTTTCTTTCAAATGTTTCTTGTCATATTCCAGATTATGCAAGATGGGTTGCATTGTTAAGTCTTGGAAATTGCCTAGTTTTGCACTGTAATACTGGCTTGTAAATATAGAAATCTATTATTTGTTCAAAATAGAACTTATCTTTATGCTTTTTTTCATAATAGCGCCTGAAATTCTGAGTTACGATCCAATCAGCACAGCAACAGATATGTGGTAAGTGTAGCTTTTAGTATTTACAACTTTTACAAAATTGAATTTAAAACGTCTTTTTACTTTTTTCGTTCTATTTATTTTTTTTATGTATTTATTTAGGAGCATTGGAGTGCTAGCATATGTCATGCTAACAGGGATATCACCTTTCTTGGGAGATGATAAACAAGAAACATTCTTAAATATAGCACAAGTGAACATAAATTATTCCGAGGAAGATTTTGACCTTATATCAGAGTCTGCTGTGGATTTCATCAAAACCCTTCTGGTTAAGAAACCTGAGTAAGTTCAGTAAACAGTCTGTTCCAGAGACTAAATGAGTTCTAAATTTTGCTACCAACTAAAGCATTGTCCGAGTCATTCATAGACTAGAGAGAGTGTAAATGAAGACCTGCAGTAGAACATTGTTAATTTGCACTTCATTGTGTATAACTGCATTTTATGTCTACAAAAAGGCACATTTCCCATTTCTCATAAATTGCTGCTACTACAATTTATGTAGCGTATTTTGCTAAGATTTAATTATTTTTTACAGAATACGCTACATAAATTGTAGTAACAGCAATTTAAGTAATTAAAACTGAACTATACTTATCAAAAACTAAATGAATGAAGTAAAATGTGTGGTGTAGTATCTTTGCTCTTTTGTATTTGTTCACTGACTACCATTGCAAAATTAGTGAGTTTGCAGTTAACTTCCAAGTTTATGTAGATTAGTGATGTTTTACTGTCTTTTGGTGAGCTGACTGGTAGTAAAATATATTTTTACTTGTGAACTGAGCAGATTTGACCTGGTTGCCATAGGAAGGCAAATATGAAGCCCCACAGTGCTGCTTTTGTTCTGAAAAGTATCTGTAGCACTTTATTTATTCCTCCCTTTGACTCAGCAACTATCTGCATCGTTCCATCGGAAAAACAGCAGCAAGCAACATCAAAGATGCAAGTATTTCACAGCTAGGTATAAATCACATCAATTGTTGTGTATAATTAGACTGCTGCTCTAAATTTTAGATTTCATAGGATTTATATAGAAAAAAAATAAATTAGAAGATTTAAAACCCTCAGCTATTTTACTGGGCAAGTGTTGCTCCAGATTTTTTTTCTTTACAATCGATGGATATTAGCAGTTTTGTTAATCAGTTGCATAGTTGATCTGTCAGTACTATTTAATGCAAAGTCATATCCCTAGAAAAAGCTTCTTAAGCTTTCTAGTTCTTATCCAAGGTCTTGAGGTTAGTGTTCCTCTTTTGACACTCCTCCTGACATTCATTCTAATGAGCCTTCTTTTCTCCATAGGGAACGGGCAACAGCTGAAGAATGTCTGCAACACCCATGGCTAGCACGAAGTGATATTCCAGACCCTAAGTGCAGCATTAAGAGTACAGCAGATGAGGTAAATACTGTCATCCAAAAAGATGGAGATTGTGCCTCTGAAAATTCTACAGATGCTGAGAAAACTGAAGAAGAGGAATCAATAGTGACAGAGGAACTAATTGTAGTGGCTTCATATACACTGGGACAATGTAGGCAGTCAGAAAAAGAAAAAATTACCGAGCAAAAAGCCATTTCCAAACGGTTTAAATTTGAAGAACCATTGTTGCAAGAAATACCAGGAGAATTCATTTACTGAAGTGTATGGGACTTTGTAGCTGTAACTTAAAGGGAATCATTCCTACAAAAAAGAAAGTTCATGTCCAAGTGAATCTTGCACTGATGTGCAACAAAGTTTCTAGGTAAAAAGGAAAACGTTGATAAAAGGCAGCTAAGAAAACTGTGCCAAATTTAACTTCATCGGATGCTTAAACAAGATTTCCAAGATGGCTGACAGGAGTGCAACAGTAATAATGGTTTACTTTCTGTTAGGGAAGGTGGGGAGTTTATACTATTCTTGATATTTGATTTATTCAAACTTTGTCTTCAGATAGAGAATACTTACTAGCTGTTCATGTTCTGGAGAAACTAATGTTATGAGGAGTTTCATCAATGACAAAAGTAATGGCAGAGCATTAGATGTAAATACAGAGGGACAGATTTGCTTCTGACATTCCTTTTTTTACATTGATATAACCCAGTGATTTCAGTGGCTAACTTCTGATTAAGAATGATGGGAGAAGAGTCAAGCCAACTGAATCTGCACTCAATTTAAAAAAAAAAAAAAAAAAAAAAATCTGAATTTTGGAGTCCTTCTGGAAGAGTCATTTTTGTGACGACTTCTCATTCCTCTAATTGCCATCTGTGGAGGAGAGTGAGTCCGTAGACTCAGTTGCATGACCCCTTTCCGTTTACCCATCAACTGAGGAAGGAACTCCCCATTACCTGAATAGAATAAATTGAGGTCTGGGAAGCACGTATCCTTCATATACAGAGTAAGGTAGTATATCTATGACTGGACAAAGAGTAGGATTGGGCAGCTATATAGATGTGACACAGTTGTCAGTGAGGATGGTCCCTCTTTAGGATACTTGAAGGACCCAACTGGGCAACGAACTTCTGCCAGGTTCAGTGACCTACAGATGCCAGGACCTCAGATTGAGCACTTAGTTATCTGAGATGTTTCAATATCAATGCAATTCCAAAGTTGCATTTTTGTGTAATTGAAGTTTACTGCTATTATCTCATGTACTGTTTACCGTTCAACTATTTATTTTGTTTCCCCATGTTATTCACAATTCCTTGATAATAAATCCTTTATAAAGTTTTCTTGCTATGACATCACAAATAGGAACTCTGCGAAATTAGATGATTCTTCACTTCCACAATACTCCATTTCTTTTCCTGCTCTCATAGAATACAAGCCAGATTGTGCTCATCATTTAATTTTTTGAAACTACCAACCCGGGGTTCCCAGTATTAAGTGCTGATCTTGAAAATTCTGTCCTCACATGAGAGAGAAATGGTAGTGGTTTCATTATAAATGTTTGTGTGAGCTAGGTGTTAATATGGTTGTAATAAAGCAGGGAAGAGATGTTACAAACATATAGAAGAAAAGGGCATGAAAAGCAATGTGACAGAGCGAGAAGCTGTGTGTGTCTGTCTTTAATGTTCTGAGATGGCAGTTTATCTGATTGCTTTCAGCTGAAGCCACATCAGGAAAATTGCATCTATAAATGACTATATTCCATCATACTTAGCTTGCTTTGTCCCTGCTGAATTATAAACTGAATATTTATGTAGATAGGGCAACATCTCATTCCATGAAGACCTTTCATATAACGTACAGTAGCTGTGTACTCAAAACTGATTCAAACTGAATAACTCATTCATATTGTAACAGTCAAGTGATTGGTTTGTTTGAAGCATTTAGAGTTGTATATTTGTTACATTAAGATTACTCCTGCAAACAATACCCTTCAAGCTTTTACATCAGAGTTAAGTTTTCAAGCAAGATTTTGGACAGCTATGGAAAAACTAATAAAAAAAACAAAGTTCTAACAAAGGACAGTTACTTGTGTCTTAGCCTACATTGTAGATTTGTCTTTATAGAGTATGGAAATGACCAACAGTGATCAAATTACGGCATGTTAGTTGGTGAACTCAGTGCTGATCCCTACCAAACATTATTGCATGGATTCAGGAGTTGAAATTCTCTCTCGGTATTTTCTGTTCTTACACTTGGATCACTTGACCAAAGCAGTTGCATTGGTCAGGATATGTCAACTCTCAAAACTCACATCAAGCACAACTAAAATGACAATTTCTGACTCACAGCCATAGTATCTGGGGAAATTAACTATTTTTTTTAATACTTCCCTCAGTAACACAAACTGAGCAGTAAGAATTAGATGTTTGAATATATGCTTATACTCTAAATCTACACTGTCTAAAATAGAAGATACTGAAGAGGGAACATCTGACTGCCATGTTCAGATATCTGACTACCAACTAACAGTTTATAATTTCAGTTCATGGTATTTCATTACATAATCATTTGATTCAGGACCCTTAAAACTAGGCTGGTTAATAGCAGATTTTCAGTAATACAGGTCATGTGGGGATATTGAGCTGCATACCTTTTGTCTTATGCCTTTTAGTTTCTATTGTATGATAGTGAAACTTAAACATATTTAAACTAAATGAGTTATAATGTTTGTTACAAGGCCAGCTTTCTTTGAATTGGCTGCTTTGAGATTTCCAAATGTGCTGCATTTTTTGTTAACTTTTTGTGCCTTAAGGTGGATTTGTACAATACTTTTTAAAATCATTCTGAATTTGTATAAATTTATGTAAGTTTTAGTTTGTAAGTTATAAACAAAGCATGTTAAGTTGGTCTATATAATGGAAAAATAAAGTTTCTATTAATGTATTACTGATGGGCTGTGAGCCAATTCCACACACAGCTGAAGCTTTCATAGTTATTTACGTTCCATTATAAATATATACAGCTGTAACTGAAGTATTGCTATTTCTAAGGCATAGAAAGGATCTATTCAGTTGATTTGGTATTAATAACATGTATTAGTATGACAAGGTATACATTTGAAAAAACTAAGCACAGTTTCAGGTCTGTAAAATGGAATGGGGAATGCAGTTCCAGTCCAAAGAATGACCTTTTTTCTACAGATCAGTGCTGTGTTCTCATGCTAAGTATATCAGCAGCTTCCTAGGGGCACAGGTACCATAGCAATGCCTGGATACATTTTGTAGAATACCAACCCGTGGGCTGCCTGGAGGAATCTGGCAGAAGGTGGTGGTGGAAAACAAATAGCTTAGTTGAGTTTAAGAAATTTAGATAATGCTTAGCAATTTTAGATCTCTGGTATTAGAGGCTTGCACTGATATTCTGGCATGCTATATAGTATGTACTGTATATGCTATATAATAAACAGTAAAAGGTAATAGTGGCATAAAGAACTAGAGCATGGCTCCAGAGGAAGCACATAACAATGGTAGCTGATTTGAGAGCTATGGCTCTGTCTCCTTCTGTAATTACAGCATTTGTATAGAATTATAGTAATCAAATACAGAAAAGACCTCATTAGATACTCATCTTCTACTGGCCACTGCAAGATTGTTATACTAAATCTGACATGTTCAGGCTTTCTAAATTATTAGCTCTTGGCATACTGTCACCTTCCAACCAAGGGTCCCAACATTCTAGAAACATTAGTGAATTTTAGTTTCTTTGTAGCTCATGAGGTGTGAGCCTTGCACCCATTTTATCGATGGGGGTGAAAGAGACTGAAGTTAAGTAAATTGCCCCTTCTCTCATAAAGACACTGACAAAACTGGAAATAGAACCCACACTGCCTAACTCATAGGTGCAGGAAATAGGGGTGCTGCTGGACACCCTGGCTTGAAGTGGTTTCCATAATAGGGTTACAGTTTGGTTCAATGGCTCTCAGAACCCCCACTTTAAAAATTGTTCCAGCACCCCATCATCCCTCCCACTCTTGTATCTTAGTGTCAAGATGTTTTCCCCAGTGACTTCGCCAAGGAGGTGCCTATTAGGAGTATATACTGCATCTTTAAGAGCAGAGCGCACATGAGGAAGAACCAGCTGAGCACAGTCAAGTCAGCTTCTCCAGATATTTAACTAGGAGCACATGACTTTGTTTTATGTAACTCTGCTTTCTAATTCTCTAACTCTAAGTTCTAATAAAGACTTATTTTTAAGAGACCAGATTCTGCCTCCTACTTATGAATCCACAAAACAATTCATGGTACTAGAATGAGGACGGAGAAAAGGTCTGCAGTGAAGGAATAAAGGGGTTATCTTGGCAATGGAGTAACTAAAAGCTCCCCAAGAGTTGACCATCTCAGTGCAACAGATTCTGGAAAAGATTCAAACAGGGTTTTGACACACATGAATGCAAGCAGTTGGCTTTGGTGAGAGAGAAGATCAGCAGCATATAGTGGTCATCTTAAACCACTGCAGAACTTGAGGTAATCCATGTATTTAACAGCATGCAATTAAGTCAGGCAAAGAAAGCAAATTATGATGCAATTTTGCAGAAATATGAACAATACTGCATACCTTGAAAAGGAAACATTGTAAAAGTGTATGTTTTACTTTAGAAGACAGAAAGGAGAGTCCCTTGAAAAATTCCTAATAGAGGTGAAACTAATGAGTCAAACCTGCAACTATAGACAGCTGTATACTCACAGACTTTAAGGTCAGAAGGGACCATTAGGATCATCTAGTCTGACCTCCTGCACAATGCAAGCCACAGACTCTCACCTACCCACTCTTGTAATAAACCCCTTACTTACAAATGTAAAACTGACCTAGGGATTGAGAATTTTTGTAATTATTACTCTGTTAGTGTCTGCTAAGCCTAGAAATATTTAGCTACCATATTTAGGACCATTATTTCAGAACTGTACTCAATTACAAAAATCCCTGAACGGTAGGGTGTAATTCACTGGAAAAAGTCAAGTTCAAAACATTAAGTGTTAAATGCATTGTATGCACAATTCACTACGACATGTCAGTCTATAACATAATAGATATCAGACCTAAACTCCACCTAGTTTAGTATCCTGTCTCCAACAGCTGCCCATAGCAGATGCTTCAGAAAAAGCTATCACCTAAATGAGTGATAATTTGCCCTCTATTTTAGCTCGAATTCTGATCGCTAATAGTGAGATTGGTTTAAACCCTGAGGTTTAATTGACTTTCCAGAATTTGTTAGCAGTAATAATCCTACTCACATACAATATATACGGCTATCCCTTTTTGAACCTTATTAAGTCCTTGGTCTCAGTGACCAAGTCCAACCCCAGTCCAACTCTACATCCCTTCTATCCCAAAAGCACTTACTTTTTTGTTTTGAAGTTGTCACTTTTTCATTGCATTTACTATTCCTTTGTGGTAAGACTGATGCAGCCACACACCAAAGTAACATTTTGACAACATTCTATTTCTATATGATATATAAAATTAGAGGCTACATGCTATTGAAGAGGAAAAGAAAACTATAAGGAGGTTAAATAAATTATTAGAAGAAACATTGAGGATTTTATGATAGGTAATAAACAAGATGAAGCGCCATAATCATTTACTACAGTCTACCCTAGTAAAACAGATGGGGGTAACTTTTCTTCCTTTTAAAGGAATGCTTCCCTACAGGTTTGGGAAACTGTTGGAAGTGAGTCAACTGTTTGCGATGATATGATTATAGCAATTTGCTCTTTACACCTTTGACCCTCCCATGCCCCAGTGATTTACTCCAGGAATGCTCTCTCAGCTCTCTAGCCACAACCTTTCACAAGAGACACCTGCATCCCTCTTCAGATTACAGCTCCCCCGCAATTGACTGTGCTTAACCTAGCAGATCTGACTAACATCCTGCTCCCTGATCTTTGCACATTCACGCTCGCTCTCTCTCCAAAGGCTAGGACCAGTGTATACAGCAGTTATAAGTCACCAGACAGCTTATTCAAAGCAGAGTACATTTATTTAAGACCAAAAGCACATAAAGAAAACACAAAACCATAAAAGGTTTTCAATATACCAGAAGTTGCTTTTCTTCGGGGGAGAGGTTGGCAGGTTCAAGTCCTTCCAATGCTTCAGCAGGGTTGGCCTTCCTTGGACAAAAGCTCATGTCTGTCTGTTGAATCAAAATGATTGCCCCTCTGTCAGGTTAAACTGAGCCTTTTATACCAAAAGACCTTTGGCTTCTTGGGCCTGTGGTTCCTGCTTGAATCAGGAGCTGTTTACGATGCCAGGGACCCCAGTAATTATTCACTATTTTTTATTCCTTGAGGAGCTATGGTAACTCTTTCCCATGGAGTAGAATTAGAACACAATGCCTAGCCCCTCAACAATCCATAATAATATAATACTTCCCAAAGATACTGCATGTTGACTGCAAAATCTTTCACAGTATGAACAGAACTGGGTGCAAAAGTTTTTCTTGTGTGGATTATTTTGTTGCAGTCTTCCTGACAAATAGGTTGAGTAGTTCCTTAGGGGGGAACACCTGTCTGCTTTATCAGCTAGTACTGGCACAATGTAAGAAACCCTCCTGAACTGTGAGGACCTCTATTTCATGGTTTGCTTCTGCCTGGCAAATCTCCAGTCGAAAGTGAATTGGCATACTCAATGGACCAAATGCCATGGCCTTTTTAAAACACTGCTTTGATATTTAAACAAAGTAGCTGATTCTTTTCACTCGTAATATATTAAATAGCTAAAAAAGCTGACAGATTTATAAGGAAGAAGTTGAATTTAGATTTTGAAAAACAGCCTGATTCTCTCCTTTCTGACACCCTGTGTAGTCCTTTTCACTTGTGCAAAGTGGGTGTAAACGTTGCCAGAACCACTTTGCACAGGTGACAATGACTACAGAAATGGTAAAAAGCAGAGCAGCACTTGACTCAACCTGGTGATGGCAGTTTGAGGAGGCTACGCAGAACAGAAGAACCATAACTAGCTTACTAGTGATATTAATATTGTGCCTTAGACCCAACCTGTAACTGGCACCTCACTGTTGAAACAGTAAGAGAGACAGTCCTTGTCTTGAAAAGCACAGAAGATAAAGAGCCAAGAGACAAAGGGTGGAAACCAGTAGGGTTAGCCCCATTTAACACATGGGGAGCTAAGTCAGAAATTAAGTGACTTGCTACATATCACACAGGAAGTCTGGCAAAGTTTGGAATTGAACACAGATTGCCTGTATTTCAGTCTCAGCTACAAGAATGCCCTTCCTCTTCTGGAGGTGTAGGCCTGAAAAGGCATCCATGTTATACTACTTAGCATTTATATGGAGCTATATGTGATCAAAGTACTGTATAGACATTAACTCATTACAACATTGTAGCTCACTAACCTACCTTTGGCTTATGACTGCGGACATTAATTGCCCACTTCATCTTAAATGGTCTCTCACAAGCTATGCCTTAGGCTTCACAATCTGCTCCACCTTGTATTTAGCTATGACAAGCTGATTATCTTTCCCAGACCTGAAGAGCTGTTAGCACAAAAGCTTGTCTCTCACCAACAGATGTTGGTCCAATAAAAGCTTGTACTTCACCCATCTAATGTCTCATATCCTGGGGCCAACAGGGCTACAACAACACAGCAAATATTAACTAGGCAACCATCCATGTCCTTGTGAAGCAAACAAATATGGTTCTAAATATTTTATCCCAGCAAATTATATTTACAAAGAGATAATAAATATAAATAGAATTGCTTCTAAATAAAAATCATCTTGCCCTGATCATCAGGCTGATTGTCTAGCTACCTCCCTCCTGCAAGGGTTATAAATTCTCTACTATGGAAGTTAGTAAGATCCTTCACAGCCATAAAGAAACTCCCCCCTCCCAAAGAATAAACCTCTCTTAGGAGAACTGATGGGAAAGAGAAGCCAGTATTTTGCAAGATGAGGGGTTGGTTACTTCTGAACTGTATAGGTGACAGTGGATTTTATTTACTAGATTACAATTCTGTCATCTCTAAATCCATTGTTAAAAGACTGTTTTAGCAATAAAAACTAGTCAGAGGCCAAGGACTGGATTAGGTTTGTTTAGCAATTGCCAACCCAGTATAGTTGCAGTGCAGGAATAATTTAACACAATGAAGTAGCAAACCTAGGATTTCTCCTTCAGAGTCTCTTACTTCATTGTAAGGAAAAACCAAAGAAGGGAGTGTCATGCAGTAGCCTTTACTGTGGTTATCTTGTCTTTTTATCAGCTGTTTCAAGTCTTTCCCCAGTTCTTTTGGCTTCCTTCTAATACACCTGTATCCCTCTTGACATTAGCAGCTGTGCCTAAGGGAAACCATTTGAAAGAATTAACTGATTGAGTAAGAAGTCAAGTTCCGTTCCCCTCCCCCCCCATTTTTTTTTTTTCTCCTCAGTACATGCTGGGGAGAGGAAGCTACTGCCCTGCTATGACCCTACTCTACCTCTTTCAAGATCAGCAGGTATGCAAGTTTATGTATATGGATAGATTTGCAACGGGGGAAAAGACCAAAAGTAAGGCTTTTAAATGTAATTGAGATACAGCCCAGTTTGCTTCCCCGTTGTTATACTGCAGTTACTTGCTGGTGCTTACAGTGTCTCCAATGCAATCTCCATTCCCTGCCTTTTAGAAAAATGATTTAGAGGAAATAGGGTGGGTGAAGGAATAATACTTAAGGCATGGACTGCTGCCAGCCCATAAATGAATATACATATGTTCATTTATCAGACAAGATGAAGAGGGACCATTCAAATTAAAGAGGAGCATTATTAGAATCTTAAAGGGAAACCAAAAGGAACTTAGTTTCTAGGAATCCAGATTCCCTAAAGCAAACTAAGGTGGTAAAAATTCCTTGTTTGTCCTCAAACACAGTGTGAGGGCCCTTTCTCCAGGATCCTGGATCACTGAGGATGGGACCCAGGCATCGGGGTGCTAACCTGTTCTGATCCAAGAACAAATAATGGCTCTCCCTCGAGAAGCTACAGCTGGAACATAGTGTACATCTTGTCACCTTCTTTAAACAGATAATTTAAAGGAGATGGGGTGATCAAGTGAAGATCTAAAGTACTTAAGCCTGGGATTTTCAAAGGGGCCTACGAAGTTAATTGACTACCTCTCAGTGATTTAACTTCCTAAGGCTCCTCTTGAAAATTCCAGTGAATGAGCAGAGACTGGTGATAGGAATGAGTGGAACTGTTCTGTGTATAAGTACAGGGTATAACATGAAGTTACACATAGAAACAGAGAGGAACAGTGTAGAATGAGGTTCAGACTGGAGTTTGGTTTCCTAAACCATTTCATTCTAAGAAGACTTCAGTACCCGTTGTATCTGTGGCTATGAAAGGGTTAACTGACAGAATGAGAGGCTGGCTCAACTGTTTCAATACATCTCTACCCCAATAGAACGCGGTAAAGGAGCGCTCTGGGGGGCGTGACTGTGTGCTCCTCTATCTCAGTATAATGCAGTTTCACCTATACTGTGGTACGATTTTCTGGCCCCTGAGGACCACGTTCTATAGAGGTAGAGGTGTATTTACATTCTCACATAGTCTAAACTCTGAAGAACTAAGAGGGACTGTTTTGACTCATTCACTATCACCACTAGTCCTACTGCATGTCTCAGAAGTGCCTATCTTTTCTTTCCTTCTATTCCTGCACTCTCAGGTATAGAGGCTATCCATCAGTTTCTGCCATTTATCTTGGTCTTGTGCTGATCTGCTCAGGCTTCTGAGAGTCATGCTGATGAATTTAGCTTCTTTCTCTACTGTTTTACGTAATGTTTCTCTAGGTTCTCTCTTTTGCTAGCTGGCAGCCATGTTATTACTTAATGTAGAAGTCAAGCTGATGGTATCCTTAAAGCATGTTCTAAATATGGCCATCCTTTTGCCATGTTTAGGTTGGTGTGCTCTGCTTAGAATTTCTGATGTTGTAATAAACTCTAATAGATTCTGGACATCTTCTGTAGGCATTTACTTTGGAATAAGTTGAACTTTTTATCAATTGCTGTTGTAGATTTCCATGTCTCTGCTCCACAGAGCAGAACGGACCTGAAACCAGTGTTAAAAAAAATGTATTTTTGTATTGGTGCTGATCATACTACTTTCATAAACTTGATAAGATTTTGAAACATTGTTTGCTGCATTTGATATTCGTTGACACCATTCTAGATGCCAGCCACTATCACTGCACATCTCGCCTCCCAGATAAGTAAAATGACTGACTTCTGGTGGTTCTCAGTCTACTTTAATGGTGGTTTTTGAAACATTGATAGCCATATATTTTGCCTGTAGTCTGCCTTATTTACTAAATGGGCTATAGGAGTGCAAATATTTTTTTAAAACTGCACGTCATATTTTATTTTTAGTAAATCATATAATAGTGATTTCTCTCTCCAACCTAAGTCTTGTCTTTCCTTGTAAAGATAGTTCAGTGAAGGTTTGGCCACTGACTTATATCACCTAAAAAGGGAAAACCACCTATTATTTTGTTATCTGAAAATCCAGCTAGACACCTAGACTTAGAAAACAAATCAGCTGTCCTGATTTGGGGTTCATAATCATAAAGAAATGTAATTTACTGGCAAGAGTCCTGTTTCTAAAAAACAAAACAAAGCAGCTCATACAAGATATAACAAGGTGATACTCTGGAACAGTAACAGTATTGTAAAATCTTTATTTTGGATTTCTACCATACACACAAATAAAGAATGAAATTAACAATACCAACACTGAGCTCAGTGCTAGAGAAATAACTGGATTGTAAGATTGTCCACTTAACAGAAATTGTCCATTTGTGACAATACTGAATGCACACAGTAATATGCAACCAATCAATAGATCCTCAAGTGAAAGGATGTGCAGAGCAGCTGTCTTTGTTTTTCACTCCTCCTGTGTGCTGGTGCTCTCCACACACAAATGGTACACGAGAATATTCTGACCATCCCTGAGTTGCAAGGTGACATCCTGGAGACGCCAGCTGATACAAACCAAAAGACCATTTGACTTTAATTGGCCAACTTCACACTGCGGTGACGTCAAGTATAAAAACACGAGGCAGCAAGAGCCAAATCATTTAGAGTAATTAAATGTGCTTAAAAAGGGTTTGCGGATTCCAACCTCTAAAAGACACTTTCCTTGATGGCTAAATAGACCAAGAAACTTTATATCATGGTTCTGCAACACCAATAAAATCCTGACAAGATATTTTTTTTAAATAACTTCACCTGTCTTTTTCCTTTTACAATCAGCCACTTCTGCCTCTCAAGACTGCAGTTGGGTTGTCCTTTGCTAATCTCTGGTATTGGATCTAGATCACACTGTTAACAATTATCCTAGTTAGGGAGGCTTTGACATCACATTGTTACTGAATGCGATTGTTGATACAAATATAGAAGCCCCTAGGAGCAGGGGCAGATTTATCATGAACCACACAGTGCTGTGGTATGGGCCCCGCCCCCAACAACCGGGGGCCCAAGGGCCGGGCACTCGGGCTGCTCAGCACTGGCACACGCCCTGTGAGGGGGGCTGCTCCACGGGTAGAAGCTGTGAGGAGCATGAAAGCGGGGAGGGCGGCCTCAGGGGGAGCAGGCAGGAGGTGTGGGTGGCGGGAGCGAACGCGGGCCGGAAGACTCAGGAGGAGCAAAGGGCAGCCGTGCAGCTGGCCAGAGAGAAGTGGCACTTTGAAGGGGAAACAGCTGTTTCTCTCCAGCTGCGTGGCTGCCCCTGCTCCTCCTAAATCCTCCAGCCTGCGCTCGCAGGGCTGGATTTAGAACAGGGACGGGGCTTTAAGGGCCGCAGCCAGGGTTCCGGGGCCCACTTAGCCCTGGCTGCAGCCCCTAAAGCCCTTGTGTTCCGGCTCTGCCTGATGGGGGAGGCGACTCCAAGAATTGCGGCCGACAGTAGAGAGAAAGACAGCTGCACTTTTGGGATACGCAAAGGTGCGCCCTCTGCTCTTCAAAGTTCTACTCCAAGCCTGTTTTCTGAGAGGACTATTGGTGTTAATCCGCCAGCCACAAATAACTTTTTCTCCTTCTTCAAGCAGATGTCTCTATGGGCGCTCACTTGGTGCAGGTGCATGGACATGGCTTTGCATTCTCCAGCTGGGTGGAAACT
Source organism: Dermatemys mawii (assembly GCA_007922305.1). NCBI lineage: Eukaryota > Metazoa > Chordata > Testudines > Dermatemydidae > Dermatemys > Dermatemys mawii. Next base: position 18,534,085 of record ML677371.1, on the reverse strand, counting down.
CGGGCCTCCATTGGCCTAACTGTGGCCCATTGAAGTAGCAGGGCTGGCCAGAAAACAAGAATTCCATTTTGTGAAAAATGTGAGGTTTCAGAATTTGTTTCCATTCCAGGACAGAACAAAAAGACTTTTCATCCCACATGGGTGCTCCTGGCTATTCTGAGTTTTTTTCCTCTTTCAGTCAAAATTTTGAATTGGGCAGATTAGGGACTTGAACCTGGGTCTTCCACATCCATGCAAGCACCCTAACCATTGGGCCACTTGCTATAGGGGATTGTTCACTTTCTCGGGCTTTGATCAGAAATTCCGTCCTAGAGCTGAGAAACCTTTCTAACGAAAACTAGGATCACAGTAAACTAGGTAAACCAATAACGTTTCTGCAAACAGTTTTGGTTTCAATCCAGCAGCATTTTCTGAAAAAACATTCTGCCAAAGTTCCTGAGCAGCTCTATTCAGCAATAGCCATTAACTTAAGGGAGAGCAATGTCAGACCAATGCTGACCACTTTTCAAAATCCCACACGTACCGTAACATAACTAGGTTGCTGCATCTTTGTATCTTTAGACACTTTGGAGCCTAGGTCTCTTTTTTAAAATGTGATCTAAGCTCTTAACTGTCATTTTTTAAAAAATAGGACTTAGGAATCTAAGTCACCTTTGCAAAGTTGACCTTTGGTGTCTTGTCATTGCTGTTTCTCTTTCTAGATTCTAGTCTGCACATTATCAAGAACAACATCGGGTAACTCAAGTATAATATAGCTATTCCCAGCAATGGCTTAGACTGTTCTATTTGATGGAGCAGATGAGACCTGTGTTTGAATCACTGTGATTTGGCTCAAGGACACATTCATGTCTCATTCATTACAAAATGGAACTGTCTCAGGAACAAATCATATGGGCCAAGAAAATGACAGCAAAAGGAGCGCAAATGTGGCCAAATACTTGAGTGATCAAGATTTACTGGCACGAATGTTTCTGGGAACTATATTTTAAGTTTGCACATGGGTATGTTTGGAGAGTGAATTTGAAATGTGTCTATCTTAGATGTCTGTTGCCATGATGAACAGTTAGTGTATGGCAAACTGGAGTGTAAATGTCTGGTGCAGCAGCATGCCACATGCTGTCTGGGTGGACTCTGCTACTGTGCACTAGGAGTTCCCTAGATCCCTAGATCAAAGTGCAGAATCAGGGTCCACGTGGACAGTTAATGCACTGTAGACTTACACCCTAGCTTGTTGCACACTCTTTGTCTAGATAAGCTCTTAGGTACTTATATGGCCCCCATCCCTTAGTATCTGATACGCAAGCACTATTATCCTCTTTTTACAGATGGGGAACTGAGGCACACAGGGACTAAGTGACGTACTCAAGGTCATGTGTAGGTCTGTGGCAGAGAGGAGGTCTCCCAAGGGCTAGGCTACTACTATAACCACTGCATTTTAAATTTGGTTTCCACAAGAATTTTCAGCTACTCTTGGTAAGTCTGTTCTAATCATGTAACAGCTGCACCCGGCAATATGGGATTGTCTCTAAGCAAAACTGCTTTGGTTTTGGAGATCTAACCCACAAGACAAAGGGAAAACTGAACTAACAAATGTTTTCTACTGACTTTCAAGAACAAACAAATGCGGAAACTGTAGATTGGTCAGAAATGCTTCAATCTGCAACAGAGATCAGACTTGCTGAATAAATTATATTCTCGGTTCTGGAAATCTGTTTGGCCTTGAGAAAAAGGGGGTTGGGGTTAATACTGAAAGTCCCTCATCCATAACATAAATTAGCATATTGGACTAGAAGGAAATTTCCATTTCAGCTTGTCTTGGAACTAAGAGAGACCATACTAGCCAGGCACTTGAAGAAAATGACACAATCCTTAGCTCTCCTCATTGGGTACGTCTGTGCTGCCCCTGGAATGGAGCCTCCCAGCCCTGCGAAACATATTCCCTGTAGCAGGCTCAAGCTACAGCGCTAAAAGTAGCACAGTGGACATTGCCCTTTGGGTGGCAGCTCTGGCTCTCAAACTCATTTGATCTTCTGGGTCTGAGCTCAGGTGGGCGAGCTCGCGTCTCCACAGTGCCCACAGGGCTGTTTTTAGCGCACTCACTTGAGCTTCATTAGCACAAGTCTGTTTACCAGTGCTGAAAGGCAGTGTAGACATAGAAGATATCACAGGCCTGTTAAAATAACTACAGACAATCAGTGTTAAACCTGGTGCCCAACTATCTTAGCATTTTCTTTGTGTGTGAGGGGGAGAAAAAGGTGGTAAATTAGACTCTGGGCCAATTATGCACTCCAGTATACTGGGTTACAGTTAACGGAAGACAGTTTTCAGCACAAAGTTCTCGGTCTAATGTCCTCATACTTTTGTGTTCTTTGGATAAGAAATGTAAATTATTGTCACTTCCATAATGACAGCATATGAACACAATATTTCACAAGCTTGTCAAAGGCAGATTTCTTTCTTATTTCCACAATCTCAGCCATTTTGATGACTATACACCAAAAATCTGGCCCGGCTACCCCAGATTCTCTCTTACCTCAAACACTCCACAGAGTACCCTTTTATTCATACTCACCAGTTAAGGGTGAGGTCTCTTATTGAATTGGTATGGAGATATCCAGCTGATTTTGTTCCAGATACTGGTATCTTTAACTGCAGATATAAAAGTTAGTTGAACACTTTCAATGACTGATGTTAGCAAAATGAATGTTTTATTCTTTCCTTAGTCAAGAAGAACAAACTGAATCACTCCCACCATTTTAACATAGATATTTCAGCTTTCCAGCACTTTAGAGAGTTTCTCTAAACTTTTTAATGGGGTGTGAGTGTATTCATTTTGTCATACACAAATCGGTGTTAAAAGAATGTTTTCTGTTATGACTCAAACCATATAAAGAAAGTCACTTATTCTCTGAAATATTTGAGCTAACACCCTCTCTTTGCAAAGCACTAGGAGATGCATGGATGACAAGCATTATATCAGAGTTTATTATAACAAATACAGGCACAAAGGCTGTGATATTAAAAGCTACAGTCTATTAAATTAATGGGAATTGGGTATTAAAACCCTGCAGCAGTTTTGAAAATTCTATCATTAAAATACCCTAACTTAAATTAGGCTACAGCTGCAGTATTGCATTTCTGCTAAAAACATTCAATCTGGCTGAAGAAAATAAATATTCTTTAGGTCTATTCTTGATAGACCATTGAAAATGGCAACTCCATGCGTTCTCAAGCAGGTCTAGCTAGTGAGAGCTGGGCATGCTCTGGAGCCCCTGGACCAAGCAAGACTCTGTGTCATGCTGTAGCAAACTACTCTGACTGATGAAGGATCATTCCCTGGTTTCATATCTCCGATGAAATAAAGCTCATCATTGCAGAAGGCACTGAGTGAAATGAGAAAGCAGTCGGTTGATCAGAGGGATGAAATGTGACTTCATACCAAGTCATTTAAATGTTTTTAAGATTCTTAAAGGTGACTTACAAAGGAAAAAAAAATGAGTCAGAGGTTGGAGGATCCCCCTTCTGATCTATATCAAGCTTGACATTTTTTGTCTAGGCTTTTTATATTGGAAATTCAGATTTTTGCCTGGAAGACTCTAAGGGCAACTAGAGAACTAGGAAATTCATAACATTACAGATATGCAAGTGAATCTTGATTTAACTGAAAGGGAAAGTGAATTTTATTCAGTCTGTTTAAAACTTGCTGCTTTTTATTTCCTTGGTTAACACCTTTAACTCAAATGCCTTCCAGCCTGCTGAAAAAAAGATATTTTTCAAAGATTCAACACCCTGTGCTCCTTTCATTAATGGTTTTGAAAGCTCTCGGGATGCAACTGAAACCTCTAGCAAAAGGAGGGAAGACCAGACTAAATACCCTTGACCTATTTTTTTTTTTTTAAGCCACTGGCTCTCTACACCAGTGGTTTTCAACCAGGGGTACACAAAGGTCTTCTAGGGGGTACATGAACTCATTTAGAGATTTGCCTAGTTTTACAACTGACTGCATAAAAAGCCCTAGTGAAGTCAGCACAAACTAAAATTTCATACAGAGAGTGACTTGTTTATACTGGTCTAGATCTTACACACTGAAATGTAAGTACGATATCTATACATTCCAGTTGATTTATTTTATAATTATATGGTAAAAATGAGAAAGTAAGCAATTTCACAGTAATAATGTGTTGTGACACTTTTGTATTTTTGTCTTGATTTTTGTAAGCAAGTAGTTTTCAGGCGAGGAGAAACTTGGAGGTACACAAGACAAAGACTTCTGAAAGGGGTACAATAGTTTGAAAAGGCTGAGAGCCACTGATCTACACTGACACAAAGCCCTAGTGCAGACACAGCATAAAAATTGACGTTTTCGGGCTGGCTTCACTCTGCTTCAAACTAGGGTAAGCTGTGCTGGTGCTAGTCATACTTGTGCAACATATCCACACCAGGACTAACGTTTTCAAAAGCTCCCTCAGTGACTTATGTACGTAAGCTACATAAAGTCAATTGGTCTTAGATGCCTAAGTGAGGTAAGTACTTCTGAAAATTGTATCCTCTGGCTTTTTAGTAGCATAGCAACTCCTGTAGCTAAAACCCCCAAGGTAGGCAGGGCCTTCAGTGAAAATAAAAAACAAGCAGGAAAAACATTATTTTGGGTGTGGATGGTGAACCCTTTATACATCATGAAGAAGCATCGGTAGGTGCACGCACCATTTCTTTTCCTGTAGGAAACTAACTGGCACAATACGAAGGAGTAATTCTTGCTATTTCCTCCTCTACCATATTTCAAATCAAGAGATTAAGATGCCTTTGCCCACTTAGGGTGAGACTTTCAATGAGTACTCATCTATGGGGCCTGTGCGCCTAAATCACTTAGTCACCTTTGAAAAATCTCCCCCTCACGGTCCTCCTCATCATTACCATGCACTTAAAATCCATCTTTCAGAGCTATATTTCACTGGCAGGCAGGCTCCCTGCTCTTACCTGTGCGCTGGCCATGTCAACGCGATTACTCTTGTCTGTCAGTCTGATGTTGTGAACTTTAAGAGGGGGCGCCCCGAGGGCCTCCAAGGCTGCAGGATCATTCTTAAGCTGCTCAATAGCCAGCTGATAATACTGTGTCCTGGCAAAATTTTCTAGATCAAAGAAACAGACCATTGTGGAAATAAATCACTACGGGGTTGAAAAAAACAAATAAAAGGAGACCTAAGGGGGAGTAAGATACTTTTTTTTTAGCCAGCTTCTGTTAGTGAAAGACATGAACTTTTGAGCTATAACTTGAAGAAAAGTTTTGTGTAGCTCGAAAGCTCGTCTTTCACCAACAAGTTGGTCTAATGAAAGATATTACCTCACCCACCTTGTCTCTCCCATGTCAGACCAACACGGCTACAACAATACTGCAAATAAAAGAAATGACATTCCTCCCCCCGCAAACCCCCATAATATATATTATACATACATATTATATAAAATATGCACACAGAAAACCCTGCAGAAAAAGAATTCAACCCTATAAATAGTAATAACCTGCTATGAGATATTCAACATTATTCCTAAATGTGAGACTTTGACATTTGTGGTTTCTCAGAAAGAGAATCCCAGGTCTGCACTACCACCCTTCTCAATGGCGATAACAAACATTTTGAAATGTGCGGGAAACAACTTGATGGACAACCATTGACTAAAGATGATCCCAACCCCTAAATCAGAAAGGTTGCAGCAGAAGGAAAGTGGTGTTCTGTAGCAAATTTAGGTGAAATAGGCCCTGGATTTAAGACCTTTCAAATGTTCTGTAAATGTAAGAGTGGCATTATGGGCAAGTTTCCATGCTTTTCTGATACTTGTAGAGCAGTAGGAGGTGTACTCAACAACATTCTGAATGGATTCTAAACTTCAAAGGGAGTTCTGGAAAACATGTAGGAACTGAGAGAACTTCTCTTACATTGCTCTATGACAGTGGCTCCCAAACTTTAACAACCTGTGAAATGAATATTTCCAGAGATTTTTCTCCTTTACCTGAGCATAAACTATAAAAGCAGAGCTCTTGGAAATATAACATTTGTTTTTATGACATGCTTATTACACTATTTATTACAGTATTTTTATTACATTATGAAAACGGCAACACTCTTCCAAGATCTCACTTTCATACCTGTATCACTTTGAATAAGCCTGTTATGACAAGGTTCCTATGTTTCATCAAGGAGTATCAGATGTGAAACAGCATGAAGGTATTTAAGAACCCAACTCAAAGAGTTCTTTCTACACAAGCACTCATGTCTTGAGCAGTCCAGGCAAACAACACACGTTACAACAAAGCTTAAACTTGTTCTTCATAAATAATTGTAAAAACAATACTAGCTGCCTATTTAATTTTAAACACAGCAAAAAATTTCCACCTCCCTTTCCATTTCTGATAAGGAGTCTTGAAGTTTAAATCTCCTCAGTGTGACAGATATGCTTGCTTTGATCTGCTTAGCTCTTGGCCTCATGTTGCCTGGGATCCACAGGGACAGCTCTATCTGTCATGAGGGAATTTTTTCCCCAAAATCTCCTGTAACATTTTACGAACGCCAGTTTGGGAACCACTGCTCTAGGATAGCAGTAGCAGCTGCAACTACAGAACCTTTGTTATAAGATTAAGTGAGGTGTAAGCAAAAAACCCTAAAGCTAAAACACATGTTGAGGAAACATTAATTTTAAAAGGTTTTTATGAAACAAAGACAGTTGTCACCATCAAAGTCAATGTGCTTCCAGCTACAACATGACAGTATGTGAAGTATCACAGCAAGGAAATACAGAGCAATAGTGTGGCAGCTGAGGTCATAACTGGAAAATATTCTTTCCAATGGTGACCAATGTATAAAATTAAAGCTGTTGGAGGAAGGGGGGAACTAGTGGGCCTTCTAGTGCTAGAAAAATCTTTAAGCAAACTTTTCAAACTGTGCATACTGAGAGCGGGATTTTCAGATGTTCTCAGCACTAGCCTAGCTTCATTCCCACTGACTTCAACGAGAAGAGGATAAGGCTAACACTGAATACTTTTGAAAATCCCACCCTGCATATCTAGTTCCCACCTCAGAATTAAAACAAAGGACCCAAATCTTTGGTTTGTCCACCTCTATATTACTCTGGGCATGCAACAGGGTTGGAGGCTGCCCCCAGTTGACAAAGCAGCAGCTTCGCTGGTTTCTAGCCCAAGTTCTCCCATAGCCACTAATGAAGGCCACAGCTGGCCATTTTCTCTTAGGGCCATGGATAGCAGTCAGCCAGGCTGCTTTCAATACTTTGGGGCCATCCACAGCATAGAAGCAGACTCTGAATTGGGAAGCTGCAGTCAGTCCCCCTTCACACAGCTTCTCACCACTGTCTACTGTGCACAGCTATCTTATGAATATCTTGCCTGAAGTATAACATAAAATGCCTAACTGTGTGTGAACTTGTATATCTATAGCATGAACCCAGAGCAGGGGTTTCTAAAGGGCACAACAGTTGGCTATAAAGATTTACTATTTATCTCCTCACTGAGAACCTGAAATTGGAGCTCAGTGGTTTGTAATGACAAGAAACTTCCCGATTATTGTGTGTATGAAACTGTTTCAGCATGATGCAAAACTTCAATAGTGGGAGCAGTGGAAGCCCAGTTAGGTTGTTTTCTCCCTGACACTGTCTTTGGGCCTCTGATAAAGCAGAGAAAATCTTTGTAGAAAAGGTCCAGACCAGGAACAGTTTTACATAGCAGATATATAAGGAACTGATATAAACCACTGGAAACAGCAAAAAGAGAAGTCAGAGGATCCTAGAGTTAAATGCTATGCGGCTATACAATGTACAAAATGGAGGAAGTCCCAGGACTTCCTTGTGCTTCAGTCATCTTGACTGTACACATGAAGATGAGGAAGGGGAACCGGAATTTCACTGAATCCACATAACTGGCACTGGTGCTTAGTTCTCCTGGGTTAACAAGCCTTTAAGGTTAGAGATAGGAAACTGTATTAGCTTGTGAGTCAAAATAGCAGCTTCTATTTCGGTTTGATGTTAATGAAGAGGGTAACTCACATTAAAGGCTGTACTTCAGTGATTAAAAGCCCATTTAGCCTGTAATCAAAATATCAAAAATATTATGTGGCTATCAATATCACACCAATGCAACGGTCCTTAATAGGCTATGCATATTTCATCTGAACATTGCACCATGGAATGGTTTTAATGATGATCAATAGCCACATACATTAATTAGATTGTTCAGCTAAATGATTTGGGAAACTAAGGAGGAGTTTTCACTCACTCTGATAAGCCTGACGTTTTAAAATAGAGAGGCTGGATTTAACAGGGATATTAGCATTTTCTCTTAACATCTCTTGAAATAGATTTATTTTCATTAGCAATCTGCCTGAGATGCAATTTGGAACTCTAGAGCATGAGCTGCCTGATATACATGATGGCTTTCCAACATTGTCCAATTTGTTATTAAAATATATCAAATGAAGGGAAGGTTTCACAACTACTGAGGGCTTCGGAAAGGGATTTGGCCACCACTTTCTGCAAACTTCCTTAGATGCAAGGCTAGGCAAAAAGCAATATAAATTGATAGTAACTACAGTAGAACCTTCGAGTTACGAACCCCGAGTTCCAAACAGACCGGTCAACTACATACCTCATTTGGAACCGGAAGTACACAGCAGCAGAGACCAAAAAAGGCAAATACAGTACAGTAGTGTGTTAAATGTAAACTACTTTAAAAAAAGGGAAGTTTAAAAAAAATCTCACAAGGTAAGGAAACTGTTTTTTGTTTAGATTAAGATTGTTTAAAAGCAGCATTTTTCTTCCGCATAGTAAAGTTTCAAAGCTGTATTAAGTCAATGTTCAATTGTAAACTTTTGAAAGAACAACCATAATCTTTTGTTCAAAGTTACGAATGTTTCAGAGTTACAAACAACCTCCATTCGTGAGGTATTCAGAACTCTGAGGTTCTACTGTACAAGGGAAAGGCATGGGACCGGGAGGACTAGAGCATTCAAATAAATGGAAACAAAGCCCGTTGCTTCTAGACTACTAAATGTCTGGAAGTCACTAAAAAAGAAAATCAACTGCTTGAACTAAGAACATTAATAATTCTCAGCCAATTAAATGTATCAATAGATCTGTCTGTCACCTAATTGACAGCATCATCTCTCTAGGCTTCCTTCTAAGGCTCCAATCCTGCAAGACGCTGAGGACTCTTAACTGCTATTGACTGTCTTTAATACACGTGAGGTGCTGAGCATCACCAACATCCATTTTGAGGGAACAGCACCATAAACTAGATGTATTACAAACTGACCAGAATTCTAACAGAGTCACATTTCCCTATTTAAGTAGTGTTCCCCTGCCCCTTCCCCCACATTTCCCAGCAATGACCATTTTTAAAATCTAATGAGCATAGAAACCTTCATCTGTTTTTAAATAAACCATTTCGAGACTAAAGTAACCATGCTTCAGAGAGACCTAGTATTGGAATTAAATAAAGCCGAGCCTACAAAATGCAGGATGTTGCATTCGCAGGTGTGATAAATAACATCTGCTGCTCTTCCCTCCCATCCATGTTTATCAGAATGTGAACTATTCTTATTTGTCAACTGTACAAAGAAGAATGATGTGGAGAGGGCAGAAATAAGGTTGCTAATAGCAACAGGACTTACTTTGCATAAGATAATACATCATGGCACATCCCCCACCATTTAATAGCCCCAAATAAATAGCCATTTGCTGTAGTTTTCTTAAAGAGGCTGGCATTTTTCCCCCTAGGAAGAGAAAAAAAGGAGACATTTATTGTATGAGGAAAACTAAGAGATTTTTTCCCCCCAAAGTTCTTTCAATATCCCAGCAAAATAAGCCTGAATGAAATCACTGAATGTAGCAATCAAGCTCTCTCTGGGGCCCCACAGTGCATCCAGAGGAAATCTGTGATAAGAACTAAGCAAACTGGGCATCTAAGCAGGACAGAATATGTTCATTCACTTCCTTTTGCGATGCCACCACTTCACTAATTGCCAAGAAGAAAATGACCTCCTTGGTGTGGCTGATGGCCAGAAACACAGCATATTGTTCTCACGGCTCACCATACATGCTCAGTAACAGTGCAAGTATTCAGGCTTGAGGGGCCAGATTTATCTCTAGTGTAACTCCACTAAAGTAAATATGCTTGCACCGGAGTCAGTTTGGCCAAAAGTCTTAAGCTACAGAGCCAAGCTACAGCACTGCCAGTAAACAGAGTGTTGCTGAGGTCTGAGTTTGTTGGGTTTTTTTAAGCCACTGGTAAACAGGAAGATTCTTGCAATCCTATTTTTCTCTAATCCTTTTCCTTTTACCATTCTGCCCATTTCATGAGTCATGGTTGTTGTATCTGTCTGAATAACACAGCAGAGTAACAACTACCCTCTAAAGAGTCAACCTAGTAGAAGTTCTACGGCTTGGTTACCAAAGAGTATTGCTAAACTACATGGCCAGGAGAATGCTATCTAACACTCTTCCCCAGGTCACTCCTTCATCACAGGTTGTGACAGGATGGGCATAAGCAAACATCTACATAGCTGTTTGTTAAAGTGTTTCCATCACAAAAACAAGATTTTGGACTGTTGGGGAGAATGGTCTGAACCTCATTTCAAATGTCAAGCAGTCTTGTTGACTGAAGAGTGTAGATGTCTGGAGTTAGTGTGGGCACTATTACTGGATGCTCTGATAAGTTATAAAATTAGTGGTCTTACAGGTTTCAAGCCCAAACCTTTGCCCTGCTGAAACTGTGCAAATGGACTGCTTAGGTAAAGCTGTTTAATGAAGCATAGCACAAAGCCAATTACAGAAATATGATCGAGGCAAAGCCACGTAATACATCTTATGAAAATGATCAGCATGTCTCCCAAGAATGCACAGTCAGACCTTGCCTCATTTCAGTAACCACAGTTTAAGAGGGTGGAGTGACAAACAAAGGAACTCTTTCCCATAATGCTACCCACCAGTGTGTGACATCAGCATGTCTGGTATGTTCCCTGTCTGTTCTGAAATCAGAATACTGCATAATACTTTCATAGGCACAGTGCTCTACAAGTCCTCCTATAATATAAATCTTCAAAAGAGCCCTATTAAGTAGGCAAATATGATCACCATTTTACGGATGACATAACTGAGGCAAATAGATAATGTAACTGGAACTCCCCATAAGGAACCACTTTCAGAGCTGAGAACAGTCCCCAGGTCTGTACTCAGATCATTAGAGCATGCCAGCAATCCCAGCAATTCCATCCTCCAACCCCGCCTAGCCCACCTGTCCATCCAGGCTGTTGCTGACTCTCTCAAAGAGACAATGGATTTTTGTTGGTTTGACTTCCCACTCCAACTCTTGTCCTATTCCCTGTCATTGCCCACTTTCTCTCTCTCCTCTGCCTGCACAAGCGACCCCATCTTCTTCTCCTTGACCTATATCTTTCCCTTAGTCTTGCTCACTTCTCTCCTCAACCTCTCATGCTACTCAAGTACCTCACAGAGAATGGAGATAATAAAATTCTTCTTGTTGAGAAGTGGTAATAGAGGATCCACAAGGACTTCCTCTTCTGAAAGGAAGAACAGAACTTCTCCCAAATATGCTACTTAATGCAATTTTATTGCAAGAAATATCTCATAGTGTAACTCACAGCTCTTATTATGGTGTACTTGGTGTGCTGCCCATCAGCCTATTGTGATGTTTGCTCAACCAGACATACAATAAAGCTGTAAACTAGCCAATGCTACCATTATTTTAGAAAAAAATCTATCTTTGATCTAGAAAGCTGATCATTGTGTAACATGCTGTGACCCGAGCCATTTGTTATGTCCCTTTCAAAACCGTGGCCTAGAACTGCCAGGCATAATTTTCTTCTTGCAGTGAAATTCAAGATAATAGTACACAAATGTCTGTGCCTAGTGGGCACAGCCTTCTAATTGCTGTGCAACTTTATTTCACACAATGAAAATGTAATGTAAAGATAGAGGCGCAGGAGGAGGTGGTGATTAGGGTTCGGTTGGAGACAGACTCTGAGTTGGAGGTCTATGCACTGAAATATTATAAGCCCAAAGTGGTAACAATTGCAGAAGTTCATTTCCGTTCTCTCAAATGGTGGAATTCTCTCAAAAGCAGCCGTTCTCATGAGATTTTGGCTTGTTTTGAATCTGAGCTGGAGAACCTTTAGAGAGAAAGATGGTTGGCTTCAGGAAGTCCCTGACACTTGAGGAGGTTTAGATTTTAGACTCTGATATATATGCACCTCTCTGATTATTTAAGACCTTATCTTTCTATCCTCCCTGAGGTTGGCCGAACATTCCTCCAAGGATGTGATACAGAGTAGCAGTGAAACAAAGGGCACTTTCACCAGGAGGCCGGTGTGTGTGTCCAGAACATCTTATTTGTGCATATCTCAGATTACAGTCACTGAAGTGACAACACTCAGAATCTCAGTTCTTTGGAGAGAGGGGCTATTTTTTGCAGTATGTTTATACAGTTACTAGCACAGTAGAGTTCTGATGCATGACTTGGGTTCCAGGAACGACTGCAATACAAATAATGGAAGCCATCATGCTGAAGACTGAGGGAGCGACACAAAACCTAATGTAATCACTGCTGATTAAATCTCCAGCCTGCTCATTCGCCCCATACCTGTGTGAAACACAAACATACATAGATGTGCCATAAATCCAGTCAGCCAGAGACTGTTATACTTGGAAACAATGCTGTTTTAAATGAACAGAGTGGTGCCTTCACTTTGTGCCCAAATGTTGAGATTTGGAGTGTTTTGTATCTGAAAATCAGGCACCTAAATAAGTCACCTAAGTATGACCTGAGTGACTAAATTCAGGAGGCTGCAGCTATGTCCTATGCATTTTTTTTTTTTTTTTTGAAAATCCTTCCACCTCTTCAATTCAGCAAGTCTCTGAATTAGAACTTGATCAGGTTACAGACTCAACTTTTGTGAAAACAAGTCACTTGGGTATGGAGTACACAAGATCAGGGAGACGGAGGGAAACCCCACATACATCTCCTCATGTATTTCACTCTTACCAGCTACTGACAAATTCAGCTTACCCAGAAGGAGATGGAAATAACCATCCATGATTCTTGTAAGACGAAACGGTGAGTTATTGGGTATGTACAAGGAAGCTGCATCTGATCTGGTTTCTCTGAAAATAACATGTCTGGAGACACAGGGCTTCAGAGATGGTGTGCTGATAATGCCCACAAAATAATTTCTTCCCCAGTGTTGTTACTAAACAGGGGAAGTATAAGTAGATGCAATAGGTCTGCTTCAACAGTAATATTTTAATTCACTGTTTTCCACATATCTTTACTGACGTGCAAAGTCTGCATTTGCATTTCAAAATGCACTAGCATAAGTTATTTACCTTATGCAAAAATTCAATCACTTAAGTTTAGAGACAATCAATATGAAGAGTAACAAGGGTTGGGTTTTTTTATTATTATTTCTTCCTCATCCCATTTCAGGAGTAGTATTTTGACATTTAGAGAGAGAGATGCTGACTTGACTTTGAGATATTCTCACCAGGATCAGTCCACAGACTCTTCTCTAAAAGCTGAAAATGCTTCCAAGGATTAGCTCTCCATATAACAGGGAAATAACTAGACCCCAATCGGTAAAAGGATTGTGTGCTTTTTCTGGTGAATTTTAGCGTATTTTCTGCCTCTATCTCTACTTAATTAACTATTAAAATCTACAGCAGCCAACATAATTATTAAGAATTCATAATAGCCACCCATTCCTCTCTCGTCAACTCTTGAAGTTATAGCACATCTAGGGATCTGCACTAAAATACAGGAGCATGAATGCATCACTAAATAAGCTAAAGATGGGTTTCTTTTCCATTCCCCCCTCCAACTTTTTTTAGCTTTTTTCCTCCTCCCTCCCTCAACAACTTCTTTATGTGCACTTTAATATTCTCTCATATCTTCATTTATTTTTTCATGGTCTTTCATAAACTCCTTCTTCCCCTCCCTACCGTCATTACCTGCTGTGTTCTCTCTCCTATATATAGTGTGTATATACGTTATGCTGTCTCCTTTCCTTTGCTTTCCCCTCAGTTTTCTGTATTCATACCATCCCCCATGTATTCACTCCCCCCCAGACTACTGTTCTATTCTTCCTCATTGGCTTTCTCCCATTTCTGGGACTTGTCCTTTCTTCCAGTGCTACCTATCCCCCTTTCCATTCACTGCTGTGCCTTCTCCCCTCATTAGTCTTACCATGCCCAGGTTACTGTTCTGTAAAATGGATTTCATCTACCTCAATGGGGACAAGGGAGTCAAAGGACCAAATCCTTCTGGTTTTTCTTCCAAATCTCACTGATATACAAAGGTTCCATCTCTAATTTTGCAAAGCGCTTTCACTTCCTAGGATGAAAGGCTTATGTACAGATTAGAGCAGGAGGCTCCACCGTCAACATTTCTGAAGATAAATGCATCTACCAGTCTCTCATATGAAACAATATAGATATACCTTAAAGACCTGAAAATAGGATGTGTTACAGGAGAAGCAGGATAATTATAGCTGTAGTGTGACCCATATTTGCTGTTATTAGAGAATGGCATTATAGGTTAATACTTACTAATCTGTCATTAGCAGTCCTAACTGTGTGACTTTGTTTAGGGGGGGGGGAAGGAACATTAGGTTCTTGTGTTTAAAGGTAAATTACAAAAGATTTAAAGAGTAAAATTTCAGAATAGGAATAAAGTACCCGTTGAGTCAGATTTAAAAAGGTAATTGGTATACGTAATTCAACAATATTTGAGATGTTTACCCGAGAAGTCTAAGGTGCAGACTTCCTGGTGTCTCTGCAAGCATGTGTGACATCACAAGACCCATACCCAAAGCTTTGAAAGAATCATTCTGTTTAAAACTCTTAATTTAATTTCCTAAATGCCCATGAAAACTTAAGATACCAACTTGCCAGGCATGTCTATCACAGAACCAGTGAATCATTCCTGC
Source organism: Dermatemys mawii (assembly GCA_007922305.1). Taxonomy (NCBI): domain Eukaryota; kingdom Metazoa; phylum Chordata; order Testudines; family Dermatemydidae; genus Dermatemys; species Dermatemys mawii. The sequence goes on along the minus strand of ML677371.1, from coordinate 18,519,083 downwards.
CACACATTGGCTTTCACAAGAGCCAGTGTCAAAGCACAGCTCTCAAATTACCAGAGAAAACTTACTTAAGAAAACAGTGATTATGTTACTTTAGCAACTATCTTGTGTTGTAGATACGAGAGGAAAAATACTGCTTAACAGGAGCTTGAGAGATGATCTGCCAAGCAAGGGACACTTTCATAATGTGATGTGTGCATATATCTTATTTGTCCACAGCTCCCCAGAATACAGTCACAATCTGCAAGATGAGTGATAATTTAAGAGTTCATAAACCATTTCTGAGTGAGAGATCAAAGAAGCTGCAGTGTCCTGAATGCAATAATAGCTATTTAGTTCTCAGATCTGCTCACTGACTAGCCATCTGTGTTCAATACACTGATATGCTACATACACTGAAAAGTTTCCAAAATTAAAGTCATTGAGATACATCTCTTTTTAATTCCGCAAATACAATCCCAATATGGAAATATATATAAACAGAAAAGATGTATAAATTACTGTAAATGATAAATTTTACAATAAAAAGCAAGAAAAACTGAAGAAATGAAAATACGTATATTTCTATTAGAGAAGTGCCCAGAAGTACCAACAAAAGATCCTGACTAAAGCTGGTCAGGAACTGTCCAAAGAAACAGCTTTTTTTGGAAAACATGGACTCATCCCAATCAGTATGCTTGTTGGAAATGTATCTATTTAGATCAGCTTCCTATGAAATGCTGGCAGGGGTCCAACAGAACTATGCCTAGTTTGCTGCTGGAGACCCCAGGGTTTCTAGGGTCCCTCTATGGAGCCAGGAAGCCCCGATTGAATACCTGCTAAAGCTATTAATGAAAAAATAGGATTTAGCAAAAAAAGAGCTTAAATGTACTGCAATTTAAAAATAAGTCTGAAACACCAGCAGCATGAAAAGGTTAATAGAGAACATGACCTAGAAATACATTATTCTAAGCAGAGAAGCCTCTATATTATCATATATTTAGAAAACTCCTCTAGAACCTCAGGTTTTTCATTCAGACAGACTGAAGTTGGTATATTCATAGACTGAGCTTGTGAGATCAGATGTGGAGGTCAAAAAAGAGCAGGAAAGTGGCAAAGAAATTGCCCCACACACATCTGACTATTTTTCACACACTCAGTATCTGTTGTCAGTACCTTGACTTAATCTAAAGAATGGCATAAAATGGACTGTGTAAGGAAAGGGGTGTGTTGGTCACACAAAAGGCAGCTAGTTTCAAGTCCGCTTCTCTCCATAAAAAGGAAGCGTTTCAGAGATGTACTGGTACATTATTTTTATGACCTCTTCATTTATTCATTAAATCTTAGGTACTTGTGTGGCCTCGAATGCCATAGTATCTAAGCAACACACAATCTTTAATGTCCACAGTAAACCCCTACAAGTTAATTCCCCATCTGCAGATGGGGAATTGAGAGAGAGAGAGAGAGAGTCACTAAGGGTATATCTGTATGGCTAGTGGAGGAGAGCCTCCGCCCGCACTGACAGACCCAGATTTGTGGAGCTTCTAGCAATAGCTGTTGTTGCAGGATACTTGGTGTTCCATAGGAACGAGGCACACACACAGCTGTTGAATAAAAGTAGTGAGTTTATTGAAGGCAAAAGTGACACACCCACAACGGGGGCTCCCTTCATTGCTGCCACTGAGACAGGGAAAGCCCGACGCACCGGAGCAATGCTCGGGATGAAGCCCACTGCGCGTGGGCACACAGGCAGAGAAATAACAGGAATATTTGCATCTTATGCATACCTTATGAATAACTAATACCTTGTTTCTGTCTTGTTAGCATTACATAATGCAAGCAGGTGTCTCATTAATTTTGCACAAGGCAAGCAGGCAGTGAGAACCAGTTAACTCCAGCATGTGAAATATGCGATAACAGGGCAGGGACTGATAACAATGGCCGAAAGTACCCTTTCCTTCCCAGGAGTGTGTGTGTGGGGGGGGGGAAATGAGCACCCTTTCCCTCCCAGGAGTGGGTGGGGGAATGAGCATCCTTTCCTTCCCTGGAGTCGAGGGTGAGAGCGCCCCTAGCACTTTACCGTAACAATATCTTGCGCATCCTTACAGCTATGTAGACAACGTTTTTAAGTTGCAACTTGGGCTACAGCTCAGGCTCTGAAACTCACCCCGCCCTCCACCCCAGGCTATCTTTAGCACCATAGTACAAACCCAATTCTGTCATCCAAGGTTCACAAGCTGCAGGCTGTGGAACATACCCTAAGTGATTTGCTCAAAGTCGCACAGGAAGCCTATGGTAGGGGCAGGAAATTGAATCTGGGTCTCCTGGCCCAACGTGACTGCCCTAATCACTAGCCCAACCTTCCACTCCTGAAATCACGCTTGCCACCCTGTGAAAGAAGAGCCTTGCTGAACAAAGACAAGGTCAACTTTCTATAGTCAAGTTACATTAAGCAGATGGATCAACCCTTAGCTCCTTGATGAAGCTATTACAATTTTATCCCAGCCCAGGATCTGACCCATAATCTAAAGTACTACAGTCTTGTTTCGGAGTCTGCAGACAACACGGCCCATTCTTAAATACTGTTAGTGGGTAAGATTTTTCAAAAGTGTCAAGTGATTTTGTGGGGCCTCAGTTTGTGGTGCTCAACCTAAGATATCTTAAAGGGGCCTGATTTTCAGAAAGCACTGAACAATTTGAAACAAGGCCCTTGACACACTCAAGTCAGGCACTCAAACCTAGTTGCATCTGAATAGGCTAGCGAGCCAATAGCATTTATTATTCCCCTTCTGTCAATGGGTATAAAACATCCAAGCATTTGTTTCTTGGGTTTTAAATGTTTGTTCATCATAAATGCCAGTATTTACAAATAAGTTTCTCCATAAGGTGTGTTTATACTCTATTCCAAAAGAACATTTAAGTGAGCTGGAATTCATTCCTTTAATTACAGTGGAAGAGACTTCTCCCCACAAACATCCCAAATTGAAGACTGTACAGGAAAGACTTTGTTTTCTACCATAAGAGATAAATATTTCCATATGTATGTTTTCTTATTTTCACTGTCTCCTGTTCAATCCCATACTGCCATCTCTGCATTCCTGTGGGTGCGGAAAGCTGAGATGGTGATACCATCACTATAGAAAATGTTGTTTTAGACAATGTCAAATTGGATATGAAAGCATTTGATACAAAAAAAGAAGTCGGTGTCCCAGTATTGCATTTATTTGCGCCTTAGGTAATTCATATGGAGGAAGTGGAGGTTGGGCAGGGAGCTGTCAGGACTCCTGGGTTTTATTCTCAATTCTGGTGCTGACTGACTCACTATATAGCTCTGGCCAAAACCCTGACCTTCGTGTGTCTTAGTTCTCACGTGTGGAAAGAGGCATATTAACTCTTACTGTTGGGATTGTTTGTGAGGTTTCTGTGTATGTAAAGTGCTTTGAGATCCTAGAAGGAAGCCTTTATGAGCATGAGGAGTTTAAGTATAATATGTACAGTATAAAGGGACACAACTGCTTGCTTCAGCAGTAAAATATGGTAATCGCCCACGGAGGCGGGAGGGAAATGGGATACCATGAAAATAAAAATCAAATGGCATGGAGGTGTGTTATTAAAGGAGCAGAATAATTATAGTAGCTATAGTTTGTACTTATTAAAGAACTGACGAGCCTGTTAACACTTTGTTACTAATCAGTGACTATGTTCCTTAATTGTATTCCTTCATAGACAGGCACAAATGCAGAGGTGGGGAAAAGAGTCATACCTTTTAAGTCAGCTTGGAAGCTTAATCTGTTTGTTTTTCATTGCTTGGTAATCTGTTTGTGTACTTCCTGATAGTATCTCTTCCAATTGGCTCTTCCCTAATAATATAATCTAGTTCTTATATAAAACTATTTTATCAGTAGATTTCAAAGCTCTTCACAAAGGATGTCAGTACCATGAGCCCCATGGGGAAACTGAGGCACAGCTCAGTGACATGACTTGCCAAAGGTCACCCAGCGACAGAGCCAGGAGTAGAAACCAAGTATCCCCAGCCCCAATCCAGTGCTCGAATGCAGGGGTCTTCACAATTTTTTGACCACGCACCCCTAGTAGAAGAAAAAAAATTTTGAGCAGGCACCCCCATGGGGGAAGCCCCGCCCTAACCCTGCCCCATCCACTCCCTCCCACTTCCAGCCGGACTGCCCCCCTCAGAACCTCTGCTCCTTGTCCCCTAACTGCCCCCCTGGGGCTGGGCCGGCTGCGCCTGGCTCTTCCAGCAGGGCTGCAGCCGCGGTGCCTGACGCCCAGGGCCGGATCTTCGCTGCGCCCGGCTCCCGGAGCCGAGTCTCCAGCCGTGGCTCCCAGGACGGGGGCTTCGCTCCTGGGGCTGTGGCACCGTGCACCCCCTCGGCTGGATGCACCCCTGTTTGCAGACCACTAACCCATGGGCCACTCTGCGCTAGGAACATAAGAAATAGCAGGCCATATTCAGACATGGTACAAGTAGGAGCAACTTCATTGAAGCCTCAGTTGACTTCAGTAGAATTGCATCTGTTTATATCACAGCAGAATTTGTTCCATTGTGTTTTGTCTTACTGTCGGAGTTTATGGATATGACAAAAGAAAATGGGGTTGAGGGAGAAGCAATTGGTTGCCTGCTTCTTCAAAAAAACATACATTCTCTGAAGCAGACAGATGCCTTAAAACCAGATCCAGGGCATCAATTCATCTTTTGGGTTCAGCTGAAGCACGTAAAACACTCAGGCTCTGCTCTAATGGTTTCTGACATTGTCAGGCCCCCTTCAGTAAACTACTGCCTTGTAACCAACTTGACAGCAACTATTGTTCTACATTTATTAATACCGTACATGCAATCTTCAAAATGACATGTTGCAAGGCCAGGCCTCAGCTGTGCTCAGCTCTTGCTGCAACAATATAAGACAACTGCACAGACCTCCTGCTGATAAAAACAAATAAAATTAAAATAACTGCTTTTAGTGTGTGACTGGACACGTCTTTTTGGGTTTCAATCAGTTTTGAGGTAATTTCTTCCCAGTGCCTTGAAATTCTGAGCATCTTTTCATACAAGTTTTCTTTTTTGGCTTCTCAAGGCAAGGGTTCTCTTCAGTCCTTTCAGGGTTGGTTTGTATGTTTGTTTAAATAAACTCAAGTTCCAGAAATATGAATCTACAAAATAATGACATTTCAGAATATTTTACTCCCTTTTATTTTAATGTAGGTGCTTTTCTACAAGGATCCTAGTCTCTTTTTTTAAATGCAGTGAATTATTTACTTTATCAATAATCGGTTGATGCACATCACAGAACCAGAAGTATTTGTTTAGCAGCAGGGAGGGGGAGAAATCAATATCTTCAAACATTTGGCAGCTTTGTGTAGAGGAAATCATTTGCATTCTTGGTTTAAATCAATAAGCCTGTTTTCTTTGCTGCTCCAACAGGAAACTACAACCTCTGAACATTTATTTGAATAGTGTCTTCTGCAATACACTTGCACATGTTCAGGGGACTACAATACAGTTACCCTAGTAGTGCTGCTGTGATTTTTTTTGTTTTAATTTTAAAGACAATGTATTCTATACTATCCTTTGGTACGCAGATCTCCAGGCACTTTGATTATTTGGAAGAATATTCATGATAAAACAAAAGTATTGGAGAGAGTTCTTGGTTTTTCTAAAAGCACTATCCAAAGGTGAAGAAAAGCCTTTTAGACAGGATTTAATAACCAGCCAATGAATTACACCGCATGCAAAGCATCATCTTTGCAAGTTAACGAGATGCTCTTGTATTCCATAATGTAACTTGCCATCTCCTGTGATGTTAAAAATTTCAGTTGCAATCCTTTCACTCTAGTCAGACCAACTGATACCAGTGTAGATGAGTAATATTGGTGTTCGCTTGAAGTGTGAGAGAGAAATTTAATCTGAAGTGTTAAGTTCAATTTTTTGAGAATACCAGTCTCCCTTAGCTGCCCTATACATACACTAACAATTTAAAACCCTGCTGTTCTTGTCCACGTTATCCCTACTTCCCATAATGCTCTACCAAAGAGGTAAAATTGTTGGAATCTATGGTAATAAGTAAAGCACCAACACTTATGCTTCACTAGTCTCTTAGCTTTTCCTCTAATCAATCAGGTTTGTATCAGCCATTTCCTAACTAGGTGCTGAAGCTGGCAGACACAATTGTCTCCCCCTTTAAGCCTTTGTTCATCACTTTCCTGCAATGTGAAAAGACTGCCAACTCTGATGTTTGGTATTCCCCGGCAACGCCCCAAACTGAGTACTCTAGCTTGTAGTACAATAGAATGGTATTGCCTTACTGGCAGGGCTGGGCTCCCCTTGCACATTACTCTTCCCATTACTCATGAAAACAACTTTTGACTCTGAAAAACACTTTTATAACCTTGGAAATCTGTTCAACAGGTTGGATCAAGATTAGATAGAATAAAATATTAATTGTTAAACAGCGCCCCCCCCACCCCCGCTCTTTACTATGCACATTGCTGCTTTTATTTACATCTTGTTTGTAGCAGCCCTTCTATGCTCCCTCCTCTTCTAACACAAAGTAGAAATACTCGTTTTCAGGTGGTATTTCAAACATATTATTAGCTATGTCATGGCTGGCCCCTCCTGATGTAACATGCCATTCTATTCTGCTTGGAGTATGCAAACTGGAAGCAACACACGGCTGTTAATCCATTATTTTGTTTGTTGTAAGTTCTCAGGCCTAAAGTTGGCCTCCCTGATCCCTCTCTCAAATGGTTTAATAGCTTGTAGTAGAAGGGCAGTCATGTTCACCTTATTCCCTCCCTTAGGACTCCAGCTTTTCCAGGCCCTGCCAACTCTTCCATCATACAAACTTAAAGCACGCCTAACATCGTCTCAGTTTGCTGCATGCCCACACACACTCACTCTCTGTGTTGTCCAGCTGCTAACTGATAAAACAAACAGGAGTTCCACATTGAGGAAGAAGCCTCGTATCCATTGTCCACCTGACTGTTCTATTGTCAGAGCTAATACACTTACAACGTGCATTTCTCTTCCCCTTGATGTCACAAGGACAAGGTCATCCTTACAGGTTGTACAATGCTGGCTGGAACCTTTTAACATCACACTTAAAAATGTTTTAAATTGGGCAGGGAGAACGGGGGAAAAGAAGAGGGAAGACAAATTGCTCATTCCATAAATATGAACGGGTGGGTTTGGTTTTATGCCTATGACTGATAGAGCAAAATTATGATTATGTATACAAAAGATAATGAAAAACTGTAGAGTGACCGATAGCATTGTGTACACAAAGGAGTGGATTTTCTGCGCACAAAAGAAAGGCTGCTCTGTTATACACAGTACGGCGTACACCATAATCAAAGTCTCTTGAAGTGGTGAAGGGTGTGTTTTGTGACTAATGTATTTTACTAATGCAGCAAGCCACTTTCCTCATGCAGGTTGACTTTATTAGATTAATATTTTTTTAAAAAAATACTTGTTTCCAGAGCACATACCATTTCCCTTTTTAAGGCTGTATTTTTCTGCATGAAGAAACTGGTTGGGAATCAAAAATGCTGATAAACCTAAAAACTGCACTTTGCTTCAAAAAATAAATCGTGTTTTCTATAGCCCATAGTCTTTGAGGTTTTTCCTCAGAAGCCAAAATGTGTGTCTCATGTGGTCTGTGTTTACAAAATAGAAAATATAATTCCATATGGGGAACAGAAACTAGATTACACTGCAAGAAGAGAGATTTAGTGCTGCATAGTTAAAGTTGATTCAGTTGAAAAAATTAGATCAAGAATTCAGGGAAAAACAGATTACCATTTGGCTCAGTTCTCACAGCTGAGAGCCCAATCCTGTAATTGTCACGCCCTCAGTTCTCCTTTCACACCGGTTGTATATGGGTGTTTGTGTGTGTGTATAATATATGGGGCTCTCCGTTATTCTTGATTTATACTGGTGGAAGTGAGCACACTCAGATCCCATGTTTGGTAGGAGAGCCCTTATCAATTTATTCTGTTATAGTTAGTTATACAATGAAACATTTAAAAAAGCAAAATGTGTTATATGCTGTTCCTGCCCACCCTGCTTCTAACCACTAAGCAAATAACTTGTACTTAGTTTACATTTACAAACTAAGAGCTATATTTTGCCATGCTTACTCCAACTGTGATAGCACCTTACTCCAGGAGGGGTCCCATTGTTTTAAATGGGACTCACCACCCAGTAAGCAAAGTCTCTGTGTATGAGAGAGTGGCAGTGTAAGGCCTGTATGCAGCAAATGGTAACAATAAGATAGCAAAGTCTGCCTCTAGATATGCGGGGCCCGATTCTCAGTCAGTCTATTCCTGTGCAGAGCCCTGGGACAGGATTGGAAAAGGGGCAAAGTGGGCTTTCAGCTGCATTTTGCCATTGCCAGTACTCTGATCCAGTATATTCAGGCTTGGGGTTGCTCCAGCTTGCGCTCTGCTTCCCATGGTCCCAGGTATCCAGAATGGAATGCACTGTGGCCACTCCCCTCCCCTCGGCTATTTTGCTATCCTTGTACACTCCACTCCTAACAACCCCCTATGCCAAGGGCTTGAAGGTGGGCTAACAAGGGCTGTTCGACACTGGCAGGGGAGCTCCTTTAAGTGAAAGGATTTTCCAAGGGGGTATTTATTGCTTTTTAAGGACCCTTTATACCAAAAGGTATAGTAGAGGAGAGAATTAGCTCCACAATGTCTGGGTGTCTTGCCTGCCTGTACCCATAAGTGGCTATTAATCACCCTATACAGTGCACAGTATTGCTGAGGTAAGTGGGAAGAAAGCAACCAATAATTCTTAAAGTAGCCCAAAAGCTGCTTTATGTTTAAGGGGAATGGAGGGAAACCGTACTCAAATCAGCTCATTAACGGTGATTCACTGTGTGCCATTGGACTGAGAGTCTAAGTCAGTACACTGTTGTAAGTAACAACTTGCTCATTAAAAACTGATAGGAATGTTTTAAATTAGACCCAGGGTCATGACAGAAAATTAAATCTTTCCTCCACTATCCAGCAGTTACACATGCAGTAAGGATTAATTATTCAGGAGGAGGCAAACCTGGCAGATGTAGAATTCCACTCCCCAGGAAATGGATACAATATCATTTTTGATGGGCCGAGATCGTTCTTTATTCCAAATAAGCCACTGATTTAATATGAAGAATCAAGTGGTTTGTGCACCCTCCTGGCTGCTGCTCCCTTGCATTGTGCCTCAGTTTTCTCAGCCAGGATGGTTTGATTTTAAAAATGTTCAGCTACACAATTCAAAGCCAAAAGTGGCATCTTATTGCTGGAGAAGACAATCACGAATGAGAGCAACAGAACAAAAGAGAAGGCTCTGGGATTTTTAGGAAGGGAATCAATGGTCTCCAGCTTGAAAAGATTGTCCTTAAACCTTTCTTTTGAAGTGGTATGGAGGCTTCTAGGGAAGGGAATGTGGGGTGAGGGAACAGATAAGAGCACAAGAGGACTGCTAACCTCTAGAGATCTTCAGGGGAACAGTGAAAGAGCAAATCTTTATTCAGGTCTGCCCTTAAGCACGAGCAAAGAAAGGGGATAGTTTGACCCCATGCAAAGAGAAAATCATTGGCCATCCTATGAGTCCTAGAGAGTTCCAGAGCCCAGGCACCAGCACAAATCTGAATGTCTACAGTGCAATTTTATAGTCTTGCAGCTCAAGTCCTGTGAGCCCAAGCCAGCTGACACAAGACAGCCACAGCTGCTTTTATTGCAGGGTAGTCACCCTAGGGGGCTGGATGTTGCACACACTATGGGTCTGATCCTCTGGCATGGCCTAAAAGCACAAGTTAAATGATGTGTGAAGGTGATTTAAAGCTCTCCTTTGCACTGCCCTGAGCACTGTGCTACTCTAAGGCCTGCAATAGACACAGGGCCAGAAATGCAGCCAAGGATCAGCACAATATAAGGGTGTCTGACCATATCTCCTTTTCTGCAGTCATGTTCCCTTCCCCCTGCTGCATTAGCAGCAGGGAGAGGGTGAGGCATATGTAAACTGCATGGAACTGCAGAATCACCCTTGTGCTTGAGTGATTCCTGCCAGGGAATGATTTAGAATGGTTTATGGCCTGAGTCTATCCTCAGAGCAATGAGGGGAGTGATAGCTCAGTGGTTTGAGGATTGGCCTGCTAAACCCACGGTTATGAGCTCAATCCTTGAGGGGGCCATTTAGGGTTATGGGGCAAAAGTCTGTTGGATGACTTTGTTGGGGATTGGTCCTGCTTTGAGCAGGGGGTTGGACTAGATGACCTCCTGAGGTCCCTTCCAACCCTGATATTCTAAGCAAAGCAGCCTGAGGACCTGGCCTGGTATATTTGGTGCCTAATGCAAAATTTGGAGACTGTAAGCTCTTTGGGACAGACACCATGAGTTATACTGTACAACGCACAGTGGGGCCATGACCTGGTCAGCCATTAGGTGCTATTGCAAGATAACAGAGTAGGCTACTGGATGTATTATTAACGATTCATATTGACAGACTAAGGGCTTGTCTACACTTAAACATTGCAGTGGCACCACTGTAGCACTTCACTGAAGACCCTATCTATGCCACCAGGAGGGGTTCTCGCATCGGTGTAGGTACTCCACCTCTCTGAGAGGCAATAGCTAGGTCAATGAGAGAGTTCTCCTGTCAACCTAGCACTGTCTACACCAGGGATTAGGATGGTTTAACTGTGTTGCTGAGGGTATGGATTTTTCACACCCCTAACAGATGATGTGATGCCAACCTAATTTCCTAAAGACCAGGCCTTAGTCAACTTCCACCTTTTGATCAAAAGGAAAGTGGCAACAACCCAGGGCCATAAGGGCATAGGGCACCACATATGGGAAGACAGTAGATGATCCTCAGAGATTCAACCACTCACTCATTTTCCCCAACCTTACTGTACATGTGTTTTACCTATGCCTACTTTGCAGCAGGGCTAAGTGTTAGTAAATAGGACTAAACATCGTGCTTTGAAATTGCAAAAGTCCCATTATAATCATCAGGTAAGCTGACACCACAAAAAGATCCCTAATTTTGGCCAACCACTTTAATTTAATTGAAAAAAAAAAAAAAGTAGATTTTTCACAAAGTTAAACTTCACCGCATATGCAGAAAGAGGGTAATCAGCTAATGAGTAATTTGTCTGTCTTCTACATACAGCTTCCAACTCCTCAATATACTTTGCATACTAGAAGTCCTTGGTGTCTGACTCTTGCTATGTTTGCAATAATGAATTAATCTACAATGGCCCATATGTCACTTGTTTGTTTCCATGTTTGTTCATTATTCATGAATTTGCCTACCCAAAAATGCATGTTTTTTTTTTCCCCAAGAAGCAGCTACTTATTTTCAGTGCTTGCATGTGTAGCATTTTGCTTACAATGAGACATGCAGTACAGGAGTTGGAGTTTTCAAAAATAAATTATTCGTGATGCAGCCAAGCTTTTGTTTAAAAATAAAATAAAATAAAGTAAGATGGACACTGCAAGGCAACTTTCAAGGTACGACTAAACAGCAGTAGACCCTCGCCAACACACTACGCAGCATTTACCTGTGTGTGTACAGCACCTTGCCTAATTCTGATTGGGGCCTCTGAGCACTACCAAATACAGATGATAGATAATAATAAGACAGTACCTCTTTAAAACACCAGTAAAATGTCTTTCATCCATTGATCTTCAAGCCCTTAATCAAATCACTAATCACCTAAGCTTCAACAGTATACTTTGAAACTTTAGACCTACCCTATTTCTGTCAAATCAAGCTCTAATTAAATTGTATTCCTTGCTCTCTGCTTTGTTTTTGACAACAGCGCCTTCTGGTAACAACTTTACCCTAGCTCTAAGTAGGTATTTCAACTATTAGTTATGTCCCACAGTACATATTACATCACCTTTCCTGAGAGACTTGTCTGCACAGTTCCCCTTCTCTTGCATTATTCCTTTCATAATGTCCTTCACATTCCTCTTTCAATATTTGCTGTTTCTCTTTTGTGATGGCATTCAGTCGATGGCATTTAAGAAAAGGTTACATAGCAAAAGGGTTACTCTTGGAGCTGGTTTCCTCCACTCTCCTAGGGAGAAACTGTAGTGCACAGCTCTCAGGAAAAACTCAAGCAGTTGCTGTTGGTTTGGGGAAAGAAGGAGAGATGCCAAAATACAACAGATTCTGTTCGCTTTTCCTGAGAAACTGACAAACTTAGTGAACAAAGAACAAAAATAGACTTCATATCTAGCATGGTCTAGTTGGGACTGGGAATACCAATACCTGTATTCTATTAGCAACTGTGACACTTGGCTACTGTGCTCTTTGCTTGCCTAGCTACAAATATTGGGCCCAATACAATGGCTACTGAAGACAATGGTTAAGATTTTCATTCACTTCAATGACATTGAATCAGTAATTAATGAAACCTCAGAAAGGGAATGTTTTTGAAGTGCTTTCAGGAGCTCATTGGATGAAACGTCTGGTTCAAAGCCCCCTGAATTAAATGAGTCTTTCCATGCACTCCAACGCAGACTTTGGCTCAGGCCCTGTAAGATCCATTGTATAAAATAAACTTTTGGGGTAGAGGTTAAAGGAATTGGGTGTAAAGCCGGGGAAGGTGAAGGAAGGAAAAGATTCCACCTCCGACCTCCAGTGCTCCAATCTGTAAACGTGAAACGCTTTAATGAAAAAAAAAAAATGGATATCAGGTTGTTGTTTTCTATGGGCATGGTTAAGTAGACTGAGATTTATCCCTTACAGAACACCAGCCAAAAAAAGGCTGAGCAGTCAGTTTAAACTTTGATGAAAAACAAATGGCAGAAAAGTGAGCTGTGATCTAGCTCCCATGCAAAAAACTGCATGTCAACTCTAATGTGATTTCCTCATCTGGGTGGACTGTGTATTATATTGCTCTATATCTCACTGTGTAGATTTCCTGAGAATCACACTCAGTATTTCCAACTGCAAGAGATCACAATATTTTTTTTTAAAGAAAAACACTGCTGATTTTTGTGTTTTAGATCAGTTTCTTGATTTTTTTTTTTTTTTTTTAGCTCCCCCTGCCTATCCCCAGGTGTGTGCATACGACAGTGTTGCCCACTCTCCCACGTGTACTGGATAAGGTGATTTTTGGCACCTGCTGCAGGAGCTCTCCCACAGCTGCCCATCTCCTGCCCAGCAACTAATCCTGTCCAGCATCCCTCTCAAACGCCAGTATCACCACCTCATCAGTTCAGCCCCCACCCCCTTAACCCCCATCTCCCTCAATTCACCTTCCCAGCACTCACCCCATCTGCTCAGAACCCAGCATCAATACTCCCCTCGCACCTCATCAGCCCCACCCACCCACCTCTCTGCAGCCCCATAGTTTAGTCCTTCAGCCTCCCCTCTTACTCCTCTTAACATTCTTCACACTCCCAGCGGGGCTGGAGGAGTCCCCTCTCCCACTTCTGGGGCTCTCACTGTCAGCTCAAGAAGTAGGGGACAAGGGAGGCTGACAGCAGGAGCCCCAGCTGCCTGGGGCTGACAGCGATGTCTAAATAAAATTAAGCCGCATCTGGAGGAAAAAAAAACCCTAACATTTTAGAGTTCTATCATAAGATCACTCAAGAGGCTTAATTTTACTTTATTGTGAGACGTGGTTTTTATCAAACTTTCCTCCTAAATAAGAGACCTCCCACACTGATCAGGGAAACCACTACATAAACAAACCCTACTAGCACTGATAATGTGTGTGTTTAAAACACTGCTGTGCTAGGGATCTGATCTAGAGCCCATAGAAGTCAACGTGAATCTCTCCATTAACGTCTGTAGGCTCTGCATCAGGTCCTAGTTGCATTATCTGATTGACTAAATATAAGCGTAAGGATGTGAGTCCACCAGAGGTCATGGATGTCGTGATTTTGGGTGACCTTCACAACTTCAGCCCTGCAGGGCGGGGCCTTGGCTGTCATCCCCACGAGGTAGAGCAAGACCCAAGTGGCAGAGTTCCAGAAGTCAGACACTCCCTCCCACCCAGGGAGGTGGGGTTTCAGCTGTCAGCCCTCCCCCCTCTCAGGGCAGTGGGGCTTGGACCTCCATGAACTTTGACAGCAACCTCTCATTAAAAATAACCATGACTATTTTAGCCTTTAAATATAGGCTTTAAAATAAATTTGATCATCTTCTATAGCTAGATTATTTTCCATCCTATAGGACCCTAAAATACTACAAATTCAGCAAAATGCTGTGCAGTTTGCTAGATGCTTAACTTGTGCGGCTACATTCAATAACTGGAGCATCCTATGTACAGAATAGATTGTACAGTGCCAACATCCTCAATAAGTTCAGCCTAATCCTTTTTGTGTCAACGATTAGGGCAGCTAACTAAGTGGTAAAATACCGGATGTTAAAATGGTGAAACACTAATAATGTTGAATCAAAGCCTGGTATACTGTTGATGTTACACAAATAAGTTAAAAGAACAGGAAATTATTAAAGCAGATGGGAAATCTCCACTGATTATCCAGGTGGGACTAGTACCTCGAAAGTAGCTCATGCAACATCTAATATTCATTATGAAGTCCATGCAAGCAGGGACTAGTCTAGTTTCACCAAAAGAGTATGATTAATGCTGGATGGTGTTTCTCTTCCTTAAAGTTCTAAGTCGAGAGAAGGCAAGAATTATTGGGAGGTTCCACTTTTACATTTACTGTAGCAATCTGAAATATGAATCTATTCAGGATGGTCAGAGGTTTCCAGTTAATTGTGAGCAGAAAATAAAAGGTGAGCAGAAAATAGAAACTTTTGCATCAAAGGAGTCTGTTTCTGAGCTTGCCCTACCAATCTGACACCTTTGGGTTGAACAATACACTCCTGTTCTTCTGCCCTCCAAAAAAACAGCAAAACTAGTTCAAAGTTTGCATCTGATCCTCCTCCAACTAACTGCCATTGGGAGTTCTGCCATTGACTTCAACCAAAGCAGGATCAGGCCCTTCAGTCTGGAGAAGAGTGTTGAACCTCAGTGGCATTGTGTCCTACTCTCTTTATTGCCGTGCACAGAGAAACACCTACCTGTGATCTGTGTGGACAAGGGAGGACTCTGTCTGCAGTTTCTGGGGCCAGGGCTTCTGAGAAAATGATCATTCAGATACAGTTACAGGGACTCTCATTCTGCACTCTCAAAGCTCACTCCTACCCCAAATGTGTTTTTTTGGCCTTGACACTAAAACAGTGGGGACTTGTTGCCACAAGGGATGGAAGAGCGGAAGTATCATAAAAATCATTGATAGTCTCCACTAGTGTCCTGGACCACCTCAGATGTCCTGAGGATCCTCTGGATCTTTGTATATTTGCATGTTCCCCAGAATCCCCTTCCGCACCCAAAGAGATGATCAGCGGGAAACTCCAAAAGGCAGCAGAGTTTTTCCACTTAGCTCTTCCTCTCCAAATTTTTGAAGCCGAAAGGAATGATTTGGCCCTTTTTAAAACAAAACAAAAAAACCCCCACTATTTTTTGTGATACCTATCACCATGACAGCTAGGCAGCTGAGATACAAGAACTAACAAACTCCTCCCTCTCCCTTCCCTTGGGCCTTATGCCCTAACCAGAATGGTTTAGGCAACATAAATAAGACTAACCGGACAAAAATCTGAGAAGGAGGTTAGACCACCTTTAGAAAGAAAATGCAGAGGGGAGACCAGTCAAGGGGCAGAAAAAAAGAGATTTTATTCTTAGTCTCTTCCTGTTCTCTCTCTTTCCTCTTTTTCCCAACCTCTTTGCAATTGTTCAGTTACCATCACTATGCATAATTTGACAAAACCTAGGCTCTTTCAAGCTACCACAAATTAATGCTTCTCACCAGAGCATAGACAACTGACAGGTTAGCAGTAGTAGTAACCACAATAACAAGAAAGTTAGAAGATACCCTATTGTCCACCCACACATGGCAATGGAAAATAAAACTTGTTACAGCTGAGAGCTCAGACTACGGTGCCTGTGAAAACTTTTAGTAAAAGCCTACATTATTTGCATTTCCTTTTGTTACATTCAATTGCTGGGTGTTTATTAAACAATGCACTCTAAAAGTTGTGATGTTTATACTTAACATTAATAAATTATCAAGACATAATTGCTTCAAAAAATCTATTGCCCAAGGTCAAAGCCTACGAAATGGAAAATGTACTTTCAGAAAAAGATGAGAGGAAGTGCCGAGATGTGAATTTTTAATCACAGGTTAGTACAAATGGCTAACACTTCTGTAAGAAAATTGCTTTGCTATTTAGACCTGATATTTGTATTTCTGGAGGTAAAGTTCAAAACTTAGCCATGTTCTTTCTTCTTTCTATAAAAATCAAAGGGACTGCTGGATTCAGGAAGAAAATATTTTTTTCCCCCATTCCCATGAAAAAAATGTCATTGAGCTTTATTAAAAAAAAAAAAAAAGGGGGGGGGGGGAATAATGTTGCGTGATAGGTGCAAATGGAGATAGTCCCAGGAGCACTGCAATAGTTAAAGGATCTGTCCCATCTAGAACTATATGAACCTTTGAGTTTTGTCTAGTGTTTACTTGCATTACAACAGAATTGCAGCACTCTAGTACCATTACCTTTATTTGTATTGAAATCTATGTAACATACGTACAGTATTTAACAGATCAGGTTTGTTTCACGATGCGTCACAGGATTATGTGTAGCTGTGACTCAACATGGCCATTTTGGTTGCACCATCATGATGAAGCAAACACTGTAAATGTAAGATCAGGATGTTGCATTCTCTTCTCCTCCTCCCCCTTCACTGTTGTAAGGTTGAGGAAAGCTTTGTTTGTGTCTCTCTGTTTATGCCCCATACCTTTCCCTGTCCTTTGTGGGAGTTTCCACATCACCACTCCAATTACTCAGCAGTGCTTGCTGTGTGTTGGCAAATTCAGGGAGTGTACAATTCATGGACAGCAGGAACGGAGCAGTTGCTAGGGTGCTAGCCTGAGACTTGAGAGACCAGGGTTCTATTTCCTGCACTGCAAAAGACTTTCCATGTGACCTCGTGCCTCAGTGCCCAATCTGTAAAATGGGGATAATACTTTGCAACCTCACCAGGGTGTCACGAGGATAAATACATTAAAAGGTGGTGTGGTGCTCAGGTACTATGGTGATATACCTTAGACAGGCATTCCTGTGATCTGTGCTCTTCTCATTCTGCCTGAGACCTAAGAACCAATCAGACCTGCAGAATTTTGAGAGGTCCAGACAAGCCAGCTCTTTGCTGGGTTGTGTAACTCTATGTGAGGGCAGACAGGTAATGCCAACAATTTTTTTTTACTCACTTCTGTGTATCGGGCCTTTATTAAATCCTCCACCTTTAAGTAGCAGAAATGGGTGGTGACCATACCACCTGGCATCTTCATAAGAAGCATCTGTTAGAGGCTGGTGCTGCCCTTCAAGCTATGGAGACAGGTATAGGCTTCAAGAAAAAAAATCAGCTATTTGGTAGCCAATTTTGCTTCCATCGTGTTTGGAGCAGGGCTGAGGGTCCTCATTTAGTCTTTCTGTTATTGCTGCTCTTAGGAAATACAGTTGTCAGTAGGTTTTCCTGGCTGCAAATACGTGTTTATTAAGGACAGAAAATATTTAATTTAAATTTTAATTCATAAAGTGAATACTATGAGGTTAATTATAGCTTTTTAGAGGCAGTGTATGGGATTTGGAGAGATTACCTTCTGGTGTTTTGCACAAAGTGCTGTCTCTTCCGCAAGGCTCTAATTAACTGGCTTTTTTTTTTTTTAATAGCCAGCTTCCAAATGATTGCTCAGTAGCTCCCATTTTGTTCTTCATCAGCAGTTTCTCCAGCACAGCTGCTTCAGAAGAGGAATATCCCTCCAGTTTGCATTGCATGGAGCAGAGAGATTATTATAAAACATGCAAGCTAATGGAAGAGCAAAATGCAGGCCAGCCTAGTTCAACACCTGCAATTGTCTCAAGAGAGACTACTTCTAACTCAATAAATAAATAAATAAATAAATAAAGGAAACAAACCAGACCCGTGAAAAAGAATACACACTTTGAAAATACAGGCAAGCAGCTACTCCAAGAGCATAATTTTCTTCTTAAATCTGCAGTGTTAGTCTCCAGTTGTCTAGTCTGCTTTCCATACGTGTGCCAAACTCCAACTGTCATCAATGGAAGATGAGAGCACTATGAAGAAAGCAGAATTTTGGAGCTGAGATCTATTGTGGCTCTGAAGAATTTTTCTTCTAATCCTTTAGTTGTCTTCAACTCGCACTTTTATTTTTAAGGTTAAAAATTTGACCTATCCTTCAATTGTGTATATTTTAAATCTGCTACTTTCCATTAATGTGCTGGATTCCTCGAAGAACAAGGATAAAAGGGTCCATTTCTCACATCATTAAAGGAAGGGCACATATACTACCCTAGGAAAGATCTCTGAATATATGGAGTAGCTTTTTCTTAGATCCCAACTTCACGTTCTATGCATCAGGAAACCTCACTGCACACGGGAGCCAGACTACTGAAGTCTGTTTTGCTCACCATGTCATCAACATTATGCTACTGAATGAGATTTAACAGCAAGATAAGACGGTTGGTTATTAGTGGGTAAAATTTTTCAAAATGCAATAGATGCTTAGACGCACAAGTTCTATTGGCTTTCAAGGACCACTAGCTACTATCTGCCAAAGCCACTTGGGAAAATTGTAACCATTGTCCCTTAACATAGCAACTGCTTTGCTGCCCATGTGATGCCCACCCAGCTGGTGGATCTCTTAATCTTAATCTTAATACTTTTCATGGCTATAAACAGTCCCCAGACCAGGTACAAGGCACGTTGCTCAGGCAACGTGGGATAGCAGGCATTGTCACCACCCAGCCTGTAATAGTTCTGAAGTTAAATGGAAGCCTCCCGTCTAAAACTGTTGACCTATCATCTTTCACAAGTACTAACCTTATTTGCATGCAAAACACGCCCCACCTCATGACTCCTGGTTCAGCATGGCACATGATGTTCCAGCATACTGTATGCTAGTGACATCACATGGAGTGGGAGCTGGTGGTGCTTGAAGTTGAGACTAAGCCAAAGGCTGGGTAAGTTAGCAGTGTGCTATAAGCCTCTGTCACCTCAGGGTTACTGAAGGGATTCAACACATTACTGGACTTTTCAACTCCTACATGGTTAAAGGATCCTTCACCTAACTCTGCATGTTTGGAGGCCCATGAATGTGTGTGTGTAAATGATTTTTTTTCTAGCACTGAACAACGGTTTTAAACAGCACTTATTCTGACTCCTGTGTATGTGCACAATGGGCTATATCTTGGTGGCCTTATTAACACACATTCGGTCCAGTGGTCTTAGCCTCTGTGTGTGGGGCTAAGAATAGCAGCATGTGTGCCTCCCTAGGAGAATGCGTGATACAAAAGCACTGCTATGTTTGTGAAGGTCCAAAGCCTTCCCTTCTCTTGTGCAATTCTTGAAATACAAAAGTTATCAGAAAAGTTTTTTCTGAAAACTTGACCAATTCCAAGTGGGTGCATGACAGGAGAAAAACAAACCTAAGAAGCATTCTCTAATCACTTCTAACTTTTAAAGAGCCCCCAACACTCACCGTTGTTTCTAAACTGCGCACGTGTGCACACCCACACAGATCCTAAACCTGTGCACATGGTGAAACACCACACACACAAAAATTTGCACAGAAGAAATTTTTTGCACACACAGCCTGTCAAAAATTAGAGGGAACATTGCCAACACCTCTTGGGAAAACATTCTATTTAGAAAACTTTGCTTAGGTTCTCTCAGTTCTTTCTTGACTTATTTAATTAAAGTTACTAAATGAAACGCATGTTAGGAAAAAACATAAATTTGGTTGCTTAGGGATTCAGATCCAGTGGCTTATTCCTTTCATGAAACCTAAATCATGTCCACTGCATCAGAGCCATCACCGCACCACCTAATGGTGGATTGTAACCCCAAATAGGGAAACAAAGATTCTGCTTTCAGGAGTGTTACAAGGGAAATACCAACAGTGATCTATGTAAATGTAGAACTGTCTTTCAGAATGTGAATATTTACCTGAGACAGTGGCCTCTGAAGATGAAGTGTTGATGTTCAGCTGCAGAAAGGAATCTGCAGATTTCTGTGGCAATAAGAACTCTTCAAGTTCCAGAACTTTGCTGCCACCTAGTGGAGAGATTTTAAAATGTTATTCGTGTCCATCAATTTATTTCTTTTGAAAGCAATAAATACTTAAAATTAGTGTAAATTCAAACGAAGACCGCCATCTCTATTTTTTTAAACATCCATGAGTATATCACAAATAAAAATTAAATAGTCATAAGATAGTATTCTGACCAAGTTAGTGACAGCAAAAAATACAACTTTCTTAACTGTAAAACAGACTTGGGAATTCTGCACAGCTAGGCACTAATCTTTCCTTCTATTAAAAGAAACATGTGCTATTTAAAAAACTGCTTGTCCTTAAGTATTTCGCCTTCACTAGAATACCTCCAAAGCAATGGGTCAAAAAAATCTTAAAGCTCTCAAGCAGGTTCTCGAGCAGGGGAAAGCTTCATTATAACCAGTGGAGATCTCTCCAGGGAGCAAAGCATATTAAGCACTTAAATAAGCACTGTTTTGTTCTGAATCCAACTGGTCTTGCTGTCAGATAAACTTAATCTCCATACATTAATACACACAGCTTGCAGGCCTGCCATTTATGTCAAGCCTAACACAGCAGTAGGATTTTCAGATGGATTTGCTACCTTTAAAATTTAAATCCAAGCCACAAAGCGCAGGATGTGGTTTTACCATGGACACTGTCGAAAAATAATGTAAGGTTAGATAAAACATCTACTCCTAAAATGACCCCAAAGCCTTCTGAATTACATAATTATGCTATCCTATAGATTACATTTGCAATATCAAGCTATAAGGAGACTTGCTAATATAATGTAAAAGATGCACAGTGGGAGTTATTCACTGTCTGGTCAATGGCACATTGGAGGACTGCACTGAACAAGCCCTTAAAACTGGCCAGCAGAAAGAGCACACTACTGACCTTACCAAAAACTGTTTCACTAGGGCTGAGAGGGGACAAGACAAATTGCATAGGATCCAAAGAAGTGTTTAAGGTGTAGACATTGCTTAAGATGCTTGGAGGCAAAGCCGGGGGCAGGATGAGGCAGTGGATGGATTGATTGAAGACTGCAGAGAAGGGCTAGATGAAAGAAGCTGACATCGGAGGCAAGGAAGGAACACAGAGAAAAACAAAAGGTTGACAGAGTGGAGAAGGTAGGGTGAGTAATTACTCCAAGTAATACTGGCCTTTTTGCATCACAGTAGAATTGTGAAGGGGACTGTACATGGAGAATACACAAATGTACATCGTGGCATCTTGACTAGAGTGGGAAGTTGGGATGGGGGGAGTAAGACTTACTTTGACTGTAAGCTCTTTAGGTAGGGACTACCATTTTTTATGTGTTTGTACAACCCTGAATACAAGGGGGTTAAGGCCTTTAGGTGCTACTGCCACAAATGTAAAATACTAATAAAAATGAAAGTCATCAAAATCACTGCTCTGAAGGCCATAAATGGTGGGTGGGTGATAGTTTATGGTCCAAACAGACGTGTATGTGGTGTGGAGCAGATGGCAGTCAGTGCTTCCAGGTCATAGGAAGAGGTAAGGGAGAGACATGAGGTTAGACTTAAGGTTTTGTAAATGAGCAGTGTGATCACTTGCACGTTTTATTTCAGCAACTCCATGAAACGTGAGATAATTTGAATACAGATTAAACTGTCATTAACTGCTCATTTTCATGCTTTTAAATGCTTATTGTTTTTTGAACTGCAACAACCCTTATTGTTGCAGTTTAAAAACACACACATTTTAAGCAGAAACTTAGATCAACGTTTAAAATAGAGTTTGACCTGTGATATTACTGTGTTCTAATCATATAAAACTCAGTGACCCGTCCAAAACACGAGTCGTAATGGGCCAACTCCACTCCAGTGGAGCTCCACTTACTAACATGAGCTACTTACATATAGCCAAATATATGTAATATTGCTTTTCCATGCGATAAACTAGATTGATTTATTTTTTAATATATGGTCTTCTTGAAATCAGACATAATATCCTACTCACTAAAATGATGTAACTAAAAGTATATTTAAACTGAAAATAGCTCAATCAAATCAAAGCCATTCTTACCGCTCTCAATAGTATTCATACAACTGTATATAAAAGATGCTAAAAGTGCATCTGAAGTAAACTGCAATTGTCTAATTCTCTGAATCCTGAAAAGAGCAATTAATAATGATTCTCCTTTGTAGAACTGCTACCTGATACCATTGTATGAATAAAAAAAAACAAAGGTCAGGAATGTGCGTATCCTTTTTCTGGCTACATCATCACTTTAAAAAGTGTTTCTTCTCCTAAGAAAATGAATTTAAAAGCCTTCAACATTAATATATTTACTTAAAAAGCACCCTTTGCTCTTAAGCAAAAGTTTAATGTATTTTGATCCAAAGACAGAGCCATTTGCATTAGTGTTCCCACTGGTACATTTGTCCTTTCAAGTCCATGCATTAAGGCTCTGTTTAAAATCGGTCTACGTCTCTAATCTGACTGGAGAGCTTTTTCTGGATACTCAAAGCTACACTCAAGCCTATAACGAAGACGGGGAGGGAGAAGAGACAGAGAGAAGTATTATGCATAAATTCAACACCACCTTCTCACATAAACACATACAAGTGTCTAAACTACAAGGCATGGCATTTCCACACCAAGAGTTTCTCTGGACAACTGACTTATAATTAGGGCCAGTAAAAGCACCTTGAATCTGGGATCCAGATGCATTCATTCAGGTCTATTATTGCCGTAATCCATGGGTCAGCTACCTAGGACACGTATGCCAAAGGTGGCACACAAAATGATTTTTGATGGCACACTTCTGCCAGCCGCGGTCCTGGCCGCCAGACCTGCTCAGCCCTCTGCCAGCCTGGGCAAAGGGTACCCCAGGCTGGCAGCAGGCTGAGTGGGGCCGGCAGCTAAGACCCCAGCTAGCAGGAGCCTGTGGCTGGAACCCCAGAGCTGCGGCAGGCTGAGCCGCTCAGCCCACCGCTGCTCTGGGGTGCTGGCCGCAGCCCCACTCACCTTACTTCCAGTCTCGAGTTCCAGCTCAGGCCCCCTGCCAGCCAAGGTGCAGGCCTCCGGCCCTGCTCAGCCCGCTGCTGGCGTGCGGTACCAGCCATCAATTCCACTCACCTCAGCAGCCGGTCTGGGGTTCCAGCCGCTGGCTCCCTGCCAGCTGGAGTCTGGACCTCCAGCCTTGCTCAGCCTGCTTCCTGGCCTGGAGTACCAGCAGGCCACACTGGGCTCTGCTCCTGGCCTTGTACTCTGCAGCCGCCCCCCTCTCCTCGCTGTGGCCCACTGGTCCCAGTCTGGGACAGTGATGGTTGCAGACGGGGCAAGAGGGGGTGCAGCTCAGGACCCCCATCTTAAAATTGCTTATATCAGACATGTCTATATTTGACCTTCTGCCTGCCTTCTATTGCCATTTTTTTAGGGTTTGGCTAAGTCAGGGCAAGGCTTTGGTGCACTTTGTAAACTGTTTTGATGCAATCAACGCCTTTTTGTCAGAAAAAGGACAAAACTACCCTGAACTGGATGATGACAAATGGCTGTGTAAGCTCATGTTTGTAACTGACATCACTGCTCACCTAAACAAAATCAACCTTTGTCTCCAGGGTGCAGGGCAAACAGTTCTGTATCTTTATGAAGCCTGGAAAGCATTTGTTGTGAAACTAGCAGTTTTTTCCAGGGATATTCAAACTTCTACTTTCCGCTACTTCCAACACATAAAAGAGCTATTGACACTTTGCACTGTCAGTGTCAATGAGACTGGAAGGTACATGCAAGAACTGGAATCAGAATTTTCTGACAGATTTCAAGATTTCCAACGATTTAGCCCAATGTCTTCTTTTCTAATTAAAGAGGAAAAGTTCAACAAAAGCGACTTGGATTCGTCTGTATTTCAGTGTATGGGTGTTGAAGATTTCAAAATGCAACTCCTTCAGTTAAAAAGCTCAGAATGAAATTGTTTGTCTGATTTGTGTCCATTTATTCTTTTGCGTAGAGACTGTCCAGTTTGGCCACCGTACATGGCAGAGAGGCATTGCTGGCACATGATGGCATAAATCACATTGGTAGATGTGCAGGTGAATGAGCCTCTGATGGTGTGGCTGATGTGATTAGGTCCTATGATGGTGTCAGTTGAATAGATATGTGGATAGAGTTGGCATAGGGCTTTGTTACAAGGATAGGTACCTGGGTTAGTGTTTTGGTTGTGTGATTGCTGGTGAGTATTTGTTTCAGATTGGGGGGCTGTCTGTAAGTGAGGACTGGTCTGTCTCCCAAGATCTGTGAAGGTGATGGATCACCTTTCAGGATAGGTTGTAGGTCTCTGATGATGCGTTGGAGAGGTTTAAGTTGGGGGCTGAAGGTGACTGCTAACGGTGTTCTGTTTTTTTACATGTGTGTTACATACATCAAACAATACCTTCCAAATCATATTTTTCTGGAAGAAGCTTCCCCCCCCCCCGCCTTATCAGAATGCATTGGGTCAACAGTACCATGTAATTATAAAGAACAAATCAATTAGGTGGTCTTATTCCATATTAATCCCATCAATGCTCATTTATTCAGTGTGTTCTGTCCTGCCCTATCCTTTCTGGAATTACTATTTATAATCCTCAGCTCCTCCTGCCAAAAACCTACATCACTCTTGTAAATTTACTTATTATCTGGGCTTGCATTTCAAAGGCCAGGAAACCAATGCAATGTTGCACAGGATCAAAAGTGTTGCAAGTTGGAGATATTACTATCCACTTCTTTCCTCCCACAGGAATGTCATGTAGCGGCTTCAGCGTGGGAGGTGAGAGGTCTGAAGCCTAGTCTCACTTATTTTCCCAGTCTATAAAATAGGAATACTATTTCACAGAGGGGTTTTGAGACTTAGTTCACATCTATAAAGTGGTTTGAAGCACCCAGCGGGAAAGTGCACTAGAAGTGCAAAATATTACTAACTATGGAACTAGCTCTGTCCTTGCTTGACCTTTAGAGAGGGTTGAATGTCTTTCAGAAGATGACTTTGTGCAACAGTTTTAAAATATTTTAAAACTCCTACCATTTCAGAACCTTATTACCAAGGACACTACAAAGAGAGAAGGTGTCCTAGTGGTTTTCCCAGGATTAAAGTACCATCAAGAATAACCAGAAACTGTACTTTACTAAAGTTTGCTTGATCACAGACAAAGCTTTTTACCTTTTAGATTTCATTCTAGGTTTGTTTCTCCTTCTTAATTTTGTCATAGTTAAGTGGCTGTTAGGAAGCTGCCTCATGTTTATGATAAAATACAGAATGCAGTAATCAGAGGAGGCTATTCAGAACACAACCATGTAGTAACACTTAAAGAATCCCCTGAACTAACTCAGAAGAATGTGTTTATTAGCAAGCAATTGTTTTTAAAAGTTAAAAGTCAAGACATAGGTCTTTTCAGTGCTAGACCCGCTTTACAAACCACAAATTCTGCAGAGTGCTGATGGGAGACTCTGCTTCAGTAATAAAATTGTTCATTCAACTACAAAACTCACCCCACACATCCATCTCCACTGCTAGTTAATCAGAAATCAAAATAAAACCTATAGCTATCGAATGATACATGCGTTTCTCTTAAACTGTATCTATCAGAGGTCGAATAAAAGCATCAAGGCCCGTTTCCAAATCTGCCATCCTCTTAATTAGGGAACCTTACCTACTCAATGTCTGGCTACTCTGCAAAATTGGGCAGTTAAGTATAGCAGACATCATGGCAGTTAGCCATTTGGTTTCTTTGCTGTGTTTTCCCAAATCCCCTATTTCTCAAACCAGGAAAAACAAAACCAAACCAAGTCATTCAGTTTCAGTGATCCCATATTACAGTTAGCCTCCAGCCCACTATAAGGCCTCACTCTACATTCATTAAGCAGGGACTGTGTGAGGTACAAAGATGAAAAAACATTATTCTTGTAAAGGGATTTTCATCATATAGGGGAAGACAAAAGGTTATTGCCATCCTCTGAAATGCTAGTTTTTATTTGACACTTTCTTTACGTTATAACAAATCTTTCAGTTCTTTTCTCCTCTTGTGCTTTCTCTAACAAAAAGAACCATAAACTGGCTATGACAGTTGGATTTACATCTGTAACTAAATAGGACATACGAGCTCTCTCTGCTAATACGCTCATTGCTTGCTGCCTCAAGCAAAATCACCTCTGTAAATGAGACACTGCACTGTAGAGCAGTTTTAAAACCATTTTAGTGCATAGCAAAACGCTGTCTGCCAAAGGTTTCTTAATGTAAAGCCACCTTGTAATTCAAACACAAAAAACCCTGCAGAAGTTAGAGGTGGCAAAAACCAACACTACCATCTGATTCCCCCTGATTATATACTTCATGTTATCAGTACCAGCTTATTTCCAGATAATATACTACATATTAAGGTATTTTTCTATACAGTCCCACCTCTGCATATTCCTTTCCTTCCACTCCACTTAAAAGCCTGTCGTCTACACTAGAGCTTTTGGCTGGGTGCCTATAATTTCTGCATAGGCACTCAGACGGGTTTGTGCACAGTCATGGCTCACCAGAGGCTGAGTCTACGAAGAATCCCAACCAAGACAAATGTTTGTCTCCTACACCAAAGATTTGTCAAGTGTCTACACGAGAATTTATAGACATGTTAGTCTGAGCTAGTTGATTGGCAATTAACTTTAGTTCTAGCATCTGGCTAAATAAAACCCATACACCTAATGGGTGCGGTCTTCACTGCAGCTGGGTGCATGCTTTCTACTTTGAGTAGACACAAACACAAGCTTCATTCTGCTAGAAGCAGAGTGCTAAAAGCTACATACTAGGCTACTGGCCTGAGCCACTGCCCACGCTACTCCCAGCAACACTGCCATTTTTCAAGTGTGCTAACTCCAGGAGAGCTGGTGTGGGTTTGTCTACTCAAGCTGGAAAGCTGCTCCCAACTGCAGTGTAGACATATCAACACACACCTAAAGCTGCTAACAAATTTTATTGTAGTGGTCTTTCTTCAGCAATTCCCCATGAGTTTCTTCCACTGGCTTACAGAATAAATAAATCCTGTACCTTTGTTATTGAGAAGTACAACCCTATAAATGGGGAGGACAGTGGGTTCATTTTGTTTTGAGGTTCCCCCCCCCCATATTATGGGAAAGGGGAACTTAAGTTTGTGTTTAGTCATTTCAACATGACAAAAAATTCATAAGCAGTGTGATTGTTTGGCTTTCAGGCAAAAAGACAGAAGTAGGAAGTCTCTCTGAACTAATGGAAAAAGATTAACCCTTTACTGAGATCCTGACTAGGACAAGTTCTACATTGTTACATGCTTGGAAACCCCACTCTTCCCCCTCCCTCCCGCTGATTTAATGAAGTTGGAAGTAGTTAAGAACAGATTTTGTCCCAGTATGCAGTTATAAAACACACAGGCCCATAGAGCTACAGGCCACTTACTAACAATGACACCAATGTATATGATAAACAATATACAGCATTTGACTCCTACATTTGGAGAGCTTTTTTTAAAAAAAAAAAAAAAAATTATATTGGAAGTCTCAAGAAAAAGCTTTGTGATCATTGTCATTACCCAAAGAGTACAATGCCTGGTTTTGAAACATACATTAAAGTGATGAGTAAAAGGCTGGGTGGTGGGTTTTTTTTTTTTTTTAATTTATGGCTTTACACCGATCATAAATACAAAGGGATTTTCAAAGGATTAAAGATTCACTTGTCAGCTGCTGTGCCCTTTATAAGCCTCTTAACATCTATGCTGACAGAAATGCATGCCCCAGTTTTGCAAAGGAGACTGCCTCTTTCTGTTTCATTGTACTGTTACAATGTCACGGAAAAAGGAGTACTGTAAATGCAATATTTCTTCAGCAATTCCCCCTGAGTTGTTTCCACTGGCTTACAGAATAAATAAATCCTGTACCTTTGTTATTGAGAAGTACATCCCTATAAATAGGGAGGGTGGGGGGTTCATTTTGTTTTGAGGGGCTTTTTACTACTATGGGAAAAGGGAACTTAAATATTTAAGTAATATTTCCTTTCGGGAAATATTCTGTAAATAGATTTTCCACAGGCATGGGCAGCAGAATGATTAGCTCTTTAAACACTACTAGGGCTTTGTCTACCCCGCCAACTGAATGCCAAAACTTTTGTAGTTCGTGGGTGCTTTAAAAAGCTCCCAAAAGACAAAAGTTTTGCCATGGGAAGTGGCAGAATAAGTGGCTCAGTGTTGGCAGCAGCACTCTCCTGTCAACACCACGAACCCCACTCATAGGGGATGGAAATATTTTGTTGGCAAAAACGCTGACCACGTTTACATTGCCCGACTCTTAGTGACACAGCTGTGTCGCTAAAAGTTATGTGGAACTCAGTTAACTTGGGTTCAATTCCTAGCTCTGCCAGAGGTTTCCCATGTGACATCACAATCTGTAAAATCGAAATAGCTACACTACTCTTCTCCCATCTTTTGTAAGCTCCTTAGGGCAGGAACTCTCACCATATTCTGCTATAGCACTAGCCCCACAAAGGACCCTCAATTTTGGTTGGGGTCTCTAAGTTCTATAATAAGAAAAAAAACAAACAACACTCCCTTGACATGTTCTTGGATGCTATTATGCACCAAGGAACTTTAACAAACTATTTTCCCTCTTTCAGCTAAAAGACCCAGTAGAACTGGAGCAGCTACTGTATT
This sequence comes from Dermatemys mawii, assembly GCA_007922305.1. Taxonomy (NCBI): domain Eukaryota; kingdom Metazoa; phylum Chordata; order Testudines; family Dermatemydidae; genus Dermatemys; species Dermatemys mawii. Next base: position 18,490,287 of record ML677371.1, on the reverse strand, counting down.
CATAGAGGCTCTGATCCAAGCCCATTGGAGAAATTGGGAACCTTTCCATTGATTTTACTGGGCGTTGGAGTGGGCCCATAATTCAGTATAGAAAGTGAAGATACTTCATGTAAGACCTAAACAGGTTTCAGTCAGCAAAGCATAAAGAGGATTAGCTGTCTACAATCCAAAAGCATATTATACCACATACTTCTGAAACAATTGGCTACCAGCCTTTCACTTGTACAGAGATGAAGGGTCAGACTAATTCCTGGAGCAATACCACATAATTCAATGTTACACCAGGAATTAATTTGGTCTGGAATCTGCATTATGTTAAAGGCTCACTCAATAGGGTGACTTCATCAGCGGTGGAGGAAGATATTTATATTTTTTTTCAGTATTTATAGAAAATAAAACACTTTCTTTTTAGCTGCAATCTAGAGAGAGATCCTCATGGACTTAGTTGAGATTTACAGGTGTTTCCATATTTCATTGTGTGTATGTGTGTATTCACTTTCCTGGGATATCGTATGTCTATTTTTTCCACTTACAGAAAACAAAAGGGGTGGTATTAACTAAAAATATACATTTAAACTTCAACCTTCTATGACTGGAGCAGGTGGGAAGTACAGCTTTCAAATGTGGACACCTTTTAAGTGGCATAGTTTGAAAACGGGACCTACAAAGACAACTTCAAAGTCATTGTTTTATTCTTACAACTCCTGCATAACTGGGCAAAAAAATTGTAAAGTAAAACATTTGCTCTGGATTAAAATTAAGGCCAAGTTATAAAATATACAATAAAGCTTAGTGCTACTGAAACTCTGACAATGCTACAGAAGTGCTTTTGAGCAGCATGATATACTCAAAACAAAACTAGAATTGCTCTAAGACTGCTGAAAGCTGTTCAGCATCTGATCTAAGATTACTTTAAGTGTCGTGCTAATTTAAACAATGCAATTCAAAACAAAAGATGTGGTATAGTAGTTTTAATTCTTCCCATCAGCTTAGATTTAGGCTGACTTTATAAGCAAACCAGACATTGAGCATTCCAGAACTAGACGCTTTTCGCTCACTGCATATCTATGGGAAAGTGTTCATATGGCACCACTTTGCTTTAGAATGTATAAAATGTGCCACAACAGCTGAATAAAAGTAAATGGGCTAATGTTACTAAAACTCTGTAATTTATAGCAGTGCCAATAAATGAGTAAACTCTGTTTCTAATGATTCTGCCAATAAACTCACTATATTACCCTGTCAAGCTAACTAGATTTACCCAAAATTGTATCCTTTGGAAAGCACTTAGAGCCAATCTTGCCCCTCAATCACAGAGAGCTCTTGCAGCTGTTCAGCTGCAGTTGTGCTGTGTGGTATGCAGAAAGCAGAAGCTACTGGTTCTGTTCACCCCTCCAATTCAAGGAGAAGGACACATATTACAAGGAGGCTACTCCAGCTGTGAGGCTGGACTGGCTCCCCTAAGCTTTATTGCTTAGAGGAAGGATTCCTTTTCTCCAGTCCAAAACATTGCAACACACAGCCCAGCTGCTCAGGTTGCTGGCCAGAGCCAGAATTGTCAGTCAACTAGATCATGGAACCAGAGGAACAGGCCAATGTTCATTACAGTAATTTAGACAATAAATGGAGACAATCAAAAGCTGTGGAGAGTTCAGATTCAGGGTCTGTCTTTGAACAGTGTTGCATTCTCCAGATTTTCAAGGAACTATCCTACCTTGTGATCCATGTGTGAACTGTTTGGTCATTAGGATTATATATTCTTGAAATGTCATTTCTATGCTTTCTGATTGTGAGTGAACTTTAATGAAGTAAACTTCAGGTCCTGAGAGGCCAAATGCTGGCCTGTAAGTGGTTGCTGTCACACTGAAGTCAGAATTTAGCTTACTGATCCCACTGGTGGACTGAATTTGGCCCACTGAGTATGCACCAATCACCAGTGGCAGCAGTCACCAAATTACATCAGCAGCTGCCATAACCTCCACTGGTAGTCTCTGAGCCAAACATCTAGGGAAGGGACTGTGGAAGCATCTGCTGGCAGTAAATCACCAGATGCTTCAAAGAAAGCTAGGTCATGGGGCACAGAGGGAGAGAGCACTAGAGTGGGCCTTATTATAGGAAAGAAGGCCAGAGCAAGGACCCTGCCTGGGAAAAAGAGGCCCTCTGAGCTGCTCAGGTTGGAGAGTGGCTGAAAAATGGTTGTGGGGAAGAGTGAAAGGGACTTCTTCCATAGGTGACACCCCCTTATTAATCTGAGAGGAAGCAGAGAGAAGGACTGGAGGGGAGATGGCCTCACTAGCAAGATGTAGCCCACACTATGAAAACTTTTGGGTACCTTGCTATAGGGAATTGAACGCACAGCTAGCAATCAGATCTTCAATTCTAAACCCACCTCTATCACTGACTAATTCTGTGACCTTGGATAACTTGTTTTAATGCTGTATAGCTCAGTGTCACCACCTAAAAAATGGGTGCAATACTTTCCTATAGCACAGGGTTGTCTTATGCAGTTTAAATAGTGTTTATATAGTGCTTTGAAAATTCAATGTTGAGCGTTGCTATTAGTGTAACTATTTATTATAGTGCATTAGGAATTTAGTTATGTTCTAGAGACCTGTGCAGAAAATGAACGTAAATAGAACATTAATGTCTGACAGGACAAAGAGCACTTAGAGGTGTATTATATGTGAACATTCACCTTCCAACTTAATAATATTTAACTTAGCTAAATACTTATCTGTCTCACAGGGTCATGATTCTTAATATTTGTGGAATATGTTAATTCTCTGACAGAACATGCTATACAAGCACATATGAGCAAACCAGTGTAAAAATCAGTGCTGATGCTATTACTCACACAGATTGCTGGAGGAATATTTAGTTTCACATTTAAAAGGAGAGGTAGCAGACTAAGGCTGAGGAAAACATCTATTTTAATCCCACTTGTCTTGCAGGAGGGGAGAATTTGTTTTGGTTTTCTGGGGATTTTTAAACCAGAACTCCGATGTTCAGTGGAATCTACCATGTGATGCAGAAAATCCCCTGCAAGATGAGGAAATTTTAGTGTCGGAGGTGAAATTCTGGCTCCACTGAAGTCTGTAGCAAAACTCCCATTGCCTCCACTGAGGTCAGGATTTCACCCCAGGATTGTCCTTGTTCATGCCTTCCTATAAATGTATGTGGGAATTGATGTGTAACTTCTCTTGTGTTGTGGGGTTTCCTGCTTACAGTTTGGGTTCCAGAAAAAGCCTCATCAGACCTGGGCTAGTGAACCACAATGCAAAGTGTGCTGCTCACAAAGAATACCCAAAGTATTCTTCTAGTACCACATACATTTAGAATAGATAATTCCACTGGGGGTAATTAGTTTGAGACTTGAGCTGCTCCCATTTAAATCGGGAGCAAAATTCTGTGACTTACATCTACAAAGATCTCAATCCTGCTCCCATGTATAATTGGAAACAAGTCCCTTGTTTTCAGTAAAATGTATATACACGTGCTAAAGTTCAGCTCACCTACCAAAAACATCTTGAGAGACAAGGTGGGGGAGGAAATATCTTTTTTTGGACCAACTTCTGTTCGTGAGCTTCTCTCTCTCACCAACAGAAGTTGGTCCAATAAAAGATATTACCTCCCCCACCGTGTCTCTAACACCCTAGGACCAAGACAGCTACAAATATACTGCATGCAAAAATCATAAGAGTTTCAGTGGAATCTCTGGAACCGAATCCATCAGTGGGGGGAAAGGAAATACATTTGGACCAGGGTGACCAGACAGCAAATGTGAAAAAGGAGGACAGGGGTGGGGAGGCAATAGGCACAACTATAAAAAAAAGACCCCAAAATCAGGACTGTCCCTATGAAATTGGGACATCTGGTCACCCTAATTGGACCTAGACAACTGGTGTGTACTCATGCAAAGCCTGGAACACATGCTTGTGTTTCAGAATAGATGTTATACCAATAAAAGCAAGCAGGATCTTATGATGGCAAAAAGCCACATTTATTGTAAAGATAATAATAAAGAAAAGATAGAAGCAAACAACGTTGTTTAACTACTTATTCCTATTACTACTTAACCCTTATACACACA